>CM076579.1:564195250-564812235 GCA_034641835.2 Pinus albicaulis | reverse complement strand
TTAACAAAGCTCGAAAAATAAGGAGAAAAAGTATGCTTTGTGGTCAAATCATTCTTGAAATAAATTTGCATGACTAATCTGTTCATCAGTTGTAAGACCTGTTCAGAACAACATCAAATGGATTAAAAATACCTGTATCATGATTAAAAAAAAAAAAAACCATAATCATAGCAATAAATTCGATTTGCAAATAATAAAATGACTATTAAAAAGTGTTTTACTATTCATTTTTACCATTCCATAAATACCATTTACATTTTGGAGCTCTGAACCTGATTTTTCCCCCAAACTTCACTTGTTGACTTCGATCATTTCTGTGGGCAGATTTCATTGCCCTTTGATCCAGGTTAGTGATATGAACCTCCTCTTTCCTTCAGTAATCATTTCATTTCCAATTTCTGCAAATTTTTAGGGTTTTGGGGTCCCTAGGGTAAATTATGCCCAAAAAAAGAGGGCAACACACCCCTGGATGTCAAAACCTGCATTGCATAGCAAGTAAATTGAAGGATGCTTGCATACACAACACACTGTCTCTTGTTAGGTACAGCGTTGGGTGAAATCTAGATTTTGTTTTTTGCATTATGCCCAAAATTTTCCCAATTTTTTGCATTGAATGGAATCTAATGGTTCTTATGGTTGTATTTCATGTTTCCATAGGATTACAATGACGATTAAATGGAGGGAAAGAGAACATGAAGAACATGATATGATTTCCCTAAATGATCCGGGTACAGTAAGAGCCCTAAGAGATTGTGGACGTCTAATGTAATTCAGGTTGTCAGGATGAGGCAACAAATAGAACTCTTGGAGTTCTTAGTTCGAGCATGGGATCCAACTATTGAGTAATTTCATATTAAGAACCAAGTGGTTCCCATAACAGTCGAGGATGTATACTTTCTTACAGGTTTGTTGAGCAGAGGCTTGCCCATTTTTCTCTCGGAGTCTATTGTTGGAGGAGAGACAGTGAGAGATTATGTTTTGCAACATTGTTATCGAGGGGCAAAGCCAAGAAAATATGGAAAGATAAACATTCGAGATGTTAGAGATTTTCCTTTGTGAACTATCCTTTTCATGATCACAAAAATTTCCGGCACTGTTGCACTACATGTAGCGAATAGATCATATATGAAGTACGTGCTAGAGTGTATGAAGCCAACAGTCTTTAACTGTTCTGAAGTTTTCCTTTCTCAGGTAAAGGAAAAAATGAACAAAGCAAAGGGAGGAAGGAATAAGAACTTCAATTATGGTTCGATCCTCATATCCTTCACCTTAGAACAAATTCCACTGATGTAGCCACAACATGTGACATTGGATATGTCTAATCCTAGAGATCCGTAGATGCAGAGATGGGTAGAACTCATGAGTAGGCACGCAGGCCAATCGACTATTGTGTTCTCGACTACATTATTCTCTTGGTTCCGACGACAGATTTTCACCATCAATGAGTATGCATATGCAGCCATTGATTTATGAGGAGATCCAAATTTAGCATTACCAGAACGTGCTCAGTGGGGTGAAATGCGTAAGAATGTTTTGACCATGTTTTTGTTTTTCCTAAGGTTTATACAATGTTTTTTTATTTTTTATGTTTTCCCAAGACTAAACTAAATTTTTGATGTAATGCATAGGTTGGTCATGTTCAACTAGTAGAGGAACCAGAGCGTGAAGCAGATGCGCCAGAAGAGAGGGCTGTCGGGAGAGCAGTCCTTCGGGATCTTGATATGGCTGAGACTCTTGCTAAGATTCGGTAACACATAGAGGGTTTGACCTTCGGGCTTCCAGTTTTCCAAATCAAAGAGTTACGCATGCGACTATAGCGACACACTATTGGGGTTCCTAACTGCTGGATGTGGTTACTGTGTAGGATAGCTAGATCTTTAGCATGTTACCATGAGTACCACTAGTTTACTTTTCACATTTTGCATACATTTTGAGGTCAGATAACCAATGCTTCTTGGGCACAAATTTTATAAAAACCTATAACTGTCTATCTATATGATTTCAGTGTTTTCCTATGTTTATTGTGCAATCCTATTCAATGATGTGAATTTTTTCTTTACATATGTTGCAAATGTCTGTCTAAAACTTGATTAGATAAAGAATTAGTCAATGTGTTCAAATTTCTGGAAATATGTTGATATTGAATAAAATCAAAGTGTCTTTCCAAAAGTCGAACTCTTAGGAACAATCTATGCAGTGTTGGATTTCTAACAGTATAAACACTAGTAAGTTGTAATACCACAAGTTGTGAGTCTAACCTTATGATGATATGGTTAATACCAAATGAAATGGCATTAGAGAGAAGTTCGATCAATGCACTATAATCAATAATATTTTTCGTCGATCCACCAATACAAATCCCTTGAAAACTCACTAACTCACCGTTCAGAGCGAAAATGGCCCACACTGTAGAGGATAGATTCTGCGTACTCCGACTAGCACCATCAACATATCCAACAAATGGTTCTGAATATTTAGATATCTGCGATGAAATATAAATCAGATTACTAACATCAAGAAAACTCTAAAAACAATTTAAGATAATGAATGCAAATCAGCATCATATATATACAATATAATACAAAAAATTACTACGCTCATGATTAAGCATAGTAATGTTTCAGATACAACCCATTTCTAGGTTGCACCAATGGAATTCCATCGTCATCAACCAACTCATAGGCATCCTTAGCAAGAAATATTTTGACAATATAAGGGCCATGCCATAATGGCTCAAATTTTCCCGTACCTATTACATCTGCTTCTTAATTGTAAAGAAGGACCAAGTCGCCCTCTAAGAAAATGCGAGGCTGGAAATTTTTTTCGTATTGCGCCTTTATACGTCTCTTATGCGCTTCATTGGCCAATTGGGCTTAGTGACGGGTTTCATCAAGATGGATGAGGTTAAGGAGACGCGCTTCTTCTTCTGAGGTATCAAGTAACAAGTCGATTTCAAGTTTTAACGACGGTATTTCACATTGGATTGGTAAGATAGCTTAAAGACCATACACCAATTGAAAAGGAGTAAATCCGATTGCATTTCTCACCGAGGTTCGATACGCCCACAAGGCGGAGTACAGGATCAAATGTAAATATATTTTACGAACTCCTATCATTCGTTGAATCATACGTTTAAGAATATTTTTGATAGCCTCAACTTGTCCATTTGATTGTGGATAATAAGGAGTAGAATTATCATGTGACAATCCTAATTTGGCAGTCAATTCAGTCATCATATGGTTGCGAAAATGCTTCCCATGATCTTTAACTATAGCCTGTGGGACTTCAAACCATGCAATAACATCATTGAAGAAAAACAATGAAATTGTATCTCCTGTGTTGTTGAATGTAGGCATCGCTTCAGCGCATTTGGTAAAGTAGTCGACTGCGACAATAATATAACCATGCCCTCCGGATGAACGAGGGTTAAAGGTCATGAAGTCAATACCCCATTTCGAAAATGGTCTCACAGAGACAACAAGATGCATTGGCACTGGCGGTTTGTGGATATTAAGATAAAAAAACCTGGCACGCATGACAACTTCTGACCGCAAGGATGCAGTCTTGAAAAATTGTAGGCCAAAATTAATTGGTGTGGAGTATCTTCTGCGCGGTAGCATATCTAGATAAATTTCCACCACAAGCCCCAACACGACAATCATTTAAACCTTTTCTACCTCCTCATGAGTGAGGCACCTCCTTAAAATGGTATTGACACCACGACGGTAAAGTGTATTGACGACGATCAGATAATTTTTGGCTTGGTATCGAATACATTGCTGTTCAGAGTGAGAGGTATCAGATCGAAAAGTTTGAGTTTGGAGATAAATGATGAAATATCCATACCAAGGATCAGATGATCCGATTAGAAACAGAGTCTTGTCAGGAATTAATGGTTTCGACGTAGTTTCAGCACTATCAGAGGGAAGGTCACAGAGAAGCTCAGCCAAAAATAAAGACTTCTTTGACTTGGATTTGATGAATTCCAAATCAAATTCCTGCAAAATGAAAATCCATTTTTAATGTTTCCCCCCCATCAATTAATGTGATAAGATATAAGTCATGGGGTTGCAATCTGAAGTGATAGTGGTCTTTTGGAGTAGTATATGTTGGCAAAATATTTGGACAACTTGCACAACTACCAAGGAAAGCTTTTCTACGTATGAATACTTAAATTTGTATCATTGAGATTATGACTCAAATAATAGATCAGATTTTCAATTCCATCTTCTACTTGGACCAAAACCATAGCAATGGTCATTTCAACCACGACGATATATAGGAAATAATCATTTTGATAATTAAGGGGGTACATTAATGACGCTCGGACAAGAGTATCCTTGACAACATCAAAATAAGGTTGCGCAACTTGGTCCCAATGGAAGGGAACCCCATTTTTCAATAGTTGAGTAAATCCTTTGGCCATTTCAGCGTAGTTTGGAATGAACCTTCTTAGGAAGTTAGCCTTTCCTTGAGGTTTCTGTATCTGAAGTAAATTTGATGGCGCAGGCAAATCAAGAATGACCCGAACCTTCGATAAGTCGATTCGAATTCCTTCTTTTGAGACTACAAATCCAAGAAAACGACCAGAACCAACACAAAACACACATTTTTGTGGATTGAGGCATATTTTGTAGTGTCGGAAGCATAAAAATATGGCTCTCAAGTGCATCGAGTGATTAGTCTGATTTTGTGAATGCGCTAGTAAATCATCTAGATAAGGTTGAACAATGTTCTTGATGTAATTGAAAGCATAGTCCATTGCTCTCTGAAAAGTTTCCCCAACGTTATTTAATACAAACGGTAGTTTCCTATAAGCGAATGTGCCCCAGGGACAGATGAATGATGTCTTATGTTGATCCTTTGGGCGAATATTGATTTGATTGTAGCCAGAAAATCCATCCATAAACAAAAATATTTCGCATCCAGCACAATCGTCAATAATCTGGTCGATAAAGGGAGTAGGATAGTTGTCTTTTGGACAAGCAAGATTGGCATCCTGATAATCGATGCACACTCTAATAGTTCCTTGATTTTTCATGACAGGAATGATTTTGGAAATCCACTCAGTCAGCGGAACAGGGTATATGAAACCAGCACGGAAAAGTTTTTCAACTTCTGCTTTGATGGCAACAACTTTCTTCGGATGAATAGGAGGAAGTTGTTGAGGCACCAGTTTGACATCAAGATACATATTAATAGTGTGTTCAAAATTACTAGTATCTATTCCTGGAATTTCCTTGTAATACCAAGCAAATACATCACGAAATTAACAAAATAGAGAGTGATATGATTCGAGTTCTAATGGATAACAAGATACACCAACATGAATATTTTCTATAACACCAGGTTTGGTCGAAATATCGATAGAAATGGTTTCTTAAATATTTGACAGATTTCACTCACAATCGATTGCATTAATAGGTAAAGAATTCGAAAAGAAATTTTTGGTTGATGGGTGATATAGTTCACTAAGATAGTTTTCTTCATAATCAAGAAGATGGGAACGATGATGATAATATTCCCATGGTTCTCCTTCTGACATCATGGATTCCAAAATATTCTCATCTATCAAGAAAAATGAGGAAAAAGGATCAGAGGGAGTTCCAAAATCTAAGGAACAATCAACCCAAACACTCGACAACGTTGATTTCGGATTCGCCATCTAAGCTAGATAGATTGATTGCTATGCCAACTCAATAGGGATGGGCGGAATAAACTCATCCAACGTAACAATTTCAAAATCACCCGTACTCTCCCTTAAGCTAGATGGAATGGAAGATATCATGTAGCATGTCTCTATACTTGCAATTTCTGCCGACGTCACGGGCGGCGGTAATGCAAAGGTTCCCATGAGAGTGGAATCATTTAATAGTCCTACACCAATGTTCTGAAGTGATATTTGGGGTGCGTGAACGAACGTAATGCTTCCAGTTACCTGCGAAGCGGAGGCAAACAAGGATAGCTTATTAATGACTGTGATAGTACCTTTATATGGAAAGGAAATCATTCTGAAATATGTAGAAACAATTGAAGTCATTGCATATACCCATGGCCTTCCAAGTAGAATATTTTAGTCAAGGGGTTCGTCAATAACCTCAACATCAACATTCACTTTTTCCCCCCTAGTTCAACATGCAGGTTATTAATAATACCACAAGGCTTCTATGTATGTCCATCAAAAGCCTTCAACTTCGCCGATGATTGTGATAAGCGCGGCAAGCCAAGTGACTTCCAACAATTTAGAGACATAATGCATGTATATGATCCCTCATTAATAATAGTGCGATGAACAAGGTGATTGAGAACATTTACTTGTATGGAGAATGCCAATTCTTCTGGTAGTTGCGACACATAGCCCGTATGATTAAAGACGACAAGATTTGAATCAGTCGGATCAATTCCACTAATAGCCGACAATAAAGCCTGTTTTTGGGAGGGAAAATTTTGTAATACCTCAAGAGAAGACATAGCTGAAGGGGATTGAGCCAAATCTTCAACTATATTATAATTTTGTGCAGCTCTTGCTCAAGGATTATATGTCGATTTGTGAATTACTCCCTTGGGTGGCTTGATTGTCAATTCAGGAATAGCAGTAGGCGGTACTGATTCTGTAGATGGATTCGTAATCGAGGTAGTAGGTTGATCAGTGGCATGGCTACCATAATATTTATTATGCGTTGACACCAAAATATCTATTGAAGGTTTTGTGACGGATAACATAAGTACTTGAGAACTAGAAGCTGGATCCGTAGCAACCATGTTTGTGTCTGGATTTGGAAATGCGTTTGTAAACACAGCTGACGCATGGGAAGTCTTGATGATTTTTGAGACTTTAAAATGGTGAGGAAAATCCCTAAAAAAATGTTCCACATTACATATTATGCATGGATAATGAGGTTTCGTAGGTCCAGACGATTTATCATATTATTTTTCCTGTCAGTTAGAATTTTTATTTTTCTTAGATTTCCCCTTTTTCTTACTTCCGGGTTGCTTGTCACTCTTGCCCATGTCAAATGACATGGAATTAATTTCAGAAGAAGGTGCAGGATCAGATGTAGTAGTATTATGTGTGCTTGTAGTACCAATAAAGTTGTCTCCGGCATGAGAGTCCTTTAATTAAGAAGGAACAGTAAAATTAGATTTCGGTGCATTAGGAATTTTTTCATAGAATTCCATACTGAGTGTAAATCAAGTCTAAATATTGGGCATGAGTGATAAATTGCTCTTATGTGATGACGCCACCCTTAGAAACATCCTCAATTCAACAAGGAGCTGATTCGGAACAAATGTCTTAACCATTCTACGACATCGATGCCACTCATGAATATGATCAGAAATGTGAGTAGCATTAGTTTTTTTGAAATTGGTCAAGAGTTCCATTCCAGTTTCATATTGTATGGGTAACTGGAAATGAGCCAAAAAGACAGTGGCTAGGGCAGTGAAATTATCAAAATAAGCTCTAGGTAACTCAATGTACCATTTTGTAGCCGAACCTATGAGCGTACGAACAAAATCATCATTCAAGGAATTTGATGAACACCATAAATGATAAGTCATGACACGAGTCGACGGATCTTCTCCAGGGTTTCCATTTAACTTAGGAATATCCAAGGGTAATTTGCGAGGTATCACTGACCACCAAGGAGCATAGTTAATTGGATCATTAGTTAGTCGATTTAAATCTGGTAACTCTAAAGTTGCAACAAAGTGCAACTGTCTATTAAGGTCAGGTTAAGCATAGCCAAGGTAAGATGGAATTGCTTGAGAAATAGACCTTTGAGCACCAGCATAAGGAATCTACTGCTAGTAACCCAGGTAGAGGTTGTTTTGAAAAGAAAATTCTTAAGGATTATGTTGACCAAAACCTGGATATGATACCTGTTGAAATGAAGATTGAGGTATTTGCACCTGAGGTTGCCAAGGGGTCTGTCCACAAATGTTATAACCCAAATTATGATAACTTGGATTCGGTTGATAGGTATAACCAGGTTGTGGCTGTGACATCCAATAAAATGGTAAAATAGACTGTGAATAAATGATTCCAAATACAGGTTGTTGTAAATAAACCGAAGGATTTGGAGTTTGTGGACCCAATATTTGAGGGTATTGAGTTGAAGGACCCGCTTGATAAGGTTGTTGTAAAAAATTTTGATTTTGTAACAGGGGTAAAGATGTATTAACAAGTGGAAATGATGTGGGTGTAACAGGCTTAACTGATTGATATGAGTGTACAACCGTTTGTGGTTGGATAGGTAGAGTGGGCTGCCATTGAAAAAAATTCATTTCGACATTAGTTTGACCAAAAAGTGACGGATACTGTCATATTGGGTGACTAAAGGTTTCCCCCCAGCATGAGGAGGACAATAAGATGGAAATATTTCTCTCCAAATGTTGGGAGTCCAGTTGATATGGTACTTAAAGGAATAGACCCAGAAGGAACAACTTGATATTTCCTTGATGATGTGTATAAATAATCAAATCGTTCAGTACTCACTATAGGATTACCAGTTAGAATAAAAGTTGATTACATTGGTAAAGTCCATGGGTTTGAAGATGCACCAGAGAAACTTCCAAATAGATATTTATAACCTGATGGGATCATAGGGCCACCATGAAAATATGACTCTGGTGAAGTTGTAAACATCGATGGGGTAGTGAGGACAGGTGCTGAGGTAATTGGAACAAATGGCCCAACCATGTTGGTTCAAGAATGGTTACTTGACCAAATGTATACCCTTTTGAATCGATGGGAGTTTGAATTGGAACATGATCAACAAAAGCAGATTGTGACAATTGAGGAAAAGACTCGTATAGGTAAATTTCCTCCCCAAAATGGGTTGGAGTTAAAGGTGTCTTGTCTTGTGGGATTTCTTCAATCGAAAATAAACCAGGTGGAAGTATTTCACCATCAGGCCCAAAGTATATATCATGTGGTTGACTGTGTGATATGGGAGACTCAATGGCTACAAAAATTTGTGGGATGACCAAGGCAGGAACAACTTCTGGTTCTTCAACGTCGAGATTCAAATGTTCTAGAAAGTAAGAGACATGATCTGGATCAAATTCTGGTTGAACAACGTCAGGTCCAGGAGGTACGCTCTCACTGATTAGATGGATTGTGACCTATTGAGGCCTCAAAAATCTGTAGCAACAACAAGGGGGATAACCACCCAGTCCAAACCTTAAGACAATTCCTTTCCCGTTTGGGATAGTGGCTCCGATTGGGTATAATGGGACCAGTTTCCCAGAGTTGGGTTTTTGTTTGATTGTTGGGTTTCTCTCAAAGTATTTGCATGAAGAATTACTAAAAACTAAAAAAAAATTATTCTAAAATGAAAAACTTTGAATTAAGTCTAATTTAATCTAACCCAGGATAATACTAATTTGATGCGATCTAGAATGACATATATTCAATTTGTGATGATGAAGATCATCCCAGATTTAATAGAATTATTACTTTGTAAGATGATTCTCTTGAAAAATAGTTAATCAAAAGAAACTGAGAAACAGATCGCATATATTTTATGATCACATATAAAACAAACCAATTTCTATCTTTATATCGTACAATAGGGCAACTGATATTTCAGATAAAAACAATCGATTTCATATATAATTCATGAAAGTTGGATTCATCACTAATATTCAAAACAAAACTAGCATACATGATAATAGTACCAGATGTGTACTATCTTGTTCATCTGATCAATGATAATAGGCCACATTCAACTCTTCTATCAGTAAGTCTTTCAAAGAATACAAAACTGCATCAACAGTGATAAAAAAAATGATATATAACTGAAAAGGTCGTGTTCCATTATTTTATCAAGGCATCCACAAACTTACTTACAATCAAGCATTCTTTGCAAATGTTCTCAATAAAATTCTGGACCCTTCTATAAATGCATGAGAAGGGTTTAAATACTAAAATAACTATAAACTAAAATTAAATTATTACAAAAATGTAGAGGAGGTTTCAAACAACCTTTCTCTAAAAGCTTAACTTAAACAATAATCTAGGAATTTTAAACTAACAATCCTGATTTTTCAAATCCTGCCCTTCTTTCTGAGTGTGATCACGAAGTTCACAAATATCTAGCATTTCTTTAAGCTGAGCTGGATGTGATATCCGTGATCAAATATGTCCCTTGAAAATATAATTTGAGATTACTGACTAAGATCTTTTTGTTGAATCTGTAAGAAACTGAAGAGTTTTATGTTGATAGTAATGGTTGATCAGAAAATTCCAGTAATTCTCCTGATCAAACTTATTAACTTTTTTGATCATTTCCTCTTGTGTATCTGCTCTCTGTCTCCACTTTATTTCTACTTCTCTTGTTCCTGAAAACACATCAGACATGTTTCCTTTAAAAATTTCTTTTTTAAGCAATTGATCACATATAGATTGAATAATCTCATTTGATTTCTTAGATGTCTTGGTCACTGCTTTCTCTGCTCGATTAATTTTTTCTCTCCATTCTGCGAATAACAGTTCTTTGTGAAGCTTATCTATTTGTGGTAGATTATCTTCCTTTCCTGTTTCTAAAATTTGCCACTGAATGCGTTCTTCGATTTTATTCTCAAGTCTTTCACATTCCAATTCCTGAATTGCTATTTTCTAAATCATTATCTTATTGGAATCACAATAAGAATCAATCATGGAATCTTGGTGACAAAACACTCCTTGTTCTTTCTTTAACATTGTTTACATCAAGTGTTTCTTTGATGAATTTTTCTAACTGTGGTTGACTCTGTAACTCATCCATTTATCTCTCCAAATGTGCTTGCTTTTCATTAAGCTCTATCTGATACTTTGATTTGAGGCTTTTAATATCTTCATGAAATTGGGTTGTGCTTATTTTGATCTACTCAATGGACTTGGCTTTCTCTTCATTTAACAACTGCTCTAATTCTTGTACTTTGGCTTCCTTTTGTTTCAACAATACTCTAACCTCAGTAGCTTTATCAACAATAACAGTGGCATTTTCCCCTGCATATTGTGATAGCTTGGTTAGATGTTCAGTGGGATCATCTGAGGAATCCTTCCAAAGTACATCAACTGATTCATATGTTGGTCTTGGATTTGTTTCATCAATCCTTCTTCTTTTATTTCTTTTAACTATAGCCTTGTAGCTAGGATTGTAGAAAATATATAATGAAGGAATATCTTCAATTTGTAGAACTATCTGATATGTAGGGTAGGTCGGTATGATTTCTTTGTCATGGATTGCTGGAACTCTTTGTAAAGGATTGATAGTCTCAACTATTTTCTGTGAAGGTTCTGGTGTTTGGAAACTTGATGCTCTATCAATATTGGGATTTTCTTTGGGAGTCTTTATTGCTTCAGAAAATTCCTCCCATTCATTCATCAGATCTTTTACTTGAGATGGCTTGGACTGATCTAACATGTTATGAATATGTTGAACTATTTCCGAATTTGATTTTGTACCATTGTTCCTTGTTTCCTCTAGCACTTCTATCTCTTGAATAATTTGGTCAATTTCTAAATTTTCTTTCTTAGATTCAGATTCATTTTTATATTGATCTGAATTATTAGATTGCTAGTGTGATTGACCTGATTCATTTTCAGATATATCTTTCATTTCATCATCTAGACTAACACTTGGAGTGTGTTTTTCATCTTCAATAGTCAAAAAATTCAAAGGAATGTTTTCTAGTCTCTTGTTTCTATATTCTTGAAAAGCTTCAACATCCTCTTGAATTAATTGACTAGAAACATATTTGATAATATCAAAGAAATTTTCCATGCCTTGGAAGAAGTCATCAAATTCATTTGCTTCCTTTACAAAAGGCTTCGTTTTTAACTCTGCGATGTAATTTTTAATCCCATCATTGGGATCATATAATCTTCCTGGCATAAATGCCAATTTCAATAACTAAATCTTAGGAATATATTTAAATGTGTGGCGAATATTAGCCAAATAAAAGGTGCTGCACAGTAGAGGGAAAGTAGGCCAAATAGCCATTTTACCATCCTTTAGCTTTTTTGTGACATCGTTGACAAGTTGATAGGCTATTTATTTAGCAAGTAATTTATCTGGAACATAGTAAGGTAAAACATGGGGAGGAGCATAACTCCCAAATACTCTAATATATGTGAACGTTTCTTCGGCAAACCATCTAGCTACTGGAAGACTATCTACATTGGCTTCTTCAGAAACCCTAGGAGCCTTTTTGTTGAAAATCATCTGATGTATGGGCAATATGACTCCAAAGCAGATTTTATAGAAGTGTAAGTGGAACTTAGAATCCCAAAATTCTCTGTGGTAGATATGAATCGGGGTAGGGTTTTGGTGGTCCATTTCCAACCCATGGTAGGAAAATTAGAAGTAAAACAAATAACATCCATGACATAGGCAGACATATAAAAAGGAGATATTTCTCTGAGTGAAACACTTCTTTTATTCCTATATTCAGTTATATGCTTGGCTAGGTAATTGGATAAAATGTCTGCCCAATTTAAGATTGATGAATTGACGATTGCGTGAATTAGGGGAACCCAATCTCTTGAAAATCTAGTACTATCAGGCTTGGAAAATATTCTACATAACGTACCAGTGGCATAACAATAAGGATTATGAATTTTTGCAATTGGGTATGTACCAGACTTATCTTGCTTCAATTTCCCTTCATTTTCCTTCCATTCATGGATGACTTTGATAAGATTTGGATGTTTTTATTTGAATGTCTGCACATATTTATTTGTTGTATTTTTGCTGCGGGGTTGGTAGGTGATACATTGCTGCTAAATCCTCTGCTTTGAAAGAACCTATAGTTTCTCCTCTCGAATTATTGAGCATTCTATCTTCAATGTTTAAGTGGTCAATTTCCCACTTAACCATGTCTGTATAAGGAAGCATATTTGGTCTCACAGCTATCTTGTGAATGTACGAGCATGCAATGTCAAAAAGGGTTGCATCAGAGGTAGAATCAATGCCTGTTGCAAAAAATTTGTTTATCAGCCTTGGTCCTTTGTCTTTGAAGAGTTTATACATTGCGTCCCATGTGGAACTGCCATAGTCTTTGTTACAGACAGTGTCTGAAAATAATGAAGACATATCTGTATCTTCTGTGGACGATGTTTGAGAAATTTCTTTGCCCCTTTTGCTCATTTTGAACTTCTTCAATCTAGTAATTGGTTTCCTGAGAGCGAAGTGAATTTAACACATAAGGAGTATTATGAGAGTAAATCAATCATTTACTTCAAACACATGTGAGAATATGTCAATCTGTCAATCATATTTCATAATTCTTAATTCAATATTTCACATGGCTTCACATATAAGATCTATCAATCGTTTTAAAGCTGTTAAGATATTAAATTCCATTTGACATGACACAAGTTGTTTTCACATGCTGAATTCATTTAATACGCAAATCGCAACCATTCCTTATAAAATTTTGTGATGCTTGACCCTTAAAGGCTGCGAAATGCTATCTGTGCAAATCGCAGATCGCAACTTTTATAGGATAGCATTTGAGTATATATTATAAGTTGCGCGCAATGCGAATTGTGAAAAAACTTAAAGTGACCGCAATAGCGAAAGATTTTATATTTCCTGGTTTATTTTCTTATCGGGTCTGCGGGTATCACAACTTATATCATTTACTTCTTCATTGATTAAATAAAGTGCGATGCGAAAAGGAAAATAAAATAAAACGATGATTTGATGTTTTTACAAGGTTTTTGAATTATTTCTTCAGAAAGGCTTCGAGCGCATTTCACAATTCGCATATTTTATGTTTTATAATTCTTTTTGAAATAAGATATGTAGTATGCGATGCAATTTAAGGAAAAACATAAAATTTTATTTTCTAAGTTTTTTATTTTAGGAAATTATAAAAATAATTTCCTATTTATTTATAAAGGGTCCCTATTTATAGAAAATAAATGGGGGGTTGTTTTATAGCACAACAATTGGTGATTCACTTAGACGAACCAGATATCTCTGATAAAACTTTTGAAAATTCTAAACCTTTTTGAAAATAAAATAGTTAAAGGAACGAAATTTCAAATAAATAATATCTTTTCCAAGAAATGAAAATTTCTTTTATTCACTATTCATGAGAATTCCTCTATAAATATATAAGTATGAAAATCTATATCAGTCCTTACTTAATTTAAAAGGATAAAGTAAATAACCTTTACAGATAAGCTTTATATAAATTTACTCTTTTATCATAGATGGAGCCTCTGTTCCAATAGGAAATTTTAAGCTTTTTGCAGGGTTACCTTTTACCCAGCTATGATCCATTTTCCCATCCAGCATTTCTTATAATCTTCATAAGTAAATTCTAATTTATGAGAACTTTATTTTATATATTTTTATCTACTTAAAAGCCATAGTCTTGGCTTGGTAACCAAATAATAACAATGCCATTCACAAATAGTAATTAAATTGATCACACTGGCTCTTGATGAGACCCCTTGTCTTTATGATATAATCTCAAGTCATTACACTGTTTTGGTAGACATTATTAGTAATGTCAGTTTAGCTATTTCTTTATGAACATGGTAAACAAGCTCGTGATGAGACTTATTATCTTTTAAGTTTTTCTTCAAATCATATCTTTTTATTTTCTTTTGAATTCCTTTTGAAAATTTATAATATTTTCCGGATGGGATGAATCATAGGTCTTTTTAATATATTGGATGATAATGTCGAGTTTTAGATTGCTTTTCTGTAAGAAAGTTTCTTACTATATTAAAGTTTCTTTTCTTGATTGATAAAAGAATATTCATGCTATATAAAAATGCTAGTTCATAAAAAAAATAACTCTTTTGTTGAAATTTCATTTTTTAGAAAGATAAAATCAATCTGTCTCTCTAAATCTTTCGATTTTCCTTCCTTACAATTTTCATTTTTTATAAGTAAAAATAAAAATCAAAAGAAATTCATCTGAGATTTTTTTTGAAAGGCCAACTATCAGTACTAAGCAAGCTTTTATTTTTACAAGAAAAACAAAAGATTTTAATATACAAGGAGAAAAGGGGTTACCTCCTATGAGAAATATTTTTTCAAAATTTGCCCATTAAGAGGCAAAGAATCCTTTTTGCCTGATAAATATTGTAACAGAAATTTTGATGGGCATATTTATTCAATTATTTGAAATTGACCTAGCCAGAGTTTTTGAAACTTCATGTGTTTACCCTTTTCCTCATGCGCTTTGTCCCATTTCAATACCAAATCACCAATTTGAAAATTCTTGAGACCGACAGAAGTTGAATCAAATGAGGCTTTTATTATTTTTTGATCATGAATATGAGTTTTTTTGGCTTTTTCTCTTCCTTCTTCTAACTTAAGAATTTGATCTTGTCTAAGTTGAAGGGAAGATGAAGGATTTTCATCAATAAACTGCACTAAAGCAAATGATGGTATTGTTATGTTTGTGGGTAGAACTGCTTCTTTCCCATAAACTAACACAAATGGAGAAGTACCTATTGAGGCTTTCTGGGTGATTCTATCTGCCCAAAGAGAAAATAATAGTGCTTTGTGCCAATTTTTATGATTTTTTTCTATAGTTCATTTGATGATTATGATAAGGTTTTTATTTGTAGATTTAGCTAATCCATTACCTTGTGGATAGTAGTTAGTTGAGTATTTTAATTTAAAACCTCCTTTCAAAGAAAAATCTATCATGGTGTTAATCAAGGTTGTCATTGATGTCAATATGGCATTGGACGAGATGGAAAATAGTCTTGAGATACCCCAGAATGTGATGATAAAGTTGAAGACAATAAATGTATGGTACCAGATGATGATGTCATGACTCTTGTTTGACAAGAATGCCATCAGTGGAGAGGTCAACCCATGAAGATGTCAAACCACTAATGAAGAAGTCTTATGAAGTCCTTGAACTAGCTATAATGTTGCATGCGCCTTGATGATCTAGACCTTAACCTTTGATGACATATGGATTCATGCACTTGATGATGTCATACACTAAATGAATGACCACAATTGATGATGACACTTGATGAAGGTTGAAATACTAGATGATAACGTGGAAGATATCATTTGATGGTTGGAAGACTATTTTGAAGTTCTCCTAATGATGCTACACTATAACATATCACTGAAAAATTATGTGAAACACTAATTGCTCGACACTATCATGATGATGTGGATGTCCTACATGTTCCTACAATGATGAAGTAGCCAAATAATGGAGAAGACAAACAATGGAGAAGCCATACTGTCCTAATCATTTTCTGCACTAAATAAATTAAGGACAATCACAAAGAAAAATAAATTTTTCCACCTTAGAGGCATATTTTCTCAATGGGACATAGACCATCTTAAAGAGGATTTTCTACTCTTTCCAATGAGCCCTTACATGCCCTAAAACTCCCATCGGTTGATGAGATAATGAATTTTTAAGTTTAGAAAAATATATTTTTTTATCTAGCCGACCTAAGTTGACATACATATGTCGACTCTCATCTCCAAAAGTCACGTCCTCTCTTTAAAAGAAAAAATCACTATAAATATAAGTCCAATCCTTCATTTTTCACCATAAATTTGGTGAAGATTTCAAAGATACAGGACATGAGGCCGAGGAGTTTAAAAAATCTTGTGGATAATACTTACAGTAGCTCAGATTACCTGTTGAGGAACAAACCTATACTACAAGAGCTACAGGACTGTCTCTCAAGCTGCAGGACAATCACTGTGTGATATATTTGTTTATTATAGATTGTTGTGGTATTGCAGATTTCATTTCATGTGCCAATTCCGAATTGTGGTACCTATATTAATCATTGCAGATTGCTATGAATTCAGGCTTGTAGAGCTTGTACTATACCTCAGAGCTATTCATCTTCTCAGAATGTGTCAAACTCAGAAACTTGGATTTGTGGTATAGAAAAAGGGTTTAGAATTGTGACTAAGAACTTTCATACTTGTGCTATATTTGAGCAAATATCTTGTGAGATTTGGGCCAGTTATTGAGCTTACCGAAGCCAGATTTAAGAAAATTGTTGGTACAGTCTTCAACATAATTAAAGAAAATCCAAACACCTCTTTGAAGACAAGCACAAGGATTGTTTGGAAACATAATTTGGGTCCTGTTTTGAAGTATACATATTGTGCAATAATACAGTGAAGGCGCTTTGGAAGAACAATATCGAATTCATTTTTAGAGAAGGCTTATTGTACAAAATTTTTGAAGACAATCCTAGAACAGATTGGAGATATTTTTGGACTCATTTGGAAGACATCTTGAAGACATCCTTGGAGCTAAAGTGTAGAGAAGACTTGGAGACACTTGGTTGTAGATTTTGAAGAGGCTATTGAAGAAGGGCATGGAGCATCCTTAGAAGAGAATTTAAGGAACATCTTAAAGTCTATTCAAAGAGATATTTGAGTAGATTTGAAGCCTTGAAGAAGAGTTTGGAGTAACCCTTGTACTTGAAGCTGTTTGGAAAACCTTGTGCAGAACTTGTGCAATTGATTGAAGACACCGTATTACATCATTAAGCATTGATGGAAGTCTTGAAGACCATGATGTCATCATGAGGTAACTTGGAGAAAATTTTTGGGTACAATGAAGAGCAGTGGTGACACCTTCTAAGAAGAAAAGGTTGTCATTGATGACGTAATGTGGAGACTACAATGAAGACTAAGTGAATATTGACAGGGCTCTTTGAAGAAGACATTGGGAGCCGTGAAGTATAACCAAATATATCTTGACAAATTGAAGCAGGAGGTTGGAGCCTCATAGAGACAAGGTTGGTGCCTTGGAAGATAGGGTTGGAGCTTGTACCAGATATAGGGTTGGAGCCCTTGAGGTTGGTGCCTCAGAATTGACAAGGTTGGAGCCTTTGAAGTCCAAGTCGGTGCTTAGCAAATACAGGTTGGAGCCTAGGAGATTGAAGATTGGTGTTTTCATCTAGGGTTGGAGCCCTACATATATTGTATTTGTTTTATTGTAAAGAAGAAATTAATAAAAGCATTTATTCTTATTGTTCATTTTGTGTTCTAAATATAAGTGATATAACTGGTAAAAATAAAAATCGAAAAGAAATACTGATTCACCCCCCTCTCATTATTTCCAACACACGGCATTTCTGGAAAAGTAAGATGCATTGTCAAATATCAAAGTTGATGGGAGACCAAACCTGGTGATTATGAATTGATCAATAAAATCTATAATACTTTTTGTATTAACCACCTTTAATGGTATATCTTCTACCCATTTTTTGAAATAATCAGTTGCAGTAAGAATATACTTGTGCTGTTTTGAAGAGTTAGGAGTTATTTCACCTATAATATCTAACCCCCATTGTTCAAATGGTTGTTGGATATGTACTGGCTGTAGTGGAAATGATTCTTTCCTTTCTCTTCCCACTGCAGTTTGACATACTTTACATTTTCTCGCATATTCATGTGCATATTTAAATAGAGTTGGCCAATAGTAACCAAAATGTAATATTTTATGAGCTGTGGTGTTTCCTCCGAAATGACCTCCAGCTGGTCCATCATGTAATTCCTGCATTACTTTTTCAACTTCAGTTTTTTCTAAACATCTCAATAATACAAAATCATAATTCTTCCTAAATAACACATCATATATGAGTTGATATTGATTTTATTTAAGCCTAAGAGCACACTTTGCAGTATAATTGAGATATAATGGAGCATATCCATTTTTCAAGAAAATTTTCAGATCAACATATTGTTATTGAGAATCGTTTAGGTTTACCTCGGATAGTTGTATTTCATTTGATTGATCTTCTTCTGTTGGTAAATGAGAGGCTCCAGTTAACATCCTGCAAATACCTTGTCCTTTAACAATTTTAGCAGGATGTATCTCTACATCATATTCTTGAAGTGTAATAACCCAATTTGCTCTCTTCTCTCCTACTTCTCGTTGGATTAATAATTGCCGTATTGCTAAGTAAGGTACTATTATTTTGGTATGTGTTTTTAGGAGAATTTTTTTGAAATGTTTCAAAGATTTAAACATAGAATAAGCTTGTTTTTCCATAGCTAAATAATTTAACTCATCACCTTGAAGGTTAGAACTAAAAAATGCAATCAGTGCTTGAATGCTTTGATCATTTAACTGTGTCAAAACTGCTACGTATGATGTATCAGAAGAAAATGTATATAATACAAATGATTTAAGAAAATCAGGAGTTGTTAAAGAAGGAGCTTCAATGATGGCTTTTTTAATAAACTAAAAATAATTTCTCTCTTCTTTTACCCATTTAAAAATTGAATTTTTCTTGATCATTGATTGCAGGGGTAAGATGATTTGGGAAAAATCGGGAACAAACCTTTTTACAAAATTAATTTGTCCTAGAAATGATTGCATAGTTTTTTTATTATGTGGTAAAGGGATGTTTTCAATTTCTTGAATCCTATCAGGGTCGATATGGATTCCTTTTTTAGATACAATGAACCCTAATAATTTACCTTCTGATAAGGCGAAATAATTTTTTTTTAGGATTCAAGGAAATGTCGTATTTTCTACATCTTTCAAAAATATGTTTTAGGTGATTAACATGATTGCGTCTATGCTTAGAATAAATAGTAATGTCATATAACTATATAACAACCGAGCTATTGATTATTCCTCTAAAAGCTATATCCATAGCATGTTGAAATGTAGCACCAACATTAATCAACCCAAAAGGCATTTTTTGGTATGCGTATGTTCCCCACTTTGTTCTGAATGTTGTCTTTAATCTATATCGGGGTTTACCATGATCTGATTATATCCTGAAAATCCATCAAGAAAAGACATCAATTCAGATCTTGCAACTGACTGTAATATCTGTTCCATGGTGGGTAAGGGGAAATTATCTTTCTGACAAGTTTTATTCAAATTTCTAAAGTCTATGAAAATACTAATGTCTGCATTCTTTTTTCTAACTGGGACCATGTTTGACACCCATTTCGAATGTCTAACAGGAAAAATGACTTTGGCTTTGAGCATTTTATTTAATTCAGATTTAATTTGACTTTCTAAATTTGGATGAATTTTTCTAAGTTTTTTTTTAACATGATTATCATCTGAAATCATAGGTATGGTATGCTGAATTATGGAAGTATCATATGTTTGAAGATATGAATAATCCCATGCAAATATATCTTTATATGTTTTCAACAATTTAATGAATGACATCCTTTCTTCAGGTTTTAAACCAAGACCTAAGTTGATGTTTTGAGGTTTTTCTAGTGTACCAAGATTAATTAATTCAAATTTTAAAGTAGAACTCTGAGTTTTTGAATTGGTCATATTCTTAAATCTATCTTTCAAATCATAGAGATTGTTACACCATTTTTTGGTCATCTAACCTATTATCATTAGATGGACCCAAGTACACCATGTAAGACCAATTTTACCCTAAGTAAAATTGCCTTCACTATGTTAAATAACTTAATAAACCACATTTATTAAGTTGTTTATGGTCTAAACAGGAAACCCCAAAAGGAAATATTAAACAAACCTATATTTGTTTGATTTTCCTCATGGAATAATTAATTAAACCATAATTTAATTATTATTCCGAGTCATGTTTAACTCAAAAACAAAGAAATTAATTAGATAAACCTTTATTTATCTTATTATTTTCTAGGAATAATTATTTAAATCTTATTTAGATAATATTCCTTGTTAAATATGACCAAATCACCCACAAATAATTAAATAAATCATTATTTATTTGATTATCTTTCAACCACTTCCTTAAAAAGATAAATAAATCATTTATTTACTTATTTTTGACAAATAAAGGGATTTGAACCAAGTCAAATACTTTTTCCCTCCAACAAATATAATAAAATATTCCATAAAAGGTGGATCTAGATTTGGTTAACATTATTTTAATCATGCACCAAGATCTAGAATGACCCAATATTTTGTTATAAATAGGAGGGGTTTTCCTACCATTCTTCACCTTTTGTTGCCTATTAGATCACTCTGGATCTATACACTTGGTCACATTTTTCCATTATTTGCTGTGTGAGCTCCCTTTGAGCTCTATTCTTTGCATTGGGTTTTCTACACCAACGAGAGAGAGAAATCTTAGATCTGAAGTGCTGAGGACTTCCAAGAACCCATCCCACTGAGGAGAATTGGATACGCCTTCTTGTTTTCCTCCCAGGTGCCCAATTAATACAAAAATTCTTTCAAAAATTGTTCTTGTCTTGTCTATTGGTATATGGAGCAAACCCTTGTTTTTACTGCTTAATATCTTTCCATGCATAGATCTGGTTTTTTGCAGCTCTTTTCTTGTTCAACTAACCGCAGATCTGAAGATATTGGCAGCCACTTTTGTTGTTAGGGCTATTAGTTATGCGTAGCTAAAGAGGTTCTTTTCGTACACTTCGACAAAGGATTCATACTAACAAATGGCGACTCCACACGGGTTTTAAATTACGACCGCTGTCGTTTTTCATATTCCTGCATATCCAGCTACTTCAGACCCTAGGGTTTCTTTTTAGCTGTTTATTTTTCCTATTTTTATGTTGTTTTTCTCACATAAAACCCTAAAACATTAAAATTTTTAACTTCCGTGTGTTTCTGGCCCTATTGCGCAGGTAAGCGACATCAGCCGCAATTGAGACGGCAACTTTTCCAAAAATCTGCCGCCGAGACAACCGGAACGGGAGGTCACACTTTTCAGCCCAAAAACTGTGACCTGGACCTCCAGGTCACACTTTTCAGCCTCTTTTCTGCGACCTGCACTGAAAACAGGTCAGAACTTGCAACCTGCCAATTTTTCAGTGGTTTTTCTGCAATTTTTCTGGGTTTTGCTGAAGCTTCTGTTAGGGTTTTCTAGCCTCTGTCTCAGCCCGCTTTGACCTAGTTTTGATCTATTTTTACTCATCTAAGTGGGAACCTAGCCCCCTAGCGCTTCAGTACCCTCCAATTTTCGTGGAAGAGTTTTAGCTGTTTCAGCCGTCTGTTTTTCAGAGTTTCAGCCTTCCCTTTTTCAGATCTGAAACCTCCTCCTAAGATCCCTTTAAATCAGCCTTTCTTCCTTTCAAATCACCTCTTGTCGTTTTGTTTGGACCTCTCTTTAGGACCTCCTCCCTGTCCTTTCCGATTTTTGCTGATTTCCTCCCTTTTTCCAGCCACCTTGCCTCTGTCTCTTGGCTGTGATGTGCACCTCTTTTCAGCAGCTTTATCCTTTAGATCCCTGTCCCTCCCGACCTTAGATCTATTGGCCTCTTTTCGGTGTGTTTTGACTAGATTTTTTCCCCTTTTTTAGACTAGTTTTGAGGGACCCGCCTTCTTGGGTTAGATAGATGCAATAGTAGCTGTTAATTTTATGTTATTTCAGCATTATATACTGTTCTCTACAGATTTATTTTGAGTTACGCAGCACACTTTTTTCTTGCTCTCAAAACGAAAAGGGTTTTAAAAATTAAAATTAACGCACACCACACACTGACCCTAAGTGAAGAAGCGCCTGGTTAACACCGCCTGGAAAAGACTCTAAAATCAATTGTCACTGCATATTTTCTGCCCTTAACCTCACTTGATTCTGTCCCTTTTTTCCCTTGTCGGTTTCCTTCTTCCCGTCATCATTGCGCCCCCAAGGTGCCTTTCCTGGAGACTTCTTGGCCCTCACCCTCAGTTTCTGGTCGATCGACCTGCTCCGTCCCGCCGTCGTCGAGCCAGTCCTCCTCCGATTCCACACTCCGACTCTTCTTCTGATTCATTGGGTTCTCCTTCTCCTCCTGGTTCTCCCCCTGTCACCTTCACTATGTCTGGTCCAGGGCCTAACGTTAGCGGTGCTCCAGGCCCTAATGCCGGAACCACTACTAGCGGAACCGCCACAGGAACTACCTCGGCCATACCCTTGCTGCCGTACATTGCAGGCCTCAGCCTCCCCGATTTCAATCAGTTGATCAATGACCCTATCCGCCACGATGTTGGTTGGCCTACTATGCCAACCAAGCTCCCCTCTGACATCCCTAAGTTCGAAGGCGTTGCTGGAGAAGATCCAACCAATCATGTCCGATCTTTCCACATGTGGTGTTCCTCCAATTCCATTACCGATGACTCCATCCATCTTCGTTTTTTCCAACGCACGCGTACCGGCGAAGCTTCTAAATGGTATGTCGACCAAGCCACCTCTTCCCATACCACCTTTGCGACCATTGGCCAAGCCTTTTTATCTTACTTCCAGCTCCCTCTCTGATACGATACCGGTACAGAGCTCTTGACTTCCTTTAAGAAAACATCTTCGACCCGCCTTTCCACCCATGTTCAGGAATGGCGACGTAGACGTAGCTTATGTCGAGCTCCCCCCTTCGAAGATCGGATCTATATGGACTGGTTCCTTCGCTCGCTCCTAGCTCCCATCGGCAAAGATGTCGCCTCCCATTTCCCTCAAACCGAAGAAGCCGCCCTCCAAATAGCCTTGAAATATGACCTGATCTACGCCCAGTCTGGTTATGTTTATACCGTCCTTCCTGACCTCCCCAGGCCCGGCGGCGCTAACGCCCCGGGGGCATCTCATTCCGCCGACGGTATCATTGGAGCCCTTTCCCATCCGTATGCTCAACCTCCTATGGGCTACGGTCTCCCTCACGGAGGGGCCAGCACCTCTAGCACTCTTCCCCCTCCCGGTAGCATGTACCCAGGATACGGCATGCCTCCTCCTTTTGCCCAACCTCCCGCTTACCTCAATGTTGCCCAACCTAACCATTACCCTTATCCGCAGCCTGGTGTGCCAGCTCCTCCAGCATATGCGCTTCCACCTCCCTTGCCTCCTCAACCCCAGCAGCAGCACCTACAGCCCCCTTCAGGGCAAGTATTTGCATAGCAGGGTGCGACTAATCCCCCTTCTTCTCAAAGAAGGCGGAGAGGCAATCCAAATCAATCTGCCCCTGGTACTCATGGACCCAATCCTCAAGGTTTTGACCCTAACATTGCTAACCAGCAACAGGGCACTCAGCCCAAGCCAGACAGGCCTCTTCGTACCAACAAGCCTTGTTCGTGTTGCGGTGTTTACGGTCATTACACCCACGATTGTCCCCTTTTACAACAGATGCGGCAGATGTGGGAGTGTCAAGCCACATTGCACGAACAACATGCCTCCCCTCACGCTCCCCCTAATGTGGCCACTACTCAACCAGCTGTGTTTACTGATCCTTTACCTCAGCAAGGATTCGTGGCTACCCAACCACCTGACGGGCGGGTCTCCACTCCACCCTCCATTTCTGGTTCCTCCGATTACCAAATCCTCATGATGACCTCTGATCTATCCCCAACTGTCGACCTTCACCTTCAAACTCGGTCTCGCTAGTACCCCAAGCCTCCTGCTCAGTCTGCCCCCGAGCCTCCTTCTTCAGGTTCTACAGAGCCTCTTCTGACATCCAATGGCCCCTTACATATCCCTCAACCCAAAGTTGAGGTTCATACCAAGATTCCTAAGGGTCCCTTACATCGAAACGCTGCTTCCGGTCGAGCTGCTCATTCGTATAGCATAGTAGATGATTTGGCGCAATCTCCTGCTGCCATTTCCACACTGGAACTCCTCCAGTTGTGCCCTTCCCAAAAGAAGGCTCTACTATCTGCCGCGGGCGTTGTAGATCCTGCTAATGACCAAATGATTGTTTTCGACGCCACTCAATCGGACCATCCTCCTCTTCCTCCTTCTGTCGCCTTCCAAATCCCAGTCAAAATCCGGAATGCCAACGTTTCCCGGTGTATAATTGATGAGGGGGCATCCACCTGCGTGATGTCCGCTTCGGTTTGGAAGCAAATCGGATCCCCTGAGTTGGCCCCTTCCACGATCACCCTTCGAGCGTGGGACGGCCATGCCTCCTAGCCCATTGGCCTGTTTCGTAATTGTCCTATCACCCTCGTCGGTAAGACTGTTTGTGTTGACGTCGAAGTCATCGACGCCCCGCTAGACTACAACATTCTATTGGGGCGAAGCTACACCTATGCTATGTTTGCTGTCCCATCCGCGGTTTTCCGCAAGATGTCTTTCCCCCATAATGGAAAGATAGTCACCATTGACCAGTTGACATATCATGAGCCCAAATCTCAGACCTAACCTGAGACGACCATCTCTTCTGTAGCCAACAAGCAAACCGTCGACTCCTTGACCAGTGTCTCCCCCGGTGTCTACAAAGATTCCTCTTTGCTCGGAACCTTCCCTGGTCTTCCTCCTCCTATCTCTGACCCCAGCTCATCGAATGTTTGAATGATGCAATCGTCTCGGGCTGCTCTCAAGCAACCTGCTTCGGCTAGTCCGCAACCGTGCCCTCCGCAACCTGCTCCTAGCCCTTCACCCGCGGTTGGTAGTCATGAGCCCCTGTATCCTCCTGGCACAGTTCCTCCAGGCCTTAGCCATTTAGGAGCCGTCCCACCTGGCCATTACCCTTCTGGACAGATACCGTTCCTAGCTCCCCCACCAGGAGTGTACACGGTACCGGTCATGGCCACCCTCTCTCTTTTTAACATGACCCTAGGCATACCCGTCTGGTACATTGACCCTCCAGCCGCTACCCCACCCGGTCACCCCAAACCCTACCTTGCTTTGACACCGGTTCAACCGGTCCCCCTCACTTCTTCCGGGCCCCCCGCACCTCCCCAGGACCCTACCCCTGTGGTGCCAGCCCCGGGATAGAAAGGCAAAGCTCGTAAGGGGGCAACCCATCAGGACCAAGCCGCCCCGACAACCCCTACCCCTCCGCGGTCGCCAAAGCCCGCTATCCATTGCGCTTTGTGCGATATCGTCGGTCATGCCACCCATATGTGTCCTGAATTTCCGCACCTCAAGATCCTGGTCAACGAGACGTTTCCCGACTCTGACATCCCCGAAGTCTACGTCACTATCCTGGACTCTATCCCGAAACTCAAAACCTTGCGCACAAACCACCCTTGTGCTTTGTGTGATTTCCACGACCATTACACCCACCTCTTTCCCTGCGTTGACAAGTATCGTTCCTCCTTGGACATGTACCGCCAATTCAAGGCTACCCACGACAAGATACCTTCTCACTTGTCTGCGAGTCCTACTTCAATAGGACCAGAGGATATTCTTACTCCCATTCACATTCCTCCTCCCACTATTGAACCAATGGAGCCTTCAACCACCATTTTGTACCTATCATCATCCTTGCGAGATACTCTCGGTTCCTCCTCAGTCGACCTTGGATCTATTGACATTGCGCATCTGAGCCCTTCTCCTCCAGATGACCCGTCACACATCACTACCTCCTCGGGTGACCCTTCTTCCTCCAGTCTTCCCATCTTCCAGTCCGATGAAGACATTATGGAAGCCATGACGAACCCTGAATTTCCATGGGATGATATGCACCATCGCGCATACTTCCTCCCACAGCAGTCCCATGACCAATATGCTGTGGAAACCAAAGACTTCATTCCCAATGCAGTCAGTTGGTTCAAAAATCCCATCCCTGCACTGGATGCTTTTGAAGAAGGAAACATGGCCAATATCTCTCCTACGATCAAAATTGACATTTCAGCCAAACCAGGAATCGAAGAATATATCACCATGGGCGCCCAATGCACCCTGGAAGAAATTGAAGCTTACACCAAGCTTTTCAAAGAGTTCCGCGATATTTTCGCCTGGTCCTATTCGGAAATGCCCGGACTCGATCCTGCCATTGTCGAACACCATATAGACACATGGCTTGATGCCAAACCGGTCCGTCAAAAGTTGAGACCCATTCATCCTTTCAGACGTGACGCTATCAAAGCCGAAATCGATAAGCTCAAGCAGGCTGGTTTCATTTACCCCATTGAATACACCACTTGGGTATCCAACCCAGTTCCCGTTCTCAAGAAACAAGGCACCATCCGTGTCTGCACAGACTTTTGCGACTTGAACAAAGCTTGTCCCAAAGACAACTTCCCCACACCGTTCATTGACCAAATCATTGACGAGTGTGCGGGGCATGAGGTTCTACCCTTTATGGATGGTTTCTCCGGATACAACCAAATTGTTATCCGTCCTGCTGATCAACTAAAAACCGCGTTCATTAGTCCGTGGGGAACTTTTGCTTACCAGGTCATGCCTTTCGGCCTCAAAAACACCGGTGCCACTTTTCAACGGGCCATGTCTTATTGTTTCCATGACTTATCTCATATTATCCTTGCTTATTTAGACGACCTCACTGCATGTTCTAAGCATCGGGCGCAGCACCTACACGATCTGCGTACCATTTTTCTCCGATGTCGCAAGTATAATATCCGCCTTAACCCGTTGAAATGCGTCTTTTGCGTTCCTGCCGGCCGTCTCCTAGGCTTCATCGTGTCTAAGGATGGTATCACTCTTGACCCTTTGAAATTTCAAGCCATTCTTGAACTTCCCATTCCGCGTACCCTACGCCAGCTCCAAAGTCTCCAAGGCAAAGCTAATTTTCTTCGTCGGTTCGTCCCTGACTATGCCACCACCGCACATGGGTTCCTTAGACTCCTCCGATCTACTATCCCATTTGTTTGGGATTCCCATGCTCATGAGTCTTTCGATGCCCTCAAGCAGGCTCCCACATCCGCTCCCTTGATTCGCCCTCCTGACTTTGATCAGGACTTCATCCTGTATATCTCCGCTTCCACCTATTCGGTCGCTGGAGTCCTTATCCAGGAAGATGACAATGGTATCGAGCATGTGATTTACTACGTCAGTAAGAACCTTGTAGGGCCTCCTGTTTCCTACTCATATGAAGAAAAATTAGTGCTAGCTGTCGTGTTCTCAGTCCAAAAACTTCGTCATTATATCCTCATGCGCTCCACCAAGGTTGTGACTAATTCCAACTCCATGGGTTTCCTATTGAGTCGTCGTATCCTCACTGGGAAGTACGCCCGTTGGGTCACTATTCTTCAGGAATTCAACCTCGAATTTGTCACACCAAAGAGTAAGAAAGGCTTAGCCCTCGCTGAGCTCATTTCTGAATTACCTACCGGATCGCAAGACCCTCCAGTTAATGATGATTTTCCTGATGAACACTTATTTGCCATTACTTCCGACGACCCGTGGTATGGTGATATTCTTACTTACTTGTGAACCCAAAAGTTCGCTCTCCACCTTGATCGTGAGGCTCGCCGACGTATCCGACACCAGGCTCCTTGATACCTCCTTATCGGCGATGACCTCTATCATCACGGGATTGATACTGTCCTTCGTCGTTGTCTCACACACGCTGAAGCTGAACAGGTCCTTAATGCCTGCCATAGCGGTGCTTGTGGTGGCCACCTCTCCGGTCTTGCTACTGCCCAAAAATTCATGCACGCTGGGTATTTTTGGCCTTCCCTCTTCAGTGATTGCATTGAGGCAGTCAAACACTGTCCCAATTGCCAACATTTCGCCCCTAAGGCGCGAGCTCCCCCAGCTCCCCTCCATCCGGTCATCTCCACTGGTCCCTTTTGTAAATGGGCCATCGACTTTATGGAGTGTCGCCCGCCATCCACTGGTAACCACAAATATATCATCGTGGCGGTCGACTATTTCACAAAATGGGCCGAGGCCATGCCAAAATTTAACAACACGGCAGCCACCGTGGCCCTCTTTTTCTTTAACCACGTTATCGCTCGATTCGGGATTCCAAAACAGCTGGTCTCTAACCATGGCAGACATTTTGAAGATGAGATATGGCGCGAGCTATCCTCACTGTTGGGTTTTGAGCACCAATATTCCTCCTCCTATTACCCCCAAGGTAATGGCCAATTTGAAGCAGTCAACAAAATCCTCAAGACTATGCTTCAACGAATGGTGAATAAGCACAAAACCTACTGGCACCTCATGCTCTTCCCTGATTTATGGGCCTATCGGACTTCTGTTAAAACCGCCACCGGGTTTACTCCTTTCAACCTCGTTTTTGGAGAGGAGGCCGTCTTACCGATCGAGTGTGAAATTCCTTCCCTACATCTAGCCGTCGAACTTCTCCCTGACACCCAACCTCTAGAACAATTACTTATCATGCTTGAGCGCGCTTTCGAAGACCACCGTGTTGCCTTGCAAACCATGGAAACGGCCAAGAAACGCACCAAAGCTCAGTATGACCGAAAAGTCTAGCCTCGCACTTTTCACGAAGGCGACCTTTTTCTAGTCTATGACCAGGCCCATGATGTCCTTGGTCATGGGAAGTTTGACTCAATATGGCTAGGCCCTTACATCATCAGTAAGGATCTCGGTAAGGGGGCATACCTCTTAGGGGATTTCGAAGGAAACCCCCTTCCTAATCCTCGCAATGCACTCTATCTTAAGAAATATTACCCTTAGCATTTCCCTTCTGAAGTGCATGTTTTATTTTCTTTTAGATAGCCAGCATATTTTTTCATTTTTTGTGTTTGATACTTCACCAAGACACATTTTTTCCAAGAAGGGTCACTTCACCTCTCTTTAAAATCGAATTTCCTCACTTACGACACTTGTACTTGGGGCACCATTTTGCCTCCTTACTTGTCTTTGTTCGTGTCGATTTTCGTCATGAGTTACCATCTTGTACTCATGTTTTCATGGTCCCCCATTGGGGCCTTTACTGTGTGGCAGCACCATCGAGTCGCCCTTTTTTAGAGCATCCAAGTTGAGTCATCATTGCATTCATGGAGTCTATCCCGAGTCCCTTTGTACCCCGCTATAGCCCTCCATCCTTCATTGCTTGGTCTCTCTCTTGTGTCGCACATTATGATCTTCAGTCCCACTGTCCCCTATCCCTTATGATATTGTGTCAGTCGCTGCCATGTCATTAATGCCCTTTATGCTCTAACAAGGGAAGTCTTCCATTCGCTACTCAGTCCTTTCCATTTCACTATCATCATTAGTGTCAGTCTGTCCGTCGCTCTACTATTTTCTCTCGTGCCTTAGTTGAGGATGTCTCATTGCCTCACCTATGGCGGACCTCCTTTTGTCGACATCAGCTCATTCATTCCAGAAGCCAGGTCTAGAGGGTTGTGTACCTTGGTTCCAGCTTCCACTCTTGTTCGGTGCCTCGGATCAGGCAAAGGGATCTCTCATTTCCCTTTGACTTGATTGCTTCTCCACTCCAGCTCCTTTCAGCATGACCGAGATCCGTATACTTGATGATTCAATGATACAGTAGCAGCTCTTGATGATTCCCGGGTGTGTGTGAGATGTCTCAACCCTCATGAGGGTGTGGCCCTGCAGGTAGCCCCCCACATGCCCGGATGACCTCCTCCTTGCAGCCTTCGATGCAGCTCCAGATATTTGATGATGTTGGTCTTAGCCACTTGCAGCGCCTCTTTGATTTGCATGTATCAGTCAGATTTTGTGAGCCCTTCCCCATTTACAGGGGGCATTTGGGTTGTATTTGTATCTCATGTACTCTGATATTATTGTCTCAGTCCTGGATGTTATCCCAGGCACAAAATGTATGTGGGATTCCTCATTGTATTTTTATCTGGCTCATGATTATGCCGATTGTACTTTATGGTTCGGTCCCTTGTTTACTGGACACACTATTCTTTTGTACTTTGTCTCGGCGGGCATAGGTATGCCTCCCCCGCCGCATTCAGCACAGGTACCCTCTCATAAAAAGAGACTTTTTGCACCTGCGAGTCTCGTCTCCTCAGCGTCTAGTTCTTCAGCACACTATCTACCTTGCATTTCTCTCTCTGACTTCCCTTTTGTTGTCTAGTGATTGAGTTCTTACAACGTACTTTGGTCATACGATTTGCTCCTGACACTCGCACGCTAGGGGGCAATCTGTTACACCATTTTTTGGTCATCTAACCTATTATCATTAGATGGACCCAAGTACACCATGTAAGACCAATTTTACCCTAAGTAAAATTTCCTTCACTATGTTAAATAACTTAATAAACAACATTTATTAGGTTGTTTATGGTCTAAACAGGAAACCCCAAAAGGAAATATTAAACAAACCTATATTTGTTTGATTTTTCTCATGGAATAATTAATTAAACCATAATTTAATTATTATTCCCAGTCATGTTTAACCCAAAAACAAAGAAATTAATTAGATAAAACTTTATTTATCTTATTATTTTCTAGGAATAATTATTTAAATCTTATTTAGATAATATTCCTTGTTAAATATGACCAAATCACCCACAAATAATTAAATAAATCATTATTTATTTGATTCTCCTCCAACCACTTCCTTAAAAAGATAAATAAATCATTTATTTATTTATTATTGACAAATAAAGGGATTTGACCCAAGTCAAATACTTTTTCCCTCCAACAAATATAATAAAATATTCCATGAAAGGTGGATCTAGATTTGGTTAACATTATTTTAATCATGCACCAAGATCTAGAATGACCCAATATTTTGTTATAAATAGGAGGGTTTTTCCTACCATTCTTCACCTTTTGTTGCCTATTAGATCACTCTGGATCTATACACTTGGTCCCATTTTTCCATCATTTGCCGTATGAGCTCCCATTGAGCTCTATTCTTTGCATTGGGTTTTCTACACCAACAAGAGAGAGAAATCTTAGATCTGAAGTGCTGAGGACTTCCAAGAACCCATCCCACCGAGGAGAATTGGATACACCTTCTTGTTTTCCTCCCAGGTGCCCAATTAATACAAAAATTCTTTCAAAAATTGTTCTTGTCTTGTCTATTGGTATATGGAGCAAACCCTTGTTTTTACTGCTTAATATCTTTCCATGCATAGATCTGGTTTTTGCAGCTCTTTTCTTGTTCAACTAACCGCAGATATGAAGATATTGGCAGCCACTTTTGTTGTTAGGGCTATTAGTTATGCGTAGCTAAAGTGGTCCTTTTTCGTACACTTAGACAAAGGATTCATACTAACAGAGATCTTCCATTTTGACTACATATTTGGGAATTGGATTAGTATTTGGTTTATCTTCAATCTGTAAATCATGTTCATGCTCATCTACGATTTGACCTTCATAAGCTCTGTTTGATGTAATAAAGTCTACTATATTTGCATCATTGTTAAATGCTCTCCAATTTGTTACATTATTAGGAATGGAAGGCCTAAAAATTAACTCATTTAAAAATCTATCTGGACTAAATTCTTTGGATGGTATAAGTCGAGATGCTACATTAGCAAGTAAATCAGCACTTGCATTTTGTAATCTAGGAACTGTGGAGATATTAAATGTAGTAAAATTGGAAGTAAGACTCTGAACTAAAGTTTGATAATGTTTCAAATGTCCAGAAATACAATGAACTGTATTTTTGACTTGTCTAAAAATTATTTTAGAATCTCCATATATTTGAAAATATTTAACATTCAATCCAATAGCTTTGTATAGACCTTGTATCAATTTTTCATATTCAGCAGTATTATTTGTGCATTGAAATTCAAGTCTGCGAGCTAACATTTTTTTCTGTCCTTGTGGATCGATTAAAATGCAACCTGCTCCTACACCATCTTCTAATTTTGAACCATCAAAGTATAGAGTCCAAAATGAAGATTGTTTTGGAATTTGATTGCTAAGGTTAACACATCTAGAAGTGTATGTTTGAGAAAAGTTTTCAATTTGAGAAATAGTAGTGTTTGTTGAAAAAGGTGAAATCTGGGCATTGAATGATCCAAGAAATGATTTAGCTGAATAATTTCCAATAATATTATTGGTAAAAACTACAGGTTCATTTTCTTCTTCTAGTTCGGTGACTATATGTTTCATGAATTTTTCACATTCAATTCTGATTTGATTTGGTTTTCCATTATATGGTAACCACATGTGTGACCAATCGGTAGAAAAATATCCATGTAACTTTTCAGACCAATCCCTACTTAAAATAAGACCATAAAATTCATGGATGTCTGCAACCAAAATATCAATTACTTTTAGTACCTTTGGATTGGATGATAACCTAATAGATACAGACAAAATTTCTCCAATAAATTTGACTCTTGTTCTATCCAATTGAATTATATGTACAACTGAATTTTGAGGAGTGATATTCAATTTTGTACACATTGTTCTTGGCATAATGTTTGAAGAAGCTCTTGAATCAATAATACAGTTATGAACATTTTTGTTGAAAATCTCATAATTCAAAAGTAAAGGAGGAGTGTGAGAAATAGATCTATCACCAATTAAAACAAGATCATTGGGATTTAGTTTGTTTGGGGATGATGGAGGTTTCCTTATATCTTTAGAAGCTTGGGCTATAACTGGTGGTTGTATGGGATCTATAGGGATTGCTTTGAGTTCTCTAAGAAATTTTTTTTGCTGTTGTTTGCGTTTGGTCATTTCATGTAATGAAATATTTTCTTTGGTATTTTTCATATCTTCAACTTTATTATATTCCATTGTATCTGAAACTATCAAAGTTTTAGAATTTGTATTAGGACCTGATAAAATAGGATTTGTCTGAACAATTTTAGATTTTTTGGCTATTTTTTTCTCCTTGGTGGGGAGATTATGTTTCTAATTTGATACAGTTGAATTAGAAGAAGATTTAATTCTTGTAGGCATAGGCATAACTTCACTTTCTTCCTTTGTGGGGAGAATGAAATCCCATAAACCATTCAATTCAACTTCTTCCTCAGACTCTAGTTCTTGTTCAAATGGTGAGGGATCTTCAATATATTGATCGGATTCAACATTCGAAATCACATTTGGAGGCTGCGATGTTGAAGAAGGATTTTTCTTAAATGGGCGAAATGATTTCTTAGGGGCTAAATTTTCAGCAACCTGTTTCTTTATTTCAATCATGTCATTTGACATAGTCTTTAATACTTTTTGAAGAACTTCAAGATCAAATGGTTCTTTTGAGACTTTCTTCTTAGAATCTTGACTAAATGTCACTTTCTTGGATTTCCTGTCTTCTATCTCTGAACGTTTTTCTAATGCTAAGATTCTTTTCTCTACAGCGAGAGCTTATTTCATGTTTTCTAAGAGGGTAGCTTTACCAGCTCTATCTACAAAAATATCTATATTAGAAGGCAAACAAGAAATATACCACTCTATTTGTACATCAACAGCAGGCTTGGAAGCAGTTGGAATTTTGTTTAATAACTTGTTAAATCCAGAGTTGAAATCTTTGATTCTTTCCCCTGAATTTGTTTTAATATTGGAAAGAGAATTGATTAGGGATGCAATAGTTCTATCATCTCCAAATTTTGCAAGAAAAACTTGCTCAAAATTTTCCCAATTGGCAATGGATCCTGGTAGAAGTGAAAAATACCAGGATCCCGCAGATCCTTGTAAATTATAAGGAAACAATTTGACTACAATATCTTCATGAGAAAATCCATTAAGATTCATGGCCAACATAAAATTATTGATATGTTCTTCTGCAGGAAGACCATCATCTGGATCATATTTAGGTAACCATTTTTCCAGATGATCTGGAAGAGGATTTAGCTTTTCTATCAATACAGCACCAAGATTCGTCCAAGATCGATTGGCCATAATTGAATTAGAAGTTTGTGAAGATACAAAAGTAGATCCAGAAGTAGGGGGAATGAATGAAGAAATTACAAGTGGAACAATACTACTTGTAATAGCACTGATTGTTTGAGTAGAGGAAATGGAAGATTGAGAAGATGCAAATTGAGTAAGAGGATATCAAGAAGTAACCAAAGGAAAATTTGATGTATCTTCACTTGTATCTGACTTAGATCTTGATATAGAAATTTTTTTGTGAACTGATTCAATTGGAAATTCAAAAGGAAGAATTCCAAGTTTCTCACTCTTGGATCTAGTTAATATACCAGTTTCTCTAAATAGAGAAGTAACACTTTCTTCAGAAGCTTCTGGGTTAACAGGCTTTTCAGCAGAAATAGATATTCCTTCTAATTTATGAATTAAATACTGAAGTTCGAGAGACTCGGGAGTGAATTCTGAAGCAGATGACTGTCGAGATACTGCAGGAGATGATGGAAAGGTTTCTACTATTTCCGATTTCTGATTTTGTGATCTAGAATGTGATCGTGAAGTTTTAGAATGCTTTTGGGAAGATCGACTCTTATGAGGGCTTATATTTTGAGGTTTAGATTTATATTCCAGTCATATTCGCCCTCCTTATAGCGCCAAAAATGTTGAGGCATCAAAAATATGTGGCAACAACAAGGAGGATAACCACCCAATCTAGACCTTAAGACAGTTCCTTTTTTGTTTGGGATAGTGGCTCCAACTGGGTATAATGGGAACAATTTCCTAGAGTTTGGTTTTTGTTTGATTGTTGGGTTTCTCTCAAAGGATTTTCATGAAGAATTACTAAAAACTAAAACAAATTTATTCTAAAATGTAAAACTTTGAATTAAGTCTAATTTAATCTATCCCGGGATAATACTAATTTGATGCGATCTAGAATGACATATATTCAATTTGTGATGATGAATATCATCACATATTTAATAGAATTATTACTTTGTAAGATTAGTCTCTTGAAAAATAGTTAATCAAAAGGAAATGAGAAACATATCGCATATATTTGATGATCATATATAAAACAAACCAATTTCTATCTTTATATCGTACAATAGTGCAACTGATATTTCAGATAAAAACAATCGATTTCATACATAATTCATGAAAGATGGATTCATCACTAATATTCAAAATAGAACTAGCATACATGATAATAGTACCAGATGTGTACTGTCCTGTTCATCTGATCAATGATAATAGGACACATTCAAATCTTCTATCAATAAGTCTTTCAAAGAACACAAAAATGCATCAACAATGATCAAAAAAATGATATATAACTGAAAAGGCCATGTTCCATTATTTTATCAAGGCATCCACAAACTTACTTACAATTAAGCACTCTTTGCAAATGTTCTCAATAAAATTTTCGACCCTTCTCTAAATGCATGAGAAGGGTTTAAATACTAAACTAACTGTAAACTAAAATTAAATTATTACAAAAATGTAGAGGAGGTTTTAAACAACCTTTCTCTAAAAGCTTAACTTAAACAATAATCTAGGAATTTTAAACTAACAATCCTGATTTTACGAATCCTGCCCTTCTTTTTGAGTGTGATCACGAAGTTGAAAAATATCTAGCATTGCTTTAAGCTGAGCTGCCTGTGATATCTATGATCGAGTATGTCCCTTGAAAATAACATTTGAGATTACTGACTGAGATATTTTTATTGAATTTGTAAGAGACTAAAGAGTTTGATGTTGATGGTAAGGTTTGATAAAAAAATTCTAGTAATTTTCCTGATCAAACTTATTAAATTTTTTGATCATTTCCTCTCGTGTATCTAATCTCTTTCTCCACTTTATTTCTACTTCTCTTGTTCCTGAAAACACATCAGACGTGTTTTCTTTAAGAAGTTATGTTTTAAAAAATTGATCACATATAAAATGAATAATCTCATATGATTTCTTGGATGTCTTGGTCACTGCTTTCTATGCTCAATTAATTTGTGCTCTAAATTCTACGAATAACAATTCTTTGTGAAGCTTATCTATTTGTGGTAGATTAGCTTAATTTCCTATTGTTACTCATCAGTAATTTTTGCCGATATCCAAAGATGACTAAGTTCTAAATCATAATATTTCTAGAAACAATAATCTGAGAGACATTGTGAGTTCTAGAAATCTCACTGCCTTCATCATCCTAAATTTAACTAATTCACTCAAAACTTCATCATTTTCCTTCTCAAATTTGGTCCTGCTACTCTAAGATAACTCCATTTTTTTGGCCTATTTGCCTCATTATGTCATCACACCCACACCCTCATTCATCCCCTTTCCCATATAAAAACCCATTTCTGTTTCCCTAAAAAATCCCTCATAAGCCTCCTTCATTCATCATTTTTTTTCTAAAAAACCCTTAAACAATGTAAAAATATTTTTTACATTGTTTAAACCTAACTTCTAAGCCTATCAGACCCTTTAAATGTTCATAAAAACTTTGTTTTTCATGCTAAAAGTGCCTTTTTTCATAAATCAAGATTTTAAGCCCCTTTTTGGCTTAAAGCCTTAGCCCCTTCCACACATAAAACCATCTCCTCCGCCTATTTCTAGCCCCTTCTCTATTCATAAAAACATCTCCACCCTTTTATCTTTATACACCCCAAAACCTTGTATAAATCCTCCAACCTTTGAATTAAAAGCGGGCCCCCCTTTTACCTTACCCCGCCTCTTTATTTTTCTGGGCTGCATCCACCGTTTATTTGGATCCCTAAACCCAATCCAATGGCTATCGCATCCCCATCCCCCACCCCGCCTTCCACTTAACCTTGTTGCCAACCACAGCCTGCCATCTGTCTCTAAGCTCCACCCTCCATCTGCACGTTGCCTCCCTGTCTTTGTTCGCGCCATCGATCTCGCACCTCAAGAGATGACGGTCCAAATCTCGTATCGTGCCGAAATTGGCATCAGACTTTAACACTACTAACCCGCGCAATATAAGTGGTTTTTCCCTACCACGTGGCAATCAACCAGTGTAATTTTGCAGCCTCCACTCAAAACCATTTACCGCCTTTCACCTGCTCGATAAACGACTGTGGTTTTCCAAAACCACTTTTCCCTCCCTGCGCCAAAAATAAAATTCTTGTGCCTCCGTTTGATTTTCCTCATGGTTTCGCCTCTAGAATCATGCCCTTGCACTCCCTTCTCCTCTGCAGATCGCCCTCGATATCTAGAAACCCTAGAAAATGCAGTCTTGTCACTCCCGCAGGTTTTAAACTAACACTGTTTTACATTTTGTGCAGGTTTTTAATGACAGTGATGCCCAAAGAGAATTTCGACAATCAAGAAAATGATGGACTTAACCTCTAGATGATGATCCGGAGGTAAATTCATATAAAAGAGCTAGGGGGTCTGCATAAAGGTTAACCCTTGATGAATCATGACCATTAATGGGTTACAAAAACCTCTAGCACATGAAGACCGCATCCCTGCACACAGAAAGCACAAACAGATCAGAGAAACAACAAATAATGAATAATAGAAGGATTAAAGGGCTAAATCGAGTTCAAAAGATAAAATAGAGGGTTAGACCTTAAGACAATGATTAAAAGATAAAGGTCAACGATTTAACAAAACGAATAATACATAAACAGACAATAATAAAGCAAAGATAAAGGATAAATATAGTGGGACAAAATATGAAAGCTAAATCAAGGTTTAAAGGCCTAATACAAAGATTTATGATTAAAAAAGTATAAATTTACCCAATGACAGCCTCGAATGACTCAACAAAGAAGCAATTACTCCTTCAAAAGTTCAAACTTCCACCTACAGCATGATTTCTTTTCATAAAGGCATTGGGTAGTTATTACACAGTCAGAGATATTTTTTATCTGTCAAGGAATTAATTGTAAAGTTAATAATAAGCCTTAAAGTCAAACATTTCTCCTATTTTATTTTAAAGAATTTCAGACAGAGTTATTAAAATAGAGAAGTAGCTGCAACTATTCCTACCTTATGCCTTGCATGGTTTTCAAGGTTAAGAACGCACTTACTTTGTAATAAATGATACTCAAACCCTATATTAACCTCACCTCCTCATTTACAGCATAAATAATGCATCTGAACTCATTTTATTGTTGGACTTTGATGACTCTTTGAAGGAATACATAGTCTCTTGGAAGTTTAAAGAAAAATGATGTCTTGGATCTTGTGGATGCCCTGATTTGTTTGTTGATGGAGGAGGCAAGATCACTGGATCCTTGAGCTTGGCTGTTGGTGAAGTGCTTCTATCTGTTATTTTTATTTCCTGTTTCCATTATGTTCTCATATTTCTTTGTTACAGTAGGGTAAAATTTTTAGGCTAAGAAATGTCTTTTGAAAGCACCTTAGTTCTGTTTACTCTTCGCTGTCTTAATGTTTTCTTCTGCAAGGTCTGATTAGAGGATTCTTAATTTCCCTCCAATTCCATCTAGCTTGTTATTTTAGAAATAATTCAATAGAGTATAACCAAGGAGTTTCTGTTTTGGTAAGTCCATGTTCCTTTGAGTACGACTTGAGAGGTTATTTCTAAGGAATGATTTCAATAGAGTGAAACTAGGAAAATAAGTGGTGAGTCCATGCTCCTTTGAGTACAACTTGAGAATTGTTTCTGAAGATTTTTTAAAGTATTCTTAGTAGGGTCTAAGCCAGGAAAGTCTATGGTGTGCCCTGTCCTCTGGTCTGCCTTTAAAAGTTGCTTTGAATACCCCTAGAGAGTTAGTCAAAAGCAGATTAGATTATTTCTGTTTGATCTTAGTGTTACACCATTTTTTGGTCATCTAACCTATTATCATTAGATGGACCCAAGTACACCATGTAAGACCAATTTTACCCTAAGTAAAATTGCCTTCACTATGTTAAATAACTTAATAAACCACATTTATTAGGTTGTTTATGGTCTAAATAGAAAACCCCAAAAGGAAATATTAAACAAACCTATATTTGTTTGATTTTCCTCATGGAATAATTAATTAAACCATAATTTAATTATTATTCCCAGTCATGTTTAACCAAAAAACAAAGAAATTAATTAGATAAACCTTTATTTATCTTATTATTTTCTAGGAATAATTATTTAAATCTTATTTAGATAATATTCCTTGTTAAATATGACCAAATCTCCCACAAATAATTAAATAAATCATTATTTATTTGATTATCTTTCAACCACTTCCTTAAAAAGATAAATAAATCATTTATTTATTTATTTTTGACAAATAAAGGAATTTGACCCAAGTCAAATACTTTTTCCCTCCAACAAATATAATAAAATATTCCATAAAAGGTGGATCTAGATTTGGTTAACATTATTTTAATCATGCACCAAGATCTAGAATGACCCAATACTTTGTTATAAATAGGAGGGTTTTTCCTACCATTCTTCACCTTTTGTTGCCTATTAGATCACTCTGGATCTATACACTTGGTCACATTTTTCCATCATTTGTTGTGTGAGCTCCCATTGAGCTTCTTTCTTTGCATTGGGTTTTCTACACCAACAAGAGAGATAAATCTTAGATCTAAAGTGCTGAGGACTTCCAAGAACCCATCCCACTGAGGAGAATTGGATACACCTTCTTGTTTTCCTCCCAGGTGCCCAATTAATACAAAAATTCTTTCAAAAATTGTTCTTGTCTTGTCTATTGGTATATGGAGAAAACCCTTGTTTTTACTGCTTAATGTCTTTCCATGCATAGATCTGGTTTTTTGCAGCTCTTTTCTTGTTCAACTAACCGCAGATCTGAAGATATTGGCAGCCACTTTTTTTGTTAGGGCTATTAGTTATGCGTAGCTAAAGTGGTCCTTTTTCGTACACTTCGACAAAGGATTCATACTAAAAAATGGCGACTCCACACGGGTTTTAAATTACGACCGCTGTCGTTTTTCATATTCCTGCATATCCAGCTACTTCAGACCCGAGGGTTTCTTTTCAGCTGTTTATTTTTCCTATTTTTATGTTTTTTTTCTCACATAAAATCCTAAAACATTAAATTTTTTAACTTCTGTGTGTTTCTGGCCCTATTGCACAGGTAAGCGACACCAGCCGCAACTGAGACGGCAAATTTTCCGAAAATCTGCCGCCGAGACAACCGGAACGGGAGGTTGCACTTTTTAGCCCAAAAACTACGACCTGGACCTCTAGGTCGCACTTTTCTGCCCATTTTCTGCGACCTGCACTGAAAACAGGTCAGAACCTGCGACCTGCCATTTTTTCAGTGGTTTTTCTGCAATTTTCCTGGGTTTTGCTGAAGCTTCTGTCAGGGTTTTCCAGCCTCTGTCTCAGCCCACTTTGACCTAGTTTTGATCTGTTTGTACTCATCTAAGTGGGAACCTATCCCCCTAGGGCTTCAGTACCCTCCACTTTTCGTGGAAGAGTTTTAGCTGTTTCAGCCGTCTGTTTTTCAGAGTTTCAGCCTTCCCTTTTTCAGATCTGAAACCTCCTCCTCAGATCCCTTTAAATCAGCCTTTCTTCCTTTCAAATCACCTCTTGTCGTTTTGTTTGGACCTCTCAGGACCCTCCCTATCCTCCTGGCTGGCCGATTTCCTCCTTTCCGGCCCACCTAGGCTCCGTCTTCTTGGCTGTGACTCCGCACTTTTCAAAGAAATCTTTTTATCCTTTTTTTATCCGTCCCCTCTCGACCTTAGATCTATTGGCCTCTTTTCAGTGTGTTTTGACTAGATTTTTTCCCCTTTTTAAGACTAGTTTTGAGAGGCCCGCCTTCTTGGGTTAGATAGATGCAATAGTAGCTGTTAATTTTCTGTTATTTCAGCATTATATACTGTTCTATGCAGATTTATTTTCAGTTACGCAGCACACTTTTTTTGCTCTCAAAACGAAAAGGGTTTTAAAAATTAAAATTAACGCATGCCACACACTGACCCTAAGCGAAGAAGAGCGTGGTTTACACCGCCAGGCAAAGACTTTAAAATCAATTGACACTGCACCTATCTGCCCTTGTTTCAACATTGTAATCACTTGATTCTGCACCTCCTTGCCCTTGTGGTCGTTCTTCTTCCCCTTGTGCCGTGTTTGTGTTGTCATCATTGCGCCCCCAAGGTGCACTTCCCGGAGATTTCTTGGCCTTCACCCTCAGTTTCCAGTCGATCGCCCTGCTTCGTCCCGCCATCTTCGAGCCAGTCCTCCTCCGAGTCCGCACTCCGACTCCTCTTCTGATTCATTGGGTTCCCCTTCTCCTCCTGGTTCTCCCCCTGTCACCTTCACTATGTCTGGTCCAGGGCCTAACGCTAGCGGTGCTCCAAGCCCTAATGCCGGAACTACTCCTAGCGAAACCGCCATAGGAACTACCTCGCCTGCGCCCTTGCTCCCCTTCATGGTAGGCCTCAGCCTCCCTGATTTGGACCGGTTGACAAACGACCCTATACACCATGATGCTAGTTGGCCTGCTATGCCGACAAAGCTCCCTTCCGACATCCCAAAGTTTGAAGGCCTTGCTGGAGAAGATCCTTCAAATCATGTTCGATCTTTCCACATGTGGTCTTCCTCTACCTCCATTACCAATGACTCTGTCCGTCTTCGGTTGTTCCAACGAACGCTTACTGGTGCGGCTTCTAAGTGGTATGTTGATCAACCCACTTCCTCTCATACCACCTTTGCGACTCTTGCCCGAGCTTTTTTATGTTACTTCCAGCTTCCCCTTCATTATGACACTGGTATCGAACTTTTGACTTCTTTCTGTCAATCATCTGCGACCCGCCTATCCGATCATGTCCAGGAATGGTGGAGACGAAAGAGCCTATGTCAATCCCCCACTTTCGAAGACCGTGTCTACATGGACTGGTTCCTTAGATCTCTCTTGCCCCCTATCGGGAAAGATGTCGCATCGCATTTTCCCCAAACCGAAGAAGCCGCCCTCCAACTGGCATTAAAATATGACTTGATCTACGCTCAGACAGGTTATGTTTATACCGTTCTACCTGATCTCCCCAGACCCGGTGGTGTCAACGCACAGGGGGCACCTCATGCCGCCGACGGTATCGTTGGAGCTCTCTCTCATCCTTATGCCCAAACTCCCATGGGTTATGGTTTTCCTGGGGGAGGGGACAGTACCTCCCGCACTTGTCCCCCTCCTGGTAGCACGTATCCAGGATACAACATACCTCCTCTTTCGGCCCAACCTCCTGCTCACCATACTATTCCCCAACCCCCTTATTTTTCGTATCTGCAGTTTGGTGCTCCAGCTCCTCCAGCATCAGCACCTCTGCCTCCCTTGCCTTCTCAACCCCTGCAACAGCAGTCACCACCCCCTCAAGCGCAGGTGGATGCACAATAGGGATTCGTGGCTACCCAACCACCTGACGGACAGGTGGCCACTCAACCTTCCCCTTCTGGTTCCTCCAATTACCAGATCCTCATGATGAATTCTGATCCACCTCTTACCGTCGACCTTAACCTTCAAACTCAGTCTCGCCAGTACCCCACGCCTTCCGCTCAGTCTGCCCCCGAGTCCTCTTCTTCCAGTTCTACAGAGCCTCTTTCGACATCCAATGGCCCCTTACATATCCCTCCACCCAAAGTTGAGGTCCATACAAAGATTCCTAAGGGACCATTACGTCGAAATGCTGCTTCTGGTCAAGCTGCTCATTCGTATAACATAGTAGATGATTTGGCGCAATCACCCGCTGCCATTTCCACACTGGAACTCCTCCAGTCGTGCCCTTCCAAAAAGAAGGCTCTACTATCTGCCGTGGGCGCTGTAGATCCTGCTGATGACCAAATGATTGTTTTCGACGCCACTCAATCGGACCATCCTCCTCTTCCTCCTTCCGTCGCCTTCCAAATCCTAGTCAAAATCTGGAACGCCAACGTTTCCTGGTGTATAATTGATGAGGGGGCATCCACCTGCGTGATGTCCGCTTCGGTTTGGAAGCAACTCGGATCCCCTGAGTTGGCCCCTTCCACGATCACCCTTCGAGCGTGGGACGGCCATGCCTCCCAGCCCATTGGCTTGTTTCGTAATTGTCCTATCACCCTCGCCGGTAAGACTGTTTGCATTGACGTCGAAGTCATAGACGCCCCGCTAGACTACAACATTCTATTGGGGCGAAGCTACACCTATGCTATGTCTGTTGTCCCATCCGCGGTTTTCCGTAAGATGTCTTTCCCCCATAATGGAAAGATAGTCACCATTGACCAGTTGACATATCATGAGCCAAAATCTCAGACCTCACCTGAGACGACCATCTCTTCTATAGCCAACAAGCAAACCGTCGATTCCTTGACCAGTGTCTCCCCCGGCGTCTACAAAGATTCCTCCCTGCTTGGAACTTTTCTTGGTCTTCCCCCTCCTCATATTTATGATCCCAGCTTGTCGAATGTTTGCATGATGCAATCGTCTCGGGCTACCCTTAAGCAACCTGCTTCGGCTAGTCAGCAACCACGCTCTCCGAAAATTTCTCCTAGACCTTCACCTACAGCTGGTAGTCATGAGCCTCTTTATCCTCCTGGCATGGTTCCTCCAAGCCTTAGCCATTTAGGAGCTGTCCCACCTGGGCATTACCCCTCTGGTCAGATACCGTTCCTAGCTCCCCCACCAGGAGTGTACACGGTACCAGTCATGGCCACCTTCTCTCTTCCTAAACTGACCCTTGGGATTCCCATCTGGTACCATGATCCTCCAGCGGCAACCCTGCCTGGTCAACCCAAACCTTAGATTTCTTTGACCCCAGTTCAACCGGTCCCCATGAATTCGCCCGCTGCAACAGTGCCTCAGTCACCTCAACAGGAACCCCCTCATGTTGCGACCACTTCGGGTAAGAAGGGAAAAGCTCACAAGGGGGCATCAAAGGACAAGTCTACCCCGAAAAACCGTGCCCCTCCTCGGCCTCCAAAGCATTCCATCCAGTGTGCTTTGGGTGACGTTGTCGGCCATGCCACCCATACCTGTCCTGAATTGCTTCATCTAAAGCCCATGGTTAATGTCGTGTTCCCTGAGTCCACGGTCCCAGAAGCCTCTATTCCTTCCGTGACCGCAATCAAGAACCCAAAGACCATTCACACCAAACACCCCTGTGCTTTGTGTGATCACCATGGCCATTACACCCACCTTTGTCCCTGCCTCGAGGATTTCCGCCCCTCTCTAGCCGCGGTGCACCAATTCGAGGCCAAGCGCAATGAGTCCACCTCTCCCCTATTTGCGCATTCTGCTTCAGCAGAGCTACCAGATATGACTGCTCCCATTGACATTCCCCCTCCTGATGTTGAGATGACGGAGCCTTCATCCAGCATTTTCTACCTATCATCATCCATGAGACCCTCGGGGAACATTCCATCTGAATCCTTCCCTGTTGTTTCGCTTGACCTTCCTTCAGCGATCATCTTGGGCTCAACATCGGTAGATCCTTTATCTACTTACTCTTTGGTCACCCCTTGTGACGATGTGCATGTGAACCTCTCTTCTCATGATGATGATTCAGGTCATTTCACCACGTCAGGTGGTATTTCTTCCGCCAGTCACCCCATCTTCTATCACGATGACGACATTATGGAAAAAATCCCCACCCCTGACTTTATCTATTCCCCCTTACATCGAACCCATGTGTTCACACCACATCCACCTTGTGGCCATTACATTGAAACCCCATGTTTGGGTAAGGGGGCACCCAAATTTGAGAGACCAAGCGAAGCAATTCTCCACCACTCTCCTAGTGTATCTGGTTGTGTTGACTTTAGTCCCAGTATTCTTCCACATTTAGAAGAACCTCTAGAGTCCCATATCACTACAGATCACTCTAGGGATGATACCCCTTATCATTCCCTCATGTTACATCAGCAACCCAGTCTCTTAGACATTATGGTTGACCAACATATAGCTTTTCTATGAGAGCATCAGTTCATTATCTCCAAATCCTCTTTTTGGGATAGTGACACCAGGTATGCCAACTCAGAAACTTAGAGTCCATTTGATCCCTATATGCAGTACCAAAAGAGATTGGTAATCCTCCATTTCCTTTCTCAAACTGCATAACCATAACAAGAACAAATGGCACACCACATCATTTAAATGTGTTTAGAATCCCCTTTTTCTACATACATTTTGGCATGACCACACCATGCTCGGGGGCACCTATGCCCCTCAACCATAACCCTCCTCACCTCATTTTTGGAGAGGAGGCTGTCTTACCAATCGAGTGTGAAATCCCTTCCCTTCATCTGGCTGTTGAACTTCTCCCTGACACCCAACCTCTAGAACAATGACTTATCATGCCTGAGCGTGCCTCTGAAGACCGCCGTGTTGCATTGCAAACCATGGAAGTGGCCAAGAAACGCACCAAAGCTCAATATGACCAAAATGTCTAGCCTCGTCCTTTTCACAAAGGCGACCTTGTTCTAGTATATTACCAAGCCCATGATATCCTTGGTCACGGGTAGTTTGACTCATTATGGCTAGGCCCTTACGTCATCAGTAAGGATCTTGGTAAGGGGGCATACCTTTTAGAGGACTTTGAAGGCAATCCTCTTCCTAATACTCGTAATGCACTCTATCTTAAGAAATATTACCCTTAGCATTTCCCTTCTGAGATGCGTGTTTTATGTTCTGTTAGATAGCCAACATATTTTTTGTAATTTCATCCTTCGCCAGGACCTATTTTTTCCAAGAGGGATCACTTCACCTCTCCTTCACATCGAATTTCCTCACTTACGACACTTGTACTTGGGGCACCATTTTTCCTCCTTACTTGTATTTGTTCGTGTCGATTTTCGTCATGAGTTACCATCTTGTACTCATGTTTTCATGGTCCCCCATTGGGCCTTTACTGTGTGGCAGCACCATCGAGTCGCCCTTGTTTAGAGCATCCAAGTTGAGTCATCATCGCATTCATGGAGTCTATCCCGAGTCCCTTTGTACCCCGCTATAGCCCTCCATCCTTCATTTCTTGGTCTCTCTCTTGTGTCGCACATTATGACCTTCAATCCCACTATCCCCTATCCCTTATGATATTGTGTCAGTCGCTACCATGTCATTCATGCCCTTTATGCTCTAACAAGGGAAGTCGTCCATTCGCTACTCAGTCCTTTCCATTTCACTATCATCATTAGTGTCAGTCTGTCCGTCGCTCTACTATTTTCTCTCGTGCCTTAGTTGAGGATATCTCATTGCCTCACCTATGGCGGACCTCCTTCTGTCGACATCAGCTCATTCATTCTAGAAGCCAGGTCTAGAGGGCGGTGTACCTTGGTTCCAGCTTCCACTCTTGTTTGGTGCCGGACCGAGGGCAGGGATCTCTCATTTCCCGGCACTGACAGTTGTTTCTCCTCCGACTCCTTTCGGCATAGCGGGTCAAGCTGCCCGGTAGTTCTTCGGTGATACGGCGGTAGCTCTTGATGATTCCCGGGTGTGTGTGAGATGTCTCAACCCTCATGAGGGGGTGGCCCTGCAGGTAGCCCCCCACATGCCCGGATGACCTCTTCCTTGCAGCCTTCGATGCAGCTCCAGATATTTGATGATGTTGACCTTAGCCACTTGTAGCGCCTCTTTGATTTTCATGTATCAGTCAGATTTTGTGAGCCCTTCCCCATTTACAGGGGGCATTTGGGTTGTATTTGTGTCTCATGTACTCAGATATTATTGTACAAGTCCTGGCTGTTATCCCAGGCACAGCATGTATGTGGGATTCCTCATTGTATTTTTATCTGGCTCATGATTATGTCGGTTGTACTTTATAGTTCAGTCCCTTGTTTACTGGACACACTATTCTTTTGTACTTTGTCTCGGCAGGCATAGGTATGCCTCCCCCGCCGCCTTCAGCACAGGTACCCTCTCATGAAAAGAGACTTGTTTCACCTGCGAGTCTCGTCTCCTCAGGGTCTAGTTCTTCAGCACGCTATCTACCTTGCATTTCTCTCTCTGACTTCCCTTTTGTTGTCTGGTGATTGAGTTCTTACAACGTACTTCGGTCATACGATTTGCTCTTGACACTTGCACGCTGGGGGGCAATCTGTTACACTATTTTTTGGTCATGTAACCTATTATCATTAGATGGACCCAAGTACACCATGTAAGACCAATTTTACCCTAAGTAAAATTGCCTTCACTATGTTAAATAACTTAATAAACCACATTTATTAGGTTGTTTATGGTCTAAACAGGAAACCCCAAAAGGAAATATTAAGCAAACCTATATTTGTTTGATTTTCCTCATGGAATAATTAATTAAACCATACTTTAATTATTATTTCCAATCATGTTTAACCCAAAAACAAAGAAATTAATTAGATAAACCTTTATTTATCTTATTATTTTCTAGGAATAATTATTTAAATCTTATTTAGATAATATTCCTTGTTAAATATGACCAAATCACCCACAAATAATTAAATAAATCATTATTTATTTGATTATCTTCTAACAGCTTCCTTAAAAAGATAAATAAATCATTTATTTATTTATTTTTGACAAATCAAGGGATTTGACCCAAGTCAAATACCTTTTCCCTCCAACAAATATAATAAAATATTCCATAAAAGATGGATCTAGATTTGGTTAACATTATTTTAATCATGCACCAAGATCTAGAATGACCCAATATTTTGTTATAAATAGGAGGGTTTTTCCTACCATTATTCACCTTTTGTTGCCTATTAGATCACTCTGGATCTATACACTTGGTCACATTTTTCCATCATTTGTTGTGTGAGCTCCCATTGAGCTCTTTTCTTTGCATTGGGTTTTCTACACCAATAAGAGAGAGAAATATTAGATTTGAAGTGCTGAGGACTTCCAAGAACCCATCCCACTGAGGAGAATTGGATACGCCTTCCTTTTTTCCTCCCAGGTGCCCAATTAATACAAAAATTCTTTCAAAAATTGTTCTTGTCTTGTCTATTGGTATATGGAGAAAACCCTTGTTTTTACTGCTTAATGTCTTTCCATGCATAGATCTGGTTTTTTGCGGCTCTTTTCTTGTTCAACTAACCGCAGATCTGAAGATATTGGCAGCCACTTTTGTTGTTAGGACTATTAGTTATGCGTAGCTAAAGTGGTCCTTTTTCGTACACTTCGACAAAGGATTCATACTAACACTTAGGTTGCTCTTACTGTTTTCTTATATGTTTTCTTTATCTGAAAGTAGTCATTAGATTGTTGGATTGTTGTTTGAAAGGTTTTCTTATTAAAATTCTGTCCAAAGAATTCTATGGTTTACCTTGTCCTTTGGCTTGCTTCAAAACAGTTACCTTGAAATATTTATCTTGTTTAAAGTACATGATAAAGGATTCTTAATTGCCCTTTGTCCTACTTTTCATTCCTATCCTTAATATTCATATCATCATCCCAAAAACTTTGAAAATCCACTGGCCAAGTTAGATTTTCCCTATGATACTCCCTGATCCTTTAATAAACTTATCATGACTTCCATTTGACTCCATTGCGCAATGAATTAGAGATCTCCTCATTCTATCTATGCTCTTTGATCATTATGTCCAACCAAAACAATCAAAAAAACTTGCACTTAATAACTAGCCTAAAATCAACCCTTAAAAAGAAAACAAGCACATATCCTTTGCAAATAACCTGAGAGATCCCTCTCTGAGTTTAGGAAGGCTAGGTCCTAGAAGTATAAGGACTGGTTCCATGTTTCCTTGTCATTTGGTATTCCAAACTGCTAAATCATGGGACTACAAAATTATGGCGATCACGGTGGGACCTTCTGAGTCAGTGACAAACTAAGTACACCTTAGGACTCCAGAAACCATTATTATTCATAGAAAACTCAGGAGATGGCCATAGAGTAGACTTTTTTTGTTTCACCATATTATTCAAATGATGATTCAGGTGTAGAAAACTCTTACAAACCATAGAAACACACAAAAACTCATAAAACCCCCAAAACATTCTTATATTGGTTTTTTGTCAATTATTGGTGGTGGACCATATACATTTTATCTTCATAAAGCTAAAAATTTCCACCTGGCGACTCCACTAGCCCCAGTAGGCGATTTCCTTAGGATTGTATTAAATAAGTCCCAAGAGGTTTATAAGCCTAGTCCCATATTCTATAAATGTACTAAAACACTAAGAGAGGTCAAAAAATTTGAAAACAGTCCTTAAATCTTCCAGCCTCTCTAATTTTTGAACTTGAAATCCGCCTTCACATAGGGTCAATACTAGATCTCATCCATACCCTAATCCTCCTACAATAGTTGATGATACAAAAAAAAATTTGTGGCAAACTTCTAAAGTTGGAAATTTAACTACTGTTAGGACTATCCAAAGAACAAGATCTGTCCCTAAAAACCTTACAGTCTTAAAATATCCTCACTTTGACTCGCACCATTCAAAGAAATTATTTAGAACCAAGTCACATACTGATATTGACCAATATGACCTTGAACCAACATATTTGCAGCAAAACTTTAGTAGAGAAGCATCTCCTTCCACTCCTCCTGATTTTTAGCTTCTCCACCACTTCAGTTATTTCCATAGCAAATATGCTCATAATCAGCTTTCTGGTCCAAGTACTTCCACCACTCCCATCACACATCCACTGTTCAAAACACTCCTTTTCATCCCACTTTCCCTTTCACAAATCCACCCCTTTTAAATCCCCCATTCGCTCCATGGCAGCATGGTATGCCCCATTAGTGTTACCTCAACCTCTGGTTCCTTTACCAAATGATTATCAATCTAGAATTCCCCATTTCACTGGAAATGAATCTACTACTGCCCAACAGCATGTAGATAAAATGGATGATGCCTTTGATTACATGTAAATATAAGATGAGAATCTTTGCCCAAATTTTAGGAGGAGAAGCCAAAAAATGGTTTAAAAGCTTAACTCTTAATAGCATAAATGATCTCCCTTCTCTGTACCAAACATTCATAAACAAATGGGAAATTAAAAAGAACCCTCTCCAAATCCTTTTAGAATATAGCAACCTTAAAAGAAATTTTGGGGAAAGTGTCCAAGATTATTGCACTAGATTCAATAGTGTTTACAATGCACTTCCCCCAAACATGAAACCTCCACTAAGCCTAGCCTTAGCTAAATTTCCTGAAGGCTTTGATCCGACATGGCCTACCAGCTAAGAGAAAGAGACCCCTTAACTTTAGAAGATATGCAGAGGGGAGCCATAAGTGTAGAGGAAAATCTAATTGAGAAAAGAGCTAGGTTGGAATCAGAAAAAAGAGTCACATATAAAGACGAAATAATCGCATCAACCTCATCATCTGATGCCAAAATTGACAACTTAGTGAGGGTAATGGAAAGAATGCTTGAAAAGATGAACTTAAATGACAGAGTGCCTCCTAGAGAAAACCAGATCAATCCCAAAAATAGAAATAGAAATCCCAATTTCGGAAGAGATCCTATTCAAAATAGACAAAGAGAAAATGACCAACAAATTAGGCCTCCCTTTCAAGAAAACTATGTAGATCAAGAAGAAGAAAGGGAGACTGAAAATTTGGAAGAAAATCATGTAAATCTGATAGGATCTGACAATGAGAGAGATGTTTTCCTCACTAAAGAAGAACAAGGTTTCTTCTCCTCAGAATAAATTGAAAATAATCATGAGGATTCTGAAGATTACCAATTGGGATTTGAAAATGCAATCATGGAGGTGCACAAACAATACGATCTTAGAAGCAAAAGGAACCCATGAACTTCCAATGATGAAAACACAGACATTGTTGTTAGGAAAACTTTAGAAAATCTTCCTAAAAGGACAGCAAATAGAAATAACACTTTGACTAAGAAAACTAACTCAAGCAAAGACAAAACCAATCTGCAAAGTGTTGACCCAAGCTTCCCTAGTACTTCTACTGGTGGCCCTGAGAAATCTGTCCCAAATAACAGTCCTAATTAAACTCAGCAAATCAGACTTGTTGAAAAGACTATAATTGACAAAACAGATGTAAATATGTCAAAAACATTAGTCCTTTTCAGCCTTGAGGGTGAAATTTTCAAGATCAAAATTGGCATACCCTTAGTTGAACTAGTAACCCAGGATGTATATAAAAACCAAGTTTTGAAAGCTTTGAATATAGGCAATGATACTTATACATTAAACTTTACAGAGGATAAACCTGAACTGTTGTTTGGTCCTGAAGTAGAAGGAACAATTCCTCCATTTTGTGTCAGCTTAAATATACATGATAAAATTTTACACAATGCTATGCTAGATTATGGTGCCTCTCACGACCTTATGCCAAAAGTGGTGATTGAGAGATTAGGCCTAGAAATTATTAATCCTTACAAGGACCTTTATTCCTTTGATTCAAGCAGATTCAAGTGTTTAGGCCTAATCAAGGATTTGTGTGTCAATTTGGCACAAATTCCTACTAAGGGTCTAGTTATGGACATAGTTGTTGTTGACATTCCCCAAAAATATGGCATGCTTCTATCTAGATCATGGGGAGCCAAACTTCAAGGAATCCTTCAAATGGACATGTCTTATGCTACCATTCCAGTTTTTAACCAAACCAGAAGATTATACAGAGAATCTCATATGAAATTTATGGTAAGCAACATAGATAGGCCAAACAACACTCCTGTTTATTCTATTCATTCAGATTTAGACTCCTTTATCTTGTACAATGAAGATGAAATCAATCAACAAGAAAAGGGAAATGAGACAAAGTTAAGTCCACCTAAACAGTCAGATCAGTCTCCAAAAGAAAAATATAACAGCCCTAACCTTAGCAGCCTTGAACAGTAGAAGGATAATGAGCATGAGATAGAAACACTATGGGAAATGAGCTTTGATGGCTCTTGTATAAAAACAGGTTCTGGAGCTGGTGTATGGATACACAATACAAACCAAGGACATTATTACAAACTTGATTTCCAATGCACTAATAACATTGCAGAATATGAAGCTCTCCTCCTTGGCCTACATTTGCTCAAAGATTTAGGAGCCAAGAAAATATCAGTCCAAAGAGATTCAGAGCTGATCATTAGGAAAATAAAAGGGGAGTATTCAGCCAAAAACCCAAGATTATGAGAATATAGGAATGCTGCCTTAGAACTCCTAAAAACCTTTGAAAAATATGAACTCACTTTCATCCCTAGAGCTCAAAACAACCTTGCAAATGAACTTTCCTTTGTTGCCAACAATTGCCAAATACCACAGATAAATGAAAAATTCAATATCAAAGTGAAAAATAGGCCTACAGTCCCTGACAATGAAGACTATTAGCAAGTGTTTGAGGGTGATAAACACATTGATGATTTTCTACAATCAAAGAATGATTTTGCTGAATTAACACCTAGCTCAAGCCATGAAAAATAATGTTTTGATGAAAAACAAGTCCATAAAACAAATTTGTCCTCTACTACTGATATGAATCAATTTTAATATCTTTATACAACAGAATTACTAAACAAAACAGATCAAAATGACCTTGAAGTTTTACAATGTAAAAATGATTCAATACCAAGGGGTCCTACACCATTATAGGAGTTGTTTGATTTCAATGATGTAGCTAAAAAACCAAAGATGGAGCCTACATAAACTAATGTAGAGGAACAAAACATAGGCAGCATAAATGAACCCAAAATGATCAAGGTATCTAGCACTCTCCCTACTCATATCAAACATGAATATATTGAAATTTTTAAAGAGTTTGGAGATGTGTTTGCATGGGGGTACAAAGATCTGAAATCATATGAACTAACATCATTCAACACTAAATTCCTCTTAAGGAAAATCAAAAACCTTTCAAACAAAAACTAAGAAGGATAAACCCTGTTTTACATCCTTTAGTTGAGAAAGACATCAAGAAGATGTATGATGCTGGGATCATAGTTCCCCTTAGATACTCACAATGGGTGTCCAACCTTGTGTCTGATAGGAAGAAGACTGGGGAAATTAGGCTTTGCATTGACTTTAGAAATCTGAAAAGAGCCTCCCTAAAAGATAATTATCCCTTGCCAAAAATGGATCACATACTTCAAAAGGTGGTTGGATCTAAAATAATATCAATGTTTGATGGTTTTTCAGGCTACAACCAAGTGTTAGTACTCCCAAGTGATAAAAAAAACACTGCTTTTACCACACCTTGGGGTACATTCATGTATGTTAAAATTCAATTTGGTTTAATGAATGCAGGGGCCACATTCCAAAGGGCCATGGACATAGATTTTTCAGAAGACATAGGCTATTTTATAATCATTTACCTTGATGACATTACTGTTTTCTCCAAAATTGATAAAGAACATTTGATTCATTTAAGAATTTTTTTTTAGAAATGTAGAAAGTATGGCTTATTTTTGAATTCCAAAAAGACACTCTTTGGTCTCCAAGAAGGAAAACTTCTTGGCCACATAATTTCTGAAGAAGGAATCAAAGTACACCCTAAAAGGATTGAAGGCATATTGAAAATCAGCCATCCTAGAAACCTCAAAAAGTTACAATCTTTCATTGGGAAGATCAATTTTTTGAGAAGGTTCATCCCCAACCTTGCTAAAATTTTGAGGAATATCACCAACATGCTAAAAAATGAAACAGGGTTTAAATGGACCTTAGAATCTAAACAGTCATTTGAATTGGTGAAACAAGATCTCACTCAAACACCAGTTCTTGTTAGTCCTGATTTCACTAAATATTTCTACATTTTCTCATTTGCCTCTGAACACACCATTGCTATAGTCTTGTTGCATAAGAACAATACAAGGCAAGAACAACAATATCCTTTTTCACTAGAGCCTTAAGAGATGCTCCACTCAAATATAATATCATGGAGAAACAGGCCTTACCTTTGATAAAAGCACTGAAATACTTTCGAGTCTACATTTTACACTCTCATATCATTGCTTTTGTCCCACATACAGTTTTCAAGGACATTCTAAATCAAGACCTTGATGGTAAAAGAGGAAAATGGATTGAAATTATCTTAGAATATGATTTAGAAATAAGGCCTACCAAGATGATTAAAGGACAAGCATTAGCAAAACTCATGGCAGAATCAAATTTCCAAGCATTAGATATAAACATGGTTGATGTTTTAGAAGAAACTGAAGCATTCATAGCTCCTTACATTGAAGAAATATTTTGGAATTCATCTTGGTATGCTGATATCGTTTATGTTTTTCCCTATCTTAATGCTTGTCCTTCTCTATCAAATACTAAAGCTAGATTCTTAAAACAAAAAGCTTTAAATTACAGAATTTTAGATGGAGTGTTATATTGGAAAAATGTTTTTGCATATTGCTTAAATGTTTTCTTGAGGATGATGCAGGAAAAATAATGCATGAGCTGCATGAGGAAGAATGTGGAGGCCACCTTTACTAGAAGACCAAAACATACAATATTCTTAGATTTGGCTATTACTGGCCTACCCTTTTCCCTGATACTCAGAAACTGGTCATGATTTGCCATAAGTGTCGATTTTTTTATGGAAAGAGAAAGCTCCTACCTTTACCTTTGCATCCCATCAATGTTGAGGCCCCCTTTCAAAAATAGGGTTTAGACTTTATTGGATAAATTCACCCAACCTCATCTTCCAAACATAAGTGGATCCTTACTGCCACAGATTACTTTACCAAGTGGATAGAAGCCATCCCTTCTAGGAATGCTACTAACTTTGTCATTATCAAGTTCCTTTAAACCAACATACTATCCAGATTTGGTTGTCTTAGGAAAATAATTACAGACAATGTTGCTGCCTTCAAATCCAAGAGAATGGTTGATTTCTGCTACAAATATCATATTACATTGGGCCATTCCACAACTTACTACCCCCATGGAAATGGATTAGATGAATCCTCCAAGAAAAGTCTGGTAAACATTATCAAAAAATTGTTGCATCAAAATAAGAAATCATGGCATAGTAAGATGGTTCATGTGTTATGGGCTGATAGGCGAACCACCAAGAAATCAATAAATATGTCCCCCTATCAGCTGGTATATGGCATAGATGCAGTCTTCCCTACATATTTGGGAGTCCCAGTCATAAAACTTCTCCAAGAAGTACAAACAGAAGAAAATGATATGCAGAGAAGACTAAATCAAACTATTCATTTATAGCATAAAAGAGAAGAAGTACACAAAAGGAAACAAGCAATAAAAGAAGGCATCAAGAAAATCTTTGACAGAAGAACCAAAGCTAATAATTTTCAAGTTGGAGATACAGTCCTAAAATGGGATTCTAGAAGGGAAGATAGAGGTAAACATGGCAAGTTTGAGAATTTATGGAAAGGGCCTTATATCATTCACTCAATTAGGGGTCATAATGCTTTATTTTTACAAGGGTTGAATGGAGAATAACTATTTGGATGTCCTGTCAATGGCAGGATGCTTAAACATTATTTTTGTCAGGAGTCATAATTTCAAAGCTTTCATTCATTATATATAAACATTTCATGAGAAAATCTTGAAAACAGAACATACAAAAAAAATGAAAGAAAAGAAAGAGAGGGCAAATTAAAAGAGGTACAACCCCATACCCAAAAAATAGTACTGCTGAAAGTGTGCAAGTCTAAATGCCACTACTAAATAAAAAAAGATATATTGTTCAATCATCTAGCCTAATCTTGGTTGAAACATGCTTTAAATTCATATTGATAAGTTAGTAGAAACCATGATTGTCAAAATTATTTTAGACTTGAATTATCAAGAAGTATATATTAGGGAAATATAAAGATCTTGGTTCCACATGCTCAAAACATAACCAAAGCGTTAGATAAGGATGCATTACTAATGAAAAATCACAGCCTTATATTTCTAAATTTACTTTTATGCAAATAATGTTTATGTACAACTTGTTTCAATGCCACAACCATGGAGAATCAGACTTTCTAATCCTGATTGGAACCATGCTTTGAATTTCATGTCATTAGCTAGAGAATCAAGACTTCCAAATAGCTTAATCTTGGCAGTTAGCTAGTTTTAGGTATTAAAGAGAGAATCCATGCAGGTGAAATAGATTATAGAAGAGAGGAATACCCTGTTTCTGAGTTTTAGGTAGAAAATAAAAAGAGTTCACGAGTTTAATCTGAACTCTTGGGAGAAATAAGGATTGAGGTAGAGAGTTTATTTTTTATTTCAAAAATAAAAAGTCAAAGATTATGCTAGTTCAAATGCACTCAAAGAGGAAGAAAAAAAATGTTAGGACAAATAGGATTCGGTAGGTAGAAATGTTGTTTGAAAGGAATCATATATTGCATATTGTTAAAGATTGTCATTTCAAAGAAATATCAACAAGAGAAAAGGAAGCGAAATATACCCAATGGATAAGGCATTGATCTACTGAAACTCAGAGATTTCAGGAACTGAGGTTCTGGACACCTTGAAAGGAAAGCTGCCCTCCCCAAGTGGAGCAATTGTTAGTCATCAATATTTTTTGTTGATATCCAAAGATGATTAAGTTCTAAATCCTAATATTTCTAGAAACAATAATCTGAGAGACATAGTGAGTTCTAGAAATCTCACTACCTTCATCATCCTGAATTTAACTAATTCACTCAAACTTCATCTTTTTCCTTCTCAAAGTTTGTCCTACTGCTCTAAGAGAACTCCATTTTTTGGGCCTATTTGCCTCATTATGTCATCACACCCACACCCTCATTCATCCCCCTTTCCCTATAAAAACCCATTTCTGTTTCCCTAAAAAATCCCTCATAAGCCTCCTTCATTCATCATTTTTTTCTAAAAAACCCTTAAACAATGTAAAATTCCTTTTTAAATTGTTTAAAACTAACTTCTAAGCCTATTAGACCCTTTAAATGTTCATAAAAACTTTGTTTTTCATGCTAAAAGCACCCTTTTTCATAAATCAGGCTTTTAAGCCCCTTTCGGCTTAAAGCCTTAGCCCTTTCCGCACATAAAACCGTTTCCTCGGCCTATTTATAGACCCTTCTCTATTAATAAAAACATCTCCGTCATTTTATCTTTATACACCCCAAAACCTTGTATAAAGCCTCCGACCTTTGAATTAAAAGCGGGCCCCCCTTTTACCTTACCCCGCCTCTTTATTTTTCTGGGCTGCATCCACCATTGATTTGGATCCGTAAGCCCAATCCAATGGTTGTCGCATCCCCATCCCCCACCTCACCTTCCACTTAACCTTTCCGCATTCCACGTAACCTGGCCGCAAACCATAGCCCACCATTTGTCTCTGGGCTCCACCCTCCACCTGCACGTTGCCTCCCGGACTTTGTCCGCGCTTTCGATCTCGCTCCTCGAGATCTGACAGTCCAGACCTCGTATCGCGTGGAAATTGGCGCCAGAATTTAACACTCCTAACCTACACGATATAAGGGGTTTCTCCCTGCCACGTGGCAATCACCCAGTGGAATCGCGCAACCTCCACTCAAAACCATTTACGCCTTTCACCTGTGTGATAAACCACCATGGTTTTCCAAAACCACTTTTTCCTCCCCGCGCCAAAAATCATATTCTTGTGCCTCCGTTTTAATTTCCTCATAGTTTCCCCTCTGGAATCATACCCTTGCACTCCCTTCTCCTCTGAAAATCGCCCTCGATACCTCGAAACCCCAGAAAATTCAGTCTTGTTGCTCCCGCAGGTTTTAAACTAACACTGTTTTACATTTTGTGTAAGTTTTTAATGACGGCGATGCCCAAAGAGCATTCTGACAATCAAGAAAATGATGGAATTAACCTCTAGATTACGATCTAGAGGTAAATTCATATAAAAGAGCCAGGGGGTATGCATAAAGGTTAGCCTTTGATGAATCATGACTATCAATGGGCTACAAAAACCTCCAGCACATGAAGACTGCATCCCTGCACACAGAAAGCAAAAATAGATCAGAGAAACAACAAACAATGAAGAAAAAAAGTATTAAAGGGATAAATTGAGATCAAAAGATAAAACATGGGGTTAGCCCTTAAGACAGTGATTAAAAGATAAAGGTCAAAGGTTTAACAAAACGAAGAATACATAAACAGATAATCATAAAGTAGAGATAAAGGATAAAGAAAGTGGGACAGAATATGAAGGCTAGATCAAGGTTCAAAGGCCTAATACAAAGCTTTATGATTAGACAAAGACAAATTTACCCAATGACAGCCTCAGATGACTCAACAAAAAAGTAGTTACTCCTTAAAAAGATCAAACTGCCACCTACATCATGATTTCTTTTCATAAAGGCATTGGGCAGTTATTACACAGTCAGAGATATTTTTTATCTATCAAGGCAGTTATTATAAAGTTAAGAATAGGACTTAAAGTCAAACATTTCTCCTATTTTTTCTCAAAGAAGTTAAGACAGAGTTATTAAAATAGAGAAGTAGCTATAGATATTCCTACCTTATGTCTTGCATGGTTTTCAAGGTTAGGAATGAACTTATTTTGTAATAAATGATACTCAAACCCTATCTTAACCTCACCTTCTCATTTGTAGCATAAATAATGAATCTGAACTCATTGTATTGTTGGCATTTGATGACTCTTTGAAGTAATACATAGTCTCTTGGAAGTTGAAAGAAAATTGATGTCTTGGATCTTGTGAATGCCATGATTTTTTTGTTGATGGAGGAGGCAAGATCACTGGATTCCTGAGCTTGGTTGTTGGTGAAATGCTTCTATTTGTTATTGTTATTTCATGTTTCCATTATGTTCTCATATTTATTTGTTACCGTAGAGTAAAATTTTTAGGCTAAGAAATGTCTTTTGAAAGCACCTTAGTTCTATTTACTCTTCACTGTCTTAATGTTTTCTTCTGCAAGGTCAGATTGGAGGATTCTTAATTTCCCTTTAGTTCCATCTAGCTTGTTATTTTAGAAATAATTCAATACAGTATAACCAAGGAGCTTGTCTTTTGGTAAGTCCATTTTCATTTGAGTACTGCTTGAGAGGTTATTTCTAAGGAATGATTTCGATAGAGTGAAACCAGGAAAATAAGTGGTGAGTCCATGCTCCTTTGAGTACAACTTGAGAATTTTTTCTAAAACTTCTTTAAAGTATGCTTAGTAGGGTATAAACAAGGGAAGTCTATGGTGCACCCTGTCCTCTGGTCTGCCTTTAAAATTTTCTTTGAATACCCCTAGAGAGTTAGTCAAAAGAATATTAGATTAATTTCGTTTGATCTTAGGCTGCTCTTATTGTTTTCTTATATGTTTTATTTATCTAAAAGTAGTATTTAGATTGCTGGATTGTTTTATGAAAGGTTTGCTTATTAAAATTCTGTCCAAAGAAGTCTATGGTTTGCCCTGTCCTTTGGCTTGCTTCAAAACAGATACCTTGAAATATTTCTCTTGTTTAAAGTACATGATAAAGGATTCTTAATTTCCCTTTGTCCTACTTTTCATTCCTATCCTTAATATTCATCTCATGATCCCAAAAACTTTTAAAATCCACTAGCCAAGTTAGATTTTCCCTATGATACTCCCCGATCCTTTAATAAACTTATCATGACTTCCATTTGACTCCATTTACCAATGACTTAGAGATCTCCTCATTTTATCTATGCTCTTTTATCATTATGTCCAACCAAAACAATCAAACAAACCTTACACTTAATAAGTAGCCTAAAATCAACCCTTAAAAAGAAAAGAAGAACATATCCTTTGCAAAAAACCTAAGAGATTCCTCTTTGAGTCTAGGAATGCTAGGTCCTAGAACTCTAAAGACTGGTTCCATGTTGCCTTGTCATTTGGTATGCCAATCTACCAAATCACGGGACTACAACACCTGTTTCTGAAATTTGTCACTGAATGTGTTCTTCGATTTTCTTTTCAAGTCTTTCACATTCCATTTTATGAATTGCTATTTCTTGAATCATTATCTTATTGGAATCACAATAAGAATCAATCATGGAAGCTTGGTGAAAAAACACTTCTTGTTCTTTCTATAAGATGGTGTTTACATCAAGTGCTTCTTTGATGAATTGTTCTAACTGTGGTTGATTCTATAACTCAGCCATTTCTCTCTCCAAATGTGCTTGATTTTCATTAAGCTATGTTTGATACTTTGATTTGAGGATTTTAATATCTTCATGAAATTGGGTTGTGATTATTTTGATCTGCTCAATGGACTTGGCTTTCTCTTCATTCAACAACTACTCTAATTCTTGTACTTTGGCTTCCTTTTGTTTCAACAATACTCTAACCTCAGTAGTTTTATCAACAGTAGCAGTGGCATATGCCCCTGCATATTTTGATAACTTGGTTAGATGTTTAGTGGGATCATCTAAGGAATCATTCCAAAGTACATCAACTGATTCATTTGTTGGTCTTGGAGTTCTTTCATCAATCCTTCTTCTTTTATTTCTGTTAACTATAGCCTTGTAGCTAGGACTATAGAAAATATCTAATGAAGGAATATCCTCAATCTTTAGAACTATCTGATCTGTAGGGTAGGTCGGTATGATTTCTTTGTCATGCATTGTTGGAACTCTTTGTAGCGGATTGACAGTCTCAACTATTTTCTATGAAGGTTCTGGTGTTTGGAAACTTGATGCTTGACCAGTATTGGGATTTTCTTTGGGATTCTTTATTGCTTCAAAAAATTCTTCTCATTCATTCATTAGATCTTTTACTTGATATGGCTTGGACTGATCTAACATGCTATGACTATGTTGAACTATTTCAAATTTTATTTTGTCCCATTGTTTCTTGTTTTATCCAGCACTTTTATCTCTTGAATAATTTGGTCAATTTCTAAATTTGCTTTCTTAGATTCGGATTCATTTTCAGATTGATCTGAATTATCAGACTATTTCTGTGATTGACCTGAATCATTTACATATATATCTTTCATTTCATCATCCAGACTAACACTTGGAGTGTGTTTTTCATCTTCAATAGTCAACAAATTCAAAGGAACGTTTTCTAGTCTCTTGTTTCTATATGCTTGAAAGCTTCAACATCCTCTTGACTAAATTGACTAGAAACCTATTTGATAATATCAGAGAAATTTTCCATGCCTTGGAAGAAGTCATCAAATTCATTTTCTTCCTTTACAAAAAGCTTCATTTTTAACTCTGCGATGTAATTTTTAATCACATCATTGGGATCATATAATCTTCCTGTCATAAATGACAATTTCAATAACTCAATATTAGGAACCTCTTTAAATGTGTGGCCAATATTAGCCAGAGCAAAGGTGCCGCACTGTAGAGGGAAAGTAGGCCAAATAGCATTTTTACCATCCTTTAGATGTTTTGTGACACCCTTGACAAGCTGATAGGCTATTTATTTCGCAAGTAATTTATCTCGAACATAGTAAGGTAAAACATGGGGAGGAGAATAACTCCAAAATACTCTAATATATGTGAAATTTTCTTCGGCAAACCATCTAGCTATTGGAAGAATATCTACATTGGATTCTTCAAAAACCCTAGGAGCCTTTTTGTTGAAAATCATCTGATGTATGGGCAATATGACTCCATAGAAGATTTTATAGAAGTGTAAGTGGAACTCAGAATCCCAAAGTTCTCTGTGGTAGATATGAATCGGGGTATGGTTTTTGGTGGTCCATTTCCAACCCATGGTAGGAAAATTAGAAGTAAAACAGATAGCATCCATGACATAGGAAGACATAAAAAGGAGGTATTTCTCTGAGTGAAACACTTCTTTTATTCCTATATTAAGTTATATGCTTGGCTAGGTAATTGGATAAAATGTCTACCCAATTTAAGATAGATGAATTGACTATTGCGTCAATTAGGGGAACCCAATCTCTTGAAAACACAGTACTATCAGGCTTGGAAAATATTCTACATAACATACCAACGACATAACAATAAGGATTAGGAATTTTTGCAATTGGGTACATACCAGACTTATCTTGCTTCAATTTCCCTTCATTGTCCTTCTATTCATGGATGATTTTGATAATATCTGGATGTTTTGCTTTGAAATTCTGCACATATTTATTGTTGTATTTCTGCTTCGGGGTTGGTAGGTGATACATTGCTACTAAATCCTCTACTTTGAAATAACCTATAGTTTCTCCTCTCGAATTATTGAACATTCTATCTTCAATGTTTAAGTGGTCAATTTCCCACTTAACCATGTCTGTATAAGGAAGAATATTTGGTGTTGCAGCTATCTTGTGAATGTACGAGCATGAAACGTCAAAAAGGGTTGCATCAGAGGTAGAATCAGTGCCTGTTGTAGAAACTTTGTTTATCACCCTTGGTCCTTCGTCTTCGAAGAGTTTATACATTTCCTCCGATGTCAAAATACCACAGTCTTTGTTACAGATGGTGTCTGAAAGTAATGAAGACGTATCTGTATCTTCTGTGGACGACGTTTGAGAAATTTCTTTGCCCCTTTTGCTCATTTTGAACTTCTTCAATCCGGTAATTGGTTTCCTGAGAGCGAAGTGAATTTAACACATAAGAAATATTATGAGAGTAAATCAATAATTTACTTCGAACACATGTGAGAAGATGTCAATCTATCAATCATCTTTCATAATTCCTAATTTAATATTTCACATGGCTTCACATGTAAGAGCTATAAATCGTTTTAAAGTCGTTAAGATCTTAAATTCGATTTGATATGACACAAGTTGTTTTCACACACTGAATTCATTTAATACGTAAATCAAAATCATTCCTTATAATATTTCATGATGCCTGACCCTTAAATGATGCGAAAAAACTTAAAGTGACCACGATAGCGAAATATTTTATATTTCATGGTTTATTTGCTTATCAGGACCGTGGGTATCGCAACTTATATCATTTACTTCTTAAAGCTTCATTGATTAAATAAAGTGCGATGCAAAGAGGAAAATAAAATAAAACAATAATTTGATGTTTTTACAAGGTTTTTTAATTATTTCTTCGGAAAGGCTTCGAGCACATTTCACAATTCGCATATTTTACGTTTTATAATTCCTTTTTAAATAAGATATGTAATATGCAATGCACTTTAAGGAAAAACATAAATTTTTATTTTCTAAGTTTTTTATTTTAAGAAATTGTAAAAATAATTTCCTATTTATTTCTAAAGGGTCCCTATTTATAAAAAATAAATGGGGCTTTGTTGTATAGCACAACATGACCATGGGTAGCTGTGAAGACTCCATTTTGAAAACAGTAGACGAACCGATATGTGTAGAAACCACTTGAGATAACTCTGGTTTATAGGAAGATGATGTTTCACCAGAGGTATGAATTGTACTTGATTCAGCAGAGCGTGATTGCCTTCGCCTACCAGAAGTAACTTCTGGTGGTAAAGTGTCAGGTCCCTATATTACTAGTATAGTCCCTTATTATTGTTAGTGTAACCCCCTTATTTTTATTATTGTACCCCTGTAACCCCCATATTGTTATTATTGTGCCCTTAAATTATTATTGTTAGGTCGGCTAGGATTACATTGTGGCCCCATGGACTCCTATATATAGAAAGGAGGTTTTGTAATTTGAATCATCCAAGAATTATTCATTAATGTAATGTATTGGAGGTTTCCCCCTCGAAGTGGCTTATTTCTAAGGCGTTGCCCCCTCGAAGTGGCTTATTTATTTTTAGTATTGGATTCTAAAATGGCCCCTAAAAAGAATTCAACACCCATTAAGCCTCTAGAAAGCTCTACTATGACTCATGAAGATGAAGAATGACAACATGACATATCAAAATTACAACAGCAAGTGCAACAAATTTCGCTCTCGCAAAAAGCAACAAAAAATGACATGGAAGTTTTCAAGAAAGACATGGAAACTAAGATGGATGGTTTGAAGAAAGGCGTGCAATATAAGATGGATAGTTTGAAGAATGGCATGGAATCTAAGATAGATGGCATGGAAGCTGGCATGGAATCTAAGATGGATGACATGGAAGCTAAAATGGAAAACATGAAGAATGATCTAAAAGCAAACATGGAAGGTTTGAAAAAGTTGATACAAGAAATGTTTCCTAATGGTGAAAATATATAGAGAAACTCATGATGAGAACAAAATAAATGTTAATCATGATTTCATAAAATCTAATGTTGATGGAAGAACCACCATATTCTGAAAATGGATATGAGGAAGTTTGATGGAAATGATCCTGTAACATGGATACTATAGATGGAGCAATATTTTGATCTCCATAATGTGCAAAACACACAAAAGGTACGCATTGCAACTTTGCATTTAGAAAAAAATACATTTGTATGGTATCGATGGCTTTGCTCCCTTAAAAAAATTGTCACTTGGTCAATTTTTACAGAGGAAATGATAGCACATTATGAGGATACAAAGAGCAACATCTTCTTTCGCCAATTGATAAATCTCAAACAAAAGGGTTTAATTGGGGAGCACATTGAGGACTTCCAAAAATTGAATATAAGGGTAATTGATATTCCAGAGGAACACAAGATTGATCTCTTCATAGGTACTTTAAAGGATAACATCCAGCATGAAGTTCACGTTTTGGAACTTGATTCATTGGAAAAGGCATTCAGGTTGGCAAGAAAAATTGAATGTAAAATTACGGTGACAAGGAAGCCTACCACTCACTTCTATAAAGAGGGAAGTGTTGCTACTCCTATATTTCCACAACCTACAAGGTTGACACCACAACAATTGGAAGAAAAAATATCAAAAGGGCTTTGCTACTGTTGTGATAGAAAATACACTAAAGGCCATAAGTGTGCTGAAAAGAAATTATTTTACATAGATTGTGAAGAAGAAGAAGAAAATGAACAAGAAGACAATATACACCAGGAACCAACCCAAGAAGAGGAAGAAATTAGTATGACCATATCGTGTAATGCATTGGAAAGAATTACCACTCCTCAAACTCTCAAGATAGAAGGACATATCAAGAAGAAAAAGGTAATAGTGTTGATTGATTCAGGTAGCACCCATAATTTTATTCATTGTAAGGTAGCCAAGGAATTAAATTGTTTCCTATACCTAGCACCAGAATGTCAAGTGATGGTTGCAAATGGAGGAACCATAAATTGCTCTAGAAAATGTCATAATACCAAGCTAACTATGGGGAAATATGAATACAACCAGTCTTCTTCATTCCTATGGAGGTGCTAATGTTGTACTAGGAGGCCACAATCTTAGACGAGAAGCTTAATTTTCAAGAAATTTTCTTGAAATTTTTTTCAAGGAAAGGAAGTCAATTACTTGGTACTTCAGTGTAGTCAGGGAATATAATAAGCTCTAATGTTATAACAAATCTTCAAAGAAAGAACGAGGCGTACCTCACAGCACTGAGCTCACTAGAAGTTCCAACACCAAAATCATCTATTTCTGCAGATCTCCAAAAAGTCTTGGACAATCATTCCAAGGTTTTTGAAACTCCAAAAGGACTCCCACCTATTCGTGATCATGATCATGCTATTCATTTGATTCCAGGAAGTGTTCCTCCAAACATCAGGCCTTATAGATATCCTTATGGCCAAAAGAGCGAAATTGAACGTATGATTGTAGAAATGTTAGAGTGCTGTGGTAAAATTTGAATCCCAGAAGTCACAGTTCTTTCTTCCGCTTCCGTAGTATAGGCACAAGAAGGATGGATCATGCTGCCTGTGTCCGGATTATAGGGAGCTTAATAAGCTCACCATTAAAGATATTTTTTCCATTCCTGTGATTGATGAATTATTGGATGAATTACATGGAGCAATTTATTTTACCAAGTTGGATCTTCGTTCAGGATATCATCAAATTAGAATGAAGACCGAAGATATTCCAAAAACAACATTTCGAACTCATGAGGGTCATTATGAATTTTTGGTCATGCCTTTTGGCCTTACCAATGCACCGTCTACATTTCAAGGGTTGATGAATTCCATTTTCAAACCCTTCCTTAGAAAATTTGTGCTAGTATTTTTTGATGATATACTAATCTACAGCAGGTCTTGGAAGGATCATGTTCAACATGTTGACAGGGTGCTCAAACTATTGGAGGAGAAACAATTATATGCAAAAACATCCAAATGTTTCTTCGGAGTACAAGAGGTGGAATATCTGGGTCATATTGTATCTCACGAGGGTGTTAAGGTAGACCCTAACAAAATTAAAGCCATTAAGGAATGGAAAGTCCCCACAACCATAAATCAGTTGCGAGGATTTCTCCGGTTAACGAGGTATTATCGAAAGTTTGTTAATAATTATGGGAGAATAGCAGCACCCCTAACAACATTATTGAAGAAAGATGCATTTTCATGGACTCCTGAAGCAACTAAGGCCTTTGAACATCTTAAAGAGGCAATGTGCCTAGCACCGGTCTTAGCTACGCCAGACTTCACAAAAACCTTTATTGTGGAATGTGATGCCTCAGGAAATGGAATTGGTGCAGTTTTAATGCAGGAAGGAAGACCCATTGCTTTTGAAAGTCGTCCAATCACAGGAAAGTATTTACAGAAACCTATTTATGAGAAGGAAATGTTAGCAATACTGCATGCACTAAAGAAATGGAGAACTTACCTAATGGGAAGACACTTCAAGGCAAAAACTGATCATGATAGTCTTAAACACTTTTTGGAACAAAGACTATCTTTAGAAGAGCAGCAAAAATGGGTCACAAAGATGTTGGGTTATGACTTTGAAATAATCTACAAAAAAGGAAAGCTTAATGTTGTTGCAGATGCACTCTCAAGAAAGAATGAAGAGGTGGGAGCATTGCTTTGTGCCATTTCTATTATCCAACCAGATTGGATAACCGAAGCAAGAGATGAATGGAAGAAGGACAAAGATGTATGGACACTCATTCAAAAGTTGCAGCAAGATCCTAGTACATCTGATACATTTAGTTGGAAAAATGATTCCTTATGGTACAAAGATCGCTTATAACTTTGTAAGAATTCCCAACTAAAACAAAAGATTCTTCTGGAATTGCACACTTCTCCTTTAGGAGGACACTCAGGATTTTTAAAAACTTACCACAGGGTGAAGAAAGAATTTTTTTGGGATAGCCTTAAATCTGATATTCAAAAGTTTGTGGCGGAATGTTTGGTTTGCCAGCAGAATAAAGTGGAGACAATTAAGACCCCGGGACTTCTACAACCTTTATTCATTCCAAGTCAACGTTGGGAGGAGATTTCAATGGATTTTATCACAGGTTTACCTAAGTCCGAAGGAAAGAATGTCATCATGGTGGTAGTTGATAGACTTACCAAGTATGCACACTTTTTTTCATTATCTCATCCATTTAAAGCAAGTACAGTTGCTACTACATTTATGGACATAATTCAAAAGCTACATGGAAGCCCAAGGGTTATTGTGAGTGACAGAGATCCCATTTTTACTGGAAATTTTTGGACGGAGTTATTTTCTTGTTTGGGTACTTAATTAGCTCATAGCTCATCTTATCATCCTCAATCTGATGGTCAAACTGAGATCGTAAATAAATGTTTGGAAGGATATCTTCGTTGTTTTGTATCTGATAAACAAACACAATGGGTCAAGTGGTTACCTCTCACTGAATTATGGTATAACACTTCCTTCCATACTGTAGCAAAAATGACCCCCTTTATGGCACTTTATGGATATCATCCACCTTCCATCACATCATATTTAAGAGAAAATTCGAAGGTTCAAGCAGTGGAAGACCACATCGAGCATCAACAAGAAGTTCTCCAACTCTTAAAGGATAACCTGAATTTGGCACAAAATCGAATGAAACAACAGGCAGATCAACATCACAATGAGAGAAGTTTTGATGTAGGAGATTGGGTATTTTTACGGCTACAACCATACAAACAAATGTCCCTCAAGCAAGCTAAGAAGGATAATAAATTATCGCCAAAGTACTATGGTCCTTACAAGGTGTTGCAAAAGATTGGTACTATAGCATACAAATTGGAGCTTCTTGCTTCTTCACGAGTGCATCCAATTTTCCATGTTTCATGCTTAAAGAAGGTTATAGATGAAAATCTTCCAGTTCAAACAATATTTCCTGAACTTGATGAGGAAGGAAAAATCATATTTTAACCTGAAGCAGTCACGAAAACAAGAACTCGACAGCTATGAAATCGATCAATTTCAGAGTATCTCATCAAGTGGAAGAACTTACCCACTGAAGATTATACATGGGAGGATGAGAATTTTATACAGAAGCACCCAGAGCTACTCAAGCGTTGAGGACAACACTTTTTGAAGGGGAGGGGCATGTTAGGTCCCTATATTACTAGTATAGTCCCTTATTATTGTTAGTGTAACCCCCTTATTTTTATTATTGTACCCCTGTAACCCCCATATTGTTATTATTGTGCCCTTAAATTATTATTGTTAGGTCGGCTAGGTTTACATTGTGGCCCACTAGGATTACATTGTGGCCCCATGGACTCCTATATATAGAAAGGAGGTTTTGTAATTTGAATCATCCAAGAATTTTTCATTAATGTAATGTATTAGAGGTTGCCCCCTTGAAGTGGCTTATTTCTAAGGCGTTGATATCTCTTTTCTTCTATTTTTGGAGCTAGTTTCCCAACATAAAGGTGGTTTTAATGCTAATCTACATGAATGAAGGGGGAAATGATTTTTTTCTTCCACGATTACTGATTTATTTTAACCAAAAACAAATGAAAAAAATAAAAGAGTAATTCTAGACAAAAGGGTTTACCAAGAAACTGTGAACTGCATAATACCTCCTGGCGAACCAAAAAGTACGGGCAAGCAATCTCCCTAAATACTGTGTTCAGTGTATCACAATTTACAAGGCGGTTGAGTCGGTTCACTATGGATGTATATCACCTAAAAGTTGTCCTCCCAAGTATACCCGAAGGTACGTGGAGGCCCAAGTCCGTATTAGCGTTGTCTGATGTGAAATCACATTATCAGAGCACCCCTCTATACTTTTCTTACTGTAACACCGCCCGATATATCTGAAAGTACGTGGACGAGCTACGATATACTTACGTATCTGGAGTGAGGTATCACACTCGAAATGTGTCGCAGACAAGTTAACGACAGCTGCTATATTTTACAACGTCAGAACATGTCTCTAGCGTAGACCTTCTAAATGTTATCATTATGGTTCCAATGCTTTGTTAGGTAAATTGAGATAAATTTTAAGTTGATCTTGTTTATCAATTTTCTTTTCAAAGGTTCACTGTGATGATGCATTCAAAATTCCTAAAATGCAAACTAAGAATGATAAACAATCTTTCACTTTTAGTTTTTTAATGAAAATCCTAGCTAGTAGAGGGAAAGAGAAATCAATTTGAGAGAAAACAAATCAAAGAGCACAAACTAAATGCAGATTTCCTAATTGTTCCTACTGCAAATCACACAATCCACTATATGAAAATGCAGGTTTTCCTTTTTAGATATTTTAATGTTATGAATAAAGAAAAGAAACTAATTGCAATAAATCAACAAAACAAATGCCTTTTACTTTTGAGAAATGAGGAATATAAACAACAATTTCTCTTTTGAAGGAAAAATGAGGAATTTAACAACAATTTATCCTATTAGGAAATGAAGAATTTACGACAATTTCCTTTTCAAAATAAAATGGATCTAATGTGACAATGAAAATACTTTGAAATTAACTCGTCAAGGATAAAGAAAAACACCTTAAACAAACATTTAACAAACTATTCTTTCAAAGAAGGAAGAAGTAGATAAGTTCACTAGTTAATATGAGGCTCAGGCTTTTCAAAACACAGCAGAGAACAAACTGAAACAAATTACAATGCAAAATTCAATGGAATTTGGATGGTTCAGGAGGTAATTCAGTCTCTAAAGAGAGACAGTGCTCTGCAACGTAGGCCTGAAAGGGTGATAGTGCTATGCAAAGCACTATGTCCTGTCCAACAGCGTGTTGGGCAAAGTGTACAATGAAAAACACAGTTGTTTAACAAAATCTAATGCAAATTTCGATTTCAAAAAACCTAATCTTTCTGAGTAAAAGCTATTGGGTGAATAAATAGAGGAAATTAGAAGCAAATACACCTAGGATGAAGGGTAAACTCCCCAGTGGAGTCACCAATTTGTTATGCGGAATTATGAATTACGGATAAATCATTCTTCCCTAGATAGGTGCTTATCTAGAACAACAGATTAAAGACTTTACGACTACTTTTCCTAACTGTAAATAGACACACAAAACATATCAAAGAACTTACTTGGAGTCCAAGCGCATCCTATTCTCCTTCTGTTGCTCTTGTTGTAGCTTCAAATCCAAGCTAGATGTCTGAAAATATTTCCTGCAAAGATGAACACTAAACAACAAAATATAGCAATAATACAGATGTCTATTCAATTTATTTAGTTAAATCAATGAAACATATACCATATACATCACATAAGAATTCATAATATAGAAAACATGAGCTTATACATATACATATGTGGGAAAGTAAGCAACAATATTTATTAATGGATAGAAGGGGAGGTTGCAACCTAGTGATTGATTTGAAGTGACCATCTCCAGTAGCATCCCATCCACATCACAATGCAGATCTATCCAGCAAAATGTTACACAAATCAACTCCTCAATTGAAATTACACCAGCATTTCTCTACTCAAATTATTCCTTATCAAACACTAAGATTTGTGCTCAATTTATAGAGGAGCTGGAGGTAGTTTTACAATCAATGACTTTACAATAATAGGCAAGACATGTTCCCAATATTGTAGATGTAAAATGGACACATGGATTCAAAGTTTGACACATGTGAAATCTTCTAGAAGGCACTAGCCAAGTGGATATTCTTGAACAATGAGAATTTCGCTCCCAATGTGACCAATGCACCTATGAGTGTCGGGAAGTGCTTTGTAGAGTAGCCTTGAACGGGACTACCTACATATGCAATGCACTCAGTCCCTTTAGAGGAAGCATTGGTGAGCTCTCATATGATATATTATAAAATTCAAATCTTGGAAACCTTTGCAGATGAAATTCATGAATGATTTGTCTTGTTCTTTGTCTTAGGGAATGTAGCAACTGAAATGATAGGGGATGATAGAACCTATTCATTGGTCCTGGAGATGATGTCCAGTTAACCAGGTCATTGGGAATGATGACCAAATTGACCTATAACACTGTGGATGTGGCCACAATATTCTTCTTTCCCTGAGGGCGAATCATAAGGAGGAAAAATTTCTCGGTATGGGAAGTGATCTTACTGCATTTCTTCATAGAGATAAAATAGATGGAAGTAGGTGGTGCTACCTTAGGTATCTTATACAACTTATTTCCCAAAGTAATAATAATAGTGCGATTCCTAGAATCATATACATCGTGATAGTTCCACAAGTATGGTTGGTCTAATAATAAATAAAAAAATTCAGGAGGGGTAACATCACACCATACCTCATATGTGAAGGGCTTGATGATGTAAGGAAGGCCACACTGTTGGCTGACATAAGGATATCGTCCTTGGTGAAGCCACCCAATGGTTTATGAATACGGGTGTGTTGTGGCCAGTAGGCCCAACCGCTTCATGACCTCTGTTAAAATGAGGTTATTTTGGCTCTCGTTGTTGACAATGAAATGCAGTGGAGAATCCTTCACCCACATCTATGAGTGGAAGATTTTCTCCCCCTCCTCAGGATCTTCGGGCTCAATCTTCCAGATCTTGGTGGTGACAACTCTGGCACTAGGATCCATGTCAATAATATGCTTCCCTTTATCATTCCCCTTGTCAGGTTCTGACTAAGAGTTGGAACATGCATTTAATTTGGAAGCCTCTAGCTTGGCCACTATTGATTCTTTGACCCGACACTTGTGTTGTGAGTGGGACTCTTATGGAACTCACACTATTTTCTTGTGCACTTATTTTTCTTCATGGTGTTTTTATTTCCTTGTGAATTTAGTGGGTTTTCCTTGGTCACCCCACCTTGGATTTGTCCTTTTTTTTATGGTTTGGAGCACGTTTCCCTTAATTTGAACTCACAGAGCCAAAGTCTCACTTCTTCTATTTAAATTTTTGCTAAATCTTGACAGTGTATCAAAAAGTGGTGCCGAGCGAGGAGATCTACAGGAAATCTCATCCTGGATGTACTTGTGTAGATAGTTGTGGTACTTGACCACCAAATTCTGCTCAAAGTCCTTAATACCCAACTTCGTGCACAAGGTGTGAAAATAGAACTATGGAACTTCTTGGTCCCTTCCCTGTTGTAGCGTGGTCCACTTTATGTATTTATCTTTATACCTCCTAACAAGGTAATAATGCTCCTTGATGGCGTCTTGAAAATAATTTCAAGTGGGTGGGGCTAAAAATAGTGAGAGTTCCCTCTCATCCCTCTTCTAAAAATAGGTTCCCCACCAGTCCTTGACGTCGAGGTGGATTTGAGGAGTGAAAAAGTAATATTTTCCCGATTGGAAAAATCATGAACTGAAAAATATCCTTCTAACAAATTTAACCATGTATCTATGGCATATGCATCTATCTGACCTTCAAATATGGGGATTTCAAAGTTAACCTGTACCTTAAAGGGAATGGCTCCTCCAGAGTGGTTTTTGGATGTAGATGTGTTTCTTGTGGGTAGTCACCAAAGGATATGGGAAAATTTTTCCATCATCGCATTCCTCTGTCGCTTGAGGGCTTCTTTGAGAAATATATTGAATGGATCTCCTTCTCCATCGTCTTTATTTTTTTCCTCCATCGGAGGTCGTCAGGGTTTGCGAGGTTGGTCTTGCAAAGTTTCAACCAGTTCGAGCCCTAACTCCTTATACCCTGACCTCGTTGGAGACATGCAAATAAAAACAGAGAAAGATAAGATCGCTCTGATACCACCAATCCAAACATATACAAGAATGAAATATATATATATAACCATAAACAGAGAGATGCAACTAAAATACAACTTGATTTCATTAATATAAAAGAACTAAAATATGCTGACATACAGAATAGAAATAAACTAGCTCAGGTGATGGTACCTTTTCTATGAGAAGAGATGTGGCAGCTACATGCCTTTGAACTATGTTGCAATGAGGCTCAGACTCTTATTTATTATTAATAAAATATAGAAACCCCTAAACATCCAAAGATATAACCCTAGGAGATGAAGCACCAAATTTGTGGGCCCCGTTGGGATAAATTGGTACATAAACTTTGTGGGGTCGTAACTTTGGCATACGATCTTCATTTGATGCATGTATTACCCTGTTAGGAAGATTTATTTGAGGAATAAAGCTTTTAACTACAAACATCTATCAAATATTTACATTTTCCTATTTTCCAAAAAACAAATGTCAGTTAGGGCCTCAAAACGACTCCATAAGTTTAGGACCCAAAAAACTTCCAAAAATAGTAAATTGTCCTATAATTAAGGAAACTGAAAAACTAAAAGGAACAATGGTGGGGGTCCAAGTGGAATAGGCGGGTGGCCTCCAATATCCACGTTGATCAAGAGCCTAGGCCGCCTTATTGGAAACATCTTGAGCTTGTAACATAGATAAAGTTTAGTCCCGGGAGGGGGGGGGGGAATCAATTGGTTAATCCAAGAAATGTGAAATCGTTGAAACTCGAGAGGCCCAAGTTCAAATACCCTATGTTGTGACCCAGGCTACAGGGAGGAGGACATATCGTAGCCCCCCAAAATTTTACTAGTAGTTACGTGTTAGGAGGGTTGTTGGGTTCCTTTGGGTCACAAAAAAAAAACATAGATAAAGTTTAGAAAAATTATCTTCTTTAAGAGACTTTGTGAAATTGTCAACAACTTGTTTTTATCCACTTTAGTAACTCAATCATGAATGAGGTTCTTGATGAAGCACATTTGTAGCTCAATGTGTTTTTTGTGCTAACACTACTAGATCTTTGGTGAAATTGATATCCCTTTGATTTTTGAACCTAAGGATGTTCATATGCTGCTACAAGAATCCAAACTTTGAAAGGATTAATTTAATTCACAAGACTTATTAACTTGCATTAACAGCTCCTTGATACTCTACTTCTACTACAGAAAGAGAAATATCCTACTAATTTTTACAAGGCCAAGTGACAAGTCCAAGACTAAGACTAAAAATATAATCTACAAAAGACTTTCAATCATCAAGGTTTCTAGTCAGATCTAAATCATTGAAACCAACCAAAGTATATCCCCCTTAATTTAACGTACCCAAAACCAAATTGTACCTTGGATATACTAAAGTATCCTTTTTGCTTAATGTACCCAAAACCAAATTGTACCTTGGATATACTAAAGTATCCTTTTTGCTAATTTCAAATGACTTTCATGGTGTTTTCGCATATGCCAAGCAATAATACCAACAACAAAGGAAATATTAGGATGGGTATTGGTCACATATAAAAGGATACTAACTAGATGATGGTACAAAGTGGAATCAAATTTAGGTGTATTGCAAGTGGCAAAAAGTTTTATTCTATAATAAAGGGGAGAAGGGGATGCTTTACAATCTTCCATGTGAAAATGAAAAAGAAGGTCACACACATACTTAGATTGGGAAAGAGAAATCCTTCCCTAGTTTGTAGTACTTGGAGGCCAAGAAAATAATGCAAATAACATAAAGTTTATCATTCCAAACTTCTTCATACTACTTTATTTCACATAGGTTAAAAGTTTATGGTAAATACTAGTGAAGATTTTTTCATCATCATAAAAAAAAGGATTTGGAAAATGGCTTCCTACTTTCTTTGTGTATACATTGGAGTCAAAATTACTTCTAGAGAAGATAATTTTAAGAAGAAATCTATCCATTTTCACATACCAAGCTCTAGGAGCTTGTTTAATTCCTTAGAGATATTTCTTAAGGTGAAAAAAAAAGGTTGGATTCACTATGGATATAGCCAGGAGGTTGTTCCAAGTAGATTTATTCTTTTAGATACCCATTCAAGAAGGAATATTTAACACCCATCTAATGGAGCTCCCATCCAGGTGAGGTAGCAAAGGATTAAACAAGGAAGATGGAACTCATTTTGGCAATATAGGAAAGTGTTTCATTGTAGTCAATTCCTTCAACTTGATAGAATCCTTTAGCAACCAATCAACCTTATATCTTTCTCCCCTTCCTTTTAATGCATACTTAATTCTATATACCCATTTACATATTAAAAGTTGTCTTCCTTTTGAAGAGATACAAGTTCCCAAGTATCGTTCACCATCAAGGAGAAATAATCTTTATTCATTATTGTTTCCCAATATCGATGGCATGAAGCGTTTACAAATGGTTCTAAATCATGAGTCTCTAAGACTTTATCCAAAAGGGAGGAGTCTCACCAGAACTATGAATGGGTACAATATCACCAATTGTTTCTCATTTTGAACAGATTAATCTAGGAGGCTATGGTGTTGGATCAAGTTCATGTACAATGAACTCATCTAGAAGAAAATGTGTAGGAAAAAGTATAATTTCATCCCCAATGTCATCATATGAAGAAGAAACTACAATAGGAATAGGTGACACAAGAATCAAACATGGCTTGCATGTCAAACAACCACCAAATTAATGTCAAAATATTTTCATCAAATTTAACATCTCTTCTAATGATTACTTCATTAGAATGAATTTAAAGAAGTATATAACGATTTGCATCTTTACGATATCCAACAAAAATACACTTCTCAATTTAAGGCAATAAAGCTTTCATTTTCTCATAAGGAATGTGAGCCTATGCTACACTGCCAACTACATGGAAATGGCTAACATCTAGGTAGCATTTGTGGGAGTGTCGTTTGCTATGTAATTTTCATAACTAATTGATTCTTCCTAATAATAGAGACCTAATCCTTCAAATTTAATTGTACAATTACTCATTTCTTTTAATACACAAATATTTATTTCAACAACACCATTTTGTCCATTTTGTTGTGGTATCTATGGAACAACATGTTACATTTGTGTAGTGAAATAAGTTGTGAGTTTGTTACTAACCTATTCACCTCCATAATCTATTTATTAACCTTTGTTATTGATGTCCATTTTTTGTTTCTATAAAGGTTTTGTAGGCCAAGAACAAGTCAAAAAACTTCACTTTCGATAAGCATATTTCGAACTCCAGAATTAATCCTTCACAAATCTCGAGTTTAAATACAATTATTCACAATAATTTATCATCTAAAAATAAATATGCTGTCTTTTAATATTTTCTCTGCAAATTTGTTTGAAACTTCATGTAAATCTAATGATATGGCTACTTTGAAGACTACGACATCCTCTAATAGAATTGCTACGATTAATAAAACTGATTCATCTATGACTGCGTATGATACCCGTGATAATACTGCGCTAAACACCATGATAACGACTCCCACTAATTGCTTTGATAACTCGTTTTTGTTAAATAGATCTACGACAAAACATAATAATGAATCTGTGTTGGATAACCTTCTCTCAATGTAATATCTATGTTGGAGACTATGGAAAACAACAATAAATATTTGTCTAACATGGGTGGTAATACTGCGTTGGAAACTAACGAATTAATTCTGGTGGACACTAATAAATAGTGCATCTTTGAGAATAAAATATATGGGTCCTTGAGATCTGCTACATTCAATAATTTAAACCATACCCTCTAGTATCAACAATTAATTTATTCCTTCGATCCCCAACCCTCTCGTATCAAAAATATTCATACCACGTCTCTTTCTAGCAATCCCAACCTTTCCAGCAAACTGGTTGTGAATCTTTCTGACACTAACATTGATGAATTTACTCTCAATCTCCTTAAGAGGTTTGAATTTTGTTATTTCCCCTTGCACCGTCCTTATAGAAGACATTTTATGTAACATTGAATATGGAATTAAATATTTATCTGGCAATATTAAAGAACTAATTATACAAGATTTCTCTATTATTTTTAGGAAAACGAAGTCCCCAAAAGCAACATTTCCAATCACGAATACCTCTCTCTTAAAGCCTTGAATAATAACTGTTATTATGAATATAAATGATTATAATGAAAAAATGTTAGATCATCTAAATAATAGTGAGTGATACATAAAATTAAATAAGAATCCCTTAACGAGAATATCCAAATATATATACAACTTTATAAAATCTAGTAATGAGCATGATAATAGAAAGCTAATAGAAATCAATTCATACACACCAAGGATCTATGGAGCCCCTAAGATCCATAAGGAAGGTATTCCCATGAGACCGATTGTCAATACTATAGGTGGACCTACTTACCATCTTACAAAACACCTTGTTGTGAAACTTAAACCATTAGTTGGAAACACAAGTTCTTTTGTCAAAGACTCCACTCAATTCATTAATGAGATTAAATAAGTTGACTCTTGATGAGAATGATATCTTGGTAAGTTGTGATATGAATTCTATTTACACCAACATTCCCATTGATGAAGCCATGAAAGTTATCCGCAAAATCATTGATCCTGACACTACCAAATTAATAGAGGTTTGTCTCATATTCACATTTTTCAATTTCATGGGTGAAATCTATGAGCGGACATGCAGTGTAGCAATGGTCTCTCTTCTATCTCATATTATTGCGAATATATTTATGTAATACTTTAAATCCAAAGCCCATGAATCCTCCCCCCTCAAGCCCAAACTTTGGAAAAGATTCGTTGATGGCACCTTTATTATATGGCCACATGAAAGAGAGAAATTAGATATGTTCCTGCAACCCATTAATAGTCAATCTGACTTTATCAAATTTATGATTGAATTTGAGGTAGATGGTAGTCTTCCCTTTCTTCACATCCTAATTACAAGGAATCATGATGGTTCCATATCTCACCAGGTCTATCGTAAAAAAAACTCACACCGAACAATACCTCCAAGCTAGCTCTCACCATCGTCCTGCTCAGAAACTTGGTGCTCTCAATACCCTAGAAACCAAAGCTGTGAGAATTTCAGACAAAGAATATTGAAAATGAAAAGACCCATCTCATGGAGGTATTTGAAAAGAATGGGTACAAAATACACCAAGGAATCAAAACATTCAAAATTTTTGAAAAAGGTCCTAAAAATAAACAACAATTACACAATGTTGTTGGTAAAGTACACTTCCCCTACATCATGGGAACTAATGACAAAATTGCCCATATTTTAAAAAAGAACAAATTCAAAGCCACTTTCAAACTTATCAACACAATTCGAAACTACCTCAAATCGGTTAAAGATCTCGTTGATCCTATATGTCAAAAAGGAGTTTATTTAATTCCTTGTTCATGCAGGAAACCCTACATTGGATAAATTGGTCGATCCATTATGACTAGGATTCAAGAAAATTCTACTGACATCAAACAAAATTGTTCCAAAACTTTAGTTGTAGCCGAAGATTCCAATAAAACCAAACATCATATTTGTATTGAAAACACCCGTGTCCTGGACAAATTTGATCACTATCACCATAGGAAATTTGGGGAAGCTATAGAGATAGAAAAACGTCTTGATAATATGAATCGTGATGATGGATGAAAAATAAGTGAGAATTGGATTCCCACCTTAACCACCAAATCTATCTCCATTTAACACCTTTATTATATTAGTTTACCTTTCTCTATTTAACATTATTGCACTACACTAACTTAATCATTATTGTCCTCTAAATTAATTAGTACACTAAACCATTCCCTACATTAACATTTCTAATTAGTACTTTATTAATACATTACATTAACCATATATTAACTCCTTTTATAAGTGTTTTGAACTCAGATAAATAATTTTCAATGCAAGAGAAATAATTCGCACTTAAATTCGTGATCTAATTTTCAAGTTGGTGAGATCTAATCACATTAGGTTCACCAAATATCTTTTTCAAATTTTCCTAGACTTCATTTGGGTCCTCGATTCCTTGAAATGTGAAATAACAAATTTGGAGAAATGGAGATTCTAATCAATGCATGTGCTTCATCATTGTTATTATCCCAATTAGTCTCGTATTAGCATCAATGGGGTGTATTTGGATTTGATACCTCATGTTATGATGACAATTCCATATCTAGAGCAAACAAACATATTTTTGTATGAAAGAAAAGGTGTTATTATCTAAAAAAAATACTTTATATGCAATGAAATAGTTCATTTAGGAAAAAAAATGTACAAAAGAGACATATCTCAAAATGCAACAACACGAGCTCAAGTACTTGATTAACAATGGGAACAACTCTTCAAACAAGCTTTGATACCATGTTTGGGAAAACAGAGTATTCCATATAGGAAGAAAACATTTAATACACACTCATAGAACCAGATCAAATATCATAACACTAGTATGTTTATGTGGTTAAAACCCTATAAGAAGGAAATAGTCCAGGACCCTAGCCAACATGGCCACTTGAGGCAATTTTGTTAATGAAAAATGTTTTTCTTAAATAAGAGAGTTCTCACAATTCATCATTAGCCATGACCCTCCATGATTTTTAAATAGAGATCATATACCAATAAAGTGTTAAGTCATGGATAAATAGCCCTTAGTATAAAAAAGAATATGATCCATCATATCACTTTATGTCTAAAACATATCATGACTGTCAAATTACAATGCAACTAATGGATACTAAAGAAGCACACTAAGAAACACTCTTTTACTTAATAAACACACCATACCAAATTGAATTTAACTAACTCATATGTGTTTAAATATCCCAAAAATATATTCACTGCCTCTTTATAGAATATTTCATCATTTGGTAAGTCCTCTAAGAATTTCCTTGAATTTATAATATTTTTGGCAATAGTATTCGAATGTGCAACAAGTTCTACATTTTCTAGGATTATCTAAAGTTTCTTATCAACAATACCAACAACACACTTTATTAGAGAAGTAATCATGTTTATTCCTCCTTTTAACTTTATACTGGGTTCGCACATCTCCTCAACATTCTAAACATGCTTGATAGTAAATATGGGTTTTGGGAACAAGGGTCTATAAAATAAAGCACCCTCCAATTATTTTATTCATTTCTTCAACTCAAGATTCTCTTTCTCTTGATTAGTAATGGAATATTTTAGTGCATCTCATGTAGCTTCGTTGGAAGTAAAATCAAATTATGAGTTCCACTTTTCAACAACCTTTTTATTCTTTAGGTTTACCTTTTCCATTTGTAACTTTTTCAAATTTTGGTTGAAACTTGCAAAATGAAGCATGATCAGTTCTTCCTTGAAGGTGACTGGTTTTCCAATCAACTCCTTATCAATAGATCTAATTTCTACCATATGTTGTTCTTAAGGGTATTTGTATTATCGTCAATTTCGATGTCATTGGGAATAGTTTGGTGAACTTTAGGTTCAACTTTAGATTTCTCAATAGTAATTATCTTTCTTTTAAAATGGAAAGAAACATTTCTTACTTATTGAAATAGAAGCACGTCATTGTGATAAATTAGGGGAGATAGTTTCCTTATGATCACCTATCTATAATTTCTTCCTATATGGATCATTAGAGCTCACAAGAGTATGAGCATCATCTTGAAAATAAAACTATTAAACTTTAGGGACATTGTCCTAAGATTATTTATTATCTCTTTCTTCTTTATCAAATACTGGCACTCTATAAAATATTTTGAGTTGTCAAATAAAAATGAAACGTATATAAAAATAAATTGTTTGGCAAAAAACCATCATATCCTAGAGCTTCATGCAATTAGAAGTTAAAATATTTATAAAATTCATCAAGCTGGGAACTATTCCTAACTATGATCTCCCTTTGTAATAAACAATGTGATGAATTTCTTCTTCCTTCTTTGATGTAATAAGTAGAACTAGAGGAATATTTGTATGTATATTTCAAAAATAAATATTTTTTCATAAATAAAATAGGGAAGGAGGAAAGGTCTTTCCTCAAACCCAACTATTCTCGCACAAGAAAAACTACTTACTTATAGAATACCTTTCCTTTAAAAATTTAGACTCTTTCTTTAAGATTCTTTCCTTTGTCCATGTTAAAACCATTCTTCAGAACACACAGAGGAATCCATTTTGAACATGATATAAATTAAAAGGTAGCATACTAGAAATACATTGGGTATTTATTGAATTTGGCATTGTTTTACCTTGGTAATTATTTAAATATACGACAATATACAATTGCATAAAATAAATAGGAAGACATGTAGAATGTCTTGGTCATATCATATTTCTTTAACCAAAATGATATATATTTTGATAAATATTAGCCTAATAACAAACTAATTTTCATGAATGCAATAGTGCAGTATATATATCGAACACATTTGGGAACTTTAGCAATTTAATCTTGTCCAAAAAGGAGAGAAAATAACCAAGAAAACTCTTTATATAAGTAGGCCAATGATGTTACCTCATTCCTTCAATTTATGTTTTTTTTTGTAAGCTGGAATAGAATCTATTAATTAGGAAAAAATATTGTACATTGCAGGGGCAGAGGTGGCTGAGGATTTTAGGCAATTTCTGCTCGAGTATGTCTCCAAAATATCAAAAAATAGGTGTTGCCCCTAACAGGGAAACCAACCCATTAACAGTCTAGAAAGATCCAAGATAGCTAGAATTTTTACATTTCTATTAAAAAATAGAAAAACCAAGTTTAACAAATGTATCAAAAAAAAAATATTGTGTAGCATGAGGCATAACTGTCATGTCTTTTTGGTGAATTCATTCTAGACAACTTCAATTACTGCAGAGTCTTCTTCTGTCATTGGGAATCCATATATGCGTGCAATCTCTTCCTCTACAACAGTGAGGACATGCAGAACCCTTTGTTATAGGTCAATTTTGGTATCATTCCCAATGACCTGGTTAACTGGACATCATCTCTAGGACCAATGATCAAGGGTCTATCATTCCCTATAATCTCATTTGCTATATGCCCTAAGACAGGAAACAACATGAATCAAACAAGTGATTTTCATCAAAACAAGGCTTTTCCATGGTTTGAAGCTTATTATTAGAAGCTCACCAATGCAGGCTCTAAGGGGCCTAAGTGCGTTGCATATACAGGTAGCCCCATTCAAGGCTACTCTACAAAGCACTTCCCGACATTCAAAGGTGCGTTGGTCACATTGGGAGCGAAATTCCCATTGTTCCAGAATCTCCACCTGGCCAGTGTCTTCTAGAAGGGTTCAAATGTGTCAAGCTTCAGATTCAAGTGTCCATTTGACATCTACATGAATGGAAACATGTCTTGCCTATTTTTGGAATGTTACTGATTACAAAACTGCCTATAGTTCCTCTATAAATTGAACACAGATCTAAGTGTTTGGGAGGAAGAATTTGAGTAGGGAAATGCTGGAGAATTTTCAATAGAGAGTTTGATTTGTGGAGTTGCTGCTGGAGAGACTTATGCTGTGATGAGACTTGGGAAATTTGCTGGAAGGTCACGATGAATCAGTCACTAGGTTGTAACCTCTCCTTCTATCATCAATAAAGACTACTTCTTGTTTTTCCCTACATGCATCAATGTTTACTTTGTTTTTCCATGTTGTGAAATCTTGGTTGATGAATGTAGTTTATGCTTAACTAATTTGGCTAATTAACTTGAATAGATATCTATATTATTTCATCTTCTGCTGTTTCAGTGTTCTTTCTTGCAGGAAGCATTCAGATATTTGAAACCGCTTGAATTTGAAGCTGTAGTGGAAGCGACAGAAAGGAGCCATTTGGAAGTGACTGAAACAAGTAAGCATCCAATCCTCTCTGTGTATATGTTCTGAGTTAGGAAAAAGGGTAGTGAAGTCTTTCACCTGTTGTTCTATACTAGACACCGGTCTAGGGAAGCGTGGTTTATCTGTAGATTACAATTCTGGCCCAACAAATTGGCGATTCCACTGGGGAGAATTTCTCTTGATTCTTGGTGTTTTAGTCTCTGATCTGCTTTCTAAATCCACCCAGTAGTTATTTCACATAAAGATTAGACTTTTTCAAACCTTAATTTGAAAATTTAGTGATCCAAAAGGTAGCTTTTTCTTTCTTTACTACGCTCAACGCACCCTTGGTCAGGGCACTGTGCTTTGCAGAGCACTGTCTCCCTTGTCAGCCTATGTTGCAGAGCACTGTCTCCCTTGTCAGCCTATGTTGCAGAGCACTGTCTCCCTTTGGAGACTGCATTGGCTCCTGAAAGGAAAAAATCCCCTTGAATCTAAATTTGTACTTTGCTTCAGTTCTTCTTGTTGATTTGTTCTGAAAAGTTTATTGCTCTATATACCAGTAACTCTATATATTTCTTCTCCTTTGACTGAAAATTTGTTCAATGTTGTTTTAAAAAAAAAAATCATTATCATTGACAAGTTGATTTCAAAGTAATTTTTATGGTCGCATTAAGAATTGTTTGCTTTCGAAATAGGAAATTGTCGTAAAATCTTCATTTCCTTGATAGGAGAAATTGTTGTTGAAATCTTCATTTTTCCTTCAAAAGAGAAATCGTTGTTTGTATTCTTTGTTTCTCGAAAGTAAAAAGCATTTCGACTATTGATCTAGTGCACCTAGTTTCTTTTCTGCATTAATAACATTAAGGAAACTGAAAAGAAAAACTTGCATTTGCATGTAGGATTGTGTGTTTTTTGCAAAAGGAACATTAGGAAATCTGCATTTAGTTTGAGATTCATTGATTTTTTTTGTTCATTGATTTGTTTGCTCTCAAATTATTTGCTCTCTTCCCTTAGTAGCTAGGTCTTTCATTGAAAAAGTTGAAAGTGAAAGTTTGTTTATCATTCTTAGCTTGCATTTTAGGAATTTCATATACATCATCGTGGTGAACCTGAAAGGAAAACTGTTAAGCAATATCAACAGAAAATAAATCATAATTTACTTAATAACGCTTTGGAACATTAACAATAACATTTAGAGGTCTAGGCTAGAGACGTGTTCCAGCGTCGTAAAACATAGTAGCTGTTGGTAACTTGTCGGCGATACATTCCGAGTGTGATACCTCACTCCACGTATATAAGTATATCGTAGCTCATCCACATACTTTCGGGTATATCAGGAAGTGTTACAGTACGCTAAGTATCAAGGGGTGCTCTTACTGTGCGGTTTCACATCAGAGAGCGCTAATATGGACTTGGGCCTCCACATACCTTCGGGTATATTTGGGAGGATAAATTTTAGGTGCTATCCATCCATAGTGAACCGAGTCGGCCACCTTGAAATTTTGATACACCAAACACAACATTCGGGTAGATTACCTGCCTGTACTTCTTGGTTCGCCAAGAGGTATTCTGCAATTCACAGTTTCCTTGTAAACCCTTTTGCCTAGCATTATCCTCTTTTTTTTTTTTTTTGGATAAAATAAATTAGTAATCGTGGAAGAACACAATCCTACCCCCCGTCATTCGCGTAGATTAGCTTTGAAACCAACTTTACACCTAAAGTTATTTCTGGTAGGAGAAGGCGATCACGATTTTCTGAATCAAGTAAAATTTGTGCCTCTAGCGAAACATCATTATTTAAACTAGAGCTAGCTCAAATTGTTTCCACACATCCTGGTTTTCCTACTATTGTCAAAACGGAGTCTTCACAGCTACCCGTGGTCATGATCCATTCAGTAGTTGAGACCATACCTCCTGGACCCGAAGTTGTTCAATCTCACATTGATCCAGATCCTATCTCTTCTTTGCCAGAATCTCTGAATCTTGAATCTGAACAACCAGAAGTTGTTCCTTCTTTGGTCACTCCACAAATATATGTAGCCACTAAAACTCCTATTTCACACAGTCAACTGTCTGAAATATATTTTGGGCCTGACAGTGAAGTTCTTCCTCCTGGTTTAATCGCAATTGAAGAAATCACTCAACCTGATACACCTTTAAGTCAAACCCACTTTGGGGGAGACCTTTACCTGTACCAGTCATTTCCTCAATCATTTCCATCTGCTTTTGTTGATCCCATTTCTGTTCAATCACCCGTTGATTTGGGAGAGTATAAATTTGGTCAAACAACCATGTCTGAACCAACATCTTTGGTTGGGTATGTTGTTCCAATTACGTCAGCTCCTACCCTCAATACTCTGTCGATGTTCACAACATCACCAGAGTCATATTTTCATGGTGGCCCTTCGGTCCCAACAGGTTACAAATCATTGTCTGGCAATTTCTCTAGTGCACCTTCACGTTCATGGTTTTTGCCAATGTCATCATCTGGTGTTTTAACTGGTAGTCCTATAGTTAGTACTGAACGACTTGATTCATTAAATCCACCAACAGGGCAATATCAAGTCGGTCCTTATGGGTGAATTCCTTCAAGTACGATATCAACTGGACTCCCAGCATTTGGAGAACAATATTTTTCGTCTTATTATCCTCCTTATGCTGGGGGGAAACCTATGGTCACCCAATATGACAGTACTCAGTCACATTTTGGCCAGACTAATGTTGACATGCATGTTTTTCAATGGCAGCCCACTCTGCCTATCCAACCACAAACAGTTGTCCAATCGTATCAACCAATTCAACCTCTTACACCCACTTCAATACCACTTGTTAATACATCTGTACCCCTGTTACAGAATCAAAATCTTGTACATCAACCTTAGGAGGCGAATTCTTCAACTCAATATCATCAAATGTTGGGTCCACAGACTCAAAATACTTTGTTTAATTTACAACAACCTGTATGAGGGATCATTTATTCACAAGCTGGTCCACCATTTTATGGGATGTCACAAACACAATCTGGTTATACATATCAACCGAATCCAACTTATACTAATTTGGGTTATAATCTTGGTGGACAGACCCCTTGGCAGCCACAGGCACAAATTCCTCAAACTTCATATCAACAAGTACCATATCCAGGTTTTGGTCAACAGAACTCTCAAGCGTTTTCCATGCAAAACAACCCCTATCTAGGTTACCAACAACAAATCACATATGCCGGTGCTCAAAGACCTGTTTTCCAAGCAATTCCATCTTATCCTGGCTATGCTCAACCTGACCTTAATAGACAATTTCCTTTTGTTGCGACCTTGGAATTACCAGATTTAAACCGGTTAACCAATGAACCTATCAATTATGCTCCTTGGTGGCCGGTGATACCACATAAATTACCCTCAGACATTCCTAAATTTAATGGAAACCCTGGAGAAGACCCATCAACTCATTTTATGACTTATCATTAATGGTGTTCATCAAATTCCCTAAATGATGATTCTGTTTGATTACGTCTTTTCCAGAGAACGCTCACAGGTTGGGTAGCTAAATGATACATTGAATTACCTAGAGATTCATTCGACAATTTTACTGCTTTGACTAATATCTTTTTGACTCATTTCCAGTTACCGATCAGATACGAAACTAGAACGAAACTCTTAAAAAATTTAAAACAGAGTAATGCTACTCACATTTCAGATCATATTCATGAGTGGCTTCATCATCACCAAATGGTTAATACATTTGTTCCCGATCAGCTCCTTGCTGAATGGTTCATAAAATCCTTGTTACCATCTATAACAGAGGAAGTAGCTAAAGGTGGCATCATCACAGAAGAGCAAGTCATCACTCGTGCCCAGCATTTAGACTTGATTTATAGTCAGTCTGGCACACTCTATGAGAAAATACCAAATACGCCGCGATCTCATTTCAATCTTCCTCCTCAAATAAAGAACTCTCATGCTGGAGATGGCTTGATAGGCACTGTAAACACACACAACACTACTACATCTGATCCTGCTCCTACTTCCGAATTCAATGCCATCTCATTTGACAAAGGAAAAAGTGATAAGCAACTAGGAAGTAAGAAAAAGGGGAAATCAAAGAAAAAACAAACTTCTAACCCACAGGAATGATCATCTGATCAATCGTCAGGACCACGGAAACCTCATTATCCATGCATAATTTGTAATGAGGAACATTTTGTTAGGGATTGTCCTCACCGTGCTAAAGTCTCAAAAATCATCAAGACTTCTAATGCATCAGCTGTGTTGACAGACCTCCAAATCCAGACACAAATTTGGTTGCTACGGATCCATCTCCTAGTTTCCAAGTGTTAATATTATCCACTACAAAACCTTCACAAGATATTTTTGTGTCAACGCGGAATAAAGACTATTGTAGTTCGGCTACTGATCAACCTACTACCTCGACAACGAATCCATCTAATGAATCGGTACCACCTCTTATTATTCCTGAATTGACGATTAAGCCACCAAAGGGAGTAATTCATAAATTATAATATAGTTGAAGATTTGGCTCAATCACCTTCAACTATGTCTGCTCTTGAGGTATTACAAAATTGTCCCTCCCAGAAGCAGGCTTTATTGTCGGCCATTGGTGGAATTGATCCGACTGATTCTAATATTTTCGTCTTTAATCATACGGGCTATGTGCCACAGTTACCAGTAGAATTGGCATTCTCCATCCAAGTAAATGTTCTCAATCACCTTGTTCATCGCACTATTATTGATGAGGGAGCATCTACGTGCATTATGTTTCTAAACTGTTGGAAGTCACTTGGCTCGCTGCAATTATCACAATCATCAACGACGTTGAAGGCTTTTGATGGACGAACATATAAACCTTGTGGTATTATCAATAACTTGTAAGTTGAATTAGGGGGAAAAACAATAAGTATTGATGTTGAGGTTGTTGACGGACCCCTTGACTATAATATTTTACTCGGAAGGCCATGGGTATATGTGATGACTGCAATTGTTTCTATATATTTTAGAATGGTTTCCTTTCCTCAAAAGGTACTATTACAGTCATTAATCAATTATCCTTTTTTACCTCTGCTTCGCAGGTAACTGGAAGCGTTCCGTATATTCACTTACACCAACTAGAAATCTAGAACATTGGTGTGGGAATCTTAAAGGATTCCACTCTTATGGGAACCTTTGCATTACCGCCGCCCACGACGTCGGTAGAAATTGCAAGCATAGGGACCTGCTACATGATCTCTTCCACTCTATCTGACTTAAGGAAGAGTACAGGTGATTCTGATATTTCTACGTTGGGTGATGTTTTACCGCTCAACCCTATTGAGATAAAATAGAAATCAATCTATTTAGCTTGGGAGGAAAATCTGAAATCAGCGTCGCCGAGTGTTTGGGTTGATCGTTCATTAGATTTTGGTACTCCATATGATCCATTTTCCTCAAAATTTTTGACAGATGAAAATATTTTGGAAGCTATGATGGCAGAAGGAGAACCGTGAGAAGATTATCATCATCGTTCCCATCTTTCTTATTATGAAGAAAATAATCTTAGTGAACTATATCACCCATCCATTCAAAATTTCTTTTTGAATTCTTTTCTGATTAGTGAAATTTAATCTGAGCGAAATTTATCAAATATTGAAGAAATTATTTCTATCAATATTTCAACTAAACCTGGCATTGTATAGAATATTCATGTCGGTGTATCTTGTTCTCCATCAAAACTTGATTCATATCGTTGTCTTTTTCGTGAATTTCATGACGTATTCGCTTGGTCTTACGAGGAAATTCGAGGCATAGATACTAGTATAGTTGAACACATTATTAATATGTATCCTAATGTAAAATCGGTGTGTCAACGGCTTCGTCCTGTTCATCCGAAGAAGGCCATTGCCATTAAAGCAGAATTTGAAAATATTTTGCGTGTTGGTATCATTTACCCTGTTCCGCTAACTGAGTGGGTTTCCAATATTGCTATTATTACGAAAAAACAAGGAACCATTAGAGTGTGCGTCGATTATAGGGATGTTAATCAGGCTTGTCCAAAAGACAACTATCCTACTCCCTTTATCGACCAGATTATTGACGATTGTGCTAGATTTGAAATATTTTCTTTCATGGATGGATTTTCCGGCTACAATCAAATCAATATCTGCCCAGAAGACGAACATAAGACAACATTCATCTGTCCCTGGGGCACATTCGCATATCGGAAACTCGGGCAAATTTTCAAAGAGAAATGGATTATGCTTTCAACGACATCAAGCACATTGTTCAACCATATCTAGATGATTTACCAGTGCACTCACGAAAGCGAACTGATCACTCGATGCATTTGAGAGCAATTTTCTTACGTTGTTGACACTACAAGATACGCCTCAATCTACAAAAAATTGTGTTTTGTGTTGGTTCTAGTCAATTTCTCGGATTCGTAGTCTCAAAAGAAGGAATTCGAATAGACCCACTGAAGGTACATGCCATTCTTGATTTTCCTGCACCATCAAACTTACTTCAGATATAGAAACTTCAAGGAAAGGCTAACTTCCTGAGAAGTTTCATTCCAAACTACACCGAAATGGCTAAAGGATTTACTCGATTATTGAAAAAGGGGGTTCCCTTCCATTGGGACCAAGTTGCGCAAACTTATTTTGATGCTTTCAAGGACCATCTTGTCCGAGCATCATTAATGTATCCTCCAAACTATTCAAATGATTATTTCCTATATATCGTCACAGCTGAAATGACCATCGCTATGGTTTTGGTCCAAGTAGAAGATGGAATTTAACATCCGATCTATTATTTGAGTCGTAATCTCATTGATACGGAAGTTAAGTACTCGTACGTGGAAAAGCTTTCCTTGGCAGCCGTTCAAGCTGTCCAAATATTTCGCCATTATATCCTGCTCCGAAAAACAACAATAGTTTCAAATTGCAACCCTATGACTTACATCTTATCACGTCAATTGATGGGGGGGAAAATATTCAAAATGGATCGTCATTTTGCAGGAATTTTATTTGGAATTCATCAAATCCAAGTCAAATAAGTCTTTAGTTTTGGCTGAGCTTCTCTGTGACCTTCCCTGTGATAGTATTGCAACTACGTCAGAACCATCTATTCCAGATGAGTCTCTGTTTCTGATCGGATCATCTAATCCCTGGTATGGATATTTCATCATTTATCTCCAAACCCAAACTTTTCGACCTAATACCTCTCACTCTGATCAGCGACGTATTCGATACCAAGCCAAATATTATCTGATCGACGGCAATACACTTTATCGTCGTGGTGTCAATACCATTTTAAGGAGGTGCCTCACTCATGAGGAGGCCGAAAAAGTATTAAATGATTTCCATGCTAGGACTTGTGGTGGAAATTTATCTGGTTATGCTACCGCGCAGAAGATACTCTACACCGGTTACTTTTGGCCTACTATTTTTCAAGATTGTATCCTCGCAGTCAGAAGTTATCATGCATGCCAGATTTATGATCGTAAAATCTGCAAACCGCCAATGCCAATGCATCCTATTGTCTCTTTTGGACCATTTATGAAATGGGGTATCGATTTCATGACCTGTAACCCTCCTTCATCCGAGGGGCACGGTTATATTATTGTCGTAGTCGACTATTTTACCAAATGGGCCAAAGCAATGCCTACACTTAACAACACATGACAAACATCTGCATTGTTTTTCTTCAATCATGTTATTGCACGGTTTGGGGTCCCACAGGCTATAGTTATGGATCATGGGAAGCATTTTCGCAACCATATGATGCCTGAATTGACAACCAATTCAGGATTTTCACATGATAATTCTACTCCTTATTATCCACAATCAAATGGACAAGTTGAGGCTATTAACAAAATTCTTAAACGAATACTTCAACGAATGATAGGAGTCTGTAAAAGGAATCAGCACTTGATCCTGTACTCCGCCTTGTGGGCGTATCGAACCTTAGTGAGAAACGTGACCGAGTTTACTCCTTTTCAATTGGTGTATGGTCTGGAAGCTATCTTGCCAATCCAATGCGAAATATCATCGTTAAAACTCGTGATAGACTTGTTACCTAACACCTCAAAAGAAGAAGCGCGTCTTCTTAACCTCATCCATCTAGATGAAACACGTCGTGAAGCCCAATTGGCCAACAAAGCACATAAGAGACTTATAAAGGCTCAATACGACAAAAATGTCCAGCCTCGCATCTACTCAGAGGGCGCCTTGGTCCTTCTTTATGACCAGGAAGCTGATAAAATAGGTACAGGGAAATTCGAGCCATTATGGCATGGCCCCTACATTGTCAAAAGAGTTTTTTCTAAGGGTGCCTACGAGTTAGTTTATTACGATGGGATTCTATTGGCACAGCCTAGAAATGGGTTGTATTTGAAACGTTACTATGCTTAATCATGAGCGTAGTAATTTTTTGTATTATATTGTTTATATGCTGTTGATTTGCATTCACTATCTTAATTTATCTTTTAGATTTTTCTTGAAGTTAGTAATCCACTTTACATTTCATCGGAGATAACTAAACCTTTGGAACCATTTGATGGATATGCTGATGGTGCTAGTCAAAGTACGCAGAATCTATCCTCTGCAGCGTGGGCCATTTTTGCTCTGAACGATGAGTTAGTGAGCTTTCAAGGGATTTTTATTGGTAAATCGACGAATAATATCGCTGAGTATAGCGTGTTGATTGAATTTATCTCTGATGCCATTTCATTTGGTATTAACCGCAAAATCATCAAGTTTGACTCACAACTTGTGGTACTACAACTTACTAGTATTTATACTATTAGAAATCCAACACTGCTTAGATTGTTGCTTAGAGTTCGAATTTTGGAGAGACATTTTGATTTCATTCAATATCAACACATTTCCAGAAATCTGAACATTTTAACTGATTCATTAGCTAATCAATTTTTAGACAGACATTTGCGACATAGATAAAGAAAACATTCACATCATTGAATAGGATTACGCATTAAACATAGGAAAAACTCTGAAAACTTATAGATAGATAGATAGTGATAGGTTTTTTACAAAATTTGTGCCCAAGACACGTTGGTCATCTAACCTCAAAATGTATGCAAAAATTCATAAGTACACTAGTGGTGTTCATGATAGCACGCTATAGATCTAGCAATCCTACAGAGATCCAACGATTAGGAACCCAAATTGTGTGTCGTTGCAGTCGCATGGGAAGCTCTTCGATCCGAAAATTCGGAATCCTGAAGGTCAATCCCTCTATGTGTTGCTGGAGTTCAGCAAGAGTCTTAGCCATATCAAGGTCCTGAAGGACTGCTCTCCCAACAGCCCTCTCTGCTAGCGCATCCACTTCGTACTCTGGTTCCTCTACTGGTTGAACGAGATCGATATCTGCATTACATTAAACATTTAAGTTTAGTCTTGGAAAGAAATCAAAACACAAAAACATTTTTATAAACCTTATAAAAATAAAAAAACATGGTCAAATCAATCTTACCTATTGCACCCCACTGAGCGCCTTTTGGTAAAACTAGATCTGGATCTCCTAGGAAGTTGACACCTCCATATGCATACTCATCGATGGTGATGATCTGTCGCCTAAACCAGGCGAAGAATGCAGTTGAGAACACAACGGTTGATTGGCTTGAATGCTGACCCATGAGTTCTACCCATCTCTGCATTCGAGTATCTCTAGGACTAGATATATCCAATGTTACATGTTGTGGCTGCATCAGTGGAATATGTTCCAAAGCGAAGGAGATAAGGATGGAACCATAACTGAAAATTTTCTTCCTTCCTCCCTTTGATTTATTCAGTTTTTCCTTTATCTGAGATAGAACAACTTCAGACCAGTTGAAAAATGTTGGCTCTAAACATTCCAGTGCATACTGCATATACGATCTGTTCACTACATGGAGTGTAACGGTGCCAGCTAGTTTAGCGATCATGAATATGATGGTTCTCAAAGGCAAATCCCTGACATCATGGATGTTTATTTTTCCATATTTTCTAGGTTCTGATCTCGGATAGCAATACTGCATAACAAATCCCTCAATTTTTCTCCTCCAACGGTAGATCCTGTGAGTGAAATGGGAAAACCTCTCCTCAACAAACCTATGAGAAAATACACATCCTCAACTGTTATGGACAACACTTGATTTTTTATGTGAAATAACTTTATTGCTGGATCCCATGCTTGAACAAGGAACTCCAAGAGTTCTATCTATTGCCTCGTTCCCAACAGTTTAAAGTACTTAAGAAGCTCTCAATCTCTTAAAGCTCTTACAGTACCCGGATCATTCAAGGAAATCATATCTTGTTATTCATGTTCTCTTTCTCTCCATGTAATCATCATTATAATCCGATGGAAACCTTAAAATCAACCATAAGATCCATTAGATACGATTCATTGCAAAAAACTAGGAAAATTTTGGACACAGCATGAAAACAAAAAACTTCAACTGTGCCCAACGCACTCTCTGGGCTGAGACAGTGCATTGCACATGCAGGTACACTTCACTGTACCTGCTATGCAACGCAGGTTTCGACAGTCAAGGGTGTGTTTCCCTCAATTTTAGCATAATTTACCATAGGGGCCTCAAAACCCTGAAAATTTGCAAGGAAAGATAATGAAATGAATACTGAAATAAAGAGGAGGTTTTTACCACTGACCTGGATCAAACGGCGATGAAATCCATCCACTAAAACAACCGCAATCAACGACTGAAGTCCAGGGGAAAAATCAGGTTCAGAGCTCCAAAATGCAAATGGTAACTATGGAATGGTAAAAATGAATAGTGAAACTGCTTTATATAGTCATTTAATTACTTGCAAGTTAAATTTATTGCTATGACTATAGTTTTATTATGTTTTTATCATGAAACATGTATTTTTAATCCATTTGATGTTTTTTTGAACAGGAAATACAACTCATGAACAGGTTAGTTGTGCAGATTTTTTTCAACAAGGACTTGACCACAAAGCATACTTTTTCTCCTTATTTTTTGAGCTTTGTTAAAAACGAAAAAAGGATTTGAAGTGCACTTTTATCTCTTTTTTGAGCTTCAATAACAGCGAAAAAGGAACCCCTGGAGTCTTCTTTCAGCTCTTTTCAGACTCCGATAATGTGAAAGATTGCCGAGCACTTGTCATTTCAAGCTCGTTAAAATAAATGAATTGATATCTACTCAGTATAAGTTTAACCCTTTTATGGACTGAGATGGATTATTTACGAAAAAGGAATACCTTGGTTAAACATCACCAAAGAGGTTCTTTCAGATATCATTTTACACTATTTCGGATCTGAGAGACAAATTTACAAAAAAGTAATTTTTGGAGTTCTCTTTCGTCCTCTTTTTCAGACTCTCTAAATATGAAAAAGGACCGAGATATCACTGTCGTTAAGCTCGTTAAAACATAAAATAGCGATGGTCTTGTCAATCATGGCAAGAATCGAGTTTCATTCATCGCTAGAATCGTTAAATTATTAAATAGCGAACTTCATTCTTTATTCACCCAAAGGGTTGAATTATAAATCAAGCAAATGTTATCCTCCTCAAGCTTTTTAAAAAATAAAGAGGTATTGGTCGACAAATGACTGGGGAAAATTTGGGAAAAGAAAGCAAAGTTTCTTTTTGGTAGCAAGTCGCTCTTGAACATGACACTTCTTTCACTCCATGTCCGTGACTGTTTGGGTTAGGTAATCATCTTGATGGTTCATTCACACCTATGGTTCATCATACCTTCACTTTGATTTTGGGTCAATGCTACCAACTCATCACAATGTCTCCGATATGTTCAAGAGAAGTCATCTAGTGATTAAGAACTCATCCATCTGCAATACTCATAAACCTTCATTCTCATGACCGTCATCCCTAAAAATTGCTATATCAAGTCATACCCTTGTCTCCAAAATCAGTAACTCCAGTTTTGCAATAAGGTGACTTCCTGTCGACTATAAATCAATATCTAGGAAGTTCACTTAGAAACATCAGATTCCAGTACCATGAGGCTTGTTACAGCATCGACACGATCCTCACTTCCGAAATTTTGACCGAAATATTTTGTTTGGCATTTGACATCAAATCATCTATTCACGCCTTACGAAATGTACTGCAATACCTTGAGGGCCATTGACATTAATGGTGGTTCTCTCGCATTTTTTAACAACTTTCATTATTGGCCTGGTAATGAAACGATGCCTTTCCATGTTCGATGACAAATCATATATTTGCATGGCTAGACTTGTACCCGAATGATCGAGCGAAGAGATAAGAAGACCCCAGATCTAGTTTCAGCCATCCGGGCCGTGATTTCAGGATTGTTGTACACATCATTTGTACGGTGAACTTACATACATATTGTCATCTAAACATGGGCCTATATCTGTAGGCAATGTCTGCATCTGGGCAACATTCCAATGTAGACGACTTTCTGAATTATGTACATGTTATTAGATTGTTTTATGTGCTGACTATGGGAATGCCTACCCTCAGCAATTATGATCAATAGAGGATTTATCATGATGTAATGTATTGTAATATTGATGCAGGTGACCATTCTTCTTTGTTTCCAGGCTCATCACAGTGTAAAGCATCTCAATCAATTGTTCTTATTATTTGGATCTCACGATTTAGGGGGCAATTGTTATAGGTCAATTTGGGCACCATTCTCGATGACCTGGTTAACTGGGCATCATCTCCAGGACCGATGATCAAGGGTCTATCATTCCCTATCATCTTAGTTTCTATATTCCCTAAGACAGGAAACAACATGAATCAAACAAGTGATTTTCATTAAAACAAGGCTTTTCCATGATTTGAAGCTTATTATTAAACATGTGGGAGCTCACCAACACAGGCTCTAAGGGGCCTAAGTGCATTGCATATGCAGGTAGCCCCATTCAAGGTTGCTCTACAAAGCACTTCCCGACATTCAAAGGTGCGTTGGTCACATTGGGAGCGAAATTCTCATTGTTCCAGAATATCCACTTGGCCAGTGTGTTCTAGAAGGGTTCACATGTGTCAAGCTTCGGATCCAAGTGTCCATTTGACATCTACATGAATTGAAACATGTCTTGCCTACTTTTGGAATGTTATTGACTACAAAACTACCTACTGTTCCTCTATAAATTGAACATAGATCTAAGTGTTTGGGAGGAAGAATTTGAGTATGGAAATGCTAGAGAATTTTCAATAGAGAGTTTTATTTGTGGAGTTGCTGCTAGAGAGACTTATGCTGTGATGAGACTTGGGAAATTTGCTGGAAGGTCACGATGAATCAGTCACTAGGTTGTAACCTCTCCTTCTCTCATCAATAAAGAGTACTTATTTTTTTTCCCTACATGCATCCATGTTTACTTTGATTTTCCATGTTGTAAAATCTTGGTTGATGAGTGTAGTTTATGCTTAACTAATTTGGCTAATTAAATTCAATATATATCTATATTATTGCATCTTTTTTTGTTCAGTGTTCTTTCTTGCAAGAAGCATTCAGCTATTTGGAACCGCTTGAATTTGAAGTTGTAGTGGAAGTGACAGAAAGGAGCCATTTGGAAGCGACTGAAACAAGTAAGCATCCAATCCTCTCTGTGTATATGTTCTAAGTTAGGAAAAAGGGTAGTGCAGTCTTTCACCTATTGTTCTAGACTAGACACCGGTCTAGGGAAGCGTAGTTTATCCGTAGATTACAATTCTAGCCCAACACCCTTGGTGGAGGTGGAGGAGGGCCATATACAGTCGAAGCCTTAGCATTATCATCCCTACTGTTGAGATTGCAACAAGATGATGAGCTTAGTGGAAAGGAGTCGCCTTCACTAAGTGGGCCCGTAGGGTATTTTTGGCGCAAAGTCTATTTTTAGACTATGTATATTTTTAGACATATGGATCATGTTCTATGAGTTGCAGGATGCTATTTGTGGATGGTTGGTCAAGTCGGAAAAAATAGATGGACTTCTATTTTTAGACATATTGGGTGGAATCTATTTTTAGATTGCCGGTCTAAAAATAGATATGTCGAATATTATTAGCTCTTAATAATATTTGGACTCTAAACATTATCTTATTCTCTTGGAGCACTTCAGTTAAGTGCACAGATGTGGCACAGGAGCTGACAAAAGGAATTATGTTATTCTAAGGGTTATGTGGAGCTATTGCATGGATAATTCAGTTATAAATCATGTGACTGAGTTTGGTGGAGTTGATTGAGGAAGTTAGTGGAGTTGTATTCAGTTTAACTAATCTAAACATAGTTGAGCTATTTGTATTCAGTTTAAATAATTGATACAATTAGTGAGAGTGGTGTGAATTAATTATTAATTAATTCACTAATTATAAACTCATTAATAAACTAAAGAATGCATCAGTTAACTTCAGTGCATGGACAGTTTCAGTGGAGACTAGTGCAAGAATAGGTGAAAGAGCAGGTTAACTATCAGTTGTGACTATACTGTTGCTATTTGCAACACACAGATAGGTGGAGTAGCCCATGAGGATTGCGCAGTTCAAGCCAGGTGGTTTATCTATTTAATGAAGCCATCCCATAGCATTGAAAATGAAATAGGGGCTGGCTATCAAGTGGCAAAAGATTGGAGCATGTGTTTTGCTAGATCTAGCCTTATAGTGTGTAGCAATTGAGGGTGTGCATGAGAGCTTGTGAGGAGCTTTTGTACTATGATTGTTACATGATCTCCATGACATATAATATGCAGATAGTTGGGGTTTTCAGCTTTAAGCTTTCCCATTAAATACTGTGTTCATATGTGTGATTGTTTGTGGTTTTAATGTGTGCATGCAATTGATTTTATTTCCGCATGTGATGATCAATGGTATAAGAGATTCTGTATTATGCATGAAGCTAAAATAGTGTGTGATCAGGAGAATATCGGTGAATAATATCTCAGTTATTCAAATTTCTACATGGTATCGGAGCGATATTGATCATTGGAGCAACTGAAAAACATTGAAGCGGTTGAGTTTTGTGCTGATGGAATTCGAATTTGCAGCAGTGTTTTCTTGGTGTCGAAGTTGAGATGTCTTTCAACGGATTGCGATTGGAGTATGCCCTTGAGGGCAACTCGAATTATATTTCATGGAAATACATGATGGAAGCAGTGCTAGATGACAATGGGTTGACGGATTTCATAGATGATGAAGTCCCAAAGCCTACTTCTACTGATGTTGTCGTACTTGACGCATGGAAAAAGAAGACAGCAAAGTGTCGAAGGATTTTGTTGGAGGGCGTGAAGGATCACATAGTGTCCAGCCTTCATGGTAAGGCTTCTCCATTCTTGATGTGGAAAGCCTTGATAGATTTATTCCAAAGCAAGAGCGACCAAAGGAAGTTGGTGCTCAAGGATAGACTCAGAAACATAAAGATGGAGAAAGGCGACAGTATGCCCAAGTACCTCACAAAGTTCATCCAATGCAGGGATAAGCTGGGAAGTGTGGGGGTGACTGTTGATGATGAGGAATTGGTGAGCTTGGCTCTCCTAGGGCTTCCGAAGAGTTGGCACTCCTATCAGGACTCTGTCAATGGTCGGGAGAAATTTCCAAGATGGGAGCGACTTTGGTCGGATCTTGTGCAAGAGGAGATAAGGCGAAGTACCAGGGACAGATCTTCATCAAAGAACTCTGATGAAGAGAATTACGCTTTGGCTGCCAAAGAAAAGAAAGGGAAGAGCAAGAAAGCTTCTCAATCCAGTGCGAAAGGCAAGAAGCAGGACATGTCCAAGGTGAAGTGCTTTCACTGTCACCAACACGGACATTACGCCACTAATTGTCCACAGAAGAAGAAAAATAAACGAGGTTTGCTAGAGACTACGGTGGAGAGGCCTTAGCCTTGCGGTTTGAGAGTTTGGATTTTAAGCTGATCGCATGCTTGGTCTCAAGTGTGATGGGTTCAGTGTGGTTTCTTGACAGTGGTGCGTCTTTTCATATGACTGGAGACAAAGATTTGTTGACTGATCTGGATGAGAAAGATCTTGGAGTGCACATCGAGATGGGCGATGATGGTAGATATAGTGCGACCGATATCGGTACCATTTCCTTTGAGAGGGAGTCTGGTAAACCCTTTGTATTGAAGGAAGTGATGCATATTCCAGGATTGAAGAAGAATCTTATCTCTGTGGCCATGTTAGAAGACAAGGGATATGATGTTGTCTTTAGCGAGGGAAAGGCTTTCCTGCGCAGTAAGGAAATTGGTGAAACTCAGAAAATAAGGGTTCGAGTTAAGAACCTTTATCAATTACAGGTGTATGGATGCATAGCAATGGCAGGCAAGGCAGAAGGAGTGGTGAGCCGGGATGATGGCGAGCTGTGGCACCGGAGATTGGGCCACCTTCACCATGGAGCTTTGAAGATACTGTAGCAAATTTCTACTGGGCTTCCTAAAGGCACTCTTGCGCAGTCAGATCAGTGCAAGGGGTGTACCTTGGGAAAATTTGTGAAAGCCACCTTTCATGAGAAGGATATTCACGCCACGAAGATCCTTGAGAGAATTCACAGAGACGTGTGTGGACCTTTCTCAGTAGCTTCGACAGCAAAGCACAGGTACTATGTGATCTTCGTTGATGATTTTTCTCGGAAGTGCTGGATCTTCTTCATGCAGAAGAAGAGCGAGACATACTCAAAGTTCTGTGAGTTCAAGGCACTGGTTGAGAAAGAATCGGGGAAGTAGGTGAAGGCTCTAAGGAGCGAAAATGGTGGTGAATTCATCTCTGGCGAATTCAAGGACTTTTTGCAGCGCAGAAGGAATTCAAAGAGAGCTCATAGCACCTCATAACCCACAGTAGAACGGGGTTGTTGAGCGGAAGAATAGAACGATCCTGGGTGCTGCACGGGCGATGTTGCATGACCAGAGCCTACCCATTCACTTGTGGGCAGAGGCATGCAATACTACAGTATATGTGCAGAACCGTTGTCCTCATAGGATACTTGGCATGAGTACATCCGAGGAGGCATTTTTTGGTAAGAGGCCTGATATTTCCCATTTGAGGATTTTTGGTTCACTTGTTTACATTCATGTGACGAAGGATGCCAGGAAGAAGGCTGAATATTATTTGTAGGAAGGTTGGGATATTTGTGGGGTACACTGATACGCCCCACAACTATCGTGTGTATTTTCCAGACAGTAGCAAGACTGTTGTGCGACGGGATATCAAATTTCAGGAGGAGAAAGCCATGAAGTGTTCGCTTGAGAGGGAGCCACACTTGCATGTAGAGGAGGAGATATTAGTTCCTAAGGATGAGCTTCAGGATGTGGATCAGCCATAAGAGGAAGTTCATGGAGTGGAAGAGACCACTCGTGCAACGCCAACCATCAGAGGGCGGAAGCGCACTACAGAAGCTGAGCGACTGGCTCAAGATGCAGAGAAGGTTGTAGGACCACCTACAACACAGCGCAGACAGAGACAGTCACCTGACCGGTATACTGGATACATGGCTCTTATGAGCAAGTGTATCATGACAGAGCCATCCTCTTTCGAGGAAGGCGTGGAGGAGGCCCGCATGGGTAGATGCCAAGGTGGAAGAGTATGATTCGATTGTCAGAAACAGTGCATGGGATATTGTCCCAAGGCCGAAAGGGAAATCAGTGGTGGGTTTGAGATGGATCTACAAAGTGAAGCAGGCAGCTAACGAGAGTGTGGAGAAGTACAAGGCAAGATTTTTTTCCCGAGGCTTTTCACAGATTGAAGGGATTGATTATGAGGAGACCTTTGCACCTGTCGCAAGGTATTCTTCCATACAGACGATTCTTGCTCTCTCAGCGCAGATGGGGTGGCACATTCATTAGATGGATGTGAAGACTGTGTTCCTCAATGGAGTCATTGAGGAGGAGGTGTACATAGAGCAGCTCGAAGGTTTCGAGATCTTCAGCAGCGATTCGCATGTGTGCAGGCTCAAGAGAGCGTTGTATGGGTTGAAACAAGCACCTCGTGCTTGGTACACACGGATAGACAATTATTTCACCAGACTTGGATTCTCCAAGAGTGAGGCGGATCCTAACCTATACCTGATTGTGGTGGAGTGTAAGTTGCTGATCATTATAATTTATGTAGATGATTTGATTCTGACAGGTGATGGTGATACTCTCATGCAAGAGGATCTTGCAAGTTTGACATGAAGGACTTGGGCCTCCTTCATTATTTCCTAGGATTGGAAATTTGGCAGCGCAGTGATGGACTGTTTGTTTCTCAAGGCAAGTATGCCCGGGAGATACTGGAGAAGTTCAACATGCATGGCTACAAGCTTGTTGATACTCCTCTTCCTAGTGGATGGAGGAAGGAGGATGCTACCTCGGCGGAGGTAGTGGATGCCATTGTTTATCGACAGTTGGTGGGGTCGCTTATGTATCTGGTCAATACACGACCCAACATATGCTATGATGTTAACCATCTTTCACAAGCTATGGTTAAGCCTACCAAGCTCTACTGGAAGGCAGGCAAGCATGTATTGAGATATCTCAGAGGCACATCGGGATATGGATCATGGTACAGACAGGAGGATGAGTTGAGGCAGCATGGCTTCATGGATCGGTATCATCATATCAGAGATTGTGTGTAGCGGAAGGTCATGTTACTTTCATATATTCCCACGGAGGATCAGGATGCTGATATCTTGACGAAGGCGCTCACCAGGAGCAAATTCGAATACCACAGGGGCAGCATAGGGATTGCAGATAATCCTTATCTTGTTGAGAGGGAGTGTTGAGATTGCAACAAGATGATGAGCTTAGTGGAAAGGAGTCGCCTTCACTAAGTGGGCCCGCAGGGTATTTTTGGCGCAAAGTCTATTTTTAGACTATGTCTATTTTTAGACATATGGATCATGTGCTATGAGTTGGCAGGATGCTATTTGTGGATGGTTGGTCAAGTCGTGAAAATAGATGGACTTCTATTTTTAGACATATTGGGCGGAATCTTCTTTTAGATTCCGCCTAAAAATAGATATGTCGACACATACTCTAATAATATTTGGACTATAGAAATTATCTTATTCTCTTGGAGCACTTCGGTTAAGTGCACAGATGTGGCACAGGAGCTGACAGAAGGAATTACGCTATTCATAAGGGTTAAGTGGAGCTATTGCATGGATAATTCAATTAGAACTCATGTGAGAGAGTTTGGTGGAGTTGATTGAAGAATTTAATGGAGTTGTGTTCAGTTTAACTAATCTAAACATAGTTGAGCTAGTTGTATCTAGTCTAACTAATTGATACACTAGCGAGAGTGGTGTGAATTAATTATTAATTAATTCACTAATTATAAACTCATTAATCAACTAAATAATACATCAGTTAACTTTAGTGCATGGACAGTTTCGGTGGAGACCAGTGCAGGAATAGGTGAAAGAGCAGGTTAACTATCAGTTGTGACTATACCGTTGCTATTTGCAACACCTATTTGCAACACACGTATAGGTGGAGTAGCCCATGAGGATTGCGCAGTTCAAGCCAGGTGGTTTATCTATTTAATGAAGCCATCCCATAGCATTGAAAATGCAATAGAGGCTGGCTATCAAGTGGCAAAAGATTGGAGCATGTGTTTTGCTAGATCTAGCCTTATAGTGTGTAGCAATTGAGGGTGTGCATGAGAGCTTGTGAGGAGCTTTTGTACTATGATTGTTACATGATCTCCATGAAATATAATATGCAGATAGTTGGGGTTTTCAACTTTAAGCTTTCCCATTAAATACTGTGTTCATATGTGTGATTGTTTGTGGTTTTAATGTGTGCATGCAATTGATTTTATTTCCACATGTGATGATCAATGGTAGAAGAGATTTTGTGTTATGAATGAAGCTAAAATAGTGTGTGATCAGGAGAATCTCGGTGAATAATATATTAGTTATTCAAATTTCTACACTTACACCAGATTCCATCCGCCGATAAGTTCTAGACTTCTACCATATGCATAGAGAGAGTCTTCACTGGTAGGCTCTCAAGCTTCCATGTCAGAGGCAACAAGGAGTGAGGGATGGTCGATTTATGATACCTCCATTTCGTTTTGTGAGGACTAGGAGTGGAGGGGTCAAGCTTGGATTTAAGGGAGGCTTCCTCGCCTAGAGTACCAGGAGGGGCTACCTACTAGGAAATGGATTCATAAGAGGGGTCAAGAGCAGTTCCAAAGTGCCTATGCGCGTTATCACGATGCAAGCAAGCAGGGAGTGCTCCCCTTACATTGCCTTGGTGAGGCTTCTGGCACTAACGAGGAGGCATGGTGTAGCAGTTGTCAGAGGTAGTGAGGCAAAAGCGCAGAGGGTGGGTGGAGCTTGAAGGAGGAGCCGAGAAGACGAGGTAATGGTTTAGGGTACATGCAATGTGAAAAGAGGCAGAGCTCAATGGAGGAGTTAAGAGAGGGCATAAATGTTGGAGCGTCAGGTGATGAACTTGAGTAGAGATAATGGATGGAATTAATTTCCTCAGGTGACGGCGGGATGGCCTTGTACTAGCTACAGGATGGGCAGTAAATTTCTTCAAGGTGGCATAAATTCACCAACCGGTGCGATGAGGAGGCGGCAATCAAACATGGCACGGTCGCTTCGAGCTATGTTGTGTCAGCTTCATCCGTGGGGGGTTGAGCGTCACGCGAGGAGCTGTTGGCTTGAGTGCTGGAGGGCTCACAACAGATGTCACCCGGATCTGGGGCCTTATCTTTATGTTAGTGTAGGTGTATATAAGAAATTATTCAAAATATTAATTCCACCATTGTGAACATCCAAAAAATTATCTTCTTCAAAAATTTTAAAAATTCACATTAGTACAAAAAGATGCAACCTACTTTTTAAGATGTGAAGCATAAGAGAAATTGGTGTCCTCCTAGCTTCCTCCAACTAAAGTTTCCTTTTTTCTGTTGTTAAACTTCTATGTGCACCAAGATATTAATTCTTTCAAAGAAAAAAATCCAAGCATACATCTAGCATGTACAATTCCTCAGATCCAAACTTGGTTATCAGTCTTATCCTTTCTGCTTTGGAGGTAATTCAAAACACCACATGTAGGATTGTGACCATTCGAATGCTATGTATTCCCATCCAAAGGTGTTGATTTTATCATCATAGTATGGCTCTCTCTGTCTACTCAACATGTCTCTTCTTACATGCCTGATGAATAGGTGGCATCATTTATAACACAATATTTCATTATTCAAGGATTGATAATAGCACGGTGGCTAAATGTGGCTTAATGTTGCATACAAAAATATTACTTTTATTAAATTGGAATTCCACTTGCATATTGTAAGGAAAGGGAAGAGATTATGAGAAATATGGTGGGTTAACAAAAACAATAAAAAATAATGTGTAACATGATATGATAGAATGGAGACTTCAATGGTCATCAAAAGAAGTGATTTTTGGTGGGGTCGAGGTGAGACGAATGACAAATGGATAATGACATGGATGCCATATGGATGATGATGTGGATGACACTCGGACCAATAATGTGGATAACACATGGATGAGTGGTGTGTATTACATGTGGGTGATTTTGTTCATGACACATGGATGATGATGTGTATGCCATATCCTTGGAAGTGATAAAAAAGGATAAATGTTCTAAACTATCTCTATTGATGTCATATGTATTGTGGATTAGTGGAACTTCAAAACTTCAGACTTTAGACTTAAAATATGACACAACGAAGGTCTGCAATTAGTATGAAATACAAGTAAGCATTAAAGCAATGAAAAATGAGTGTTGTGGTACATCAAGTGTAAAGTGAGTGCCACAAAATTTCAAGCAGGAAAACTTCAAAAGAAAATGCTCATTTCAAGGGGTCTAAAATGGACAAAATAAAATTGACTAATTATAGATATTAGATCTAAGACTTTTGTGATCCATAACTTAGATAAATTCCTTTCAGATTAATCACATTATTCTTTTTTATCAACGTTTCAAACCATCTAATGTGGTTCATCCTTAGGAAATGTCCGACCAATTCAGAATAATGTGATTTTAATCCGAAAGAAATTAATTATGGATCATGAAAAAGAAAGGAAAAGGAAGAGGTGAAAGGTTATGGCCCTTAGGACATTAATCAAGTTTAGACTTGAGAAATGACAAAAAGAGGTAGATTCTCTCATGGGTGTTCAACTCAACGTGAATGTAAATATTTCTCTATATGCCGACTATGTTAAACTACTTTGAATGATGGAATCTGCATTCTAGATTTGGTTTTGGTTCCTTGTGTTAAGCCTTCATTTTCTTATATTTCAAGCTCTTCTTGGGCATCATTGAAATCTATGCAATTTAATACTCCTCTAGTTGAAAGGATTAAAGAATAAACCCTAAAAACATAAAGATAAGTTTAAGAACAAAATTAAATTAAAAAATCCACAAAAAAAAATAATAATTTAAATTTATACTTTAATTTATATGTATTAATATATATATTCTAATTTATGTCTTAATATATATTTTCCAGTTATATTTTTTAATATTTATTTTCTTCAACACCTTATTAAACGGTGTACTCGAAAATTTTGTTATTTGAAAAATTTGTTTTTTTGTTTCACTTCAAATTATAGATTTAATTTTTTATCCACGATATTTTTTTATAAGGGTAAATATTTCCCATCAACATAAAACCATCACTAATTCATATTTTAAATTTTTAATTGTTTTTAATAAATAAGATTAAAATTCAAAATTAAAATAAGTTGCTCACCAAAGTACTACTAAAATAACATAAATATAAATAAAATACAACATAAAATAAATTCACAATGCATTTACATCATCTAAAAAAGGGCTCCGTAGCAAAGATAAAAATGGAATATACATACAATCTCAAAGGAAAAACATTTTCATATTGATTAAACATATTTTGGTTGGCATAGTGGTTGATTGATTAGTACAAAAGAGGGGATGTTGAACAAACTAGGTACAATGTACCAAATTAAGGGTCCCTACATATTATTATTGCTGACACAAGTCACACTAAGTAGTTTGTGACTCCTTAAATAATTTTAAATAAATTCATCGTAGTTATATGATTTGTTTTCTAAATAAATTCATGATAACTTTTTAAAGAATTTACTTCAGTCTTTTTTAAAGTATAATATTATAATGTTTGTAATAATAATTTTAATATAAAAGTGTGAGTTTATAATGATAATTTTAATATAAAATTTTATAATGATAGTGGAAGTGGATTATTTGTAGGATAGATAGTGATAAGGTATTATGTTAAGGAATTTCGTGGTGTAAAAGTTATTGGTTCAAAATTTTGTGGGAAAAAATACAACCATGTTAAGGGTTGGTGTGACTTAAGCCGGATATGATCCCCAAATGATTTTGATCATTTAGATACCTCTGGTTCACGACTACTCAAGCCATAGGTTAGACGTATCAGTCATCTCAGGACTCCCATAATATAGCAAAAAATAAAATAAAAATAATAGTGATGGTGAATATTAATTTTTATTGAGATTTATATTGATTTTTAAAATCTTCAAAATAAAGAAAAGATTCTTTTTTTATTCAAACTTAAAAAAAAAATCTCTGGATCATCATAGTTTTGATGACTAAAAGGGATAAGTTTGGTATTATAATAAATGTTTTGAAATTAAGATTCAATGTGTAAGATATTTAAAAGAAAGATTTTTTCATATTCAATCCTTTTAAATGATTTTGTTTACCCGTGTTGTTTTAGGAATTGTCAAATCCCTAATTTCTCTAGGGAGCTTGTAAGAGTTTGTTTATTTTGATTTTATTATTTATATTAGTCAAAATAAAGAGATACTTTTTGTCTTCTAGTTTAGGATTTATCACCTCCTTGTGGTACCTTTATTTTCTCTTATCCTTTAAGTCTTTATCACACAACAATTTTCCCTTAAATTTAGATGTGATGGTAAATTTAATATTATGATTATTATATAGAATGAATTCTTCCATGATACCTAAATGATTTCTAATGCCACCCCAATGATTTAGTCAATATATGACATCTTTTTTCCAACACTACTTGAGTCGTAAAATGGTTTTGACTAGAGTTCCAAACAATCTTAGGAAGCTTCTTGTCTTCCATATTATTTATCTTGTTCTTGAATTTTAATTACCTAGTCATACCCATTTTATATTTAAATAAAGTGTTTTGCACAATTTTATTGTTATGAAATTTTTTTACGAAAAGCAACCACTTTCTCTTTGTGAAACTTCTTCCCCAAAGATTAAGGGTTATAGGGAAATTTGATGTAGGATCATATTTGATACAAGTAAGTCCATGAATGTTTCAATTAAGTATGACACAAATAAATGTATCATAAGCAATGGATACATAGATAAGTACAACACAATAGAAGAGAGAGAATGATAGGGAAATGAACGAGGAGAGACGAATATTGGTGTAATCAAGATAATAGGAAAATCCAACAAGAACATAATAAGAAGCGTGTAAATGGAGTGTACATAAAAAGAGAGCGCTTGTACACAAGGTGTGGTTTAGGTCCATGTGACAAAAAATGGACATGATAAATGCATGATGATATGTGCACATGATAATACATGCACATAAAGAAGTTAAAGGCTCATGAGGAAGCTGACAAGTCTTAGTGGAAGTTGAAGTGACAAATTGAACATAGAGAGACATTGGAGTAGATGAAGAGTTCAAAGAAAGTTTGAGATTGAAACCTAGTGTTCAAAGGAATACATAATATTGTTTCCATTAAAATTGGGTTAGTGAGTTCACAATCATTCTTAAGAGATAGTTAGTTAGTGTAGAGAGTTGGATGAGAATTCAATAGAGCACAAAGGTGCATTCTAATATTTGGTAATGAGAAAAATTGAGTATACCATTCCTAAATTATGATCTAATTTTGAATTTTGTCTTATATATAGGCATTCATTTTCATATAATATATGCTCTAATCTATATGTTGAAGACCATTGTTATCCATTTATAGTGTTTAATGTGTTAGAGAGTTAGGCTTATTATGTCTTCGGTTATGTCATTTAGTATTAGGGCTATGTTTGGGAATCTCTACGAGAAAACTAAGTACGAGAAAGTCTTAGAGAAGAGGAATTACATTTTTTAAGTGTTGTGAGTAAGAGAGATTAACATAAATGGTGAGAAGATATAGAAAACTAGTCGTTAATAGAGAATAAATAACATATTGGAGAAGATGAGTGGATGAATATAACCCAGATGAAGAAGAAGAAAGTGTGGGAAGCTTTGGATACGTTGTAATGTATTTGATGAGATCTTTAGGAAAAAAACGGGAATGGATGTCAAGTTTTTTTTTACATAAATTTAAAGGAAAAAGCATCAATATATTAGATGTTAGTGAGATGATGCGTATTTTAAACCTGAGACAATGGAATACATTCAAGGAATAAAGTGTGTGAGCACCAAGTTTTAAAATTAAGGTGTAATATGGTGAAATTTTGTGCAAATCAAGAACATTAAAAAGGTAAAGAGAAAATTTAAATCTTTGTCAATATTATCAAAAAGTTGTGAAGAAATATTTAGAATGAAAATTACAAATAATTATTATTTGGGAAGTTGTGGAATTTAAGAGAAAAAAAGGCATAAAAAATTATAAATATCAAAGTATGTGAATGGATACTTTTTTTCATTCAAGATAGAATCTATGTATAATATACATTTAAGTGATAAAATCATACCAAGGTAATACAAAAATTAGTGTATGTTGGAAACCTTGAGCACTACTGAGCAGAGGTGTTGAATCAGTAATGTGACCTATTTACAATTTTTTCCTTTTATTTACTTTATTGAATCTCATTCTTGTTACAACTTCAAATAGATCATAATCAAGTAAATGATAAACATATAAACATCATGAAGTAAAATAAAACCATCAAGCACAACCAAAAAAATCATCATCACACATGAGACACAATATTTCTGCTTGAAACCGTTCCGGAAGAAAAACCACACTTGTTGCTATTGCACCACTCTAAATCTCTGTTATGTCAAGAAAATTGTCTTTTACATAGATATATGACTCCCATCTTCCTAGAGACTCAAACACATATACAATAGGCCAACACCAATCAACCAAGAGACTTGATTCTACTAATCAACTCGGAAGACTTTGTTCTCAAACAGATCTATGGACTACCATCCACTGAAAGCCACCATGATCAACGATCCTTGCCCAAATATGATTGGACTATCCAACTACCATTAGATGGAGAAAATATTCCTTTTCCTAAAGCTTTGAGATCATTTCTCCACTCTCATGAAGCCACTGCTCCTCTGCTCTATGCGGGCCTTGTTTCATATATTTTCACACTCAATCACAGGAATTTCTTCTAAACTCAATTCAGCTATGCAATACGATCTCCAACAACAAGACACCATCAACAAATAAAAAACACCACAACTAACATGATCTCTACACTAGAAAATAGTGGCCATAATATATCACCAAAACACCAACAAAAACACTATCCAGTAGCATGCAAAATTATCCAAACAATCTCTACTACAACATCCTCAAATATGATCTAAATACTGATGCAATGCTTTAGTAATATGCTCCATTAACTACCATTTATACTCATACTATGTCTATCTTTGCTCACTATTAAGTCTGAAGAACTTTTCCTCTATAAAACCTTCTCTCACTCACCTATTCACTAAACTAACATACACCCACCTCCAAAATGAAGTATATAAAATATTAGGGGTTAAATTCCCTTTTGGCTTGGGATTAAAGGCACACAAAGTTGACAAAATCAAGACATTATCACCATTACTTGTGCACTTAAGGTTTTCACATTAGTGGAGGAATTTTTCAAACCATTCCCAACCTTATTCAATTAATTTTGAAGCTTCCACAAATATACAAGTTGAAATACATCTGATGTGTGTGAGGAATTCAAAGAATTTTTCGTGAAGAAGCTCAACCGCATGCACTAAATTTTCTGATCCTGGCTGCAACCACATGCAAATTAATCTCCCCATGTTTTTGTATCCTTTCAATCACAATCACAAGCTCGCATGGGTGTGCCTGGGTCAGAGGATGGTAAGAACCCAAAACATCCAGCTTAGAACTGCCTCCAACTTCTTGCTTCCCTTCTCCAACTCTTGTACATGCCTCCAAACATCTATCACAACCTTTGAAACCTCTGCAAATGGATCAAACTTTTCAATTTGACCTCAGGGACAACAAACAAGGGTTGAATTTTATACCAACAAGTCCTCGACTCTCCTCTAACACTTGCACAAGCTGCAAGAGATCTTAACATCCCTGTAACACCTCTTCCACACTGGAGCACATATCCAACATCATCATAAGGTAAAAACATTGTTGTAACAAGTAATTAATAGGAACATATGAATGAAGACTTGATCTTCCATAGTCCTCAACTAGTGTTCCCACTCAACAACATGAATGACACCTGAGCCATCATCTCTAGCGCTTGTAAATCTACATCATCCACCTATAATAGCATCTCTAATGCCTCCAATAAATGCATAACAAGGAATCACAAAATTGACATCAATGCACATGCCAACATAAGGAAATTCCTCCGTGACCACCATGCTACGAACTAGATACATCATCAAGGTTGACATCAATGCCAACATAACCATCTCAATGAAAACTCAACCAACTGTAACAAGACTACAAGGAATGCATTGACACATCAACTAGGCTACACAGGGTTGACATCAATGCCAACATGAGCTAGCTTCCATCATGAAACCAATTTGAACATCATATATTTGGAACCATGCACACCATAATGCGAATAATCTCCCCCTTTGGCATTGATGGAAACGACGCATAAACTCTAGACCAATATCCTCTATCACATCCCCTTTGACATCAGTGGAAAAGGGTCCCCAACGGATCTCACCAATCTGATAAGGTAGCAAGAATACAAGCACTGAATTAGTGGAGAAACAGATCTCTACATGGCTGAAAAATAATACATATCAACCAATATCGATGCTTCTCATATTAGAAACAAGCAACAAATAAACCAATCATCATTCAGAGCAACATATCCAACCAAACAACCTTTAGCAGCAAAAAAAACATGTACATGAGGCACCCATACATATCATCAATGAGGAGCATCACACAATATGCAATAATATGCACATCAAGCATCAACCAACAATCTCCATACCAACCACATAGTAGAAAAAACAATGGATATCGTCAACCTCTATGCCCATATAATCAGGTAAAAACCCAAAAAACATAGCGTGAGGCGCATCATAACCACCTCTAAGTTAACCATAATGCCACTGATGGATGGTTGAAGTGAATAGTAACAAATAATGCTCCCCCTGAACATATGCCATTTTCAAATCAATTCAACCTGCAATGAATTGTTTCTGCTGCAAACTTTTCTTCCTTGACAAAAAATAAGAACCATATGGACCAAGAATCCACATAAACATGACTCAAATGACATATAAATTGATAAATACATGGTTTTAGCAGTGAAATAATACCTTATACATGACCAATGTATGGCCTCATGACTCATGACTAGAAAACCAATGACAAAAATAATACAAGTACATAACGCCATGAGAATTTTACATGGATTTTACAATTAATTACATTGCTTCTTCATCATCTCCTATGGACCAATGACTCTAAAAAATAACATAAGATGGTTTTTACAATGTCATTAACCCATACATATGGCTATAGAATAACTTCATGAAAATCCTCCAAAACATGCCTATCAACATAATGACTCAATATAATACTGACTAGACCCTCTACCAACATAAAATAATGAATCAATGACAAATGCATGGTTGTAATAAACTGAATAACAATCCATAAATGTTTGTTCCATGTCTCAAGTCATGATATGCATTCCATTTCCACATTGTCCTCATGCTGAGGTAGCTGAAAAATGGTCAATAAAAGTTGCAACAAGGATCATGTTTTCCACTGATAAACAATAAATATACCAGTTGTAAAAATGTTAGTGAAAAGAAATAAAACATAAAGGAACAAGCCTTTAAAAAATAACTCCCCCATGAGCATGATATACATCATATGAAGTGATCCAGCTAATCTGAAAATGCATGGAAGAACTGGATCAAAACTCGTTGTTTCTAGAACTCCTCAAGCTTCCAATTCTCCCATTGAGACTATGCTAGTATCATACACATTTCTACAATATAAAATGCAATAATGGACTACAGTAGGGGATGATCTATTCTACTCTAAATTTGATGAGAAAGAGTACTCTCTTGGTCTCCTCTTTCTAGTAATTCTTCCCTTCAACACGTACACATTATTGGTTTCTTGACTCCCTTGGAAATCACTCTTGACTCCTTTGGAAATCACTCTCTTTGATCCCTATTTTTGGACGATGCAATATTTGGAGTTAAAAATCAATTCCTTACCCCGATCATCCATCTCACACTCAAGATATTATGTTTTAGGCCTTCAATTATCCACACATCATTTGCATTAGTCCCCTTCTCACCAAGATTGGCTTTACCGTTTTCCAACACTCTTGATGATTCATGACCTTCAAACACAACACGACCATTCTTGGTTATATTGAGAAAATGAAATTTTATCCTATATCCTAACATATGGTGTGACCAACCTCTATCAATATACCACATGTCTTCCTCATCATGTGAACAAAGTGCAATTCCACGTCTTCCTAGATGTTCCTCCTTCTTCTTCCACATGTTCTTTGGTTGATTCCTTAGTTGTGCATTCTCCTTTGTCTGTTGCTTTTGAAAAAATGGCCCCAATGATCTAGGCATATTATAATCCTTTTCCATGTTCTTAAATTTTGGACACAAATAAAATTCTATGTGACTAAGATATGAATCCAAAGGATCTGATCTTTTACTACTTGTTAGTATGAATCTTAATCGTAAGTGTACAAGAAAGGCTCACTTTAGTCATGCATAAAAAACAACCCTAACAGCAAAGATGGTTTCCAATTTCTTTAGATCTACAATTAGTTGACTAAGATAAATGCTGCAAAATCTAGATCTATGCAGAAAAAGACATTAAGCAGTAAATAAAAGCAAGAGTTGCTCCATGCATCCAATAGACAAGACAAGAATGTTTTAAAGAATTTTTGTATTTTTTGACACCTAGGAAGGGAACATAGAAAGTTGTTACCAGTCCCCCTCAATGGGATGGGTTCTTGTAAGTCCTCAGCACTTCAGATCTAAAATCTTTCTCTCTTGATGGTGTAGAAAACCCAGAAAAAAATGGAACTCATAAGAAAAATGGTAGCAAAATATGACAATGATGGTGGATCAAAGTCAGACCAAAAGTATAGATCCAAAGTGATGTTTAGGCAACAAAAGGTAGTAAATGAATGGAAAAACCCTTCTATTTATAATAAAATAATGATTTAGTCTAGATATTGGTGTATAATTAAAATATTATTAACCAAATCAAGATCCAACTTTTATGGAATATTTTATTATATTTGTTGGAGGGAAAAATAATTTGACTTTGGTCAAATCCCTTTATTTGTAAATAATAAATAAATAAATGATTTATTTATTATTTTAAGGATGTGCTTGAGTAATAATCAAATAAATAATGATTTATTCAATTATTTATAAATGATTTAGTCAAATTTAACAAGGAATATTATTTAAATAAGGTTTAAATAATTATTCCTAGAAAATAAAAAGATAAATAATGATTTATCTAATTAATTTTCCTGTATTGGGTTAAATATGACTAGGAATATTAATTAAACGTTGTTTAACTAATTATTCCTTGAGAAAAATCAAACAAATGTGGATTTATTAAATATTTCCTCATGGGGTTTCCTATTTAGACCATAAACAACTTAATAAATGTGGTTTACTTAGTTATTCTTCATAGTGAAAGAAATTTTACTTATGGTAAAAATAGTCTTACATGGCGTACTTTGGTCAATCTAATAGTAACAAGTTAGATGACCAAAAAATGGTGTAATAGATTGCCCCCCAGCGTGCAAGCGTTAGGAGCTAATCATATGACCGAAGTACGTTGTAAGAACTTAATCACTAGACACTGAAGGGGGAGTCAGAGAGGGATAAATATAAGGTAGACCAAAGCGCTAGAGGACTAGACCCTGAGGAGGCAAGACTTACAGGTACGACAAGTCTCTTTTATGAGTGAGTACTTGTGCTATAGGTGACGGGGGAAGCATACATATGCCCGCCGAGACAGAGTACAAAGTATAATGCATCTAGTAAACAAGGGATTAAACTATATAGTACATGCTAGCATAAAAATGAGCCAGATAAAAACATGATAATGAATCCCACATACATACTGTGCCTAGGATAACAAAAAAAAATTATACAATAATATCTGAGTACATGAGAAACAAAGTGCCCCTGTAAACAGAAAGGGCTCTAAAAATATGATTGATACATGCAAACTAAAAGGTGTTGCAAGCAGCTGAGGCCGACATCATCAAATCTATGGAGCTACATCGGAGGCTGTAATGAAGAGGTCATCCGGGCATGTGGGGGGCTACTTGAAGGGTCGCCCCCTCATGAGGTCTAAAAACATCTCACACACACCCAAGAATCACAGTTATCATCTGTTGCATCACTGAACCATCAAGTATACGGATGTCGATCATGCTGCAAGGAGCTGGAGCTGAGAAACAATCAAGTCAAAGGGCTATAAGGAGTCCCTTTACCTGATCCATGGAACCGAACAAGAGTGGAAGCTGGAGCCAAGGTACACCAACCTCTAGACCTATTTTCTCGAATGAATGATCTGATGTCGACAGAGGGAGGTATGCCATAGGTGAGGCAATAAGGGATCCTCAACTAAGGCACGAGAGAAAATAGTAGAGCAACTGACAGACTGACACCAGGGATGATGATGAAATCGGGGGTACTGAGTAGCGGATGGACGACTTCCCTTGTTAGAGCATAAAGGGCATGGATGACCTAGTAGCGACTAACACAATATCAAAGGGGATATGGGATAGTAGGACTAAAGGCCATAATGTGCGACACGAGAGAGGAACCAAGAAATGAAGGACGAAGGGCTATAGCGGGATACAAAGGGACTCGAGATATACTCCATGGATGTGATGATGACTCAACTAGGATGCTCTAAACAAGGGCAACTCGACAATGCTACCACATAGAAAAGGTCTAGTGGGGAACATAAAGACATGAGTACACTATGGTTACTCACGACAAAAATCAACACGAGCATGGACAAGTATGGAGGCAAAGTGGTGCCCCAAGTACAAGTGTTGCAAGTGAAGAAATTTGATTTTGAGGAGCGTGAAGTGGCCCTTCTTGGACAAAATGTGACCTGGTAAAGTATCAAATCACAAAAAAATAATAGATACCCATTTGAGATCTCTGTGAGAGCTTTCCAATGGTATAGACGGTTTGTCAAACTGAGCTACATTTTGGCCGCAACAGGAAAAAGAAAAATCAGGGGTTTCTCTTTTAATAATGAATTTTCCCTCCAAATTCACTCATTTGCAAGTGTAGCTATGGTGAATATAAAGAGGAGAGAAGGCCCTAAATCTTGTGGCGATCGTAGTAGACAAACCGACCGTTGGAATCGAGATCCGTCAGTTGCAGGTAAGAGGCCTAACCCTACTCTTTCATTTCAGTGGATTGAAAGTTCAGTTTAGGTGCGTAGAGTTCAGGAACATACCACTTCTGCTCTTCACGGTCGGGTTGCACTTTTTGGGGCAATATTTGCGACCTGGGTAGCAATTTTTGGGCAGAAAAGTGTGACCTGTACTAGGATTTTTCTTGAAAGTGTGACCTGGCAGAGAGGGGTTTTTTGTGTTGTTTTTTGGCTGAGAGCTGGGTTTTTATGGTTAAATGCAGTATTTCCTTTCTGTACACTGACAAATATGATGGTTTTGTGCAGATATGGTAGAATTACAGATAAACGAGAGAGAGAGAGAGACCTGGACACATTATGGTCGGAGATCTGAGAGGATCATGGTGTCTGCAGTGCATTTTCCAGGTTTGGGGTTCTAAAGTTTGTGGATAACCCTTTGATGAGAGCTGGAGAGCCCTTGTTGGTCCAGATTGTTAGTTTTGGGATCCGGACCATGATGTCTTTATAGGCAGGGGCACTGGATTGAGTTGACGGTCCAGGATATATATATTTTATGACTGATCTCCCACCACTTGGGATGGTAGGGAATACTCAGCCAGTGTTACCCCGAGGGCGAAACATCATGGAGTTTATAGAGCACCATTGTCAACCAGGTCTCCATGTCAAGTGGACATGGATACCCATCGGGGATCTAGAGAGGTTATAGATCCGTGTTGTGGCCGCGACAGTGTTGCGGATCCTAGGCAAGAAAGCACTCCACGACATCACTAGAGGGAAGATGATGCTTGTGGAGAGTGCGTTGAGTGGGACCTAATATGGGTGGGCCCAGATGATGTTGTCGTCTTTGAAATGACAATTGTTACTATGCAAGAGACAAGTGAACCATGACTGTGAGTATGGTATAGTGTTGTACTCACTCTTCTTTGAGAAGATCCCAACACTTCAACCTCACATACAACTCTAGGATGGGCGCCTGAGGGAGCCCAGGATGCACTGGTGGGGGCGAATACTGTGCAAAGGAGGAGGTGGGGCAGTTGGATGGGTGTTCCGACCCAAGTTATTTTCTCATTAGGATCATATTCCATTGTACATAGATGACTATCCCTATAGTGGTATGAGTTATCGTGGGGACTCAAACTTTCCACTGCCGCCTGGTCGAGTATGGGGGCCCGATGGTAAGTGAAAATGTTCTAATCTTTTATGTGCATTTTAAAGTTTCAAAATAGTGTATATGGTACTGATTATTTCACTTTTGGTATGCATATACAGCACTGGTAAAACCGGAAGATACAGGACCTAGTTGATCGAGAGTGCCACAAAATGAGGATGCAAAAGCCCTCCTAGAGGACATCCGTCGTAGATGTGAGAGGCTTATGATCGGTGTTTCAGAGCACAGCTGGAAAGAATTAAATGACCAGTACATAGAGCCATGTATTGGTCTAACCTCAGAGTGGTGAGGGGTCATGCAGCGCATGGCGATGGCCGAACAGGGGATGCACGTTCTACGAGCTGCAGGAGCAGAGCCATTGGCTCGAGATCCTCCAGATATTGATTAGGTGTAGGGGTAGGTGGTGCCTCCAATTTTGAGTATTTGTAACATGCTATGGGCATGTCATATGTATCCGAGTTGATGGACTCTAAAACATGTTATACGACACATATTATGGATATGCATCATTTTGATGGTTTTTATGTTATTGTCTTGTGTTAAATGCATGTGCTAAATGCCAATCTAGAATATTGTTTGCAATGCTATCTACATAGTGATTTTGAGCTCTAGGTACATGACTGAATGTAATGATTTCAAATTCACGCATCAAAAGATTCACTCGTAAATATATTCTAAAAAGGATAGGATTATGCACATGATATACACCATTCAATTGCATGACAGGAAGCAGGGAATCTAAACGAACATGAAGGTGGAGGATGTGATGGGAAAGGGCATCAGCTAATAAACCTCACACTACATCATATTCGGCCTGATTATTGGTGGCAGTATCAATGCATACACCATTCGAGAGAACAAGCGAATGGGAGGGGGTGAAAATGGCCCAACTTGCCGAGGCTATATTCTGAGAGTAGCGACTTGCACCATTGACATAACCAATATAAGGTGTTGACGGGGGGGTCCATATGAAAGGTTCCATAAGACAAAAAATGGGAGGATGATGAAAAATGTTGGCAACTTGAGTGCAAAGTAGAAATCAAACAAACACTACTATAGGGAGTGATCTGGGTAGGTTGTATACTTCCCGCACACCGACGAGAAGGTGGTGTGTGGGAGCTACCTTGGGGCAGCTTGTGCTCAGGCCACGAAATTCACCATAGACATGGATGGTCCCATTCCACTTATGGGCAAGAAAGATGAATTCAAGGGTGGAAAAGGCTTCCATGATGTCATCATCACAGTAGAAGATGGGTTGACTGGAGGAAGGGAGACCACATGATGCGGCGAAGCTAACTGACTCATCATCATGAGAAGAAAGGTTCACATGTGCATTGTCACGGGAGGTGACGAAAGAACAAGCAGATAAGGGATCCACTAATGTTGAGCCCAAGGTGATCGCTAAAGGGAGGTCGAGCAAAACATAAGGGGAAGTCTAAAGTGGAGCTTCCATCGTGGATCTCATGAATGATGATAGGTAGAGGATGGTGGACGTAGGCTCCATCATCTTGAAATTAGGAGGGGGAATGTTAATGGGAGTGGGTAAATCCTCAAGCTGGCCCGAATCATATTGCACAAGGATAGGAGAGGCGGACTGGGAAAACGGTGGGAATAATGGCCATGGAGATCACACAAAGTGCAAGGTTGGCTGGTGTGAATAGTCTTCATGTTCTTGGCTGCAGTCAAGGAAGAAACAGAGGCTTCAAGACTGTAGACTTAGGGAACACAACATTAACCATGGGCTTGATACAAGGCAACTCGGGACAATGATGGGTGGCATGACCGATAACATCACACAAAGAACAAGGCTTTGGAGGCTAAGGAGGAGCAAGTTCATTCGGGGCAGCCTTGTCTTTTGGTGCCTTCTTGTGAGCTTTGCCCCTTTTACATGAAACTGTCACAACAGGAGAAGGTTCCTGTTGAGGTGGTTGAGGCACGGTAGCAGTGGGAGGGGTCAAGGGGAACGGTTGAACCGAGGTCAAAGCAAGATAAGGTTTGGGTTGACCAGGCGGGGTAGCAGCTAGGGGATCGATGTACCAGACAGGAATCCCCAGGGTCAAGTTAGGAAGGGATAAGGTAGCCACGACAGGTACTGAGAACACTCCAGGAGGGGGAGCTAGGAATGTATCTGACCAAAGGGGTAATGGCCACGTGGGATAGCTTTGAGATGGTTAAGGTCGAGAGGAACCATGCCAGGAGGGTAGAGAGCCTCATGGATACCAGCTGCAGGTGAAGGGCCAGGAGGAGGGGGTCCAGAAAGCTAAATCGAAGGGCTAGGAGCAGGTTTCGGAGGGCGTGGGTGTTGACTAGCAAAATCGGGCCACTTGAGGGAAGCCCGAGATGATTACATCATGCAAAAATTCGATGAGATGGGATCAGAGACAGGAGGAGGAAGACTAGGGAATGAACCAAGCAAAGAGGAGTCTTTGTAGACTCCGGGTGAGACACTGGTCAAGGGGTCGACGGTTTTATTATTGGCCATCAAAGATATGATGGACTCAAGGGAGGTCTGAGACTTCGGTTCGTAATATGTCAACTGGTCAATGGTGATTATCTTTCCATTATGGGGAAAGGACATCTTGCAGTGAACCGCAGATGGTACAATAGACATCGCATAGGTGTACCTATAACCCAATATAATGTTGTAATCTAAGGGGGCATCAATGACTTCGACTTCAACGCAAACATTCCTGCCTGCAAGAGTAATAAGAAAATTGCGGAACATGCCAATGGGCTTGGAGGAGTGGTCTTCCCAGACTCGGAGGGTGATAGTGGAAGGGTCCAACTTAGGTGATCCGAGTTGCTTCCAAACCGAAGCGAACATCCCACAGGTGGATGCCCTTTTATCAATGATACAACAGGAAACGTTGGCATTTCGGATCTTGACGGGGATGTGGAAGGCGACGGAAGTAGGAAGGGGAGGTTGTTATGACCGGTCAACATTGAAGACGATCAATCGATCATATGAAGGATCTATAGCGCCCATGGCAGATAGTAGAGCTTTTCGTTGTGAAGGGCACGACTAGAGGAGTTCTAGCATTGAGATGGTAGTAAGAGATTGCACCAAATCATCTACTATACCATACGAATGGGTAGCTTTTCTAGAAGTAGCATTTTGACATAATGGTCCCTTAGGGATCTTGGTATGAACCTCTGCCTTAGGCTGAGGGATATGCAAAGGACCAATGGTTGTCAAAAGAGGCTCTGTAGAACCTGAAGAAGGGGGCTCAGGGTCAGACAGACATAGCGGGAGGCTTGTTGTACTGACAAGACTGAGTCTAAAGGTTGAGGTCAACGGTAATGGGTTGGTCAGAGTTCATCATGAGAATCTGGTAATCAAGGGTACCAAATGGAGGAGGTTGAGTGGCCGCCTGACCTTCAGGTGGTTGGGTAGCCACAAATCCTTGCTGAGGGAAAGGATTAGTAAACAAAGTCAGCTGACTAGGCACAACATTGGGAGTGACAGAAGGGGAAGCTTGTTGTCCTCGCAATGTTGCTTGAGTCTCCAAAATCTGTCACATCTGTGGTAAAAGAGGACAATCGTGGGTGTAATTAACATAGACACCAAAACATGAACAAGGCTTATTCATGCAAATAGGCCTATCCTACTTGGGTTGAGTTCCCTATTGCTGGTTAGAAGTGTTAGGTGTATTACCTTGGGGATTAGGTCTAGGATTACCAGGGGCATATTGATTTTGAGTGCCTTTCCTCTTCTTTTTGGAAGTAGGAGGATTAGTCGCGCCCTGCTGTGCATACACCTGCCCCTGAGGGGGCGGTGGCTGCTACTGTAAGGGTTGAGAAGGCAAGGGAGGTGGGGGTGTTAATGCTTGAGGAGCTAGAGCACCAGGCTGCAGATACAGATAATAAGGAGGTTGGGTAACATTGTGGTAAACAGGCTGGGAAAAAGGAGGAGGCATGCGGTATCCTGGATACATGCTACCAGGAGGGGGAAAGGTTCTGGAGGAGCTCGCCCCTCCCTGAGGGAAGCCATAACCCATGGGAAAATGAGCATATGGATGAGAAAGGGCTCCAACGATACCGTCGGTGACATGGGTACCCCCGGTGCGTTGGCACCATTGAGTCTAGGGAGATCAGGTAGGATAGTATAAACATAACTAGATTGAGCATATATCAGGTCATATTTTAATGCAATCTGGAGAGCAGATTCTTTAGTTTGAGGGAAATGGGATGCGAAATCTTTGCGTATAGCAGGAAAAAGGGATCTAAGGAACCAGTCCATGTAGACACGGTCTTTGAAGGTAGGGGCTCGACATAGGCTCTTTCTTCTCTGCCATTTCTCGACATGATTGGATAGGTGGGTCGTAGAAAATTGATGGAAATAAGTCAAAAGTTTGGTACCAGTCTCATAATGAAGGGGAAGTTGGAAATAAGACAAAAAATCCTGGGCAAGAGTTGCAAAGTTGGTATGAGAGGATGAGGCTTGATCAACATACCACTTAGAAGCTTTGCCAGTAAGTGTACATTGGAACAACCGAAGACAGACAGAGTCTTCGATAATGGATTTAGACGAACACCACATGCACAAATATCGAACATGGTTTTTAGGATCTTCTCCAGCAAGACCTTCAAACTTGGGGATGTCAGAAGGGATATTGGTTGGAATAGGAGGCCAACCAGTGTCATGGCGTATAGGGTCATTGATCAACTGGTTAAAATCATGAAGACTAAGTCCTACCATATAGGGGAGCAAGGGAATAGCTGAGATAGTTCCTGTTGTAGTCCCACTAGTAGTATTCCCAGCATTAGGGTCGGGGTTACCACCAGCGTTAGGTCCTGAACCAGATACGGTGAAGGTGACAGGGGGAGAATCAGGGACTAAACCAGAAGGGGAACCCAATGAACCAGAAGAGGAGTAAAAATGTGGACTCGGTGGAGGACTAACTCGAATCCTATGTGGAGGAGTAAGTCTTCCTAACGGAAACTGAGGATGAAGGTCAATAAGTCTTTGAGATAAACGCCTTGGGGGCGCAATGATGAAAGAAAAAGCAGGTCACAAAGGGAAGAGAGACCAACAAGGGCAAGGATGTGCATGATCAACTGATTACAATGTCGAAATAAGGGCAGAAAGGTGCAGGATCAATTGATTACAATGTTATAGTATGTGCCTAGGATTTTTAACCAGGCTCTTCTTCACTTAGGGTGTGTGTGTTAAGTGTGTAAATTTGAATTTTTAAACCCAAACATTTGTAGAGAAAAAAAAAAAGTGTGTTGTATAACTGTAAATAAACCTGCAGATAACAGTATATGAAACCGAAATAACATAAAATAAACAGCTAATTATGCATTAATCTAAAACCAAGGATGCGGGCCTCTCAACAAGTAGTCTGTGGGTGGGAAAAAATCTAGTCAAAACACACCAAAATAGCCAATAGATCTAAATTTTGGAGGGACAATGATGTAAAGGTCAGATTTGTTGGAAATAGGTGTAGAAAAACAACAAAAAGTCAGAGGAAAAATTGTTGTAAATGAGGTGACGAAAGGCTACAACCTGGAGGGGAGCAAAGGGGACCCTAGAGGAAGACCCAAACAAAACTAAAAGGAGGTATTTTGGATGGATAAATAACCAATCTGAATTGGATCTGAAGGTAAGGGATCATATCTAAAAATATGGCTGAACACATTGAAATTTTAGACTACTTGCAGCAGCTAAAACTCTTCCAAGAAAGGTGGAGGGTACTAAAGCCCTAGGGGGTTAGGTTCCCACTTTTATGATTAAAATAGAGAAAGTACAGGTCCAAAACGGGTAGAGATATAGGTCAGAAAACCCTGAATAGAGGCCTCGACAAACCCAGAAAATCCTCATAAAAATTCCCGCAAAAAGTTTAGGTTGTAGTTTCTGACCCGTTTTCTGCAGAGGTCGCAAGTTTTGGCCTATATTTTGTGCCCTGAAGCTCTAGGTCGTAGGTTTTGGTGCAAAAATGGTGACCTTCACTTCTGGCACTCTCGGGTGCAGGTTTCAGAAAAATTTGTCGTCTTAGCTACGGCTGATGCCTGTCACCTGCACAATAGGTCCGAAAACACACGAAAATTAGAATTTTTAACGTTTTAGGGTTTTATAGGTTAAAAAAAACATCAAGAAAAGAAAAACAAGAAGCTAAAGAGAAATCCTATGGTTTGAAGCAGTTGGTCATGCACAGATCTGGAAAATGACAGAGGTCGTAATCGTAAAACCTTGTGGAGTCACCAGTTATTAATATGAATCTTAATCGCAAGCATACGAAAAAGGCTCACTTTAGTCATGCATAAAAAATAATCCTAACAACAAATATGGCTGCCAATTTCTTTAGATTTGCAATTAGTTGACTAAGATAAATGCTGCCAAATCTAGATCTATGTAAAAAAATACATTAAGCAGTAAATAAAAGCAAGAGTTTCTCCATTCATCCAATAGACAAGACAAGAATGTTTTAAAGATTTTTTTGTATTTTTTTACACCTGGGAAGGGAACATAGAATGATGTTACTAGTCCCCCTCAATGGGATGGGTTCTTGTAAGTCCTCAGCAATTCAGATCTAAAATATCTCTCTCTTGATGGTGTAGAAAACCCAGACAAAAATGGAACTCAAAGGGAGCTCATAAGAAAAATGTTAGCAAAATATGACAATGATGGTGGATCAAAGTCAGACCAAAAGTATAGATCCAGAGTGAATGAATGGAAAAACCCTTCTATTTATAACAAAATATTGAGTTAGTCTAGATATTGGTGTATAATTAAAATATTATTAACCAAATCAAGATCCAACTTTTATGGAATATTTTATTATATTTGTTGGAGGGAAAAATAATTTGACTTTGGTCAAATCCCTTTATTTGTAAATAATAAATAAATAAATGATTTACTTATTATTTTAAGGATGTGGTTGAGTAATAATCAAATAAATAATTATTTATTCAATTATTTATAAATGATTTAGTCAAATTTAACAAGGAATATTATTTAAATAAGGTTTAAATAATTATTCCTAGAAAATAAAAAGATAAAAAAATGATTTATCTAATTAATTTTCTTGTTTTGGGTTAAATATGACCAGGAATATTAATTAAACTATTGTTTAACTAATTATTCCTTGAGGAAAATCAAAAAAATGTGGATTTATACAATATTTCCTCATGGGGTTTTCTGTTTAGACCATAAACAACTTAATAAATGTGGTTTACTAAGTTATTTTTCATAGCGAAAGCAATTTTACTTAGGGTAAAATTGGTCTTACATGGTGTAATTTGGCCCATCTAATAGTAACAGGTTAGATGACCAAAAAATGTTGTAACACTACTCATGTTAGACCTCCATCTCCTTGTTCTAGATCTACAATCAATGGCCTTGTGGCTGAACATGTTATATGCAAAACAATATGCATTAAATGAACTTGTATACTTGAAATTGGATCCTCCTATTGGTTGGTAAAGTTGTTGCATAGGTTTATACTTTCTCCTCCTACAAGTGGCAGAAATATGCCTAACATTTTGGAAATTTAAGCTCTCATTAAATTTTTCCATTAAGGGGGCAAAGGAGTTTTGACTCCTCCTCTCAAAACTAGTACTCTCAACCCTAAGAGAAAATGGTCTTCTAGATGTGAAAGCTCCTCTTGTTTCTCTTATTTGTTGTTGTTGGTGGTTGGTCACATTATTTGCTACAAGCTTCTTTGGTTTTACTTTGTTACTCTTTCTTGCATGCAAACTTGTCCATCGCTTTTGAAAATTTCTTCCAGATTTTTTCATTGTTATAGTGCTCTTCATTTTCTCCAATTTTTGGTCCTTTTATTCAAGTTTCTTTCTTAATTTTTCAATCACACCTTCAAGTGCTTCATCATAGTCATTTCTATCATTTTTCTTATCACAATTGACTTCCTCTATTCTCTTTTATTCTACCAGTTGTGTCCTCAAGGTAGTGATATCTTCCTTCAGACCTTTCTCCTTTTCCTCACAAACCTGCACTTTCTCCTTATGCTCCTTGCATACATCTGTTAGTCTACCAATTTCACTTGAAAACTCTTCAATAACAACCATGGAAGATTCATATTCATCCTTAAGGAGCGTGAAACTATGACCATTATATATTTCACTACCTAGATCTAAATTATTATCACCACTACTATTAAAAATATAATTCGAAAGTAAATCAATGTGGAGTCTTTTTGTACAACTAGTTCAATTGGAGCTTTTTTCTTCTTAGATCTCATCGTATTCTTATTATTTTTGTTGCTCTTCTCAAACTCTTCACCACTAATGCTACAAATTGCTCCAAATAACATATGCAATCTATCTCAAACATCCTTAGAATATTTTAAATCTCCAACATTTTCTAAGTCTGTGTTATGTAAAATTTCAAGAATAATTCACCTTGCTTGGGATTTTTCTTCATTTCTTCCAAAAAAAAAAAGAGAGAGAAAATTTATGCCATAAAACCCTAGATCTAATCTGTAGTGATAATGCTACAACCAAGAGCCCCACTTTGATACCATTTGTTCGAAACCTTGAGCACTACTGAGAGGGGGGGTGAATCAGTAGTGTGACCGATTCACCATTTTTTCCTTTTATTTACTTTATTGAATTACACACTTATTAGAAGTTTCACATAGATCATAAGAAAGTAAATGATAAACATGTAAACATACAAGAAACATGAAATAAAAGAAACCATCAAATCACAACCAAAAAAATCATCATCACACATGAGACACAAGATTTCTGGTGGAAACCCTTCCGAGAGAAAAACCACCCTTCTTGTTGTTTTGCTACTCTGAATCTCTATTATGTCAAGAAATTTGTATTTTACATAGATAGTTGACTCCCATCTGCCTGGAGACTCGACCCCATATACAATAAGCTAACACAAATCAGCTATGAGTCTCGATTATACTAATCAACTTGGAAGACTTTGTTCTCACATGATCTACAAACTACCATCTGCTAAAATCCACCACGATCAACAATCCTCTCCCAACTATGATTGGACTATCCAACTACAACTTGATAGAGAAATTGTTCCTTTCACTCAATCTTTGAAATCACTGCTCCACTCTCATGAATTTATTGTTCCTCTACTCTATGCAGACCTCATTTCATATATTTTCACATTGGATCCCAAGACTTTCTACTTAACTAGATTTAGCCCTGCAATATGATCTCCAACAACAAGACACCATGAACAAATAAAAAACACCACAAATAGCATGCTATCTACACTAGAAATTAGTGGCCATAATATAACACCAAATCAACAACAAGAACACTATCCAACATTATGCAAAATTCTTTAAATATTCTCTCCTACAAGAGCCTCAAATATGATATGAATATTAATGCACTACTTCACCAATTTGCTCCATTCACTACCATTTACATACATACTTTGTCTATATTTTCTCACTACTCAGTATGAATCATTTATCCTCTATACAAACTTTTCTCACTCGCCTATTCACTGAACCAACATACACCCAAGTCCAAAATGAAGTATATAAAACATTAGGGGTGAAATTCACTTTTGGCAATGGATCAAAGGTGCACAAAGTTGAAAAAATCAAGCCATTATCACCACTAATTATGCACTTCAGGTGTTCACATCAATGGAGGAATTTTTCAAACCATTCCCAAACTTATTCAATACATTTATAATCTTCCACTAATATACAAGTCCAAATACATTCGATGTGTGCAAGGAATTCAAAGAATTTTTCACGAAGAAGCTCATCTGCACGCACTAAATTGTCTGATCTTGGATGCAATCACATGCACAAGCTTCTCTCCCTGTCGTTGGATCCTTTTAACCACACTCACAATAATGCATGGGTTTGGTTAGGGCAGAGGATGGTCAGAACCCAAAATCTCCAACTCAAAATAACCTCCAACTTCTTTCTGACCTTCTCGAGCTGTTGTACATGCCTCCAAACCTCTATCACAGCCTTTGGCACCTCTGCAAATGGATAAAACTTGTCCCCTAAGTGCCAATGTCAAATGGACTTAAGTCCCAACAAACAAGGGTTTTCTTGTCTGCCATAAATTTCTCCACTCTCCTCTAACACTTGCACAAGATGAAAGACATATGAACAGACCTATAACACTTCTTACACATTGAAGCACATCTCCAACATCATCATAAGTTCAACAAAATACTACAAAAAGTCATGAATAAGAACATAAGCATGATGACCTAATTGACTATAATACTCAACTAGTGTTCCCCCTCAACAACATGAATGACACGTGAGCCATCATCTCCAACACCTGTAGATCCGTATCATCCACATGTAGTAACATCTCCAATGCCTCCAATCAATGCATAACAAGACATCACAAAATTGACATCAACACACATGCCAACACATTCCAACACAAGGAAAATCCTCCATGATCACCATGCTACCAACAAGCTACATCATCAAGGTTGGCGTCAATTCCAAATCAACCAATTGCAATCACACTACAAGGAAGGCATAAACACATCAACTAGGCTACATAGGGTTGACATCAATGCCAACATGAGCTAGCTGGAGCCATGCACACCATAATGCCAATGGTGTTTGAGGATAATAACTCACATGGAGGTTGAAAATGCACACAATAAGAAGAAAAATGAAAATAGGAAATAAATATAGGTTGAGGTATAGGTAAATTACAAGGAAAGGGGTATGGTTTGTTAGCCCCCCATAACTTTTTTGACAAGAAAACAGGGGGCTAAAATGTTTCTGAGCCTTCAAAGAATGCATTTCCTCCGAAAACACATCATCCTTGAAGCCTCCTTGTGCCTTCTGTTGGTACCTGCATTCAGAGAAGTTTTCCGCAACTTTTTCAGCGCCAGAGCATCCTCCAAGCAGATCCTTCAGAAAGTGCTTGAAAAGAGCTTTCCAACGGTATGCTACCTTCTCAAAACTGACTTCTGGATTGAATTCTATGCCTAAGTAAAGTAAAAGCAGTTATACCCCCTATCCCCCCACTTTTCCCCTTAATCTTTGTTTTATTTAAGTCTTATACTACTTTTCCCCCTTTCTGATTATAAATCGCTTTGTAAATCAAGTTAAAACAAAAATATGCGACTTATACAACCACTCCCCCGAACATACCCCTTAGAACCTTATAATAAACAATGTTAACGTTTATTATTAAGTTCCTCCCTTTATAACCACTTCCCCTTTCCATGCCCCGCCATACATTGTAATAAACTTATTATAAAGTTTATATATTATATACCCCCGCCACTTATTAATCGCAATCGCAAATATCTTTCCAATCGCATATGTTATGTTGAATTCCCCGATCACTTTGATCGCATCGCAAATATTTGCGATGCAATTGATCGATCGCAAATCCCTCCAATCATTGCATCGCAACTCCGCTCCGATCCGCCCGATCGCAAACCCCTCCGATTGATCGCATCGCAATGTTCTTTCTCCCGATTGCGATTGCCGCCCGCTCCCGATCTCCGATTGCGATTGCTCCATTCCGCCCGATCGCAAACCCCTCCGATTGATCGCATCACAATGTTCTTTCTCTCGATTGCGATTTCCACCCACTCCCGATCTCCGATTGCGATTTCTCCATTCCGCCCGATCGCATGATCGCAAGTCCGATCCCCGATTGCTTCGATCGTCCAATTGCGATTAGACCTTCCAGGCCCACTGTACCACTCTTCCGCCTCGTTCATATAATAAATGGTTTTCCCCAATCGCATCAGAATTTTTGTGCTGCACCACTCCGTCATGCTCCACCTCTCGATTCCGATTTGCGATTGCGATCCATACCTCGGTCCCACCATATGGTCTTTCCGCCATTCATAGCCAAATTGCCTTTTCCCTTTATAAAGGTAAAAACTTCATTTGTTTTGTTTTTACAAAGGGTTTTCCACATCGCATCAGAAGTTTTGTGTTATATGTTGCTCCGCCCGTCCCGCTCCGATTGCGATTGCGATTACTGATTTCTCCCCCTCTTACTCCATTCCGATTGCGATTTATATGGGTCTCGCTTCCTCTCCCTTCTTTCCTATTCACTGTTCTTCCCTTCATGCAGGCGTATTTCAGTTCAATTTTATTTCAACGGCATTTATAAACGAAGTCAGTTTCTTCAAAATGGCAAATGGAAAGCCAAGCGCAGTTACAGCGGCAGGTTTTCATAGACAGAGCTATTAATGAAACAACAGAGAGATTCATGCACAGAAGACTAAGCTAGCTGGTTTTCTACATCAGTATAATGTTTTTCTCCAGGAAAGGACCACGGCGCCCATATTTTTCTTTATTTCACCGTGTTCCTGTAGATATTTCCGCCCAGACCATAGTCCAAAGCTGCCAGAGCATTTGTTTCACAAGTATGGCAGACCATTCAGTCATTTATTTACCATTTTGTTCGTGCACCAAAGGGTACTACAGAGTACAACAAACCAGAATACATCAGGACCATACCAGAGTAAATGGAAGCCGAAGAAGACCATCCGTTCCTCCAGAAGAATGCCAGAGATTAATACTTAAGATTTAAAGAAGAATGGTCTTCGGCCCCTTCGTTCTGGTCTGGGTTTAATGTTTTATTTAATGCTTCACCTACCTCCTCTACTCTCTTTCAGCTATATAAAATCCCTGAGAAATTATTGTAAAGGTTGTTGTTCGGCTGCTGCCGTTGCTGTTAGAGGGATGCATTTTGATTGTTAGAATGGTCTTGGGAGAGAGTAGCATAGTAGTTGAATGTAGTAGGCTGGGATGAGAAGTTTGGATTGTAACAGCTATTGAGCTCAGTGTATGTGACTGGTTTTGCATCAATTAATCAAAGCACATTTCACAGGATCCTGGTCTATTACTTTTGGTGATGTTTTCTAACTCTGTGTTTTAAATTTTCATGTTGTTTCATTTTCTGCTGGCTTGCATCAGAAATATGGCATAGGATTTACCCTCGTTAGGTACCCTATGTCTCTGCTCTCCTTGCCTTCAATGTTGCTCTGCTAAATGTGATTAACTAAGGGATGATCTCAGTTAATTTAACCAGTGTAGTAGTTCCTTATGCTGCTAGCTGATGTATGAATTAAATGAATCTGTCTTTAGATGTTCTTGTTGGGTTTAAGTTGGAATATTTGGGAACACTGGGGATTAGAGCTAGCCCTGTCCACTAGGATCCTTGTACGACCAGCTGGCCTTTATAAGATCTCTTTGTTCAACTCATTCTCTGTTTTTCCCTTGGAGCATGCTAAAGCCGACCCGGAGTTAAATGACCTCTGGCTTGATCTATAAGCTGCCCCTTTGTCCCTCCTTTGAGAGTTGCCTATGAGTATGTCCAAGCAGGTCTGGAGTTAAATGACCTCTGGCTTGATCTATAGACAAGAAGTGGGTTGATTTCCTTCTTTCACTTTCTTTCCTTAATGTTCCATCCCACCATCTGATCCAAAGATCCTTTAGTATTAGATGACTTGCCCTTTGGAAGCCTTGGCTAGTTGTTGCAAGTAATCCCCTTTCATGACTCCATAGCCCAATGGATGGCACTCTCTTGACCTATCCTCTTTGCTGAAACATCTTGTTGTTTTGCTCCTTTTCTCCCATTACTTTCTCAGCCTACGATCTCATGACCAACCCAGCAAACTCACCAACCAAATCATTTAAAACCCCCCTTTGTGCTTCATACCTAGCCTAACATCTCATTTTGAGCTTCAAAGACATATCATTCTTTGTTTCATCGGAGAGATCCCTCTCCGGGTCCAGGAGGGCTAGATCCTAGGGCCCCAAAGCGGTTCTGATGTTGTCTCATCTTGTGGTCTTACCAATCTGGCCAAAACATGGGAATCCCAACATGGTTATTGTAGAAGAAAATCATATTATTATACTTATAAAAGTAACAGTCACAATTTTTTCAAAGACTTATAAAAATAATATTTATATGTAAATAAATGAAAATATCAATTAAAATATTAAAGATATCTAAGCATTGGGCTCCAGTTTTGTCATATTTTCTCCTGTATAAATACACGCATCGTTACACCTTCTCCCCACATTTCGTTAATAATATATCCCTAATTACACCATAAACCTTCATTATCTCTTGTTATTCATCCTATGTGGTTAATACATAATTTTCCATATTTTTAGTGATTAAAATTATTATTATACAATAGTTTTGTTGATGATGGTTTAATTATATGTTTCTATGTCCAAGCAACATGTTCCTACAGTTAGTCCAATAATCCAAATCATATGGTACCTATTTGTGTGCTCATCTAGTATTGAATTAAATTTATTGCGTTGATCTAGTACTGAATTGATTTTTTGTGCTCATCCAGTAACAGATTATAAAAATAGTAAAAATATCAAACTTCTAATTTGTGCCTTTATTTTCATGTACATTGAAACATATATTTCCAAACGTCCAAATGGGTTTCACGAAAATATATTCAGCTACAAAACCCAGAAATTGTTTCTAAAACTACGCAAAAGATAGAGAGATATTGAAGGGTCTTTGACCCAAATTTGTAATTTCTGCATAAAAACCCAGATTTTTTATATTTCATTCTAAAATTTGTAAAAATGGTTTTAACCAAAATCTGAGTTAGGGGGAATTCAGTTATATCCATTCCTCCATGGATTTCATGTATAAATAAGCCTCATAGGGTTGTGAGAAGAGATAATTTTGTCATTATGATCATTCTTTTGTAATGGAGGAGGAAGAGAGTTATGATTTCATTGTTGTAATTTGAGCTTAGTTTTCAATATATGGAAGGTGATTGATTCCATATTTGTGGCACATCCTTGGAGTTCATCTAAAGTGCCTATAGTAGCAATTTCCATCTTGGGAGTGCCCCTCAAGATTGGTAATATGTCGCTCAGTATATTTTTAATTTAAATTTACTATTTGCTCTGTTTGCATGCATCTAGTATCATAGATTTCTTTGCAAACTCTATTTCTGAGATTGTATGTTAGAATTATTTTTTCTATTTTGAAGAACGAGAAAGGTTAAGACAAGAGATCTCACCACTCACCTGCATGTGCCATTATGTGAAAACTCTTGTGATATCTAACATTTCCCACAGTTTGTTTTATTTAGTTTAATTTGGTTTTCTCATAGCTTACATAATCATCATAGGAATCCATTTAAGGACATAAAAACCAAAGTAATATATTCACGATTGATTACACATGAAAGATTGTGATTTGAGCCTTTATAGTACAGGTTATTTCTGTGTCCCAATGATGAATCGTTAGTGGTAATTTCATGCAGTTTGTTTTGATTTGATCATATTATCATTGGCTTTACATCAGGTTAGACTAGGCTCCAATACTACATCTCCTATGCTTGCACCTCTAATTCTGTGACTCCCTGGTTGAAATTTTAACATTGGTAATTAATAGTGTATATATTTAGCCTGACATTTTTGGTGTCATTGTCTGGGAGGTGCTAAAGGGATTAGAGAATAGTTGCTTTCACAAGTTTTATATGTGATCTTAGTTGTAGGGAAACTAGAGGGAGGAGAGTGTATGGTAAGATGGAGTGAAGAGCCACACCTCTACTATGGTGGGGTTTCTCAAAAGTCTAGTTGTCTCTAATATGTGTAGAATTAAAGGTAGGATCCAAAGCTTCATTTTTCTTTATTTTTATTTCCATGTGTGTTTTTGTTTAGATTGATTCATGGAAAGAAGAGAAGCCCAACTTGTGTCAAAAGATAACTTTGTGACAGCAGGGTCTTAGTAGCAGGGTGGCATTTCGAGTACAGGATTAGTTTTATTTCATTTGTTATATGTGTGTTTCATTTTCAAATTCTCAAATATTTTTAAAATTTATTGGGTATTGTAAGAACCCCCCACCCCCCTCTACACTAATCCATGTGTGAAACATGACCCATCAACTAGCAATAAGGACTCAAATATGATCAAGAGTTTGGAAGAACTCTCTCCATCCTAGTAGCAGCTGGGATCTCAATCTTTGCCTCTCATAAAGAACAAATATTGGCAGCAGTCAAGAACCTATCTTCCTCTCGAGAAGTGATAGAAAAACAAGATTTCCATGAGTTACATCCACAAGAATATATAGAAGCCTCCTTTGATCACTCTTTCCATCCTATAGAGGAGATTGAAGAATCATTCAATGGGTAGAAACTACTATAACCTAAGATCGAAGAGTTCTTGACATGCATATCGTCACATCCATTATGCATCCAAGAGACAAACCATTTGAAAGAATATTGTCTGTGTGGCATGATAGAGGGAGATATGCACATTGGTCTAAGTGAACCAATAACATCAATATTACATTGAACATTAGTTCTAGACAAAAATCAGATTGAGCCACCACTCTCTTCTTCGACAACTCTTTACATCCTATTATTCAAGTCAACTAGTCCCTCAGGTTCAGGTACTTACTAAAGTATATTTTTCAAACATGAATGTGAGTATATCCATAATCTTGTTATGCACGTGCCTTCAATGGAAGTATTCATATACTTGAAAAGGGATCCTTTCTTAGGCTAGGTAGGATAGTAAATAAGTAAAAAAATGTTGCATATAGTTTTTAGTTTGGTGCAACATCATTTTTATGTCTTCTACAATAATTAGCATTGTCAAGTTGATACACTAATATTAAGGGAGTATTGTTGCTCCCATAATTGTTAATATGTTTTCAATTGATAGATATTTTTCCAAGTTTTATAAATAAATGAGGCCATGATGATTTTTTGGATTTTTGTAGGCATTATCTTTTCAGTTGGATTGGGAGAACATCTTCACGGTCGATTTAGGGAAGTAATTGTATTTCTTTTGGTTTTTTTGTTTCATTAAAATTTTCTATATGCTTCAAGAACATAACTTTTAGTATCCTTATGTACCTATTAGGTAATTGATATTCAAATATTGATTTTTATGATTTCTTTTTATTAGATATGGAATAATTAATTTTTTATACTCTCTAATTATTTGGATTAGTTCACATAGATTTTGAGACCATGTTCCTGCTCATCCGGCATTAGTATTATCCATCTGTTATCGAAATTGATCATATTATACGTGTCTTCTTGTTTGACCAGTACCTACGTTCATCTGGTACCTGTGTTCTTCCAGTACATGTGTTCATCCGATACATATGCTCTTCTGATACCTGCGTTCCTATGGTACTTGTGATCGTCTGATACCTGTACTAAATGTGTTCATCTGGTACCAAAACCGACTTTTCATATTTGGTGGTTGAATGAACGACTTCCGATGAGACTGAGGGAACTATTGGTCAAAGGCCTTACCTTTTATGGCTTTTGGAAAAACTGAATCCTTTTTCTTCTATTACTTTCCTAAAATTGGTTTCTCTAAAGACTACACTATAACCTTTATTAGTTTTTCTCTACTATTTTTCTGAAAAGTTTTCCTTGAAGAAATTTATAGTTTAGGTAATTATTAATAATGAAAATAAAAATAAAATAATTCGATTATCAAACCACAGACTTTTTGGTCACAACAAATAATTTTCAAGATATTTCCTTTTCATTATTTATACATAATTTCATATCATTTATAGCATAACTCATAGTCCTGCCTTTAATTATACCATGGGATTACATAAAGTTAAAAGTATATATTATGGGGCCCATAGGTAGCTAATACAACATTATATAATCTCAAAGTTGGTCAGTAGAGCATCCTTATTAAGACTTGCAAGAGAGTTGATGAATTATCTCAATCTGAGGCTTTGATCAAAATATTAGCAACACTTATGCTCAAAGTGTTGCTGAAAGCATACATGAAAACTATTATTAGTAGAACTTTAGGTGTCTTTTGGTTATTATTTTGGAGCCTCATCCATCTCACATTAAAAATTACTCATTCATGCTATGTCCTTTGAGTACCTATAAGTACCTTATACATCCAAGACATTATGCAGGTAATCTAAGTCACTCTGAAAGGTTTCATCCTATCCCTTTAAGGGGCTTTCTGAAGCCACTCCCCCATCTACCAATTGCAAAATCAATGACCCTAATCTAAAATTAAAATGGTAGGAAACATGGGACTAGAGCCTTCATTGTAAAATAGGTTTAACAGGTTAACACGTCGAGGTTGTGGACATCTGCTGGAAATAGGTACTGACCTGTGATACCACTAGGCAAACCCATCGGGGCTATGCAAGCTCGCGAGAAATGGGGCATTCTTCCTTTATAAGTGTCAACCAAACCAAGGATTTTTTTCTACATGTATGATGGTTACTCTATAGTGTTACAATCATGGAAAATTTTAGGGGCTAATATTCGAAGGTGGGCTAATTTTCCATGGTTTTTCCAAAAAAAATATTCGCCAATTTCCATTTTTCTATAAAAATGATTCGCCCAAATTTTACAATATAAAATTATTTTACATTAAAAATCGCCCAAATTATATAGAAAATATATATAATATCATTATAAATTTGAATAATTTTACAAATACATCAATAAAAATTTTATAGTTTTCATATTAGGGACTTGTGAGATTCGCCAATTTTTTAAACTTCAAGATAATTTTGCATCCTTAAAATTATCCCTGGTTACAATAAAAGAAGCATGTGTGAATGAAGTCAAGGGTAAAAATTAACTCCATAAATTTCTTGCTAAATAATGGTCTTAAGGTAACCTTGAGTCATCTATCATTAGTTTTTCATACTATATATAAGATTTATTATCTTAAGAGTGGGACCATGATCTTAGAAGCCTAATTTACTCAACTGTGAGTTTTATATTTATTACTTGAATGACTGTAAATATTTGAGAGTGAAAAAGGGTTAACCAGTTTCTTATAGGGTTTTCAGTTGTTGAGACTGTTGATACTCTTTTATTTTCCTTTCTAAAGGAGAAGAAAAAAATCCCTACTCTCATTTATACACGACTCTTTGAGAATAAGTGCTGCTAATATTTTGATGAAGTTTGTATAAGCAAGGAAATAGAAATCTCTGCTATAGAATAGAAAATTTGTTTATACATAGAGGATGAATATTTACAAATGATTTTTGAAAAATGCTCAATTTTCACGCATTCATGTTAATTGTCATCAAATATTTATTGGAAATTTTAAAATAATGTGGCATTGGATGTAATTCATGATTATGATCTATTTGTATTTTCATGATCTTACGATATTTTTTCTTTGTGTTTGGGATTAGCACTCATAAATTATGGGTTCACAATTTATTAGAAGCTCTTAGATTTTGTTCTTAACATCTCTCAAATGGGTATTAGAAATTTTGTAGAAGTTTGCATGAGGACATGCAAACTCTTGGGTTTGGGGGAGAAGCGATCCTCAGATCCCTTCCAGATCTTCAAATTCCTAGGAGTATCTCTAGCATATTCAACCAATTCTTTTTATCTTGGGTGGATAAAATTTTATTCTCTTCGTCCTTCATCACCTTCCATCAGTTCTTGTCCTTGCTCCATTTCATATTCAAATTTCAGCAATCCACATCATGATTCTGCAGACATTTCATCATGTAATGCATAGTTTCCACTTCAGCATGCATTAGAATTCAAAGAAAAGGTAACTCGAGGTAAAACTAGTACAAATCTTTTTAATATGCAAATAACTTGGAAAAGATGATTTATAACCACTGTTACCCACTCCACACTCCATGATGCATTATCACAACTACTTAGTAAACCCACCAAAATTCACCATCACTCTGATACCCTATCCATTGCTTGTCCTCCATTTGTGGTAGTTTCCAAAGTGTTGCTTCACAAGAACCAAAATCTACACAAAAGAAACAATGTCACATAAATCTATAAGAAAAGTATCATAAGTTCTTCACCTTTTTTCATGAGGACATGCAAATCCTTGGGTTTTGGGGAGCGTTGGGCTCCAGTTTTGTCATATTTTCTGCTATATAAATACACTCATCATTACACATTCTCCCTGCATTTCATCAATATTATATCCCTAATTACACCGTAAACCTTCTTTATCTCTTGTTATTCATCCTATGTGGATAACACATCATTTTCCATATTTTTAGTGATTAAACTGATGATTGTAAATAATTTTTCTATGTCCAAGAAACATGTTCCTATAGTTAGTCTGGTACTCCAACTCATCTGGTACTTATTTGTGTGCTCATCTGGTACTAAATTAAATTTATTGTGCTCATTTGGTACTGAATTAAAGTTACTATTCTCATCCAATACTGAATGTTAGTCATTAGTAATTTTTGTTGTTCCGAAGATGACTAAGAAATGGTCATAAATTTATAGAAACAAGATTTGTGAAATATTGTGAGTTCTAGAAATCTCACTGCCTTCATTATCCTAAATCAAACTGTTTCAACATATTTTTACCTCTCCGTCTTCTAAATTTCACCTCACTCCTCCAAAAGGACTTCATTTTGGGCTTATTAACCTCATTTTTTCACTCCCCCTACCCACTCTCTCATTCACTCCTTTTTCCTCTGAAAACCCCATTTTTCCCTTTCATAAACCTCATGAAGGACACCCCTACTCCTCATTTCCCTTTGCACATGTTAAACAATGTAAAACTCCACTTTTACATTGTTTAAAACCAAGGCTTAAGCCTGTTGGGTCTCTTTATTTTATATGAAAACTCTGTTTTTTATATTTAAAAACCCTCCCTTATGGTTATAGGACTAAGCCCCTCTTTCTTTAAAACCCCAGCCCCTTGCACTCATTTAACCGCGACCTCCGCCTATCCATAAGCCCCTTCTCCTCTAAAACCCTAGCCCATTTGCACTCATGTGACCCGGACCCCCGCCTATCTTATAAGCCCCTCCCGACATAATTTCACCCTCCGCCTCTTTGTTATATAAAACCCCTATAAACCTTATAAAAGTGCATTCTCTTTTTTTTTATTTGAAAGACCCGGGCCTGCATTCCACTATACTCCATACCCCCAATCAAGACACACCACCTTTCCACCCAGAATTTTCGTTATTCCATAGCCCCCAACCTTATTAAATGAACAAATTCCGCGTTGTTTAGACCCCGCACTAAATTAAAAATACCCTGCCATGTCGTCCTTTCCCCAGACCCCATTCCAAACTGTTCCGCACCATCGATCTCCCTCCCAAAGATCCGACGGCCCATATCGTATATCGCACAAAAAGTAGCACTGGGACTAACGTTTTGTGACCCACGTGAAATAGGTGGTTTTGCCCTACCACGTGGTGATCACTGAATGGTATCGCGTCACCGCCCTCGAAAACCATTTACCACCCTTTCTCCAAATTATAAACCGCTTCTAGTTTTCAAAACTGCTTATTCCTTTGCACCCTTTTTCAAACCTTCCCGCCCCCATTCAAACTCCTGCCTGGTTCCGCCTTCATAACCTTACCTCCCACATCAGTTTCTCCTTCGCAAACCCTTCCGACCAATCCAAACCATAGAAAATGCAATCCTATGCCCTCCTCACAGGTTTTTAACTAACAATTGTTTTTTATGTGTAGGTTTAATGGCAAAATGACTAAGGGGCATTCCGATGGTCCAAAAACGGCGAAATAAGCCTCTGGATGACGATCCAGGAGCTTAAATCAAGTCAATGATGACTAGAGGGTTTGTATTAATGTTTTCCATCGATGAAACATGACCATCGATGGATAATAAACCTTCCTTCCATGAAAGGAAGCCTCCGCTGCACACGGAAGACAAATAGAGTCAAAGGAAACAATGAAGAGAAGAATATTGAAAGATTAAAGGGCTAATCACCAATTAAGAGAAAAAACAGAAGATTAGGTAGTCAAAACAGAGATTAAAGGATAAAGGTAAACAGTGAAAAGGTTAAATGATAAAGACAGAAGATCAGGAAGGTTAGTCATAAAGGATTAATGATAGGCATAAATCAAACGGATTAAAGAAGAACATAAATATTCTAATATTCCAAAATTTGCAAGCAGCAAATTTGAATATTAATTTTTTCTTATATCATCTAAGAGGTGAATAAAATGGGTAAAAGGCCCATGAGTAGGAATAAAATCCCTCATAGTGTGAAAGGGATCTATGGAGTAGCTTAATTTTTCACCTTCCAGTGTGAAAAGGGGCAAATGCATGAAGATAAGGTCAAGTTTGACCAAGTCAACAACGTTGCCTAAGAGGGTGTAGCTTGCATGGGAAGACAACGCACTTTGAGAGGGAAGAATATTCTTGGTGGAAGAAACTCTAATGTGTGGGGTCCAGGGCAAAGAGGCATTCAGTTGCATAAAAGGAGGAAGGGGCAGCCATAGTGAGACATCTTTGAGTATATTGATATTTGTCTGTTCAAACTATTTGCAGTCTCCGACTGTTCAGCTGAGTTGCAGTGCTGTTAGCACAAGGATTACTGCTTTGGATTTCCTCTCCTTCTTGAGAGGCCTCTTGAAGGATTTCACTTCATTTCTCCACATCTTGGCTCAAGGCCAAAGCCACTTCCATTATTACCTGCATTATTTTTGCTGAAGTATAACGTAGTGTTGCTGGGTGTTGCAGTGAAGGGGTTCCACAACACCTTTCCTTGGCTCATATTTCAGAGGAGGGAGCTCCTATTCCTATGGGAGGTTAGTGAAGGAGGTTTCTGAGCTGATTTGTATATTTTTGCATCAGACCAAGCTTCTCCTATCATAGACAGCGCGGTCCCTTCTCTAGATTATGTTATTTTAGTGCACACTTGTAGTGAGGGGTTTCATCTTGGAGGGCAAGATCTTCAGGGATAGGATCAACCTATCACTTGAGGAATCCATTGGAGGAGGTTTGTTGCATATTGGACATATTATTCATCCATATCCATATTGTATCAGTTTTGTGTTGCAGCTGCTACCCTGCAACCCCGAAATTTCTGTAGATTTGCCATTTTCATGTATATTGTAGCCAATCCTTACAAGGATTGTGTATTATTATTGTATTAGTGTTTTCAGGGGTTGAGAGATTGCTCCCCCTCATTTCTTGAGCTATCACTGTCATATCATTGTATTTTCATTTTGTATGTTGTAGTGTCTCCAATGAACTGCTTTATTTTAGCCTTATGACATTCCTGCATAGCAGTGTATTTCTCTTGTCATGTACATGTCTCATTGAGGCTTTCATTGCCTAGTTGGAGTGATTGATTCCTCAAAGTATTGTATACATTATCTGCTATAATACCAAAGGAAAGGAAATTCATATCTTCATGTGTGATGACTCATTAAAATAATGCTGGTACTCCATTGTATGTTCTCGTATATGTTGCAGTCCATTCATCGGGAAGTTTTCTGAGGACAACTAGGTGTGGGAGGTCTGTTTAACCCACCTAGAAGGATTTATTTGGAGCCTCCTCTTGGATTCAGCACTTAGATACATTTATCTAAGGGATCCAGATCCTAGTTTCAATTCCTGTAGCAGCCATTACTGGAAAATGCGTTTTCCAGTCATGCCTTGCTAGCTGTTCCGAATTTGGAATATTACAAATATAAACAGAGAGTCAGAGTATAAAGACAGAGTTTGAAGGCATAATAAATAGTTTAGAGATAAAACAGAAGTAGATCAACCCAAATCAAATTCGAATTAACTACACCTACAGGAATTTACTCTTTTTAAAGATATTTTTGCCACCTAGTGCTTTGTTTCATTTAATAAAGCATTAAACAATTATTGAATCTAGTCAGAGATATTTTCTATCTGCCAAGAAGTTATTGTAAAGTTATGAATAGGCCTTAAAGTCAAACATTTCACCTATAAACCCACAGAAGTTAAGATAGAATTTATTATTCAGAGAAAATATCTGCAGATATTCCTTCCTTGAGCCTTGCATGGTCTTCAAGGCAGAGAATTCATTTACTCTGTAATAAATGACGCCCAAACCCTAAGACTTAGCTTCACCTCCTCATTTGCAGATAAATATTGCATTCGAGCTCATTATCTTGTTGGAATTTTATGACTCTTGGAAGTCATACATAGTCTTTTGGAGGTTGAAAAGAAATTGATGTCTTGGAGCTTGTGAAAGCCTTGATTTGTTTGTTGATGGAGGAGGCCTGCTTGCAGGATCCCTGAGCTTAGTTTATGGTGAAGTGCTTCTTATCTGTTATTGTTTTTTCCTGTTTCATTATGTTTCCATATTTCAATATTGCATTAGAGCAAAGAATTTAGACTAAGAAATGTTTCTAAAGGCACCTTAGTTCTGTTTTTTCTTCATAGCCTTAATGCTTTCCTCTACTAGGACATTTTAGAGAATTCTTAATTGCTCTCTAGACCCCCTAAGCTTGTTTATTTCATAAATAGTTTAATACAATTGGTGTCAAGAATGATTTATGGCTAGCCCTGCTTCTTTGATGTCACTAAAACACTGTTTTTGAAGTCTCTCTCTAAAGTACCATTACTTAGGTCTGCCAAAGAGGTTTTGTTTTGATCATAACCTTTGTAATTGCTTAAATAATTGTTTTAGAGATCTTAATAGCTATGATCAAGGATGTTTAGGCGTTCCCTCTTCTCTGATTATAGTTATATGTGTGTCTTAAATGTTTTTTATCCTTGAAGGTGAAATCACTAGAAGTTAAATAATTTTCTCGCCTTCTATATTTCATTGGAATGTTTGTCTTGAATAATTATCAGCTTAAATTGAATCAAAGAATTCATGGTTTGCCCTGTCTATTGATTGCCTCTTTATGCTTATGATATTTAAGTCTCTTTTTGTTAAAGGTACATTAAAAAGGATTCTTAATTTCCCTTTGTCCTACTTTATTCTCACAATTGATGTCCATCTCATTACCCTTAAAAACCTTGAAGATCCATTGGCCAAGTTAGATTTTCCCTGTGATTCTCCCCAATCTATTGATGAGCCTTTCATGACCTTTTATATACTCCATTGCCCAATGACTGTGAATATTTCCTCATTTCATCTATTATGCTAGATAATCTTACCCAACCAAAACAAACAACAAACCCTATACTTAATAACTAGCCTAAAATAAACCATCTAAAGCAAACAAGTTCACATCCTTTGCATACAAATAAAGAGAGCCCTCTCTGATTCCAGGAAGGCTAGGCCCTAAGACTCCAAAGACTGGTCTGATGTTGCCTTGTACATTTGGTCTACCAATCTGCTAAATCACGGGACCCCAACATAATGGCGATCACGGTGGGACCTTCTGAGTTAGTAACAATCTAAGTACTCCTTAGAAGTTCAGAAACCCTTGACAAGTAGAAAATCCATTGAATCTTCCACCTCATCACTACCACCAACATAATGGTGATCATGATGGGACCTCTGATTTAGTAACAATCTTAGTATCCCTAAAAAAGAACTCAGAGAACCCCAAAAAACATTCCTATAATGGTTTTTGTCATTTATTGGTGGTGGACCATACACATATATCCTCAAAAACAACAAAGAACATCCACCTAGTGACTCCACTAGCCTCCATTTGGCCTATTACTTCACTAGTCCTCATTAGACTTCCTTAGGATTATGTCAAAATAGCCCTGAGTAGTTTACAAGCCTAGTCCCATACTGTGTAAGTTTACTAAGCACTAAGAGAGTTCAGCCCTTTTGAAAAACAATCCTAAACTTTCATCCCCTCTAAATTTTGAGTTTGAAATCTGGCTTCACAAAGGATCAATACCAGATCTCATCTAGACCCAAATCATCATACCATAGTTGATAACCCACAAAATATTTTGCGGAAAACTTCTAAATCTAGAAACTTAACTACTGTTAGGACTATTCATAGAGAAAGCTCTATTTCTGAACATCTTACAGCTTTGCAAGATCCTCAGTTTGACTTGCACCATAAAAAGAACCTATTTAGAACCAAGTCACATAGTGAGATTTCCCAGACTGACCTTGAGCCCACAGATTTGCAGCAAAGTTCTAGTAGAGAAGCCTCTCCTTCCACTCCTCCTGATTTTTAGCTTCTCCATCACTTTAGCTCTTTCCATACCAAATCTGCTCATATTCAGTTTGTTGGTCCAAGTACTTCCACCACACCCATTCATACATCCACTGTTCAAAACACTTTATTTCATTCCACATTCTCTCTCACAAACCCACCTCTTGTAAATATTCCTTTTTTTCCTATCATGGCAGCATGGTATGCCCCCATAGTGTTACCACAACCTTTGGTTCCTTTGCCAAATGATTACCAATCCAGAATTCCCCACTTTACCAGAACTGAATCTACCACTGCCCAACATCATGTAGATAAAATGAATGATGCCTTTGGCTACATGGAAATAGAAGAAGATACCATTAATATGAGGATATTTGCCCAAATCTTAGGAGGAGAATCCAAAAAATGGTTTAAAATCTTAAATCCTAACAACATACATGATCTCCCTTCCCTATACCAAACATTCATAAACAAATGGGAAATTAAAAAGAACCCTCTCCAAATCCTTTCAGAATATAGCAACCTTAAAAAAAATGTTGGGGAAAGTGTTCAAGATTACTGCACTAGATTCAATAGTGTTTACAATGCACTTCCACCAAACATGAAACCTCCATTAGGCTTAGCCTTAGCAAAACTTCTAGAGGGTTTTGACCCAGACATGGACTATCAGCTAAGAGAAAGGGACCCCTTAAATTTAGAAGATATGCAAAGGGGATTTGTAAGTGTAGAAGCAAATATGAATGAAAAAAGAGCTAGGCTAAAGTCAGAAAAAAGAGACATACAAATATGAAGCTATGGCATCAACCTCATAATTTGATGCCAAAATTGATAACTTAGTGAGGGTAATGGAAAGAATGATGAAAAGGATAAACTTAACTAACTAAACACCTCCTAGGGAGAATCAGGAAAATTCCCAAAACATAAATAGGAATCCAAATTTCAGAATATATCCCCCTCAAAACAAACAAAGAGATAATGACCAACAAATTAGGCCTCCTTTCCAAGACAACTATGTAGATGAAGAATAAAGGGAGAACGAAAGGTTGGAGGAAAATCATGTAAATATGATAGGATATGATAGTGAGGGTGATGTTTTTCTCACTGAATAAGAACAAGGATGCTTTTCCTCTGACCAAACTGAAACTAACCATGAGGATTCTGAATATTACCAATTAGGATTTGAAAATTCCATAATGGAAGTCCATAGGCAATATGACCTTAGGAGAAAAAATAACCAAGGGAATTCCAAGAATAATAACACAGAAATTGCTATTAGGAAAACCTCAGAAAATATTCTTAAAAATATAGCAAACAATACCAAAATTATGGCTAAGAAAGATGATCAGAATAAAGACAAAACCAGCTACAAAAGTGTTGACACAAACTGCCCTAGTACTTCTGCTAGTGGCCCTGGAAAATCTGTTCAAAATGACAGTCTTGATAAAATTCAGCAAATCAAAACTGCTGAAAAGATTATGTGTGACAAAACATATGTAAATATGTCAAAAACAATAGCACCTTTCAGCCTTGAGGGGGAAATTTCCAAGATTAAAATTAGCATTCCCCTTGCTGAACTAGTAACCCAGGATGTATATAAAAATTAGCTCTTGAAAGCTTTGAATATAGGAAATGAATTGTTACCTTAAACTTGACTGATGATGAACCAGAACTATTGTTTGGTCCTGAAGTAGAAGGAAAATACCAAGAAGGGGTTGTCCCTCCCTCCTATGTTAGCTTAAAAATACATGATAAAATCTTGCATAATTCCATGCTAGATTCTGGTGCCTCTAACAAATTCATGCCAAAGGTGGTGATGGAGAGATTGGGCCTAGAAATTACTAAACCTTATAAAGGCCTATACTCTTTTGATTTAAGAAGATTCAAATGTTTGGGTCTAATCAAGGATTTATGTGTCAATCTGGCACAAATCCCTGCTAAAGGTATAGTCATGGACATATTAGTTGCTGACATTCCCCCAAAGTATGGCATGCTTTTATCCATATCATGGGGAGCCAAAATTCAAGGGAGCCTTCAAATGGATATGTTTTATGATACCATCCCAGTCTTTAACCAAACCATGATATTATACTAGGAATCTCATATGAAATATATGGTAAGCAGCCTAGATAGGCCAAACAACACTCCTGTTTATTCCATTCATTCAGATCTTGATTCATTTATCTTGTTCACTGAAGAAAAAATCAGAAAACAAGAAAATGAAAATGAGAGAGAGTTGAGCCCACTAGACTAACCAAATTTGTCCTCAAAAGCAGAACATAACAGCTCAAAATTTAGCAGCCTTGAATAGAAACCTGATAGTGAATATGAGACAGAAACTCTTTGGAACATGAGCTTTGATGGCTCTTGTGGCAAAGCTGGTTCTGGAGCTGGTGTATGGTTAAATAATAAAAACAAAGGACATTCCTACAAAATTTATTTCTAATGGACTAATAACATTCCAGAATATGAAGCTCTCCTCCTAGGATTTCATTTTCTTAAAAACATTGGAGCCAAGAAAATATCAGTCCAAGGAGATTCATAGCTGATCATTAGGCAAATAAAAGGGAAGTATTCAGCCAAAAAACTAAGATTAAGAGAATATAGGAATGCTACCCTAGATCTCCTAAAAACCTTTGAGAAATATGAACTCACTTTCATCCCTAGATCTCATAATAACCTTGAAAATGAGCTTGCCTTTGCTGCCAGAAATTGCCAAATACCCCTTGTAAATGAACAATTCACTATCAAAGTAAAAAATCAGCCTACAGTACCTGACAATGAAAACTATTGGAAAGTGTTTGAGGGTGATAAACACATTGATGAATTTCTGCAATCTAAAAATTATTTTGCTGTACCAGCACCTAGCTCAAGCCACGAAGAAGATTGTTTTGCAGAAAAACAAGCCCAAAAAACAGAGTTGTCCTCTACTACTGATATAAACCAATTTGAACATATTTATAAAGTAGAATTACTTGACAATCTAGAACAAAAGGACCTCGAGGTGTTACAATGTAAATATGATACTATACCAAGGGACCTTACACCATTAGAGGAGCTTTTTAATTTTAATGATGTAGCTAAAAAACCAAAGATGGAGCCTACATAAACTAATGTAGAAGAATATAACATAAGAAACATGATGGAACCCAAAATGATTAAGCTATCTAACACTCTTCCTCCTCACATAAAACAAGAATATATTGATCTTTTCAAAGAGTTTTGAGATGTGTTTGCATGGGGGTACAAAGATCATAAATCATATGATACTAGCATTATTCAACATAAAATTCCTCTTAAGGAAAATCAGAAACCTTTCAAACAAAAACTAAGAAGGATAAGCCTTGTTTTATTACCTTTAGTTGAGAAAGATATCAAAAATATGTATGATGCTGGGATCATAGTTCCCCTTAGATACTGAGAGTGGGTTTCCAACCTTGTGTTAGTTAGGAAGAAGACCGAGGAGATTATGCTTTGCATTGACTTTATAAATTTGAACAAGGCCTCCCTGAAAGATAATTATCACTTGCCTAAAATGGATCACATACTTCAAAAGGTGGTTGGATTTAAAAGAAAATCATTATTGGATGGTTTTCAAGCTACAAACAAGTGCTAGTAATCCCAAGTGATGAACACAAAAATGCCTTCACCGCACCTTGGGGTACATTCATGTATGTTAAAATGCCATTTGGTTTGATGAATGCAGGGGCCATGGACGTAGCTTTTTCAGAAGATATAGACTACTTTATAATCATTTACCTTGATGACATCACTGTTTACTCTAATACTGATAAAGAGTACTTAGTACATTTGAGAAAAGTTTTTGAGAAATGTAGGAAATATGGACTTTCTTTGAATCCCAAGAAAACACTCTTTGGTATCCAGGAAGGAAAACTCCTAGGCCACATAATTTCTGAAGAAGGAATCAAAGTAGACCCCAAAAGGATTGAAGGCACATTGAAAATAATCCATCCTAGAAATATTAAGGAGTTACAATCTTTCATTGGGAAAATAAACTTGTTGAGAAGATTCATCCCCAACCTTGCTGAACTTTTGAGAAATATCACAAACATGCTAAAAAAGGAGATAGGATTTAGATGGATTTGAAGACCAAACAGCCATTTGAGCTAGTGAAACAAGCTCTCACTCAAACACCAGTTCTCATTAGTCCTGATTTCACCAAGGATTTTTACATTTTTTTATTTGCATCTGAACACACCATTGCTGCAGTGTTGTTGCAAAAGAAGAACATGGGCCAAGAACAACCAATAGCCTTTTTCAGTAAAGCATTAAGAGATTCTCCACTCAAGTATAACATCATAGAGAAACAAGGCTTGGCCCTAATAAAAGCATTGAAAGATTTTTGAGTTTACATTTTTCACTCTCATATTATTACTTTTGTACCACATATAGTTGTCAAGGACATTCTAAATCAAGACCCTGATGGTAAAAGGGGAAAATGGATTGCTATTATCTTATAATTTGATTTAGAAATCAGACCCACCAAGCTGGTTAAAGGACAAGGACTTGCAAAACTTATGGCTGAATCAAATTTCCAAGCATTAGATATGAATATGGTTGATGTTTTAGAAGAACAGGAAGAATTCACTTCTCCATACATTGAAGAAATATTTCTGAATTCATATTCGTATGCTGATATCATATTTGTGCTTCTTTATCTCAATACTCCTCCTTCTTTATCAAAAACAAAAGCTAGATTTTTGAAACAAAAAGCTTTAAAATTCTGCATTTCAGATGGAATGTTATATTGGAAAAATTCTGTTGGCATATTTCTTAAATGTTTTCTTGAGAATGATGCAGGAAAAATCATGCATGAGCTGCATGAGGGAGAACGTGGAGGTCACCTTTACTAGAAAACCACAACAAACAAGATCTTAAAGCTGGCTATTATTGGCCCACCCTTTTCCCTGATACTCAAAAAATGGTCATGACATGCCATAAGTGCCAAAAATTTTATGGCAAGAGAAAAATCCTACCTTTACCTTTGCATCCCATCAGTATTGAGGCTCCCTTTTAACAATAGGGTTTGGAATTTATTGGAGAAATTCACCCCACCTCATTTGCCCAGCATAAGTGGATCCTTACTGCCACTGATTATTTCACCAAGTGGATAGAGGGCATTCCTTCTAGGAATGCTACTGACTCAGTCATTATCAAATTCCTTGAGATCAACATATTATCCTGATCTGGTTGTCCTAGAAATATCATTACAGATAATGTTGCTACCTTTAAATCCAAAAGGATGGTTGACTTCTTCTATAAATATCATATCACATTAGGGCATTCCACATCTTACTACCCCCAAGGTAATGGGCTAGCTAAATCCTCCAACAAAAGTTTGATCAACATTATCAAGAGACTGTTAGAATAAAAAATCATGGCATAGTAAGCTAATTCATGCATTATGGGCTGATAGATTAACCACCAGGAAATCAATCAGTATGTCTCCCTAGCAGTTGGTATATGGCATGGATGCAGTCTTCCCAACATCCTTGGGAGTTCCAATCATGAAACTCCTCCAAGAAGTGCAATAAGAAGAAAATGACATGTAGAGAAGGTTGAACCAGACCATTCATTTACAGTAGTCAAGAGAGGAGGTTTACAAAATAACACAAGCAGTACAAGAGAGCATCAAGAAGATCTTTGACAGAAGGACTAAAGCAAATAATTTCCAAGTTGGAGACACAATTTTAAAATGGGATTCTAGGAGGGAAGACAAATGTAAACATGGTAAATTTGAGAATTTGTGGAAAGGGCCTTATATCATTCATTCAATTAGGGGTCATAATGCTTTATTTTTACAAGGGTTGAATGGAGAAGAATTATTTGGAGGTCTTGTCAATGGCAGGATGCTCAAACATTATTTTTGTCAAGAGTCCTAGCTTCAAAGTTTTCATTCATTATATATAGCATTGCAAGATAAGAGATCATAAAAACAAAAATTCCAGAAAACAGAAAAGGGAAAAGAGGGCAGATTTGAAAAGAGGTACAGCCCCATAACCAAAAAACATTACTTCTGAAAGTGTGCAAGCCTAAATGCCACTACTTTTTCAAAATGAAGATCTTGTTCATTCATCTAGCCTAGTCATGGCTGAACATGTTTAAATTTATGTTGATAAGTTAGTGTAAGAAATGATTGTCAAATTTATTCAAGCTTGAATTATCAGAAAGGATAGATTAGGAAGTGAAAGATACTGGTTCCACATGCTCAAAACAAAACCAAGGAGAGAGATAAGAATGCATAGCAAATGATAGATCACAACCCTTGTTTTTCTAGTTATTATTTCTGCAAAATAATGTTTGTGTGCAGCTTGTTCCAATGCCACAAACCACGGTAAGTCAGATTGCTTAATCTTGATTTAAAACATGCTTTCAATTTCATGTTAATAGTTTAGAGAATCAAATATTCCAAACAGCTTAATCCTCGCAATCAAATAATCTAGGTAGAGAATAAAAGAGATCACTAGCATAACCTGGACCCTTGGAAGTAATAAGGATAGAAGAAGATAGTTTTTTTTTTTTTTTTCAAAATAAAATAATGTCAAGAGTTTGTCAATTCAAATGCACTCAAAGAATAAAAAATGTTAGGCCAAGTAGGTTGGGTATGTATAAATACAGTTGAAGAAATCATGTGTTGCAAATTATGGAGAATTCAAATGCACTCAAAGAAGAAAAAATGTTAGGCCAAGTAGGTTGGGTATGTAGAAATACAGTTGAAGAAATCATGTGTTGCAAATTATGGAGATCATCACTTCAAAGAAATATTAGCAGAAGAAAGGAAGGAAAAGTCTACCCAATGGAAAAGGCACTAGTCTTCATAAACTCAGAGATTTGATATCTGAAAGTTCTGGACACCTCCAAAAAGGGAGCTTCCCTCCCCAACTGGAGCCACTGGTAGTCATCAGTGATTTTTTTTTTTTTTGAAGATGACTAAGTAATGATCATAAATTTCTAGAAACAAGATTTGTGAAATATTGTGAGTTCTAGAAATCTCATTGCCTTCATTATCCTAAATCAAACTGTTTCACCATATTTTTCCCTCTTTGCCTTCTAAATTTCACCTCATTGCTCTAAGAGGACTTCATTTTGGGCTTATTAACCTCATTTTTTCACTCCCCCTATCCACTCTCTCATTCACTCCTTTTTCCTCTGAAAAAACCATTTTTTCCCTTTCCTAAACCTCATGAAGGACACCCCTACTCCTCATTTCCCTTTGCATATATTAAACAATTTAAAATTCCACTTTTAAATTATTTAAAGCCAAGGCTTAAGCCTATCAGGTCTCTTTATTTTATATGAAAACTCTGTTTTTTATATCTAAAAACCCGCCCTTATGGTTATAGGCCTAAGCCCCTCTTTCTTTAAAACCCCAGCCCCTTGCGCTCATATAACCGCGACCTCTGCCTATGCATAAGCCCCTTCTCCTCTAAAACCCCAACTCCCTTGCACTCATGTGACCTCGACCCCCGCCTATCTTATAAGCACCTCCCGAAATAATTTCACCCTCCCCCTCTTTGTTATATAAAACCCCCATAAACCTTATAAAAACACATTTGCTTTGTTTTATTTGAAAGACCCAGGCCCGCCTTCCACTATACTCCATACCCCCAATCAAGTCACGCCACATGTCTGCCCAGAATTTTCCTTATTCCACAGCCCCTAACCTTATTAAACGAACAAATTCTGCATTTGTTTAGACCTCACACTAAATGAAAAATACCAGACCACGTCATCCTTTCCTCGGGCCCCATTCCAAACTATTCCACACCATCGATCTCCTTCCTGAAGATCCGACGACCCATATCGTATATCACACAAAAATTAGCGCCGGGACTAATTTTTTGTGACCCACGCAAAATGGGCGGTTTCGCCCTACCATGCAGCGATGACCCAATGGTATCGCATCACCACCCTCAAAAATCGTTTACCACCCTTTCTCTATGCAATAAACTGCTTTCGGTTTTCAAAACCGCTTATTCCTCCGTGCCCTTTTTCAAACCTTCCTACCCCCATTCAAACTCATGCCTAGTTTTTCCTTTAAAACCCTACCTCCCACATTGGTTTCTCCTTCGCAAACCCTTTCGACTGATCTAAACCACATAAAATGCATTCATATGCCCTCCCCACAGGTTTTTAACTAACAATTGTTTTTTATGTGCATGTTTAATGGTGGAATGCTTGAGGGGCATTCCGATGGTCCAAAAGCAGCCAAATAAGCCTCTAGATGATGATCCAGGAGCTTAAATCAAGTCAATGATGACTAGAGGGTTTGTATTAATGTTTTCCATCGATGAAGCATGATCATCGATGGATAAGAAACCCTCCTGCCATGAAAGGAAGCCTCCCCTGCATATGGAAGACAAATATAGTCAAAGGAAATAGTGAAGAGAAGAAGATTGAAAGATTAAAGGTCTAATCACCAATTAAGAGAAAAAACGGAAGATTAGCCAGTTAAAATAGGGATTAAAGGATAAAGGTAAACAATGAAAAGGTTAAATGATAAAGATAAAATATCAGGAAGGTTAATCATAAAGGATTAATGACAGGAAGAAATCAAACAGATTAAAGAAAAACATAAATATAAACAGATAGTCAGAGTATAAAGACAGAGTTTGAAGGCCTAATACATACTTTAGAGATAAAACAGAAGCAGATCAGCCCAAAGAAAATTCGAATTAATTACACCTATAGAAAGTTACTCTTTTTAAAGATATTTTTGCCACCTAGTGCTTTGTTTCCTTCAATAAAGCATTAAATAGTTGTTGAACCCAGACAGAGATATTTTCTATCTGCCAAGAAGTTATTTTAAAGTTATGAATAGGCCTTAAAGTCAAAAATTTCACCTATAAACCCTCAAAAGTTAAGATAGGAGTTATTATTCAGAGAAAATATCTGTAGGTATTCCTGCCTTGAGCCTTGCATGGTCTTCAAGGCAGAGAATTCATTTACTCTGTAATAAATGACACCCAAACCCTAAGACTTAGCTTCACCCCCTCATTTGCAGATAAATATTGCATTCGAGCTCATTATCTTGTTGGCATTTGATGACTCTTGGAAGTAATACATAGTCTTTTGGAGGTTGAAAATAAATTGATGTCTTGGAGCTTGTGAAAGCCTTGATTTGTTTGTTGATGGAGGAGGTTTTCTTGTAGGATCCCTGAGCTTGGTTTATGGTGAAGTGCTTCTTATTTGTTATTGTTTTTTCCTGTTTCATTATGTTTCCATCTTTAAATATTGTAGTAGAGCAAAGGATTTAGACTAAGAAATGTTTCTAAAGGCACCTCAGTTCTGTTTGTTCTTCACTGCCTTAATGTTTTCCTCTGCTAGGACATTTTAGAGAATTCTTAATTTCTCTCTAGACCCCCTAAGCTTGTTTATTTCATAAAAAATTTAATACAGTTGGTGTCAAGAATGATTTATGGCTAGCCCTGTTTCTTTGATGTCACTAAAACACTGTTTTTTAAGAGTCTCTCTAAAGTACCATTACTTAGGTCTGCCAAAGAGGTTTTGTTTCGATCATACCCTTTGTACTTGCTTAAATAACTATTTTAGAGATCTTCATAGCCATGATCAAGGATTTTTAGGCATTCCCTCTTCTCTGATTATAGTTATATGTGTGTCTTAAATTTTTTCTGTCCTTGAAGGTGAAATCGCTAGAAGTTAAATGAGTTTCTCGCCTTCTATATTTCATTGAAATGTTTGTCTTGAATAATTATCAGCTTAAGTTGAATCAAAGAATTTATGTTTTTCCCTGTCTATTGATTGCCTCTTTATGCTTATGATATTTAAGTCCCTTTTTGTTAAAGGTGCATGAAAAAGTATTCTTAATTTCCCTTTGTACTACTTTATTCTCACAAATGATGTCCATCTCATTACCCTTAAAAACCTTGAAGATCCATTAACCAAGTTAGATTTTCCCTATGATTATCCCCAATCTATTGATGAACCTTTCATGACTTTTTATAGACTCCATTGCCCAATGACTATGAATATTTCCTCATTCCATCTATTCTGCTAGATCATCTTACCCAATCAAAACAAACAACAAACCCTATACTTAATAACTAGCCTAAAATCAACCATCTAAAGCAAACAAGTTCACATCCTTCGCACATAAATAGAGAGAGCCCTCTCTGAGTCTAGGAAGGCTAGGTCCTAGGATTCCAAATATTGGTCTGATGTTTCCCTGTGCATTTTTTCTTCCAATATGCTAAATCATTGGACTCCAACACTGAATTAAAGTTTTATGCTCGTTCGGTACCAAACTGTAAAAATAGTAAAAATCTCAAACTTCCAATTTGCGTCTTTATTCGCTTGCAAATGGAAAAAGATATTTACAAAAGGCCAAATGGGTTTCAAGAAAACATAGCCATCTACAAAACACAGAAATTTTTTCTAAAAATCCGCAAAGGATAGAGAGATATCGAAGGGTCTTTGACCCGAATTTTTTAATTTCTGCATAAAAACCCAGATTGTTTAGACTTCATTCTAAAATTTGTAAAATTTGTTTTTACCAAAATATGAGTTGGGGGAAACTTATTTCTATCTATTCCTCTATGTATTTCATGTATAAATAAGCCTCATAGGGTTGTGAGAAGATATAATTTTGTCATTATGATCATTCTTTTGTAATGGAGGATGAAGAGAGTTATGATTTCATTGTTGTAATTTGAGGTTAGTTTTCAATATATGGAATGTGATTGATTTCAAATTTTGTGGTGCATCCTTGGAGTTCATCTGAAGTGCCTCTAGTAGAAATTGTTAGCTTGGGAGGGCCCCTCAAGATTGGTAATATTTTTCTCATTATATTTTTAATTCAAATTTATTACTTGCTTTTTTTGCATGCATCTATTATCATAGATTTCTTTTCAAACTCTATTTCTTAGGTTGTATTTTAGAATTATTGTTTTCTATTTTGAAGAACATGAAAGAATAAGACAAGAGATCGGGCCACTCACCTGCATGCACCATTAATTGAATACCCTTGTGATATATAACATTTCCTACAGTTTTTTTTATTACTTTAATTTTGTTTTCTCATAGTTTAGCTAACCATAACAGGAATCCATTGAAGGACAGAAAAACTGAATAAAGCTAATCACGATTGATCACACATGAAAAAATGTGATATGAGCCTTTATAGAACAAGTTATTTTTGTGTCCCAGTGATGAATCCTTAGTGGTAATTTCCTGCAGTTGTTTTGATTTTCTCATATTGTCATCAGCTTTATATTAGGCTAGACTAAGCTCCAATCCTGCATTTCCTATGCTTTCACCTCTAAGTCTATGACTCCCTGGCTGAAAAATTAATGTTGGGAATTAATAGCTTATATATTTAGCTCGACACTAAGTACTAATATATTATTATAGTCCTAATGGAACATGGTTTGATATTATCTTCCACGATAATAGTTACATTCAATGTGGTCACATTTAACACCCTCATGTGAGTTAGAAATTCCATATTTTATATGTTTTCCCTGCAATTCTAAAATCATGAGTAGTTTTACCTATCAAGTCCATACATTATCCGTTTGATTAATTTTACTTTGATGGTTCATACATTGTTATGAAGTGTATGTATATACAATTTCCCTTGTTAAATTTAATAAAGAGAATAATATTAATTTTCTAACTAATTTTTACACTTCGTCATACCTCAACCATATTTTGAAAATTTTTAGAAAAATTTCAATCTAACATAAAATTTTGGAAAAATTCAAACATAATAAATTAATTAAAACCATAAAATTTTATTTTGTTAAATTTTATAATGAATTAGTTTTTTTTTTTCATTATGATAAGGTTTATTGTTGATGGCGTTGTGGAGTTGTTTCATTGTGGCATCTAGGGTTTGGCCCTAGTTGGCCTTTTCCTTCTCTTCCTTTTCGTCTGTTGGTGCTCATGGGTTCTGGTTTCTTAATTTGACCCATTCTCCTTTATAGTTTCTTGTGTTTTGGTCTTAAAAATGGGAAAGAGTTCCCACCCCCCTCTCATATTACTTTCCCTCTGTAACATCTAGTTCAAAGTCTTCATTGTTGGAACAGGGTCTCCTACGAGTTGCAAAATTGGTCCAATTTTTTATTATATTTAGTCTAGTGTAGGGGTTTCAGGGTGGGTCAAAGCCCTGAAATCGTTATAAAAGGGTAGAGGGTGAACCTGGGGTCCTGTTGGAGTTCCCATGTTTTGGCAAGTTTGGCAGTACCAAAAGATGAGACAACATCAAAACCACTTTTAGACCTCAGGAACTAGCCCTTCAGGGTCCTGTTGGCCGGATAAATTGCTCTTGCGGACAAGATAAATCTCCCTAGTGTCAGAAGACAATCTAGCAACAAATGAAAAACTAAGTTTGTCTTTCTCTAAATATATTCGTTTTGCAATTAAATGCTATGAAGGTGTTGATCCTACCTTAGATCCAAATGCTTATTTGCAGTCGTAGTGATTCCATCACAACAATACTTCTTCCGTCGCAACAAGAGTTCTTTCGTAACAAGAAAGTGTCATCTCGTCGCAACAATAATCCTTCCGTCTCAACAAGAGTTCTTTTGTCGACCTGCAATCACAAGCAAGAAAATATTAATAGCACCTGTATAAAAAATAATCATAAAACATACCTATCATAGTGATCAAGGAATCTATGAAATAAATGATCAAACGACAGCTTATTGAAATAAACAATCGAACGACAATTTATTGAGAAAAACAAAACTTGATTGTATTAATATTAAAATAACAGAAGAACCTTACAACCTTAGCCTTGATGTTTGAAAGGTCTTCCCAGGGTCGGAAGCAGGAGTCTCCTCTACTTTGATAAGTCTTACACTCTTCCTCCAGAAGCACATAGAAGTATGTGATCTTTCCTCTCAAAAGCTCAGTAGAAAGAAGTCTAAATCTCAACAACACTTCAACTCAATCACCCATAAAGCTTGAACTCTAATTCTCAATCTCCAAAATCTAACCATTTGAGGCTACCCAATGCCTCCTTTTATAGAGCATATGAGGAGGTTAGGATTCGACCTTTGAAGGGATAGAATCCTCCTTCAAAGGGATAGACTCCTCACATCAAGGGATTAGTTCCTTAATGTGAGGGATACATGCACCTCACAAGAGCGGTTCTGCCACCGCAAGATCCATTCTAGAAGCTTCCAGAATTTACTTTAATTGAGATTTTTGGAATTTACTTGCGCCTTTTTGATCTTACAGGGGTATGCACCTATAACAAAGATAAATTGCATTCAGGTACGCAGGAGAGCTGAACATTGGGTGCAGGACTGCAGGAAAGATAGCGAGAAAGTGTGATAACAAAGTTTAGGAGATTTTTAGGAACTTTTCTCCTTGTTTCAGGGCTTGACATGAGGAGTAAAGGTTGTAAGACTTGCAGAGCAGGTATGTATGAGTGCTAATGAGCTCATACAATTAGCAGAATGTCAAGGTGACAATTTTTAGTGTAATAGGTCCAGAGAGGGATCTCTCTATAAAGGAAAAGGTATATGTATTTGAAGCTTTATTTGAAGGTATTAGGATAGTTATAAGGCACAAGGTTTGTTTTGTTTTGTTTGTTTGTTTGGTTGTTGGGAAAAAGGAAAGGAAGGGTTCAATATAAGACAAGGATGAAAAAAGAGGATTTTAGGCATAGGAGAGATAATTTAGAGAACACTCGAGACCATTGGGCAATGGAGTCAGGAAAGGGTTTACTTGCTATTCAGTATTCAAGGCTTTCAATTGGGCTAGTCATCTAAAGCATAGGATCTTAAAGATGATAGTGTGGTGTGAAATGATAAGGAAAGAAGGTGAATGACAAGGAAACCTCCAAGATGACCATTTAGGAATCAGATCTAGGGACAGGACATGCCATTAGACACCTATGATCCACCTCCTAAAAGGTTAACTCTTCAGACAAGGAAAACATTAAAGATTTAAACACAAAGGTGAAAACCTGAGTTCAGAGAAAGGCTTTGAACTTTCAATGCTTCGGCATCCAACTTAAGGGAACTTAGAAAGGTTTAATTGATTGAATAAGACCCTAGTGAGACAGAATCATCATTCTAAACTCCCATTATCCCAATTCTTTCAATTTAAACCCAATAAAAACATCTAAGAACATATTCATTAATTCTTACATCAACTAGCAGTGAAAAAAAACTACTATACTGGTTAAATTATCTTGAATCAATACTCAGATAACACATTTAGTAGAAAACATCAAAGGTAAGGAGAGCCAGAGCATTAGGGTACCATGCAAGGGTATATCCTAAGCCAGATTTTTGATGCTTACCAGAGAAATGAAATGTAATGAATTACATAAGGAAACAGAGACAAAGACAAAAAAACATCACCGTTGCTTTAAATCAGGATCCAAAGAAATGTGCTTGTCATATTAAAGAGAAACACCACTCATGTACAACATTTTCCAACAGCTTGATATTCAGTCTGAAAACATCTTCCTCAGCCTATCTCACAACTTTACAAAGAGAACTATATCTCAAGAGAAACAACTTACAATTCACAGTTATCCGATCAATAATCAACAACAACTACAATGCATTTTTCTTGAGTTCTTATAGCTGAAAGAGGGGCAGAGGAGGTAGATGAAACACTAAATGAAACATTAAAATAGATTATAAGAAGATGGCTCGAGGCCCATTCTGTCTTAATAGCTATGCATTGATTTTTGGTACTCTTTGGATGAAAGAGTGGTCTTCGACAAGATGAAATTTACTCCAGGTATGTTCTTTGATGTACTTTTGGCTGCAGTACTCTGGTGATAGGAACAAAGGCAGATAAATGACTTTGAGGTCTGCCATACTGCACAACAAATGCTCTGGTAGAATTAAGACTTCTGTCAGGGTGGAAATCTTCTCAGGAACACGATGTAGAATAAAAAAAGTATGGGTACTTTGTCCTTTCTCGAGAGGGAAACTTCTGCTGATGTGAAACACTGATAATATGGTTTTCTGTGCGTTAGGCCTCATTAGGCCTTCTATTTTGATCACAAGATCTTCAATCTGGTACATTCACCCTTTGAACAGTTAATTAAAGCTTAAAATCTTCAATTAGAGGCTTTAAAACTCTTTAACCATGTACTGATACTCTTTGCCGCTTCATGACTGTCTCTGTTTGTGAATTTTGCAGGTTTAATGGTGTTGGAAGTTTCACAGAGTAAAACACTGGTCTTTGATGAACATATTTCATTTAGAAACCTTCCCAAGAATTTTCTGCGAAATCTGGCTCTTGAAAATAGCCTTCTCTGTGCTCTGTGTCACTATAACAGTGATTGTGAACAATGGCGGTTTCCACTGCCTGTACCCTGTAAAAACACAAAAATATGTTAAGAAATCCATGCATATGGGAGGATGGACGCAGTGGAAGGTTGTGAGGGTGGCAGCGCAACAAAGGTGATTGCGGTGGATGCAGTAGAAAACAACTGGAAAATGCAATGAAACAGTGAAGAAATGGTCTGGTGAAAGTTTGGTGGAGGAATGCATGTGGACCGTATGATCAGATCTGGAGGTGATGATCGACGGTGGAGATTAACTAATGGAATGAATTTTTAGGGTTGGATGATATGCAATTAACTTTAATGTAAAACATTAAAGTCGTGATATTAGGCGGAACAATATAAACCTTTAATGTAAAACATTAAAAGTTTAATGTGAGCGGGTTACAAAGGTTTTAACGTAAAACATTTGATCTCGACCTTTGGACAGAATACAAAGAAAATGAGTGAAAAACATATGAAATGGGCTTGAATGGTGGGACCCAGTCATGGGCGGAGGGCGATTTTATTAGGACCGTTAGATCTTAGGAGGAGATCAACAACTGCGATGATCTGATGAGGTTCTATGGTCGCGCGATGAGAAAAATGTGAATGGAGCACGAGATGCAATGAGGGTCGTTGATCAATACAGATCAACGGTCGAGATATGTTGATGAAATTACGGAGGTGGGAATTGGGGAAGTGGTTTTTCTAAAGAAACAACTATTTTCACATGGAAAAAGGCGGTTGAGGTGGTTTTCACTTTTTTGAACACGATATAGGTCTCCGTCTGACACGTGGCCTTTTAAAACCGCCTATATCGCGTGAATTTGAACTGTTAACGTTTGGACGAGGAAAAAAACGTGATATTGATGTGGGCCGTTGGATCTAGGACTGTGAGATCTGACGGCAGGAGATGGAGCACGATATGATAATGTGCACGGTCAGTTAAGGTGGGGTCAAGCCAAAAGCGGTTTGATTGTGAACCGTCCGATCAGTGCGATGGACGACTGAGATTTGCAGAAGAGAAACAAAGGTGGAGAATATGGTTAGTGGGCGGGAGGAATATGAGCCGTCTGATCACGAGGGATGAATGGTTATGATTCAATCAGAGGGAGAGCGATGGAAGGGCCAAAACTCCGATGGTGTGATGGTGGGATTACATCTGGACCGTTGGATCGGTGGCAGGTCAACAGTCACGATTGAATTGGAGGGTGACCAATAGGGGACACAGGGTGAAGTGAGAGTGAATCCTAACCATTGGTTCTTGTGGATTAAATGGCCAGGATCCAATCAGGGATCGGCGAATCGGGGCATCGGAGGGTGGCACATTTTAAAATCTCCGATTGGCGATGAGCGGGGTGCTGCGATGGCCATCGGATTTAAAAGTGAATCAATGGTGGAGATGACCATCGGAGGGTTTACAAAGGAATGTGATAGGGCACAATGGAATAGGCGCAGGCCGTTAGATCTATTAAAATCAATGGCGGATATCACTCCAAAGGCTCATAGAACAAATACACCTCGCATAGGAACTTTTTCGTTTACAAAGGAAAAACCTTCTGCTCCAACTCTCCGATGCGATGAGCACCTTATGCCTTAGCGCTTGGTCTTAGCGTTTGGGTTTATGGAGGGGAAGTGGTTAGGGGCTAAGCCTGTTATGTGTAAAATGGATGATTTTGGCCTAAAAATAAAGTTTTTAAGGCTGAACAGAGGCATTCGGTAAAGGTAAAAAGGGATTTTTAAGCCAAACAAAGGGTGTTTGTAAGGTTTAAAGGAGTGAAGGGATGATTTAGAAGACTTAGGAAGGGATTTTTTTGGGGTCAAAGGGGAAAATTTAGAAAGGGAAAAAAGGGTTAAAATGAGGAATTTGGCAGGGATACAAGGGGCAAATGGAGGCCTTTATGAGCACAATTTTTTATAGACAGTGAGGCTTCTTTGGATGGAAACAGCAGTGAAGATATTTTCGAAGGCATAGGACACACAGAGGCTTCAAGGATGAGAGATTTTCATAGGAACTGTATCTCTTTAAGGCTCATAAAAATGTTTAGCCACCTGTTTGCTTGAAAAAAATTTCATAGGTGGCTAACAGTGGCTCCACATGGGGATGGCATCTTCTTGAAGGTGTCAAGAATTCAGAGAATAATATTTGGAGTAAGCCAAATGCCTGATCCTTGAACCATCTTTCTTCTTTGATTCATCTGTTACAACCATGATGGATATTAATTAGCATAAAACATTCCCCAAACAATCTACCTACCCAACCTACAGTCCTAACATTTTTTTCTTCAAGGCGCATTTGAATTTGTAGACCTTCTTCATCATTTTTTTTTATTGAAAGCAGAAAAAAAACTAATCTAATTCTACCCTTATTCCTCCATGAGACCAGATTAAACTGTTGGCCTCATAACTTCTCTACCTAATCTAATATCTGCTAGGATTATACTGTCTAGCAGATTTATTTCTCTACATTCTACAACAGAAAATTAAAAACAGTCAAACTAGGATTAGACAGTTTAGTTTGTTGTGGGTCCATGGAAAAAATACAACTGCACATGAAATGATAATGCAGAAACTTGAAAACAATATTCGAAGGCTTGAAATATTGAAACTTTGAAGCATCCTTCTTTTCTTTGTGACTCAAGTTTTGAGCTTGTTAGAGTCACTTTCTTCTTCACTTCAGCTATGGTTTTAGGCTTGTTAGAGCTGATATTTTTTCTTCTTTGATGGTTCAGATTTTGAGCATATCAGCACCAGCTTTCTTTACTTCCTTTGGCTCAGGTTTTGATCATGTTAGAGCCAATATTTTGCACTTTAGAGGTTCATGTTTTGAGCATGACTGAACCTCTCTTTCTCTCTATTTTTTGAAACATTTTCTCTTTTATTTGAAAACAAAATACTGCAATGGTATTTACAATGGAAATGGAAACTGGAAACTGGAAATCAGCAGTAGTAATGCTTGAGCATCCTGCCATTAACAGGACCCCCAAACAGATCTGTACCATCTAGTTCTTGCAGAAAAAAGGCATTTGGACCAACAGTGGCTTGGATGATGTAAGGACCCTGCCACAAACTGTCAAATTTGCCATGCTTTCCTTTGTCTTCTCTCCTAGAGTCCCATTTTAGAACCTTATCTCCAATTTTGAAGTCACAAGCTTTTTTTCTTTTGTCGAAAAACTTCTTTATATTTTCCTGCACTTTCAGAGCTCTGTTGTAGACTTCTTCTCTTGTTTGTTGGAGACGAATTGTTTGATTTATCCTCCTCACAAAGCTGTCCTCTTCTGTCTGAATCTCTTGGACTAGTTTAATCACTGGTACCCCAAGGCTGGTAGGAAACACTACCTCTGTTCCATAGACAAGCTGAAATGGTGACATTCCAATGGATTTCTTTGTTTTTAGCCTGTCAGCCCACAAAGCATGCACTAACTTGTTATGCCATGATTTCTTATTCTCTTCAAGCAGTTTTTTGATGATGGTCACCAAGCTCTTGTTTGATGATTCAGCTAACCCATTACCTTGTGGGTAATAATCAGTTGAATGACAGAATTCTATCTGATACCTATGACAAAAATCAATCATTTTCTTGGATCCAAAAGAAGTAGCGTTATCAGTGATTATCTCTCTTGGGCAGCCAAATCTAGAGAGGATGTGGTCTTCTAGGAATTTAATGATAACAGAATCCGTGGCATTCTTGGAAGGTATGGCCTCTATCCATTTTGTGAAATAGTCTGTGGCTGTAAGGATCCATTTGTGTTGTGCAGAAGAAGCATGGTGTATTTCTCCTATGAAATCTAGGCCCCATTGTTGAAAGGGGGCCTCAACAGTAATGGGTTGCAATGGTAAAGGGAGGAGCTTTCTTTTGCCCTCAAAGATTTGGCACTTATGGCAGGAAACTATCATTTTATGGATGTCATTGAAAAGTGTAGGCCAGTAATAGCTAGCTCTGAGTATTTTGTTAGCAGTGGCTTTCCAGTTTAAATGGCCTCCACACTCTCCTGCATGGAAATCTTGTTTAATCCTCTTTGCTTCAGTTTCAGGAAAACATTTAAGTAATAGACCATTTTCAATTTTCCAGTATAAACATTCATTCAGTATGCAATAGTTTCTGGCTTTTAACTTTAGGGATCTGGCCTTAGTATTTGATAAATCATGAGGGGCATTGAGGTTTGTGAGTACATACAGGATATCTGAATACCAAGGAGAATTTTGAAATTGTTCTTCAACAGTAGGATCAGGAAATCCTTCATGTTCATCTAAGGCATTCACCATGTTTATGTCAAGGGCTTGTAGGTTAGATTCAGCCATTAGTTGAGCTAAGCCCTGACCTTTGATTGGTTTTGTGGGTTTTATTTCCAGGTCATACTCTAGTATTACAGAAATCCATTTGCCCCTTTTTCCATCCGGATCTTGGGACAAAATTTCTTTAACCACTATGTTAGGTACGTAGGAAATGATGTGAGATTGCAGAATATACACCCTAAAGTCTTTCAATGCCTTTACCAAGGCATAGGCATGTTTTTCCATTATGTTGTATTTTAAGGGTGCATCCCTCAGAGCTTTGCTGAAGAAAGAAATAGGTTGTTCCATCCCCTCTGGATTTTTCTGCAGCAGAACTGCAACCACTGTATGCTCGGAGGCAAAGGAAAATATCAGGAAATGTTTTGAGAAATCTGGGCTGATTAGGACAGATGCCTAGGTGAGTGAAAGTTTAACTAATTCAAAATATTTTTTAGCCTCTACAGTCCACTTAACCCCTACACCTTTTTTCACCATGTTTTTCATATTTCTGAGGTGCTCAGCTAAGTTGGGAATAAACCTCCTTAAGAAATTAATCTTCCCAATAAAGGACTGTAACTCTTTTATGTTTCTCGGGTGACTGATCTGAAGTATTCCCTCAACTCTCTGTGGGTCTATTTTAATTCCCTTCTCTGATATAATATGGCCAAGAAGCTTACCTTCTTAAAGCCTGAACACAGTCTTCTTGGGATTTAATGACAAACCGAACCTTCGACATTTTTCAAAAAATATTCTCAGATGTTTTAGGTGCTCCTCATCAGTCTTGGAATATACTATTATGTCATCCAGATAGATGACAATGAAGCTCTCTATTTCCTCCAAAAAGGCTATGTCCATTTCTCGTTGGAAGGTCGCAGCAGCGTTCATTAGTCCAAAAGGCATTTTTACGTACATAAAAGTGCCCCACGGAGTGGTGAAAGCTGTCTTGAGTTGGTATTCTGGGAGTACTAAAACTTGGTTATAGCCTGAAAAACCATCTAACAGGGAAATCCTTTTTGAGCCCACTACCTTCTGTAGGATGTGTTCCATCTTTGGTAAAGGGTAATTATCCTTAAGTGAAGCTCTATTAAGGTTCCTGAAATCATTGCACAATCTAATCTCACCTGTTTTCTTTCTCATAGCTACAAGGTTGGAAACCCAATCAAAAAACCTCACAAGCACTATAATTCCTGCCTCGTACATCTTCTTGATTTCCTTTTCGACTAGAGGCAGTTGTTTCGGGCTAATTCTGTGAAGTTTCTATTTGAAGGTTTTTGGTTCTCTTTCAAAGGTATTTTGTGCTGTATAATGTCTGTATCATAGGATTTTAAGTCCTCGTAGCTCCAAGCAAACACATCGATGAATTATTTAAATAAGTCGATATATTTCTTTTTCATGTCTGCAGGCAAAGACTTAGCCAGTTTAATCATCTTAGGCTTATCTTTAGTGCCTATGTTGCATTCCTCGACATTTGAGTCTTGAGTGTTCTATAGTGGGTTTCTTCGCTACGTCGTCAAAATAAAAAAGGTCCTCTAAAGGTGCCAGTCCTCTGGGTATATTCTTATCTTTTGACTGCAACACCTCTATTCTTCTTTTTCTACGTTCTTATATTCTTCGGTTGGATTTCTGATTCCTTCAGTTAACATGTTTATTTCTATGTTATGGGGTGATTTTTCTTCGTCGGGGGGCTTTTCACTCAGGCAGCTTTCATCGGATTTAGAGTCTAAATCAGAGAATTCAAACTCATTCCTGCCAATCAGGAAATCCTCTATCTGCTTGTCGCCCTCAAAGACCTGCCAATATTTATCATTATCAGGCACTGCATGTATGTATTTTGTCTGAATGATGATTTGTTTGTCACTAGGAGACTTATGGTATGAACTAGCTATGCAAGCTAGTCCATTCGCAACTATGTTATGACTCCCTACAAAGGTTTTCAATAGGTCCATAGCATCATTCCTGTATGCTCTCAATCTAGGGTGTTTTGCTGTATACTCTCCGTTTACTTGTTTTATGATTAACTCAGAGTCTCCGTGCACAACTATCCTTCGGGCTCCTAGTTTTTTCAGTAGATTCAAGCCTAGGATGAGAGCCTCATACTCTATGATATTGTTTGTACATTTGAAGTTCATATTAAATGCATGACTCTTAGCATAGTCATTCTCAGTGTTATATAACCACACTCTGGCTCCTGCAGTCTTTCTAGTGCAAGACCCATCGAAATTCATTCTCCATAAGGGATCGTTTTCCTATTTATCATCATTTTCCTCCCTAACGTGGGTTTCACTACTCTGTTGTGTTGTGAGGTCTACACCGTGGTGTGGAGTGTTCTGTTCTTCATGATGTGTATGTAGCTCAGAGAGATGACCAGTCAGCTGTTTTCAGTCTTGATTTTGTCTATTCTAAGTTTCAGATTCAGTGCACTGTCCAAAGGTTTCTTCTTTGTTTTCCTCTAAGTCTAGAGTGGCCATTATGTTAAAATCTATGGGCTCTGTTTTATTGTTTGTATCTTTGTTTTCTAGCTCTGGCTCATCTATGGATTCATCGTTGCAAAGGATAAAGGAGTCTAGATCTATGTGTACAGAATATAGAGGTGAATTTTCAGGCTTTTCAGGGCTACTAACCATGAACTTCATTTGTGCCTCTCTATACAGTCTCCTAAGCTGGCTAAATATAGGGATTGTGGCATATGACCCATCCATTTGCATTGTACCTTGCAGTTTGGCTCCCCATGACCTCGATAGTAACATGCCATACTTAGGTGGCACATCTGCCACTACAACACCCATAACCATACATTTGGCTGGAATCTGGGTCAAGTTCACACACAGATCTTTGATTAGGCCAAGGTATTTTACTCTGCTAGAGTCAAATGAATATAAATATTTATAAGGATGGGTTATCTCTAGGCCTAACATTTCGATAACTACCTTAGGCATTAGGTTGTGTGATGCCCCAGAGTCATGCATTGCGTTGTGAAGGATCTTGTCATGGATATTGAGGCTGATATAAAAAGGATGTACTAACCCTTCCTGAAACTTCCCTTCTATCTTTGGACCAAACAGAAGGGCTGGTTGGTCATCACTTAGATTGACAGTGTCACTATTTTCACCTAGATTTAAAGCTTTCAAAATTTGGCCTTTATATACATCCTGAGTGGCCAGCTCAGAGAGTGGGATAGAGATTTTAATTTTAGCAATATCACTCTCCAAATTGAAGGGAGACTAACTCTTTGTAAGACTCAAATCTGTTTTGTTAGCCGCTACTTTAGTGGCAGAATCAGTGTGCCGATTCTCACTATGTATAGTGCTTGTAACTGTTTTATCAGGAACACTAGCTACAGTGCTAGTGCTACTAGTTGGCTGACTTTGTTTATCAGTATTTTGGCTGTCTTTCTCTTTGTTCTTCCCAGAACTCTCAGCTGCTGATTTTCTACTTTCAGAAGTCACTTTAGAAGTTTTCTCAGGTATTTTCTTAATGGTAATCTCAGAAGCTTTTGGTTTGGAATTGTCTAAGATCTTTTTTCTTCTAAGTTCATATTGTTCTCTGACTTGCATGATGGCATTTTCAAATCCTAGCCTATAATCCTCAGATTCTAACCTTTCCTCATCCCAATGTGAGTGTGAGGTCTGATCTTCTTCTGTGGAACAGTTGTGGATTGAGTTGTCTATTTCCAACATGTTTATTGTGGTTCCCTCGGACTCTTCTATTATCCCCTCATCCTCATCAAGGAATTTCTCTTGAAATGGAGGTAATATGACTTGTTGATCAGAGTCTCGCTGTCTATTTAGGGGATTGTTTCTCCTAAAGTTCTGGTTCTGGTTATGATTTTGGTTTCTGTTCTGATTACTAACTGTGACAACCATTTTTTCCATATTTTTCTCTAGCCTCTCCATGTTTTTGGCTAGACTGTCATACTTGGGATCGGATGTGGAAGTTGATGTGTCATCCCTATATGTTACCTTTTTCTCAGACCTCATTATGGCTCTCTTTTCAATCAGGTTATCCTCTACACTCACTGCTCCTTTTTGCATATCTTCCAATGTGTTGTAATCTCTCTCCCTAAGCTGGTAGGCCATGTCAGCATCAAAGCCTTCAGGGTATTTCACTAAAGCCATACCTTGGGGAGGTTTCATATGTGGAGGAAGAGCATTGTAAACATTTTTAAACCTTGTAGAATAGTCATGGACACTCTCTCCTACATTTCTTTTAAGATTCTTGTATTCTGCTAAGATTTGGAGAGGGTTGGTCATGACTTCCCATTTGTTTATGAAGGATTGATATAAAGAGGGAAGATCATGGATACTATTAGGAGGTAGGCCTTTAAACCATTTCTTCACATCACCTCCTAAACTCTGGGCAAATATTCTCATCTTGACTATCTCATCATCTATCTCCATATAGTCAAAGGAATCTTCCATCCTATCTACATGGTGTTGAGCTGTGGTAGACTCTTTTGTAGTGAAATGTGGGATTTTTTACTGAGAATCATTGGGTAAAGGCACTAGAGGTTGTGGTAACACCAGAGGTGCATACCAAGCTGCCATAATGGTGTTCTTTGGAGGTAATGGGTTGGCTTGAGCAGCAGGTATGTGGATGACAGGAATACTAGGACTGGCAACACTCTGTTGAGCTGATTTAGGGTGATAGAGCCCCAAGTTTTGAATGAAGTGAATATCGTGAGGTGTAGATGGAGGAGTCTCTCTATCCATAATATGTTGACCACTGTGAGATGGTGAACCAGGAAGCTCAAAGTATGGCTAGTCTAGAGCACTGGATGACCTAGTTCTTTGTAAGCTGCTTGGTAAGTCTAGGTCAAAATGAGTGTCTGATAGAGCTGTAACATTTTCTGGTGCAGAATTAGCTCTATGGATGTGTTTGGAAATATTTGGTCTTCTAGGTGTAGGAAATTTTGTAAGGATGTTCTCAGGGTTGTAAACTATTTCAGGTGGGTTTGGGTTAGGATAAGCTCTTGTATGAATGGTTCTTGAAGCTAGTATGTTGTCTTTAAACATAGAGGCTTAATCCTACTTGATAATTCTAATATGGCTGATGTTGTAATGAAGGCTAGCCTCCCAGTGGAGTCTTGTGAAAACCAAGATAATCAGCAGGCCTATTGATCACCAGTGGAGTCTTTTAGCCATTGAATAACTATGGAGTCGCCAGGTGGAAGGTTTAGAATGTTTCAAGGAGGCTACTGTCCACCACAATGATTAACCACCACACTAAGGCTACTATGGTCTTCTTTGAGTCTTTGAAATGTTTAAAGGTGTGTTTTGCTCAAAGCTTCCCCAGTGGAGTCGCCATTATGTTGGAGTTCCCATGTTTTGGCAAGTTTGGTAGTACCAAAAGATGAGACAACATCAAAACCACTTTTAGACCTCAGGAACTAGCCATCCTGGGTCCAGAGAGGGATCTTTCTATAAAGGCAAAGGTATATGTATTTGAAGCTTGATTTGAAGGTATTAGGCTAGTTATAAGGCACAAGGTTTGTTTTGTTTTGCTTGTTTGTTTGGTTGTTGGGAAAAAGGAAAGGAAGGGTTCAATATAATACAAGGATGAGAAAAGAGGATTTTTGGCATAGGAGAGATAATTCAGAGAAAAATCGAGACCATTGGGAAATGGAGTCAAGAAAGGGTTTAATTTCTATTCAGTATTCAAGGCTTTCAATTGGGCTAGTCATCTAAAGCATAGGATCTTAAAGATGATAGTGTGGTGTGAAATGATAAGGAAAGAAGGTGAATGACAAGGAAACCTCCAATATGACCATTTAGGAATCAGATCTAGGGACAGGACATGCCATTAGACACCTATGATCCACCTCCTAAAAGGTTAACTCTTCAGACAAGGAAAACATTAAAGATTTAAACACAAAGGTGAAAACCTGAGTTCAAAGAAAGGCTTTGAACTTTCAATGCTTCGGCATCCAACTTAAGGGAACTTGGAAAGGTTTAATTGATTGAATAAGACCCTAGTGAGACAGAATCAGCATTCTAAACTCCCATTATCCCAATTCTTTCAATTTAAACCCAATAAAAACATCTAAGAACATATTCATTAATTCATACATTAGCTAACAGTGAAAAACAACTACTACACTAGTTAAATTATCTTGAATCAGTACTCAGATAACACATTTAGTAGAAAAAATCAAAGGTAATGAAATCAGGAGCATTAGGGTACCATGCAAGGGTATATCCTAAGCTAGATTTCTGATGCTTACTAGAGAAATGAAATGTAATGAATTACAGAAGGAAATAGAGACAAAGACAGAAAAAACATCATCGTTGCTTTAAATCAGGATCCAAAGAAATGTGCTTGTCATATTAAAGAGAAACACCATTCATGTACAACATTTTTGAACAGATTTATATTCAGTCTGAAAAAATCTTCCTCAGCCTATCTTACAACTTTACACAGAGAACTATATCTAAAGAAAAACAGCTTACAATTCACAGTTATCCGATCAATAATCAACAACCACTACAATGCATTTTTCTTGAGTTCTTATAGATGAAAGAGGGGTAGAGGAGGTAGATGAAACACTAAATGAAACATTAAAACAGAGTAGAAGAAGAGGGCTCGAGGCCCATTCTGTCTTAATATCTATGCATTGATTTTTGGTACTCTTTGGATGAAAGAGTGGTCTTCGACAGGCAGAAATTTACTCCAGGTATGTTCTTTGATGTACTTTCAGCTGTAGTACTCTGGTGATAGGAAAAAAGGAATATAAATGACTTTGAGGTCCACCATACTACACAAAAAATTCTCTAGTAGCATTAGGACTTCTGTCAGGGTGGAAATCTTCTCAGGAACACGATGTAGAATAAAAACAGTATGGGTACTTTGTCCTTTCTCAGGAGGGAAACTTCTGCTGATGTGAAACACTGATAATATGGTTTTCTGTGTGTTAGGCCTCATTATGCCTTCTGCATTGATCACAAGGTCTTCAATCTGGTACATTCACCCTTTGAACAGTTAATTAAAGCTCAAAATATTCAATTAGAGGCTTTAAAACTCTTTAATCCTGTACTGATACTCTTTGCCGCTTCATGACTGTCTCTATCTATGAATTTTATAGGTTTAATGGTGCTGGAAGTTTCACAGAGTAAAACACTGGTCTTTGATGAACATATTTCATTTAGAAACCTTCCCAAGCATTTTCTGCGAAATCTGGCTCTTGAAAAATATCCTTCTCTATGCTCTGTGTCACTATAATAGTGACTATGAACAATGGCGGTTTCCACCACCTATACCCTGCAAAAACACACAAATATGTTAAGAAATCCATGCATGGGGGAGGATGGACGCAGTGGAAGGTTGTGGGGGTGGCAGCGCAACAGAGGTGAATGCAGTGGATGCAGTATAAAACAACTGGAAAATGCAGTGAAATGGTGAAGAAATGGTCTAGTGAAAGTTTGGTGGAGGAATGAATGTGGACCGTTTGATCAGATCTGGAGGTGATGATCGATGGTGGAGATTAACTAGTGGAATGAATTTGGAGGGTTGGATGATATGCAATGAAATTTAATGTAAAAAATTAAAGTTGTGATATTAGGCGGAACAATATAAACCTTTAATGTAAAACATTAAAAGTTTAATGTGATCGGGTTACAAAGGTTTTAATATAAAACATTCGATCTCGACCTTTGGATAGAATACAAAGAAAATGCATGAAAAAAATATGAAATGGGCTTGAATGGTGGGACCCGGTCATGGGCAGAGGGTGATTTGATTAGGACCGTTAGATCTTAGGAGGAGATCAACGGTTGCGATGATCCGATGAGGTTCTATGGTCGCACGATGAGAAAAATGTGAATGGAGCGCGAGATTCAATGAGGGCCGTTGATCAATACAGATCAACGGTCGAGATTTGTTGATGAAATTACGGAGGCAGGAAGTGGGGAAGTGGTTTTTCTGAAGAAACAGCTATTTTCGCACAGCAAAAGGTGAGTGAGGTGGTTTTCACTTTTTCGAACACGATATAGGTCTTCGGCTAACACGTGGCCTTTTAAAACCGCCTATATTGCGTGAATTTGAATTGTTAACGTTCAGACGAGGAAAAAATGTGATATTGATGTGGGCCATTAGATCTGGGACTGTGAGATCTAACGGCAGGAGATGAAGCGTGATATGATAATGTGCGCGGTCAGTTAAGGTGGGGTCAAGCCGAAAGCGGTTTTATTGTGAACTGTCCTATCAGTGCGATGGACGGATGAGATTTGCAGAAGAGAAAAAAAGGCAGAGAATATGGTTAGTGGGCGAGATGAATATGAGCCGTCAGATCACGAGGGATGAACGGCTATGATTCAATCGGAGGGAGAGCGATGGAAGGGCCAAAATTCCGATGGTGTGATGGTGCGATTGTATCTGGACCGTTGGATCAGCGGCAGGTCAACGGTCGCGATTGGATCGGAGGGTGTCCAATCGGGGACACAGGTCAGAGTGAGAGCGAATCCTGACCGTTGGTTCTTGTGTATTCAACGGCCAAGATCCAATTGGGGATCGGCCAATCAGGGCATCGGAGGGTGGCACATTTTAAAATCTCCGATTGGCGATGAGTGCGGCGCTGCGATGGCCGTCGGGTTTAAAAGTGAATCAACGGTGGAGATGACCATCAGAGGGTTTACAAAGTAATGTGATAGGGCATGATGGAACAGGCACGGGCCATTAGATCTATTAAAATAAATGGCGGATATCGCTCCAAAGGCTCATAGAACAAATACACCTCACATCGGAACTTTTTTGTTTGCAAAGGAAAAACGTTCCGCTCCAACTCTCCGATGCAATGAGCGCCTTATGCCTTAGCGTTTGGTATTAGCGCTCAGGTTTATGGAGGGGAAGTGGCTAGGGGCTGTCCAAAGGGGGCTAAGCCTTTTATGTGTAAAATGGATGATTTTGGCCTAGAAAAAGAGTTTTTAAGGCTAAACAGAGGCTTTCGATAGAGGTAAAAAGGGATTTTTAAGCCAAACAAAGGGTGTTTGTAAGGTTTATGTCAAACCAGGAGGTAACTCCTCAAAATTAGAATGTGTATTAGCTGAAGAATGCACATGGATTTATACATGGAGGTGAGGCTATTGGGATTCATCTCCCAATGACTCTTGGCCTTCCTTATTTCCTAATAATAATTAATATACAATATTAAATATGCACACCCATCCATAGGATTAGGTGTCAACATTCCCCCCTTTAATCCAAAGGGATGTTGGTGAGTCCAAGCATCGATCTGAACTTTTCAAACTTTTCTCTTCCAAGTGCTTTGGTGAAGATGTCAGCAGTTTTCTCATTTGTGGAACAATGATGTAGATGGATGGTTTTGGCCTGAACATGATGTCGAATTAGATGGTACTTTGTATTGATGTGCTTTGTTCGATCATGGAACTTTGGGTTTTTGGCCAAATTTATTGCAGAAGTGTTGTCGATCATGAGTGGAGTGGAATACATTTGTTTCATATGCAAATCTTCCAGGATTTTCCGGAGCCACACAATTTCCTTTGTTGCTTCAGCTGTTGCCACATATTCTGCCTCGGTCGTGGAATCTGCTGGAACTGACTGTTTGCGTGATCTCCATGAGACAGCTCCTGATCCAAGACTCATGGTGTAACCTGTAGTAGACACCCCTGTTTCTTTGTCACCATCAAAGTCTGAATCAGAGTATCCGATCAAGCTGAAGTCGCCTACCTGTGTATATTTGAGTCCAAAGTCTTGAGTCCCTTTCAAGTACCTTAGCACTCTTTTTGCAGCAGACCAATGTCCTTCACAAGGTTTTTGCATGAACCTTGAGAGGATTCCAACAGCAAATGAAATGTCAGGTCTGGTGGTGGTCAGATAGATAAGACTTCCTACAAGCTGTCTATACTTAGTTGCATCCTAAAATTCCTTCCCTTCAATAGATGTGAGCTTCAAGTTTTGTTCCATTGGAGTGCTTAAGGGTTTACAATCATCCATGCCAAATTTGTTCAAGAGATCTCTAATGTACTTCTTTTGAGAAAGAAATATGAATTTAGGATGTTGAATTACTTCAATACCCAAATAGTAATGAACATGACCCAAATCAGTCATTTCAAAACCTTTCTTCAACTCTTTCTTCATGGATGCAATATAGCTCTCATTGTTTCCTGTTATCAAAAGATCATATACATATACCACAAGATATACAACTGTTTTTCCAACTTTCTTAACAAACAAAGTTGCATCATCAAGATCAAAATGTTTGAAATCAAGTTTCAGAAGATGCTTGGTCAATTTCTCATACCGGGCTCGTGGTGCTTGCTTGAGGCCATACAACGATTTTACAAGTTTGCAAACTTTGTGTTCTTGACCCTTTATCACAAATCCTTCTGGCTGGGACATATAAACTTTCTCCTTTAGATCTCCATTCAAGAAGGCTATTTTTGCATCCATCTGATGGACTTTCCATCCATTCTGAGCTGCTAAGGCAAAGAGAGTCCGGATGGTGGTCCATTTTGCTGTGGGAGCAAAAGTTTCTTCATAATCGATTCCTTCCTTTTGTGCAAAACCTTTTGCCACAAGCCTGGCCTTGTGCTTGTCAAGTGAGCCGTCTGCTTTGTACTTGTTCTTGTAGACCCACTTACAACCAATTGGTTTCGTTCCCAAAGGCGGATCAACCAACTTCCAAGTGCCATTCTTTATCAAGGCATCATACTCCTTCTACATCGCTTCTTTCCATTCATCATGAGAAGCGGCTTCTTTGAAGGAAGTTGGTTCATGATCTGTAGACAAACTCAATTCACAGTTATAAGCAATATCCATATCAACAGGGGAATCATAATTATCTACATCACCTTCGATTTGTTGAGTGGAACTTCTTGTTCCTGTTTTTCCAACCTCATCGGGATGAACATTCTCCAGTGTCTTTGTCAGCCATTTGGGAGGACCTTTCTGAGATGGCCCAGGCTGGTCATTTGACTGAGTTGGGATTGATTCAAGATTCAATCTCCCAATTCTATCAATCACATCATCCAATGTGTCATCTGTGGTTGTTTCTTCATGTGGGGGAGAGTGTGGTTCAGGAAATGATTCCACAGTTTGATTCAATATCGGAATCCCCCCTTCAAGGTGTGGAATCACATTATCAAATTCTTTGAAAGACTTTGCATGTGTGAATCTATCCGGGCGATCAAGTTGCCGCTCAACAACCTTGTCACTCTTGGATGATTCAAGAAATATGACATCTCTTGCTATCACAAACTTCTTATTTGCTTCATCATAGAGATGATATCCTTTGGAGGTATTGGAGTACCCCAAGAAGATACATTTTCTGCTTCTAGCATCAAGTTTGTTCCTTTGACCCTTGGGTATCAAGGCATAACAGGTGGACCCAAAGACCCTGAAATGCTTTACCGAAGGAATGTGGCCATGCCACATTTCAAGAGGAGTTTTGTTTCTAATTGAACTTGAAGGACACCTATTCTTTATGTAAACAGCACATAGAACTGCATCAGCCCAAAACATCAATTTTACATTCTTGAAAAATAACATGGAACGAACCATATTTAAGATAGTTCTGTTCATTCTTTCAGCTACACCATTCTGTTGTGGATTATATGGCACAGTTGTTTGATGTTTGATTCCATGTTGACGAAGATAATTTTCAAATTCATTTGAGGTGTATTCTTTTCCATTATCAGTACGTAGAGAGCCAATATGTGTTTGTGCATCATTTTCAATCCATGTATGAAAATTCTTGAAAGTTTGAAAAGCATCGGACTTATTCTTCAGTAAGTAAATCCAACACATTCTGGTGTAGTCATCAATAAATGTCATCATGTATTTGTTTCCATTTTCAGAAGCAATAGGCATAGGGCCACATAAATCTGAATGAACAAGTTCAAGTTTCCTATGTGCTCTTGAGTGTGAATCATGAAATGGCTGTTTGCTATGCTTACCTAGAATACATGCATCACATTCCTTAGGTTTTCTAGGAATTGTAGGCAGTCCATCAACACCATTTTTCTTCAACAAACGAGTTGTCATTGTTTAAGTGTCCAAATCTAGCATGCCATAAAAGACTTGATGGAAATGTACCTTCATCATGATGTGTTGAATGGCTCGTTTTGAGCATGAAGCAGATGAACCTTTTCGAGCTTCAGAGTCTCCCCTTCTTCTATTCCCTCCATGACAAGTGAGTGATCTGATGCTTTTCTGACCTCTGCCTTGCCATCAAACAAGTGAGCTGAGTGTCCTTGCTGCCGGATTTCAACCAGGGACAACAAGTTTCTCTTCAACTCCGGGAGGTATAGAACCTCATGTAGGATATGATCAGGAAGACCAGGCAGTTTAAGCCTGACTGTGCCAAGCCCTGATGGCTTGAGTTTTGATTTATCTGCGAAATATACTGCTCCATCAACTTTGTCAGTGAATTCTTCAAAAAAATCTTTTCTAAATGTCATGTGACATGTTGCTCCTGAATCTAGCAACCAATCATCTCTCCATGAAGTAAATGAAACATCAAATAGGTTTTCAGTTACTCCATTGTTACAATGTGCTAGAACAGAGTGAGCGGATTCAGGTGCTTTACCTTTGTCTTTGTCATTAGTTTTACCTTTGTCTTGATTTCTGTGCTGCTCAATTTTGTCCCATGGTGTTCTGCATGTGGATGCATCATGTCCATCTCTATTGCAACGTGTGCAATGAAGATTGGATTTGTCAGCTTGTCTGCCCCCCCTTTCTGTGAAGTTTCTTCTTCCTCTTCCTCTTCTGCCACCTCTTCCTCTGGATGAATCTGGAGCATGACTCTTTTCTCTATGTGCCAAGTATGCAGCCTCTTCGGAAGATGAAGGGACTATCATCTTCCCAAAAGCTTTCTCTCTTTCTGCAAACTTTTTCTCAAGTGTATGAAAGGTGATATGCTGAAAGTTTCCACTTGCATGCGAAGACTCAAGATAATGTGAGTAAGTCGGATATAATGCCTTAACATATGCTATGAGAGGTATGTCCATTTTTACACCAGTGTTTTCAATGTCATGCATTATAGATCTTACTTCTGAAGCTAAAGCAAGGGGATCATCATTCTTCATTTCAAGACTGAACAGCTTAATCATCAATTGAACATTTTCTAATTATGAATGTGAGTCATAGAGTTCCTTTAGCTTGTTCAAGGCATCATAAGGATTTTAGAATGATGAAATATGTCGACTCACCTCTTCACTTACGGAGGCTGCAATCAAGGCATAGGCCTTGCAGTTCTTATTTTCCCAAATGGCAAGCTCTTTGTCTGAAGTGGGCTTTGCTGGTGGGTTTTCTTCTTGTCCTTCACAGATTCCTTTCCACAGCTCATTAAAAATGAGTGTGTGTTTAATCTTCCGATACCATTCAAGATAGTTCTCTTTGCCGGAGAGAACCACCCCAACAATTGAGATGAGAGAATGCATTAGATTGCCGGAAAAAATCTTCTGAAGAGGAAAAAATTTCTGCTATAAAAAATTTCAACTCTTGAAATCTTTCAAATAAAGGGGAAAAAACTCTTGCTGGAAAAATACTCTGCAAAAAAACTCTTGCTGAAGACTGAATTTAAATGTACAAAAAACTCTTTGCTATAAACTGAATTCTGCACAAAAAAATATATATATATGTATATTTTTTTTTTTTTGGGAAAAAAAATTTATGAAATGGTAGGGAGGGCAATATTGTGAGAATGAAAAGTGGTATGGGAGGGTGGTATTATTAAATGGTAGTGGGGGGGGGGGGGTATAATATAAAGTGGAGTGGTAAATAAGAGTGGAGGGGGCGGTATTAAACGATGGGAGGGGCGGAAATATAGTGTTTTGGATATTGTATTATGATATGTATATTGGGATAGCGAATGAGAGTGGGCGGTGTTTTATAATACAACGCATACCATGAAAATAAAACCATGTAATCACAATAAAACCAGTGTTTAAATATAATGACAGCGTTTAAATACAATGCGTGGGTGGTATGGTCGACGGTGGTACCATATGAATGGACAGTGTTTAAATATGAACTGTGGTATTAAATATGAGCGGTAATGTGTATACACCAGACATCGTTTTATAACATGTGACAGCGTTGTATACACCAGACAACGTTTTTATAACATGTGACATCGTTTACACCAGAAAGTGTTTTATATAAATGGTGGTAGTGTTGTAAATAGCATGGAGAGACAGCGTGGGAGCGTTGTATACAGCGTGGTAGAGTTGTAAGAGCGGATAGGCAGCGTTGTGACTACTCATTAAAACGCTGGAGGGGCGGACTGTAATACAATATGACTACGCTGGAGGTGTATTGATATGGTGGTGTTGCATATGGACAATCGCTGTATGGACAATCGATTTGTGGGAGGTGGATTGTGGTGGGTATCGATTTGTGGGAGCGTATTAAAAGTTGGGCGCTAGTGTATGGAGAGTATGGGAATGCAGTGGACTGTAGGATTCGAGGGGCGTAGAACAGTGAGAGAGAGGGCACAGAACAGTGAGGGAGAGGGCGCAGAGGAGTGAGGGAGAGGGAGGTGAGTCGATGGAGAATGGAATCTTGCAGAATGACAGAGCCTGCAATTTGCAGAATGACAGAGGAGCCTGCAGTCTTCGAAATTTGTAGAAGATTTAAAGATTTGCAAATGTCAGACCTATGCAGAGAAAAAAAAATGTAGAATATGATCCTAGCGATTAAAACGTGAGAAAGCTATTAATAAAATTAGTCGAAGGCAAGGAGAGAATTCCACACGGGCGAAATGAGTGTAGTGGGTAGCTCTGATACCATGTCAAACCAGGAGGTAACTCCTCAAAATCAGAATGTGTATTAGCTGAATAATGCACATGGATTTATACATGGAGGTGAGGCTATTGGGATTCATCTCCCAATGACTCTTGGCCTTCCTTATTTCCTAATAATAATTAATATACAATATTAAATATGCACACCCATCCATAGGATTAGGTGTCAACAGTTTAAAGGAGTGATGGGATGATTTAGAAGACTTAGGAAGGGATTTTTTGGGGGTCAAAGGGGAAAATTTAGAAAGGGAAAAAAGGGTTAAAATGAGGAATTTTGCAGGGATACAAGGGGCAAATGGAGGCCTTTCTGAGAACAATTTTTTACAGACAGTGAGGCTTCTTTGGATGGAAACAACAGTGAAGATATTTTCAAAGGCAGAGGAAACACAGAGGCTTCAAGGATGAGATATTTTCATAGGAAATGTATCTCTTGAAGGCTCATAAAAATATTTAGCCACCTATTTGCTTGACAAAATTTTCATAGGTGGCTAACAGATCCGAAAACCACGGTTTGCGGACCATAGGAAAGGTGAGGAAATATTGTTATAAATAGAGGGAAATTTTGGATTGTAGGTGGAAAAGACAATGAAGAGATATTGATACGAATTCTGGTTTAGTAGATTTGTTTGGGTTTTTGGGAAGGACTCCTGCTGGCTGTGTGCGCGAAGATCTAGAGTCCAGCTGTGTGCAGACCCTGCTGCTGTGTGAACAAGTCGGGATGGGTATTGTAAGAGGGAATTGATGAATTGATGAATAAGAAAGGCTATTTGAGAACTGAATCTATGTGTACTGTTTATGTGAATCATTGGTAATTGTTGTATTATGCATATTCTTTATTCAGCTGCGAAAGTTCTATATAAGTGTTTTTACTGCATCTAGATCTATTTTGTTCTATTTTATGTAATAATGGGCCACTGCCTTAGAAGTATATGATTATTGAGCACCATACTATAATTTACCTTGTGCACGTGGATGTGAAAAGAGACCTATAAATCCTACTCAGGAAGCTATGGACATCTCAAGGCAGGACGCAGCTCTGCTTGCCTTACCTATCCTTTATCAGGGTGCGGAAACCTAGTTCCAGCACCCACCCATACTACTTCGGGTGAGACTTTGACCTGCGCAAGTAGGTCACTGCCGAAAGGGCCAGTAGTATAGGGGTTTGTTGGCAAACCTTCAACTCCGAACCTGGGTCAGGACCCCTTGAGCCAAAAAAATGGTTCCGTTGCCAGGACTGAGGGTATTTTGAGAGAGAGATCGGTTAATGACAAGAGAGTACTGGAAGCCTGAAAGGAAGGAAATTGAAGAGTGGTTCGAAAAGCAGATTCAGGAATTTGCGATAAAATAAAATTGCAGCACGAAGTTAACGACGGAAAAGTATAAAAATACATACATTCTTATATAAAGCTATGAAATTTTCTTTTTTAAATTTGTAGTCGAGCTTCAGGAGTGGCTGGCTAGGCTCGTAGAATTCCAGAAGTGTTGGAAGGATGAACGAGTCACTCAATGGACCCCAGAGCTGATCCAACAGCTGGAAAGGACTGATAATACCATTACTTGCACGGTGGATCACTAGGTGGATAGTGTGCTAGGAGGATTTGTGACAGAATTTTCCATTGATCAGTTTGTCTCCTACTTTGAGGCTGAGCGAAGATTCTTTAAAGGGTTCTGGGGTAAGTTTATGAAGAAATTACCTTTGCTGATTAAGATATTACTGTGCGAGAAGAGTATTATGTGTATTCATACTAACTAAATGACCTTGGATCCAGACGAGATCGTGACGTGCAGTGGTAAATACTATCAGACCAACCTTGATGGGGAAAGATCTGCCTATAACCCTCTGCGAGAGACGGCTGCCCAAAGCCCCCCAGCTACACCACCGTCTAGGCTGCATAAAGGTAAGAACTCGCCCATACCTCCACCTCCGCCGGACTGTGATATGGCAGCACACCTGAAACTACCTACCTTCAAGGGGGTAGGGGATGAGGATATGGAATGATTTTGGTTTGTAGCAGATTCCTTATGGACTACGCAAAATGTGAAAAACGATACGGTGAAGAGGGCATAGTTGTCCCTGGCGTTTGAAGAAATAGCATTGGACTGGTACTTGCAATATATCTCTTAGAATGGGAGTGCATCTATTCAAGATATGAAGGACGCTCTGAAGCAACAATTCCAAAATCCAAAATCTTACTCTCAGTTGGTAGCAGAAGTGAAGGACTTCAAGCAAGGTGCGTCTGAGTTTGTATGAGAGGCTGATCAACGACTAAAGATAGCAATCAGGGAAGGAGGATTTAAGTATGACGATAGACAACATATGGAATGGTTCATCGCTATTTTGTTTCCCCACCTGCATATGCCAATGAGTCACCAAACGTTTGAGTCGTAGGCAAAATCTATGGAAGTCGCTATGAAACTAGAAGCTGCACCCAGAGAAGATACTTCGTTAGGAGTACAGCAAATTCAGGAGCAGCTCGGGGCTATGCACATGGAAATTCAAAGCCTGTGAAAGGAATGAGGAAAAGGAGCCAACATGGATCTATGGTGCATACAATGTTGGGTATCTGGCCACACGAAGGATCAGTGCCCTCTATTGGAAGATTACATGCAGGCAAGGGGACCTAGTCCAGTCCACCAAGGAGAAAATGGGGAACCCATCCTATCACGACCAGGCTGGAGTGAACCTGCATTGTGGTGTAATGACTACCGTGTAGCGGGGCTGCATGATACGAACCATTGCCATTGGCTAGGTGCGTATGTCCAAGAATTGAAGCAACAGTGGTGTAGGTTCTGCCGGTCGGTAGGACACGATGAGCAGAACTGTTGCACTTACGACCTGATGATAGATTATGGGAACTTGTATAGGGTACAATTAGACCGTGCGTCTCCTAGATCTCCCGCGAGCTTTAGTGGCTTGCTAGCAAGGGGCAGGGGAGGTCGGGGAGGAAGCGCAGTACGAGGACGTGGGCAGCTAATCTGTTATAACTGCGGGGAAGTAGGACACCTTGCAAAGGAATGCCCAAACCCTACAAGGAAATATTGCAAATATTGTAGACATCTGGACCATGTGGTTGAATATTTCCCAATTTTAATAGCAAAAATGCAGGAAAAGCAGCCCATCCCCACACAGAATGTGCAAAGAGTTAAAACCGAGCTAAGGAACATAGACCCAAGTGTGAAATTCATAACATGCAGTGGGATGGTCACCTAGGGATCGAAGGAAGAGGCTGCCAAGGATCCTCTGACCTATCAAGGAGGCTCGAACATGAAGAAGGGACAAGAGACCATGGTCGTAGCTAACCAGGACCTCGCTTAGAAAGTAGCAGCTACTGTGCAGGTACAAACACACCCAAAGATAGATGAGGGGGTTGAGCCCTTTCTGCAGGCATGTCTGAAGCAGCTACGTAACCCAAGGGTTGTAGAGAACCTTCAGGAATTAACGAATAGTTGCGTGGCACAACACAATCTGACCTCCAAGCCCAAGGATGTACACAAACTATACATGTATAAAAAATGCACCGGAAGAGAAATGCGGCTAACTGCGCAGATTGGTGACTACGAGATGGATCAATTTATTTTGGACCTCAGGTCAGATGCGAATGTGTTACCTAAGAAAACATGGAAACGAATGGGAGAACCTAAATTGGAATGGTCCACCATCCAGATGCGCATGGAAAATAAACAAAAGATCATCCTTCTGGGAAGGCTGCTAAAAGTCATGGTAGATATCGCAGGAGTAAAGGTACAATCTTACTTTTAGGAAATAGAAATCATGGAAGATGTGGCTCCCTACCCTGTACTCCTAGGACTGGACTGGGCTATAGATATGGGGGGTGTTATCAATCTCAAAAAGCACAACATGGTGTTTGAAAATAACAACACACGAGTAATAGTACCGTTGGATCCCGCGGAAGGCACATGGTATATAGAGCCAGCATAGGATTGAGAGGAAGTGGATCAGATCTACAAGCTCACTACGTAGGACAAAGATTGGATTAACCCCACAACGAAAGGAGTACTCTGCTAGGAAAAGGATAGTGAATGCTTTTCTGACTCCGATGGGGAACTAGAGAATTGGCAGGGCCGATTGCATGAGGTTTCGATGCTACGATGTCTTTGGGTCACAAGGAACTTCCACTGCATCTCCGCCGAGGTGAGAGACCTGCCCTACTTTGGGGACTCAGGTAACATTAAGGAATTTTCACGCGTATTCGAAGCAGAAGTTCCCACGGGACGCAGGCTAGGGACCCTTAAGCTAGCCCTATGCGGAACACCTACAAGTTGGTGGGATACGCATGGGAAGGTATTTCACAACTGGGAGGAATGTCAGGATGAGATGATCCTGTGATTTGAAGCTCTAGCTGGGAGACGGATCCAAAATTTCCTTGGGTCAGAAGACCCACATAGATATTTGCTTGCATGGGAAAAGCAATGGTGTGACAGAACCCCAAACGAACAGGTTTACTTGTTTATACATGACCTAGGATTTCTTCCAGCTACATGGTATTTAGATGCGAAGCTACATCAGTGCACATGCCATTGGGAGAATTTGCAGGATGAGTTTCTGCAAACATTTAAGGTGGAAGCTGGCAGAGGGGTGCTCGATGCAGCTTTGCAGAACACGGACGCATTAACTAAGGGAAGATCACACCTGTACATCACACCTGGATCAAGGGGAATGCCGGTACCACACACAGTTGAATACTGGAGCCTTAGCCTGACGGAAAGAAAGAATGATCCTCGAACTGTCCCAACCGCGGCGCTGGACGGGATACGTATGGTTGCCAAGTTGCTTGAGTTGTACCTGATGTTAGTCATCAGTATTTTTCACCTGTTGATGATTACTAGTTTCTTAAGCCAAGTTTTCTAGAAGCTGATCACCAAACTGTCAAATCTGTCACCTAGAAAACACCCCTAAATAATTTTTGTCCTCCTACCCATTCCGGTCAGCCTGTGATGAGAAAAACCTATTTGCCAAGTCCTATCTAGTTTTAGCCATATAATCCTGTCCATGAGCTGTCATAGCTAAAGGTTATCTGTTGTCAATTACCTTCATTCCCAAGTCATTCATTATCCAACTGTTGATAAAATGTCTTCCTCCCTATCTCTGGTCATATGTAATTTTGTAATCTAATCATACCAAAGAAAATACTCAGAATCTGTCAAGATTTCCCCTAAGTTAGGTAGTGGCGCTTTAGGGAATCCCTTCCTTGGCAAAAAACATCCTGAGCCAAAAGCCTTTGTTTAGTACCAGCCAACCCTGAATTAGGGCTTAATCTGCGAAAAAAAATCTTAATACATCCATAGGTCGCGCCACTAAGAGGTCTTTTTGTCTCAGTCCGGAAGAAATTCTGCAAAGATCCAATACAAAAAAAGATAAGTATGTTCACTGTCTAAGAAACATGCTTAAGGTCAAACAAAATCTCCATCAGATCCCAAGGAAGTTCTTCAGAGTTCAAAGTCATTGATTGTTACATCTCTACAAGGGTGTGATTTCATCAATGATCAATCTGCAAACAGAGTCAAAGGAGATTAGTCAAAGGTGTCTAGCAATAAAGTACTCTACAATTTCAAATCACATGGTTTCTAGTATAAGGGTTCACAAGGATGTTTTACAAAGGATATATATCTCACAACATGTCTCACAAAGAAAATTGTCAATTTTCACCTTCTGGCCCATTTGATATGATACTAAATAGAGACATGTGGTTTACAGAAAGGTAACCCATTTTTGGAATAGGTGAAATATCTTATCTACAGTGCTAACCTCCTTCATTAAAGCAGATGGTTAAGAGCATAGAAAAAACCTCCTCCTTTAGAAGAGAAGATGGTTAGAAGATCAGTTTAACCTCCTTCATTAAAAGTATATTGTTGGGAACATAATAAGACCTCCTTCAATGAAAATTAGATGGTTAAAAGGCACAAGTGTAACCTCCTTCATTCAAGAAGCAGAGGGTTAAGTTTTCAAAGTGATTTCAGAAATTGTAAATCACCCCCTTCCAAGAGATGGGAAAAGGATGCATCAGCAGTCTTTGATATGGTTTTTGAGAAACTTTCCTTTTGAAGGACAGAGTTGAAAAATAGTGACAAAACAATGAGGTTTCATAGGTTAAAAACCTATTTCACATCAAGAAAAAAGATGACTTTTCTGGTGTTAAGAAAACCCTGTTTCCTTTGTTCATAAAGACCTCCTTCAAACTGTTATAAGGGTGAAATTTGGGCTAAAAACCTTCATCCAAATAGCCAAAGAAAGAGAGATCTGGCTGGGTTTGACAGTAGTTTCCGCATAGTCATACAGAGAAGATAGTAAAGGAAAGAAAAGACATAATCTTCAGAAAGTACATTAGTGGTTTTAAGGGTCATTTCCTTGATGAGAAGCAGTGAGAAAAATCTTGTTTTAAAGGAGGCCTCCTCACTTCAAAAAAATGGATTTATGGTTTTTCCAAAGGGTGGCCATAGCATTGTTTCTATGAGTCTTTTTCAAATAATAGGTCTTTGTGGTATTTTCGAAAGTGATACATATTGGGGGCAGTAATTGATGTTTTTATGAAAAACCTCTTCAAAAAGGCATAAACCCCTTCTAAAATTGGCTGCAAAGGCATTAGAGCTTTTTCAAAATTTTAAAGGAGGGAAGAGCTTTTAAAAGGGCCCTCATCAAATTTCAAAACCCGAAGAAAACTTTCCTTAACCTACTCACTGAATAAGGAAGTGTTTTTCGGGCGTTTTTCAAGTTTTCAGCGCTTAAACTCCACACGGTGCGCCTGTGAGCGCCCGTCCATAGTGTTTGAATGAAGGCACAGTGCGCCTGTAGCTGCGTGTGGCACGCCTGTGCCTGCAGTCACCGGGTGCCTGAGACCGACCCGACACCTTCTCTGCGCGACGCTTTTTGCTATAAACGTCCCACTCATCCATCGGTCTTCAACAAACTTCTTTGAACATTGCACCAGCAATCAAAAAGGCCTAAAAATCATTCCTCAAGGTATTTATCCATCTCCTATCCAAGTTGTTAGTCCTAAGGAGGGTTTAAATTATAATTTTCAAAGGAGAGGAGATTTTTCTTGGGCTGTGGTAGTGAGGGTGTTGTGTTAGTAAAGAGAAGGGTTTTTCGTCTGTGATTTCATAGATAAACAGTGATCAAAGGATAGGGTCTTTTGTCTTCTTCAAAGAGTTCTTATTGCTACATGTTACAAAGGATTAAAGGACAGAGTTTGAAAGTGAATGAGACTGTGGGTCAAAACTAGAGAATAACACCTGCCTCCAAATCCACTAGCAGACCTTGTAAAAAACTCCATTACTCAACACCAATGTTAAATGGATGAAATGGTTTTTCATTCAACTCCTGCCTATTTAATAAACTCAAAAGAGCAGCAAAGATCATAAAGGAGACATAGACTGTTTAGTACTCAGTAACAAGGAGGTGCTTTTATGTTTTAGAAAAATAATAATCATCCACAGAGAAGCAGTTTTATTCAAAAGCAGGAACAATGTTTGCTAAAGGGTATAGTCTGTGTTTCAAATTAGTGCCTTGAAACAACTATACCTAAAGTGACAGTGTTTTTCAAAGGGAGCCTCTTTCTTGTTTAAACTACAGTAAATAGTCAGTCAAAGGAAGGGGATTTCATATTGTCAAGATCAAAAGGGTTGTGTCATTTGAGCCAGTAGGTTAGCCAGCTAAGGAATGATTTTCCTTTTCCTCAAAGGGTAAAGGGTGTATTGATTGAAAATTTATCTCAGTAAACATTTGAGATAGTTTTCCTTGGTGACTCAACCAAGAATCTCAGAAGAAAAATGCCTCTGAGGCAAGATATCAGAAGTGGCTCTCACAAAATATATGAACCTTTTTCAACTGAGGAAGTGAATGCCTATCATTTAGTGCTTTTTAACATTCATGAAGTAGGATGTTTGGAGTTTTGTCAAAAGGTTCAGGAGGTAAAAATTTATCTTCCCTTGACACATATATTTGCTTTAAGGCTGCAAGGGAAACATGTTCATCTAGCAGGCTTAGACTTCAAGCTCTCTCCTAGATATATTTCCAGAGCTACCAAAATTCCATATGTCGGAGAAAAATGGTTTAAGCAGAGCTACCTAGATTTAGATCAATACAAACCCTTCTTGAAACCAGAGCATCGGGATGCATGCCCATCTATCTTTCCTTTTTCCTATTGGTTGACTAGCTATGCTCCTCTCTTGAAGACAATCATGAAATATTTCACATGCGAAGGGAGGTTTTCCCGGGTTTATGCTTACCATATCAGGCTACTCATGCACTTCACAAGAACCCAATTTATAAACCTACCATTTTTCCTGTATAGAAGTATTGAAAAGATGGCTTCTACTGTTCAAAAGAAGCCTTCCTCTCAGCAACAAGCTTGTCTTTTCCATCATTCCCTTATCAAGATTGTCATTCTCCATCAACTTGAGAAAAAGGGAGTTTCTTGGGACTCTTTCATTTCACATCCTGATTTCGCCACTGCTTCTTCATCCCATGCATCTCCTTCACCATCCACTCATCATCTTTCTCCTTCTTCTAGTAAACCCACTCCTAAGAAGCAAAAATATCCTATTGTTGATCAAGAAGAAGAGCACAGTGAGAAAGAGCAAAACAGTGATGAAGAGGAGAAAATTGAAGAAAATAACAGTGATGAAGAGCACCACAGTGATGAAGAAGAGCACAGTGAGAAAGAGAAAAATAGTGAAGAGGATCAAAGTCAAAAGGAGCAAAGTGAAGAAGAGCAAAACAATGAAGACGGAAATGATGAAGAAATGGAACAGGTTGATGAGGAACACAACAGTCACAAAGAGGAAAATATTGGTAGCCCACACAACAGCAAGCATGATGATTATGAAGCACAGAACATTGAGGATACAGAGCCTAAAATTCCTGAAGAAAGCAGGGAAAAAGGTGAACAAGGCAGCCCTCAAGGAGACATGCAAGGTGACAGTCAAATAATTCATGAGGAGGGTCAAAACAGTCCTCAAAGGGACACTTTTGATGAAAGAAATGAAAGCCCACCAGCCAGCAAGGATGATGATGGGAGCAGTAAGGGCAAAGACCAAATAGAGCATGTGCTAACTACCTCTCCTAGGCAAGGGGCCATGCTTTCTTCTCCAAAGGTAACAAAGCCCCGAACATCAAGAAAGAAAGTGGCTCAAATTGTAACTCCAAATTTTACTAGAGCACTCCGAAGCAAAGGGAAGTTGCCCAAGCAATCCATTGTTGAATTACCAAAGAGGAGGAGGACCAAGAAGGCCACCCAAAGCAAGGGCAAAGAGAAGGAGGAAAGTAGCCATGAGAAAGAGAGGGATTTTGACATAATTCAGATAAACAGTGACGACAGTGACAAAGAGGCCAGAATATTAGAGTCTCTCTTGCTAAATAGAGAAGAACAAATTCATGATCTAAGAGTGGATCTAGAGAGGTGTAAAAACCTCATTCATTTTCTGCAAACACAAAACAAACAAATGAGTGTCCACATGGCAGTTTATCAGAAATGGGCTATCAAGTATAAAAAAGAAGCCTCCAAAGCGCAAATAAAGTTGGAAGAACTCATGGGCGAATTCAATGATAGTGAAGAAGAAGATTAGCTAAGGAGGAAGAGGCCAAGGACTATGGGACTCAAAAGAGCTTTGGAGAAACAAAAAGAGGAAGAGGCTGCCCTTTTCCAATCTTTTCCTCTTACTAATTTATTCACCCAAGAGATAGAAAACAAAAGAGAAGCATGGCTTGAAAGGGTGAATGAACACTTGGAGAATAAGTTGGAAAAGGCCAATAGAGACTTGAACCTTCAAAGAAAAATGACTGAGCACTATAAGAAGCTTAATCAATTCACTCGAAGGAAATTGAAGGCTACACAAGAAAAGCTCAAGGAGGCTCGAAAGAGGCGCCCGGCACAAAAAGTGAAGAAAGGCATATCAAGGCTTGAAATTTTGGCCTCTGCTACTCAGCATGCTTCTAAAAACCCATGAGGGTCATGCTCGCCAAAATTGGGCATAATTCGACAAGTTTTTGTTTTTGACATTTTTGGGCTTTTTGCAAAAAATCATGGGCATCGCCATTTTTGTTTGAAGCATCCTCAAAGGATGAAAATGGTATCATTGGATGCCATAATTTCAGAGGCATCTACTCAGAAAATTTCAGATCAATTGAAGATTTTTTGGTCCCCCAAAGTGGCGAAAAACAGTCACTTTTTCAACACTCTACCCCGCATATCAGCAAAGGCTAATTTCTGGGTTTTTCCACACAGGTCATATTTTCATAGGCTTCTAGTGATCAGTTTGGGGAGAAAAATAATTTTCAAAAACTAGACATCCAGGGATTTCCAACAAGCCATCACGGGCCTCGTTTCAACATCGGGAAGTAATCCAAAGGTTGCCCGCAAAACAGGGAATTTTCTGCTGCTATATTTCTAAGGTATTTTTGTTAAAATGCAGTTTTCTGAAGTGGCTTTTCCAAATGTGTGTTTAGCCTTTTTTGGCCATTTTCAGTAGGGAAAAGTCAATTTAATTTCCTTTTTTAGAATTTTTAGGATATTTTTATAGATATTTTGTGCCTTGGGCTTTGCAAAGCCTCAAGGACAAAATCAAATATTTTTGATGGGCCAATGAGCTTGCTAGTTGCACTAGGAGGTTCTCCTTCATCTTGGCCTATATATTCCAAGAGACTTCATTGTAAAAAAGGCTGAACTTGATGATATAGAGCAATATATGGTTATAAAAGCTTGGAAGAAATACTTGTCTCATGCATTGGATAGTTTCTTGAATGTTTTGGATGATGAAAGAGGACCGTTGTTGGATTCCTTGACTTGGTAAAATGGTATAGTGTCCCTCTCTATTATGTTTCTTAGTTTTCATACATATTTCATGTTCTTTCTTGCTGTAAGACAGTAGAGAATAGATTTGAAACATGCCCATGGAGGCACCTCAGATTTCCTGTTTCATTACAGCTTCTATGTTTTCTTCCTTCTTAGTCATATCAAAGAATTATTAACTGCTCTTTGATCACTGAAGAAGTTGTTTGCTTGTTTAATTTATAGTTGTTATGCATGCTAAGTATGATTCACGGTACACCCTGCTTACTCATGGCTAGTCAAAGCTTCCACCTCTGAAACCTTTCTTTGAATGTTTGATTGTCCTAGTTGAACCAAAGAGGTCTTGTATCGATCTTGCCCTTTGCCTAAAACTCTGCAATCTTAGTTCAAAGTGCCCGATAACCCAAAATACTATGTCTAGGAGTTCCCTCTTAGTAGTTTGAGTTATTTGTTTGTCTCAATTGTTTTTTCCCAAAGTCTGATAGTGATTTTCCTAAAGTTAGAGAGTCATATATCTCTATGTATCTCTTGAATGTTTATTTCTATGCATCTATCAGTTTGAAGTTACATTTATCATGATTAATGGTTAGCCCTACCATATAAATGTTTGCTATTGAACTATTTATGTTTGAAAGCCTTTGTCCTTCACAAACTTAGTGTCCATCCCACTTCATTTTACTTAAGGATCCATTTTACCTTGATCAAATCAGCCCTTCAACATATCTTGTATCATCATCTGAGGCTTTCTCGACCTTTTCAACCCCATAGCCCAGTTGATCTAACAATATTTTTATCTATTTAGTCTTGGATCAGTTCCTCCCTCAAAAACCTAAAAACAAAACCAAAAACCTACTTCATAACTAGCCTAAAATCAAAAACATAAGAAGAAAACAAATAGATATCCCTTACGCAAATAGAGAGAGCCCTCTCTGAGTCTAGGAAGGCTAGGTCCTTGGGCTCCAAATATTGGTTTGATGTTACCCTGTCACTTGGCTTGCCAATCAGCCAAATCACAGGACCCTAACACATGAATCGCATTACAACACACCCGACATCAGCTTTAATTCGGGATGCATGAGCAACACAGATGCATCATCCAAGGTCAGTAGATCTGTGGGGAAGCCCTCAGGTATGAATGATGACCGTCAGAACACTGAAATCTAGTAAAAAGGGAATCTTACCGTTACGTAAAATAGGCGGTTGGCAACCAATGCGGCAATTTATGGTGAGTTTTTCCTGGTTGCATGATGGTAAGTTTCCAGTTAGATTTACTCTAAATTTGGATAGACCTGGACATTATAAGGAAGAAAGGATAACTCCGATCAAGGCTTCATATTGTCTCTGTAATCTGCATATGTTATTCTACTTCTTGATTGTATGGACCTTTAGTGTTTGGGTCATACCCCATTAACCTACTTCCGCTATCTACGAGTTTCCAAATTAGGAAGCATATCCTTTTGTTGCTATGGCAGCCCCTAACCTTCCGAACGCTTTGGCCCTTACCAGTCCAGCACCTGCAGAGATTGTGTTGAGAGGGTCTGGGGATGCCGAAATTGATAATATGATTGCCCTCTAGCTCTCTGCGGGGAAAATTAACTTTGAACCCTGTGTAGAAAGGCGCCAAAGCTACACAACAGAATTTCATAACCTTTCCAACCCTGGGATGATCGCAGGCCCCAGCCGGATGGGCTCGGAAGATGCCATGACGGATGATATGCAACTCACGCAGCTCGCTATGAGAACTGACGCAGTCGAGTCGCAACTAGTCCCGCGCACGAAAGAGATTACTAACAAGGATACTCCATCCCCCCGGGGTACGAAGCGGTATAGGGATACGCTGTGACTTCTCAGTTCTAGGCTCCCTGCCAGCGAAAGCCATATTTTTTTGCTACCTTGCACTATCTTGGTCGGTGAACACCTCCTAACATCTACGGAACTACAAGTGGACTTGGCACAACTGCCCCGCGAGGCATTACAGGGTTTACACACCGCCATGATGCAAGAGATCCATCAACACAACCAGACCACGCAGAAACATCTTGATGGGGCCACACCACTCCTCACACACCAAACCGAAGATATCTCCCTTCTGGCGCAGCTCGAAACAGTGGTTCACCAGCTCGACACAGAGATCCCTGATGAACTCTCGGTGTTCGCTCCGCTTCAGGCTACCATAGAAGGCTTGGTTGTAGCACTCAGGGCATCCCGAACTGAAGTACAGACCCTCAAGACCCAAATGGCCCACCAATTCACTACGTTACAGTACCAAGCATAACCTACCATACCCCCGGCAGTATGGGCACAATGTGTTGCATTGATAACAGAAGCTACAGATATTATTAAAGGACAACTTACTCTAGGTAATCAGTTTCTCGAGGCGGCCATGAAGCTCTGGATAGCGGTCCAATTCAACCCGATGCTTCAGCATGTCAAGAAGGACTTACGACAGAAGGAAGTTGCTTTCAATCAGATCGAAGCTACCTTGCCCTCCCTCATCCCTATGCAGCGTCTGGCACTCTTGAAAACTAGCAACGCCTTCCAAGACATGATTGCGGATCTCCAACGCGCGAAGCATGTCATCAGAAAGCGCTTGAAGCCATGGGGCGATGCCGCCTTCCAGATATCTCAGGGTGCTCACGACGCCATCGCGCGACTCAACCAGATATTAGAGCGGGTTACCATGGCTCCTGAAGGACTGACCTCCCTGAAGCTTGTCGATATCACATAGAGTGCTACTGCCTAGAGTCAAGAAGTGTTACCTCCAATGATCTCAGCCCTCAATACCTTACGTGCGCAGATAGAGACCGCACCACCACAATGACTCGGGACGAGTCACAAGATTGTGCTGGGGGACTGTTGGAACAGGGTCTCCTACGAGTTGCGAAATTGGTCGGATTTTTCATTATATTTAGTCTAGCGCAGGGGTTTTGGGGTAGGTAAAAGCCTCAAAAGCATTGTAATAGGGTAGAGGGTAAACCTGGGGTCCGAAAACCATAGTTTGTGGACCATAGGAAAGGTGAGGAAATATTTTTATAAATAGAGGGACATTTTGGATTGTAGGTAGAAAAGAAAATGAAGAGATATTGATGTGAATTGTGGTTCAGTATATCTATTTGGGTTTTTGGGAAGGATTGCTGCTGGCTGTGTGTGTGGAGATCCATAGTCCAGCTGTGCGCGGACCCTGCTGTTGTGTGTGTAGGTCGAGACGGGTATTGTAAGAGGGAATTGATGAATAAGAAAGGTTGTTTGAGAACTGAATCTATGTGTACTATTTATGCAAATCATTGGTAATTGCTGTATTATGTGTATTATGTATTCAACTGCGAAAGTTCTGTATAAGTGTTTTTACTGCATCTAGATTTTTTTTGTTCTATTTGATGCAATACTGAGCTACTACCTTAGAGCACCATAGTATAATTTACCTTGCGCACGTGGATGCGAAAATATACCTATAAATCCTACTCGTTAAGATCTGGACATCTCGAGGTAGGATGCAGCTCTGATAGCCTTACTTATCCTTTCTCAAGGTGCGGAAACCTGGTTCCAGCACCCACCCATACTACTTCGGGTGATACTTTGACCTACGCAAGTAGGTCACTACCAAAAGGGCCAGTAGTATAGGGGTTTGTTGGCAAACCTTGAACTCTAAACTTGGGTCAGGACCCCTTGAGCCAACAAATGGTTCCGTGCTGGGACTAGGAGCATTTTGAGAGAGGGATCGGGTAGTGACAAGATAGTACTGGAAGCCTAAAAGGAAGGAAATAAAGGAGTGGTTCGAAAAGAAGATTCAGGAATTTGTGATAAAAGAAAATCATAGCACGAAGTTAATGACGAAAAATTAGAAAAATACATACATTCTTAGAGAAAGCTACAAAAAAAATTTTGTGACATTTGCAATCGAGCTTCAAGAGTGGCTGGCTAGGCTCGTAGAATTCCAGAAGTGTTGGAAGGACGAACGAGTCACTCAATGGACCCCAGAGCTGATCCAGCAGCTAGAAAGGATTGATAATACCATCACTCTCATGGTGGATCATTGGGTGGATAGTGTGCTAGGAGTATTTGTGATAGAATTTTCCATTGATCAGTTTGTCTCCTACTTTGAGGCTGAGTGAAGATTCTTTAAAGGATTCCGGGGAAAGTTTCTCAAGACATTACCTTTGCTGATTAAGATATTACTGTGTGAGAAGAGTATTGTGTGTAGTCATACTAACTGAATGACCTCAGATCCAGATGAGAGCGCGACGTACAGTGGTAAATACTATTGGACCAACCTTGACAGGGAAAGATCTACCGATAACCCTTTGCAAGAGATGGCTGCGCAAAGCCCCTGGCTACACTGCTGTCCAGGCCGCATAAAGGTAAGAACTCACCCATACCTCCGCCTCTGCCGGATAGTGATATGGCTACGCACCTAAAACTACCTACCTTCAAGGGGGTAGGGGATGAGGATATGAACCAATTTTGGTTTGTAGCAGATTCTGTATGGACTGCGCAAAATGTGACAAACGATACGGTGAAGAGGGCACAACTGTCCCTGGAATTTGAAGAAAGAGCGTTGGACTGGTACATGCGATACATCTCTCAAAACGGGAGTGCATCTATTTAAGATATTAAGGATGCTCTGAAGCAACAATTCCGAAAGCCAAAATATTACTCTCATTTGGTAGCAAAAGTGAAGGACTTCAAGAAAGGTGAATCTGAGTCTGTATGGGAGGCTGATCAGTGACTAAAGAAAGCAATCAAGGAAGGAGGATTTGAGTATGACGATAGAAAAAATACGGAATGGTTCATCGCTATGTTGTTGCCCCACTTGCATATGTCAATGAGTCACCAAACATTTGAGTCACAGGAAAAAGATGTGGAAGTCACTATGAAACTAGAAGCTGCACCTAGATAAGATACTTCGTTAGGAGTACAACAAATTCAAGAGCAGCTTGAGGCTATGCACATGGAAATTCATAACCTGCAAAAGGAATGAGGAAAAGGAGTCAACATAGATCTATGGTGCATACGATGTTGGGTATCTGGCCACACGAAGGATCAATGGTCTCTATTGGCAGATTACATGCAGGCAGGGGGACGTAGTCCGGTTTGCCCAGGAGAAAATGGGGAACCCATCCTATCACGACCAGGCTCGAGCAGACCTGCATTGTGGTGCGATGATTTCCATGTAGTGGGGCTGCATGATATGAACCATTTCCCTAGGCTAGGTGCATATGTCCCAGAACTGAAGCAACAGTGGTGCAGGTTCTGTCGGTCGGTAGGACACGATGAGCAGAACTGTCGCACTTATGACCTGACGATAGATCGCGGGAACTTGTATAGGGTATAGTCATACCCTGCGTCGCCTAGATCTCCCACAAGCTTTGGTGGCTCGCCAGCAAGGGGCAGGGGAGGTCGGGGAGGAAGTGCAGGATGAGGACGTGGGCAGCTAATCTGTTATAACTGCGGGGAAGTAGGACATTTTGCAAGGGACTGCCCAAACCCTACAAGGAAATCTTGAAAATATTGTAGATAGTTGGACCATGTGGTTGAATATTGCTAATTTTAATAGCCAAAATGCAAGAAAAGTAGCCCATCCCCATGCATAATGTTCAAAGAGTTAAAATCGAGCTAAGGAACATAGACCCAAGTGTGAAAGTCATAACATGCAGTGGGATGGTCACCCAGGGATCGAACGAAGAGGCTGCTAGGTATCCTTTGACCTATCAAGGAGGCTCGAACATAAAGAAGGGACAAGAGACCATGGTCGTAGCTGACTAAGACCTCGCTCAGAAAGTAGCAACTACTACGCAGGTACCAACACACCCCAAGATAGATGAGGGGTTTGAGCCCTTTCTGCAGGAATGTATGAAGATGCTATGTAACCCAAGGGATGTAGAGAACCTTCAGGAATTAATGAATAGCTATGCAACGCGGCCTGATCCAACCTTTGGGACCAAGGATGTACTCAAACTATACAAGTATAAAAAACGCACTGGAAGAGAAATGTGGCTGACTGCGCAAATTGGTGACTACGAGATGGATCAAGTTATTTTGGACCTTGGGTCAAATGCAAACATGTTACCTAAGAAAACATGGCAACGAATGGGAGAACCTAAATTGGAATGGTCCACCATCCAGCTGAGCATGAAAAATCTACAAAAGATCATCCCTCTGGGAAGGCTGCCAAAAGTCATGGTAGATATCGCAGGAGTAAAGGTCCAAGCTAACTTTGAGGTACCCCGCTCCATGTCGTAGGTTTTGCGCACATATTTAGTAGTCTCCTCTTCATACTTCTTGCCAATGTGTTCCAAGGGATTTTGTCCTTTCATGGGAACACCAATAATTCGATGAATGAGTGCAACATCGATAGGGATTCGATCCTGGATCCATAGGCAGCCATCATTAACCAGGGCGAGCAACTGACATGCCAGACGATCCGTGATGTTGTCGTGGCTGAAGTGCGACATCCTTAGCAGGTTCAGGAGCCTAGACCCAGCCAATCCACACACCCAACACACGGGGATAATATTTATCCCATCGTCTTCCTGAACTCTGTTGAGGTATAACTTGGGTGCCAACTCAGGGAAGGCCTCCAAATTGTCCAAGTCATCATCATCAAATTTTATCTCATGGAGCCTTCCAAAAGTTTTTCCAATGACGAGGGCTTCTCCCGAGGTCAGTGGCATCTGCAGGTAGGTGATCAAGCCGTCGAGATTCTTCGGTGTGCGTGTCGAGGGCTTGTGTGGCTGAAAAAAGGGCGGTTGCCAATTGATTGGTGCGACGACCTGGGCTTCTTTCTGAGCAAAGCATGCCTGGGGCGTCGCTCGCAGAGATTTTACATTACTTTGGGAAGTACAGGGCTTCACCCCAACACATTTCGCAGGTTTTCCTAAACCTTGAGCTTTTTCCTTTCCTTTCTTCTTGGTTGGGCTCGGCATGGAGATAATCTCTTTGGCCTCGGACTCAATCTCCACTACTTCCTCGGTTTCTTGTTCTGCCAAGGTCACTGGTTCTGAGGGCTCAAAAGATTAGTGGTCGTCATTCTGGCACAAAAGAAAAACTCTGGATGGCTACTATCCAAGAGGGAAGTGCGCTCAGACATCAACAAAATATAAAATACATAGAATCGTACAGAGCACAAACTTGTCAAGCACAAGCTATTCAAGTGATACAGAACCCTTGTCTGATCTATCCTCCTAATTTTATAGCCTTTTCGATCAACCAACGGTTGCGTAAACTTCACTTGGAACTTACCGTCAAGTAAATGGTAAAAGATCTCCCAAAATTGCCTCATTAAATGTCGGCCGCCCGCTCCTGTTAACGGTAACTTTTTATTTTTACCCAATTTTACTATGCCAACGACTAGTTTTCGCACCTCTTGTGCACCCACTGCAGCCCTGCACTCCCAGTGCACCTCTGTGCTTCCAGCACACCCTCTGTTCTCTGAAAATTCTCCTGCGTCTCTCGTGCATCCCTCTGGCCATCGAATTCAGTAGCCACGCCCTGTGCATATCATGGTACCATCTGTTCTTACCTTCCGTGGTGGGCGTGGCCCATTTTATATAGCTACTCCGGCCATATAGTCATTTGATCCGATACGGTTTGAGTTGGCTGCATTGACATAGCTGGGTAGCATATTGCCGCGTAGGGTAGCTAATCAAACATCTCTACCATCCGTGATTTCTTTAACTACATAGGGCCCGAGCAAGTACTATCGGAACTTCCCCGGGTGTTTCACAAATTGGCTATCATATAGTAGTACTAAGTCACCCTCCGAAAAAGACTTTTGTTGAATATGTCGATGATGCCATGCCTTATCCCAAACCTTCTAAACCTGCTGATGGAAATTAGCAATGAAATGGTCTTCCTCCAAAGCCACAAGTTGTGCTAACCGCTCCTCCATGATATCAGGCTTCACCATATTCGTAAAGGCTGTGACGCACAAGCTAGGAACAATGTATTCCATGGGAATAATGGCCTCCTTGCCATAAAACATCTGAAAGGGTGTTTTCCCCATCAACTTCTTATAGGTGGTTCGGTAGGCCCAAAGAATAAATGGGATGCGCACGTCCCAGTCGTTGTGATTAGCATTACATACCTTGGTCAGTGCGTGCTCCAAGACTTTATTAAAATCTTTGACCACTCCATTTTCCTGAGGATGATACAAAGTGATTTTTGCATGATGGATCCGAAACTCTTCCGTCAAGGCCTGTATTGTTTCATTGACAAAGTGCATATCTCTATCGCTCATCATGATTTTTGGACACCCAAATATAGTCAGAATATGCTCAAAGATGAAGTGCGCAGTGGTATCTGCAGTGAAATCCTTTAATGCTTGTGCTTTGGCCCACCTAGTTACATAATTAGTAGCAGTTATAATGTAACACACACCTGTCTTCTTTTCGGGTGGGTTGATAGGTCCTACAAAATCGATGGCCCACTTGTCAAATTATTGCAGGGCCATTTGTGGTTGAAGGGGCATTTCATCCTTGCAGGATGACCTTCCGGTTCATTGGCATGTATCACAGGCCTTACAATAGTCGTGAGAGTAACTATGCAGGGTAAGCCACCATAATCCAGATCTTAAGATCTTATGCGTCATTGATTTCCCTGCATAGTGGCCTCCTGCTACCCCATCGTGGGCTTCTTCCAAGATATCAGGTCATTCATGTTCCAAAACATACCATTGCAGCACTTCATTTTCTCCCATCTTATATAGATGACCTGCAATGCTGGTAAAATCCATAGCGTAGGTTACCAACTCTTTCTTCTGTTGCACCAAATACTCCGCAGGTGACCTGCCTGTAGTCAAGAACTGAATGATGTCAGCGAAGTGCACATCAACTACCTTAATAGTAAATAGCTGTGCATCAGGAAATCATTCTTCCAGGTTGGTTGGGTCCTCGCCAGTCTCAATTCGGGACAAGTGATCCGACCCAGCATTCAACTTCCCTGGCTTGAAAATTATCTCAAAGTCTTATTCCTAGAACAACAATAGCCATCGACAGATTCCCCCCCCCCCCCCAACACAAGATTATTCACCAGGTACTTCAAAGCCGAATGATCTATAAAAATTTTGAAGTGTCCTCCTAACAGATAGTGCTGATACTTCTGTAATGCATAGACCATTTCCAAGCCTTTCCGTTTTGTGGTAGAGTAGTTGCGCTCTACACTAGAGAGTTTCCTACTGGAAAATGCAACCGGATGATCAATGTCTCTGTCTCTAGGCTGCGTAAGGACAACTCCTAGGGCGATTCCCAAGGCATCGACGTGAACATGAAACACCCTCACCCAATCAGGAAAAATGAGGATAGGCGCAAAGACCATATTTTCTTTGAGTAGATAGAAGCACCTCTGACACTCATCATCCCAAAAAAATGAAACATCCTTCTTAAGTAGCTTCTCCATACGCGTTGTGATCAGCGCATACCCCTGAATGAACTTCTTGTAGTATCCTGTGTGTCTGAGGATCGAACGTAGTTGCTTTTCAGTTGTAGGTACTACAAGATTTATAATTACAACAACTTTCGCAGGGTCAACCATCAACCACTATTGGCACACTATATGTTCGAGCAAGATTACGAAGGGTACGCAGAATATACACTCCTTGATATTAAGGGAAATCTGGTGCTTCCTATAGGCATCCAACATCATGCGAAGGTGTAATATTCCTAATTAGCCCAAGCTAATAGGAATAGTTCATTTTGTTTTGATTTTCTAAATTGATGAATAAAATGTAAAGGAGAACATGTAAACTCCTAAAAACATCAAAATAAATCAATGCCCAAAGTGAATAGAGGCAAATCAGGGTTGTCTCAATAAAATACCCTTATAATGTGAAAAGGGGATCATCTGAGTGGCTGGATTTTACACTTATGTGTGTGATCAAGGGCAAATGGATGAGGACATAATCAAGTTTGACTAAGTCAACATGCATGCATGAAGAAGAAGAGATCATCGATAAAACCACTTCAGTGTGAACAAGGATCAACATAGGCAAAAATTTGTGAACTATATTGATTGCACTTGTAGCTGTGAATGGGTTTGAGCTATGAGACTAGGTCAACCTTGACCGAATCTATAGCACAGTCTAGATTCAATGCACCTCATGGAGGGACAGTGCAGTTCTAGAAGGAGGCCCTCATGTGAAAGGAGATAATTCCTCAAGGTGGTTTAGGGTTTGCCAAAGCTCTCATATTATAAAAGGAAGGGGAAGGCTCAAGAGAAGGTTGTTGAATGATATTATATTTTTTGATTATATTTTATGTTTAGACATATCTCATTCTCTTGGCCGTTTAGCAGAGAATTGTGAGGATTTCCTCTTTAGGGATTCTCTCTCCTTCCATTGAGTAGCTCTTGGAGGGCATTGCACTTCTCTTCCAATACCAGGCATATGGCCAAGCTCCATCTCCCTTAGACATCGTAAATCCTACTGTGATTTACTTGTTTCAGTTAGCTACAATAAGTGGAGACTAGGTCTGCTCAGATCTAGCTTGTATTGGTGGCTCTTCTCAGTGTGTGTGATATTTAACCTCCTGGAAGAGTCCATCTATTGTTTGAGCTTCAGATTTCAGATCTTGGCATGTGGCCAACTCACTTCTCAACATCTATAGTGCAGTTAGCTTCAGAAAGTGTGTCATTTTCTAGAGTGTTGTAGTAGCAGGGTTTGATCCCTTGCTTGTGAGATTTTTCCTTGGAGGAAGGGCCAACCCTTCTCCTGGAAAAGAATTTTACATCATTATTTTTCTCTCTCATGTATTATTCATATATTTTCTTATAAAGCTGTAGTAGACTGTGTTTTCCAGATCCATATTCTGCAGATCTTTCATTCTTACACTTGTACTTTCAGGAAACCCTTGCCGGGTTATCTTTCTGATGTGTAAAGGAGCTAAATCTCCATTTTTCTTCATGTTCTGAGCAATAAAACTCCATATCAGATGTTGGCATCATATTGTAGCAAAAACCCTCTGTAAATGACGCTGTACATGCTTCAGTAAAATTTTGTTTAGTAAAATTCATGGGATTTCAACATTTTAAGCCATATTGGGAGTGGTAAATATGTTTAACATAGCTAGAGTCATTTGTTTGGGCTGAAATTTGATATGTAAGTATATTATGACCTAAGCTATGGGATCCAAATATCCTTTGCCCTTACTGTTATGAAAATCCCTAAATTTAATGTTTTTAGGGCTAAAATAGCTACTTTTTCCCATTTTTTGGGTAGAATGGATCATACTTCTTGACACATTCCATGGATGAATAGCTTGCTGCAGCTCCAACATTGTGTTTAAATATTGCTGCAGTCCCATTATTGGGAATTTTCTAGCCATTCTAGGTGTGATAGGCTTGTTTATCTCACCTAGTTTGCTTGGTCTCTGATTTCCTCTTGGATTTGGATCTTAGATTATCAGATCTAAGAGATCCAAGGGCTAATCTTATTTTCTGTAGCATAAATTCCTGAAAAATGCGTTTTTCAGGCATAACTTGCTAGCAATCCCAATTTGGGGATATTATAGTGGTATCAAAGCATCTTTCTTTGCTCAACCTATGAGTCTCTACCCAAGAAGATAAAAGAAGATTAGAAGGATGAAGAAGATGATATTTCTCTCATCAGTTTTCATATCCAGAAAGGCCCTCCCCCACGAGGTTAAGAAGATGAAGAGTAGAAGTGAAACTCCTAGAGGGTTTCAAGAAGAGGAAGAGCCATGCACTTCCTATTCTCAAAGAGGAGAAGACAAGAAGCATAGAGGACACTTGGAATCTGAGATTCCAAGTGAGTAAAAAGCTAAATCTAGAGCCTGCAAGGAGACTCTAGCTTTACCTTAGTTCATTCAGCTAGAGGAAGAGGGATCTACATCTTTGCATGCTGCTGATCTAGAGAAACATATTTTGACTACGTTGTGCAAAGGCAGTGATGAAGAAAAGAGGACCCATGCCTCATGGGAGCATTCACATGATAGCTTCATTCATGAAGCAAAGGAGAAAGAAATGGTAGATAGTATACATCTTGAAGTGAGAAACCCTTTCTCCTTTCTAGATGACACTTTCTCAATGAGCACTTCTCAGCTCAAAGAGAAACTTATACCTGCAGTATTTCTAAGGCCTCACTAGTTTTGGAAGACCATGCATGAGGAGAAGGTCTCATCAAGAGATCCCATGAAAGGTGCACTTCAAAATTCTATGGAGTGCAAAGTTCTTCAGCAGTATGAGGAGGCTCTTTCCTTCTCACCCTTGGATCTTCATGGATTCAAGGAGGAACAGATAGATGATGGAGGACATCTTCAGATGGATAACATATCTCATGTGTGTGTTGGACACTCCTTGAGCCATCCACATCATGATGGGAGGTTTTTTCCTACCACCTATTTGGATCCTTACGGGGTCAAATTGATGCTTGAGAAGATTTCATTTCAACATCCCATGAAATTCAAGAGAAGAAATCTGATTTGGGATGATGGTAGCCTTCATGGAAGGAGACATCCACAATAGGTTGAGTGGATGTGGTTGGAGAGCAAGAAGATGGTGAGCTACTTGCAGAACTATGATATCGTGCAATAGGAGGCTTGGATGCCCTGGTTACTTTTGAAAGAGTTTGGCCATCATCCTCTTTCTAAGGGTATGTGGAGGAAAGATGTGTGGTATGATACCTGCATCATTGAGCAGCAAATATGATGGACACATTCTGTTGACATAACATTCTTCATGTCAATCACCATGTTTTCACTACATGATTTGGATGATGGGAGTATGAGGAGGCAGTAAAATATTTTGTTGCTTGGGATGTTCTTGGGAGAGCAAGAGAAGATTTGCTCTCACACATTGCATGATGTTGCAGGAGGAGGAGATAGTATTATCCCCTTAGCCTTGGATGATCTAGAAGTACTTCCACTCCGAAAGGAACTTCTTATTTGCAGCAACATTATGGAAGATGTCTTTGGCAATGAGAATGTCAAAGAAAGGAGATATGTATTGGCAAGAGCCTATTTGCATAGGCCAACAACGCTATCACTCTGGAGCATGAACTTATGGATGGAGTGTCCCCAGGATCATTCCACTCTTGGTGCACTTGATAGACAAGGAGGAGGTGAGAAAGGAGTAATGGATGGAGACATCTATTGCTGTGATATGTTCTTCTTAGCTTAGATTTCCAAGTACATGAGGGAGGATCTTCATGCAACACATGATTCATTTCTCTTCATGAGAGTATATCATATCACTATGGAGAATTTGTTCATGGACCCTGTTGGGCACCAAATTTGGCTACCTTTCTGACCATTTTTATCATCCTTTTTTATCCTTTTGTGTTTAATTACCTACATTTGCTATACTAAACTTATGAGGTAAATAACCCTAACTTTTCCAATTGGAATATTATAATTAATGAAGTAAAGTCACAGAGTCTTACCTATTTGCAACACTAAGATATGTTCTTGACTGTAGTTTGGAGAACATGAACCCTCGCTCTAGCGGTTTGCAACAGATTTGGTAACGGTTAGCTAAAGGGAGATCTCACAGCTGGAGTCACAATTCCCTAGGCCTATTCTTGACCCCTTGTTCTATCCTGGACATTTGATGTTTGTGCTGTTCCAACTGATGTGTATTTCTGAATGTGCGATTACCACGTTCTATGGAGATCTGTTATTCTCCCGCGATGTGTATAAACTGGATATTGTTCCTGTAAATGGGGGTTCTCGAAGGGATATTGTAATCACATCTTACAGATTAATAAAATAATATTGGTTTTGCTATTATAAGTGTCTTCGTGAATAACGTAGCCCTGATCAGAGAGCTGGGCCCGCTCTTCTGATCAGGTGTTGTGCCTGTAAGTGTGTGAATTGTTTCTTTTTTATGGTTGCTGTTATTATTTTTATTGTTAAGATTTCTTTTGAAGTTAAATATTTGATTTCATCTCACGAAAATGTTTTGAATCTTAGTTATAAACCCTTGGTTAAGACAGATTATGTGTTTGTTCCTACATATACCTTGCGCATTGCCTTGAAAGGATACGCTCCCAGATTGATAAAATTAATGTCAGATTAGGGTGGATAAATCATTCTTATCTGGACACCAACAGACCCTATAGCACATGGTCAGGATCTTGTTGTTGCATTTAGTGATCTACATATTCTTACCATTTCTATGCAGTGCATTGCTCCACAAGAGGGCAAGCTTTTCATTGAGCTCCATGATCAATAATGGGCCAGAATGTATGATGGAGACATCCATCTCTTATATGACCATGGACAAGTGTTGTATTACTTCATGTATGTTTATTTGTTGTATTCAGCCATCTAATATTCTTTAGTAAATGAAATAACATACATAGACCACCATGTATCCAACAACCACTTACTTTGTAATATTCTGAAGCTACAGTTGGAAAAAATGCACTGTAACTTCATGGCAGACTGTTGGTACCTTCTTGCATCATATGAAGCCTTCAGTATTTCCTTTTTCTTGATGCTAATCATGGTTCCAATTTCTGATGTTGATCTTGCTTTTTTGAGGAGCATGATTGGAGAAGAAACACATTGGTTCGATGTGTTCTTTTGGGAAGAGGATTCCCACATTTTCTGCAGTACATGTTCTAAGGGGAACATGGGAGGATTTGTGGCCACCATAGCCAAATATTTATTTCTCTTGGGGGTGGGCCAAATGTGTGATGGGATGCCATATGATGATGCCCTTCTATCCATCACATGTGGAGTGTTTTAGGCCAACTGGTTTTACATCATTGGAGGAAGGATCTTTGGAGATCTATTCTTCTTCTTGCCACTTGAGGGCAACCTATTTGCAGCCCAAGATCAGTATGTAATCAACACTTGCCATGAGTGGAGAGTAATACAACATGGGGTAGGCCATCTTGCCCATCATGTTCATCTGTTCAGCCCACCTTCTCTGCAGGAACCTAAGGTGGAGGAGACATTTCATGAGTTTCCATGTTGGAGGGTGACTCATATTGTATGGATGATTGCTTGGGGAAAAAATTTTCCCAATCCATTTCATTTATATCCTTACAATTGCTTGAGGACAAGCAAAATTTTTGGAGGGGAGGACTGTAATATTCCTAATTAGCCCAAGCTAATAGGAATATTTCATTTTGTTTTTATTTTCTAAATTGATGAATAAAATGTAAAGGAGAACATGTAAACTGCTAAGAACATCAAAATAAATCATTGCCCAATGTGAATAGAGGCAAATCAGGGTTGTCTCAATAAATACCCTTATAATGTGAAAAGGGGATCATATTAGTAGCTTTATTTTACACTTATGGGTGTGAACAAGGGAAAATGGATGAGGACATAGTCAATTTTGACTAAGTCAACATGCATGCATGAAGAAGAAGAGATCATTGATAAAACCAGTTCAGTGTGAACAAGGATCAGCATAGGCAGACATTTGTGAACTGGATTGATTACACTTGCAGGTTTGAATGGGTTTGAGCTATGAGACTGGGTCAACCTTGACCAAATATACAGTGCATTCTAGATTCAATGCACCTCATGGAGGGATAGTGCAGTTCTAGAAGGAGGCCCTCATGTGAAAGGAGATAATTCCTCAAGGTGTTTTAGGGTTTTCCAAAGCTCTCATCTTATAAAAGGAAGGGGAAGGCTCAAGAGAAGGTTGTTGAATGATATTATATTTTCAGAGTATATTGTCTGTTTAGACATATCTCATTCTCTTGGCTATTTAGCAGAGAATTGTGAGGATTTCCTGTTTAGGGATTCTCTCTCCTTCCATTGAGTATATCTTGGAGAGAATTGCACTTCTCTTCCACTATCAAGCATATGTCCAAGCTCCATATCCCTTAGATAGCGTAAATCCTACTGTGATTTACTTGTTTCAGTGAGCTGTAGTAAGTGGAGACAAGATCTTCTCAGATCTAGCTTGTATTGGTGGATCTTCTCAATGAGTGTGTCATTAAACCTCTTGGAAGAGTGCATATGTTGTTTGAGCTTCAGATTTCAGATCTTGGCATGTGGCCTGTTGGGCCTCAAAATAGTCCTTATTTTCACTCCATTATTCATCAATATCTTCACATTTTACCTTCATGTCACCTCCATTCCACCTCCATATCATTACATTCACCTCATTATTGGGTCATAACTATGTTTTTCCAAAGTTTATTAATTCTTAACATTTTAAAGTGAATTTATGGCTAAAACTTAGAAAATAATATGCTTATACTTATACCTAACAATTAGCATGAGTTTGTTGACATGTGTAGGCACAAGGGAAGCTTCCAAGACACCTTTATGTGGCCTTGGATGATCAAATTCGAATTTAAGAAGATAAACCTCATGGAAAAGATTATGGAGGAGATCATGGAGGATAGGGTTATGTGTCTAGATGGTTAGAGATATTAGTGGATGATCATTATGAGTTTGTTACTCCTCTCATTGTATAAATAGGAGTACCTCCTCCATTCCAAAGGGAGGACTCTTAGAGCATTGTATCCAATTGATGATGGAATAGAATAAAGCTTCATTTTTCATATATTTCCATTATGTAGTTTTAGATGTAAATTGTGTTTATGGAATTTCTGTAGTTTTAGATATAAGTTTCCTTAATGTAGTATATGGAATAATTTGTCTTGTTCTTAAGAGAATTGAGGTCACTCTAAAAGGATGAGAGAAACATTTTATTTCATATTAGATTTTGTTTCATTTCATTGCTTAGATGTTTAAGGATTTGTGTGTGATTGATGAATGAATTATAATGGAATACTTTACATGTCTCTTAAGTTAAGAGCTTCTTTCATTAATAATTTATCCATCTTAAGTTCTTGGTTTTAATCTCTGATTCATTAAGTGGTAATTGAGGTGAAAGTGGATTTCTTGAGTCAAGAACCATTTCAATACTATTCCTCTTTTTAAACTAATTGAGTTAGAGTTATAGAATATATTACTTTCAGCTTTTGAATAGCCTTGTCTTTATTTCAAGTTTCTGGTTTTATGAATGATTTCTCTATGATACTGTAGGGAAGGACAACCAGGACCTCCTAAGTTAGGAGCCTGCTTATCCGAGAACTTCCCTTGCATATTATATTGAATCATAAACAATTTAGTTAGACATAGAGTTAGTTGCCTACTCCTGCATATATATTGCTGGCACCATCACAAGCTCACGAGTTTCCCTGGTCGATAATTTAATGCAGCAATTTGTTCAAATAAATTGCCCAACATGGCCAACTCACTTCTCAGCATCTATAGCACAGTTAGCTTCAGAAATTGCGTCATTTTCTATAGTGCTGCAGTAGCAGGGTTTGATCCCTTGCTTGTGAGATTTTTCCTTGGAGGAAGGGCCAACCCTTCTCCCAGAAAAGCATTGTACATCATTATTCTTCTCTCTCATGTATTACTCAGCTATTTTCTTATAAATCTGTAGTAAATTGTGTTTTCCAGATCCATATTCTGTAGATCTGTCATTCTTACACTTGTACTTTCAGGAAACCCTTCTCAAGTTATCTTTCTGATGTGTAAAGGAGCTATATCTCCATTTTTCTTCATGTTCTAAGAAATAAAACTCCATATCAGATGTTGGCATCATATTGCAGCAGAAACCCTCTGTAAATGACGCTGTACATGCTTCAGTAAAATTATTTTTAGTTAAAGTCGTGGGATTTCAACATTTTTAAGCCATATCGGGAGTGGTAGATCTGTTTAACATAGCTAGAGTCATTTTTTTAGGCTGAAATTTGATATGTAAGTCTATTATGACCTAAGCTACGGGATCCCACCATCATTTTCCCTTATTTTTACGCAAATATATGAAGTTAACATTGTTAGGGCTAAAATAGCTTCTTTTCCCCATATTTTGTGGGTAGAATGGATCATACTTCTTGCTGCTGTACATAAAATTTATGTTGAAGTGTTTATTGACATGTTCCATGGACGAATAGATTTTTGCATCTCCAGCATTGTGTTTACATATTACTGCAGTCCCATTCATGGGCATTTTCCACCCATTCTAGGTGTGAGGGGTTTGTTTATCTCACCTAGTTTCCTTGGTTTCTAATTTCCTCTTGGATTTGGATCTTAGATTATGAGATATAAGAGATCCAAGGGCTAATATTGTTTTTTGTATCATAAATTCCTAAAAAATGCATTTTTTAGGCATGCCTTACTAGCAATCCCAATTTGGGGATATTACAGTGGGTTTGAAACGTGCTTCTTTACTAAGACGAAGACAGTCCAATCATGAAAGTAAACTTCCAGAAATTTGTGGATGAACTCTTTGATAACTATGACTACTACTCGTGAAAAGATAGCAAGGGCATTCTTGAGTCCAAACGACGTCACTGTATATTGGAAGGATCCCCATTCAGTGGCAAATGTAGTCTTGTTGCGATCTTCAGGTGCGATTTTGATTTGATGGTACCTGAGAAACCATCTGTGAATGAGTATGCTTCCTTCCCTCCTATGCTATCAAGGATTTTGTCTGAGAATAGTGTAGGAAAGGGATCGTGCATGCAGGCATCATTCAATTTGCGTAAGTCCACACAGATTCGTATCTCTCCCTTCGTCTTTTTCTCTTGAACTACCATGGGACTTACCCAGTCCGACTGTTCGAATGGTTTGATGATACCTGCGGTGAGAATTTTATCAATTTATTCCTTAAAATTTTTCTTATACTTAGGATTCAGATGATATGGCCACTTCTTGACAAGGCGCACATCTGGTTTCAGCATGATGCGCATGACCCCTAGGTCCCCTGTGATCCCCTTAAGTTATGAGAACTTTGTTGGGAATAAGTCCTGGTATTCTGTGAGTAGTTCGGTAACTTTGCCTACTATATCATCATCCCAATAATCCCTAATTTTAGCCAGCTTGGGCTTCTCTTCCATGCCAATGTTGACTTCTCACAGTTTCAGAGGCTACGTAACGTCCACAGTTTGTAGTGGAGGTTCTGCAACTGCGCGTTCTCCCTCTGATTATGGGATAAAGACATTGCGCGGATCCTCATCGCATTCCTCTTATGTTATATTGAGATATTTGGAAATATATTGCATCTTTGTTTCCCATGTCGATACCCTAAGCACTGCGTAGGGGCTTGATTCATCAAAAACGAAGGTATCTATATCCTGCAGAGCTTCATCAAGTGCTTCCATTCCCCTATCAGCCCGAATGTCCCTACAAATTCATATTTTAATGTTTCCCAGTGGTGGGTGCACTGATGTAGCTCCACATCTAAGTACCATGTGGTGGGAATTGGTCCCACCACATGGGACCAATTCCGGCATGAATAAATAGGTGAACCCATTCTTCTATAGTCCGGTCACACCATTTTTCCATCCAAGCGAATAGATGCTCGTGCGGGTTTCCAGGGCCAAGGAATGTTTTTACGCACAAGTGGGTTGGAGGTTTGAATTACAAGATAATCATATCCTGACATTCTTCCCAATACTAGAATGCCCCCTTATGTGTATCCCACCACCTCATAGGTGTTGCGTGCATGGATATATTAAGGGCCCATAAACTTCACTCTCGCGGAACATCAGCCTCAAATGTTCGCAAAAATTCCTTAATACTACTAGAGCCATCAAAGTAGGGTAGTTATCTTACCTCGGAGGAGATGCATCAGAATTCCTTTGTGATCCTAAGGCATCACAATGCAGATACATCATGTAATCAATTCTACCAGTTTTCTATTTCCCCGTCGGAGTCAGAGAAACACTCGCTATCCTTTTCCCAGCAGATTACACCATCGACTATGGGGTTGATCCAATATTCATCCCATGTAGTTAAATTATAAATATGATCCACATCTTCTTCTTCACGCACCAGCTCCATATACCATTCTCCTTCTGCAAGGTCTAATGGTACTATCACCCATGTACCTTCATTTTCAAATACCATGCTTCTTTTCTTTAAATTGATGATACCTCCCATATCGATGGCCCAGTCCAATCTTAGGAGCGCAGGATAGGGATCCGCATCTTCTACAATCTGAATGACCTTGAAGTCAGACCAGACCTTAACTCCTGCAATATCTACCACGATCTTTGAAAATCTCCCCAACAGTATCATCTTCTGCTGATTAGCCATGCGTAGCTGGATAGTGGACCATTCCAACTTGGGTTCTCCCATTCGCTACCAAGTTTGCTTAGGTAGTACGTTTGCATCTGAGCCTAGGTCCAGAATAACCTAATCCATCTCGTAATCACCAATTTGCGTAGTTAACTGCATTTCGCTACCAGTGTGCTTCTTATGCTTGTACAGTTTGTGCACATCCTTAACTTCCATGGGTGGGTTTTTTCTTTCTATGTAGATGTCTATCAAAGCTTGGAGGTTTTCTACGACCCTTTGGTTGCGTAGAAACTTCATACATGCCTACAAAAATGGTTTGACCTCAGCATCTGCTTTGAGGTTCACGGGGGCTTGAGGAGTAGATACCTCAGCTTTAGCAAGGTCTTGGCGAGCTGCGAAAAAGGTTTCCCCTTCCTTTTGTAAGTCCAAACCTTCTTGTTTGAAGGCTGCTTTTTGGATAAGAGGTTCTGCCTCAGCTTTCTCCGCAGCTCCCCTGGAGACCATGTCACTGCATGTTATGACATTAACGCTTGGTCCTTCATCCCAAGGTTCTGCCTTAACCCTTTGTACATTCTGCGTAGGTGTCTGCTTCTTTTCCTGCATCTTAGATATAAGAATCAGGCAGTCTTCGATCACGTGATCCAAATGTTTACAGTATCTGCAGGATTGTCTCGAAGGGTTCATGCAATCCCTTGTAAAGTGCCCTATTTCTCTGCAGTTGTAGCAAATCAGTTGTCCTCTCCCCCTACCTGTGCTTCCACCTCGAATCCCTCCCTTGCCCCTAGCTGGGGAGCCACCCATTCCTGAGGGGGATCTTGGAGAAGAAGGGTCTGATTGCACCCCATATAGGTTTCCTCTATCTATCATCAGATCATAGGTTCGATAGTTTTATTTGTCATGTCCTACGGATCTGCAAAACCTGCACCATTGTTGTTTCACTTCTGGGACATAAACACCCAGGTGAGGGCAGTGGTTAGTATCATGTAGGCTTTCTACATGACAGTCATCACACCATAACGCTGGTCCACTTGGTCTTGGACGTAACGGACTAGGCCTCCCCACCTATAGGTAGTTTTCCAGTAATGGGCACTAATCCTTGGTATGCCTTAATACCCTACATCGTATACACCATAGGTCTGCGTTAACTTCTTTGCCTGGGTCCTTTCACATGTTCTGGATCTCCATGTGCATCGCTTCCAGTTGTCCTTGGATTTGTTGTAATCCCAGATGAGTATCATCTCTTGCGCAACATCCAATTTCATAGCAATCTCCAAGGCTTTTTCCTATGATTCAATGGCTTGATGACCCATATGTACGCACAGGTGAGGTAGTAACGTAGCAATGAAACATTCCTTGTGCTGCCTGTCATCATACTGAAATTCTCCTTCTCTGATTACCTTTTTTAGCTAATGTTAAACTTCCCATATGGACTCAGAGGGTCCTTGCTTGAAATCTTTCAGATCATTCACTATTTGAGAGTAGGAATTAGGCTTCTTGAAGTGTTGTTTCAAGGAATTCTTAATCTCGTCAATGGTCGCATTCGCATGCAGAGCTATGTATCCCATATACTAGTCCAAGGCCCTTCCTTCAAAGGCAAGGGATAGTTGTGCCCTCTTCACAGCATCGCTGGCCACGTTCTGCATAGTCCATACCGATCATGCGAAAAACTAGAACTGTTCCATATCTTCATCCCCTATGCCCTTGAACATAGGTAGCTTCATATGTGAGGCCATCTTGTCTTCTGGTGGTGGAGGTAAAGGTGAGTTCTTAACCCTATGCTTAGTTGAAGGTGGTGTTGTTGGAGGGCTATGCGCAACTGAATTCCTTACTGGGCTGTAGGCAAATATATCTCCCTCTTGATTAGTTCTGTAGATTTTCCACTCCGTGTTGTACCCACGCTCTGATCGGAGCTCATTCACTCTGTATGACTACAAAAAATCCTCTTTTCACACAATAATATCTTAATTAGTAATGGTAAGGTTTTCAGAAACTTACCCCGGAAACCCTGAAGAACCTCTGCTCTACCTCCGAATAGGATACGAATTGATCGATTGAAAATTCCGTCAAAAAAATTCCTAGCACATTGTCCACCCAATGATCTATTGTGTGAGTGATGGTGTTATCAGTATTCTCCAACTGCTAGATCAACTTTAGGGTCCATTGCATGACCTGTTCGTTCTTCCAACACTTCTGGAAATCTACGAGCCTTGCAAGCCACTCCTGAAGCTCGATCACAAATTTCACAAAGAAAATTTCATAGATCTCTATGAAAATGTATTTATTCTTTCACTTCTCTTTTGTCAACTTTGCGCCGTGATTCTCTTTTACCGCAAATTCCTAAACTTGATTTTCAAACCACTCTTCAAATTATTTCTTCTTAGGTCTCCAATGTTCCCTTCGCATTACCCGATCCATCTCTCAAAATGCTCCTGGTCCCAACAACAAAACCATTTGTTGGCTCGAGGGGTCGGGACCCAGGTTCGAAGGTTAAGGTTTGCCAACAAACCCCTATACTACTGGCCCTTTCGGCAGTGACCTGCTTGCGTAGGCCAAAGTCTCACTCGAAGCAATATGGGAGGGTGCTGGAACCAGGTTTCTACACCCTAAGAGAGAGCAGGTAAGTCAAGCATATCTGTGTTCACATCCTATTGAGTTAGCACCAAACAGATCTATTTGCAGAGCTGTTAACAGTATAATCGCAATATACAGATCTAATATCGTGCACAAAGCTAGTTAATAACTTCACATCCACGTGTGTATCAGCAATAATCATCACATATCAGTATAACACATCATCAAAATAGTATAGTTATACCATAACATAAACATATTCGCAACATAAACATATAACCAACAACATTCATAACAGATCCAATAGTTAGCATCACATAAATACCTTAGATCAGATAACACAGAAGTACTTCAACCATATCCACATATATTAGTATCCAAAACTTAATACAATCTGAAACAACCTGTGCACACAGCCAGCAGGGTCCACACACAGTAGGACTGAGGATCTCCGCACACACAGCCAGCATGAGTCCTTACCCTAACGACTAACGACAGATCTAACAATTCTCACTTAGCATCCGACTTAATTCTTTCCTACTTTAAGACTCAAAAAAGGTTCATCTATTTATATCAACTTAGCCTACTCTTCCAATGGTCCATAAACCATGGTTTGCGGAATCTTGGTCTATCCTTGACCCATTACATTGCATTTGGGGCTTTGAACCACCCCAAAACCCTTGCGCTAGACTAAATAATATCAAAAATATACAAAATTATACAAAATTCGCAACTTTCATGGGACCCTGTTCCAACACACTAACTCCCTCAGAATCCCTTTTCTATCCCTGAAACCTCACCTAATCTCTCCATCACACATCATACATGAAAATAGACTGATTGTTTGGTCTCAATCTAGTCTCCTAAATTGAGCTCATTTAATTGTCAACCAGGGTTAGTAAACTACTGAAGTGAAGTGCACCATATGTGCCTAAGTAACCTCTTCCTACTTCGTTGTGTTTAGTGTTTTCTGATGTTTTTGGTTTTATGGTTTTATTTTGAAAAGGAAAAGAACTAAGTGCTAACTGAAGGGAAACTGTTGGTCAAAACAGAGTGAAGCCTAAACTATGATGGTAAATAAATGCAAATGCTGAAACAAAGCAGAGTCTAACTATGACTAGCAACCAACAAATACAAAGCTTGATAATGACTCTATTGTAAACTCACAACATGAAATTGAAATGAACCTGAGAAATGAACAAGCTAAGTGTAAATGAAATTTTCTCCTAAATAAACAATCAACTCAAAAATATAAATTATCCTATGATGCTGAAGTTATTCTATTCTGCAACTTGACTTATCACTACTAAGCCTTATTCAGAAATTTAGAGATTTTCTAGAATAATGTTTGGTAAAAAGGTTATTGGTGAATTTGTAAAATATTTGCAGAATAATCAGAGCCTTAAACTGATATTACTGACCTCTGTTCATGTGATGATATATTAATAAAAATTCAGAACAAAAGTAAGTTGTGAATAATGAAGGCCGAGAGACTAATTTTGACAACTAGGACTACTTAAAATACAATGGATAACATCAAGCTAGAACGCTATCTATCAATATTAAAGGACAATGATTACAACTAAATTAGAATGTCATTAATCTACTTGAAACAAAATGAACTAAAACTAAACTAAAGAAAGTCATTATCAAACTGAAAATGAAATAACAGAACTGAACCACATGCATTCTAACTCCGTAGTATTAAACCACAGTGCAACTAACTGTAATATGTAATGTAAATGAACGTGGAAAACATGAAGTTGATAAAACTATTGAAATTGGAAATTGAAAACGAAATCAAGCTAACGCTACTTATCTAAATCATCTGAATGGAGCTTCTCGGGTAGTAGGGGCCCTCTACTGCCGGATTAGCTTGCAAATCCACTTAACTTTGACTCAGCTCTTGCACTAAATTGATACTACTTCCATTAAAGGAGAAAAATACTGGAAAACAGAGTATTCACGGTTCTGAAATTTAGCAGGAAAAGTCAAAATCTAACTAAGATCTAACATAGCTCTCGGTTTCCCAAGTGTTTATATAGCAAATGCACATAACAAGACTTGCAACAATTTCAGGAACACCGTTCTTCCTTATCTAATCACATAACTTACTCTTGAAGTGTCGTTGAAACTCAGTATTATCTCCGCTGATTCAGACGGCCCAGTTAGAAATCGTTTTCCCGAAATGTGTTCCTCTAATGCTCCAAAACCGTACCTGCACTCCGTTTCTTCCTCCATGATGAGCAACGAACCATGCAGACATGACGTGGATTATGCCCATATGCGGTTTTTCTTGAGAGGCCACCCGGAACATACCCAAACGTGAAGATAGTCGTTAGGATCACGGTTAGCTACTTTTGGCCCAAGACTACAATAGTTCCTAAGCCAAAAATGCTTTACAATGGCAAAAAATCACAAAAACTTAGCAAGTCACCATGTAAAATCATCAAAAGTAATTTTAACTAAATTCATTGATCAATTGGGTCTAAGATAGCAATGGACAAGGGAAAATGAGGTAAAGTGAGATGAAAGAAAGCACAATTTTGAGGCTCAACATACCCCCACTGCTGTCTCTGTGCATGTCCTCATGCAAATTATCCTATGAACTCAGAGGCTTCTGCAAGAACATCTAATCCTCTCCTTCCCCTTTGTCTGGAAGCTAGAGATCTTCTGGGTTTTTTGATAACAAGTTTGAACCTTAGGTTGGTGAGTGCCCTGATTAGCTTCTTTTTCCTTTTCTTCAACTTTTCATTGGTCTTCTCCACTTTGTCTATATGTAGGGATAAGGTTGAGTTCATATTAGTTTTGAGCTTGACTTGATCTTTGAGAATTTCATTCTCATTTTTGATGTGTCTATTAAGTATCTCCAACTCATACCTATCCCTTCTTAATATATCTATTTCAGAAAGTGGAGGACTAGAGGTTTTCTCCTTGCTTTCTGAAGCTCTCCTTTCCAAAGTTTCCACATAGTCATATATTTCTTGTTGAGCAGGGTCAATTTCAGGGGTTCCTTCATTAAAATCCTGTTCAACATATTCTTCAATGGATGTTTCTTCATCTTCTATATTAATTACCCCTGTTTGTTTGATTAGTGTTTTCTTCAGTTTCCCCTTTAGTCTGTGGCTTCTTCTAGGCTGAGAAGATCCCTCTCCTTTCTTCATAGCAGATTTCCTGATTACCTTTTCTTCCTTAAGCTGTCTCTTGATTTGAGTTAACTTCTCTGAAATGATTTCCTCAATCGCTCTCTCGGACTCGTTTTGTCAATTTCAACTTTTGAAGCCCTCCATTTTCTACTTCTCTTTGCAGGCTGTGGTTCCGGTGAGGGTTCTTTTGGCTCTTCAAAATTATTGCTTATCAAGAAATCATCCCATGTATCATTTGTTTTGGTTAAATGATGTTCAATCAAAATTTTAACCAACCATGATGATATAGGGTTGTCTCTAAAAATTGAACCCTTCTTTGGACACAGGAAGCCATCTTCTTCAGACTTTGAAGCAAGAAATATGCTAGGTTTAAGTCTTCCCCCAGAAAATGCATCATTAGTCTAATGTGGTAGACATAAAATGTTCCATATCTACCCTCACATGTAATAAATTTTTAAGAAGTAGTATGTTTCTCCATTTATTTTTCTGGGACTTCCAATCGGGAATTCCTTTTCTAAAGACAAATGGACATCCATACCGTGATTTTAAAATCGCTTTCTAGATTCACTGTATCGTTTTTTAACCATCTCTCTCCATTTCTAAGCAACCCTCTAGCTTTTGCAATGAAAACTTCAATGACAGTAAATTTGACATCTCCCACTTCAACTTCAGCTCCTTGAAGTGATCTTTCAAATGTTTTAGTGACTTCTTTGTGGAAGCCATTAAATTTCTCCAAAAATTGAAGCCATCCTATCTGTTGCAACATTTCTTTACATTGAGGGTAGCCTTCTAAATATTTTGAACCCACTGATTCAGTTCTTACAATGAAACCCATGATTGCTTCTTCAATGTTCAGATTAACACTCTTCTACCCACAGAAACAATAAATTTCACCTTCGAATTGAAATGGCTTCAAGTTCTTAATGACAATGGCTCAAAACTTCGGAATGACATACCTCTGATTGACAGTGACAACAGCTTCAAAATTCGAGCTGATATACCTCTGGTTGACAATTGAACTTTGGACTCGATATGCTCTAAGTTGATAGTTGACAAAAATGGCTTAAAATTTCCACCATATTCTATTTTGGTAACAAATGGCTTCAACTTCTTCACCGCAATACCTCTGGCTGGTAGCAAATGGTTTCAAATTCAACACCGCAATACCTTTGTCTCCTTAGTAACAAAAGACTTCAAACTCCACATCAAGCATTTTGTTTATAGTGATAATGCTTTAATCTCTGCGCCCACAACATACTTTGTCTCGCTCACCTGTAATCAAATGGCTTCAAATTCTTACGCTCGCTATACCCTCCGAATTTTTTCTCTGCTCTGCGTTTACAATGATAATGCTCAATGCTATTCAAACTGATATCCTTTTTTTACTCTACTCTCGGTGATAAGAATATCTCTGTGTACGAAATGAAATGCCGGCTACAGAATGGAGTGATGGCAGTGGTCACAGAATGAAGTAGTGGAGTGAGGTGGAGGGAATGAATTAATGATTGAAGAGATGGTGGAGATTTTTACAACGGCAAGGAGAATCATCTTTGAATGATTTGGTTAAGAGACGTGAAGAATTCAAATACTTCGACCATTTTAGCCGCTTAAATGATATCGGGCATGAAATTTTAAATGGGAGATTTTAATCCAAAGTCTGTGGAGGGTTTATTGGTCTTGATCAATAAAAATAATTAAAACAACCTTTTCGAACAATCCATAACTAAAACTATGCTAAACTTTAATGAAATTCCATTATAATTTAAACTTGTTACCTCTGCCTTTCATTTGATTTTTGTAGTCTTTGTCTTCTTTGTTCACCTTTGGAAGAGTCTTCATAATTTTCTTGATGCTTTTGATTCATGGATACACTGGGTCATTTTGTTGCAATTCTAATGTCTGCTGATTGATGCCTTTAGGGATTGTAGCTGCGGAAAGACTGTCTAGCTGCAGAAAGGCTGATCAGCTGCAGAATGTCTACTGAGCTGCAGAATGTTCCTGTAGAGCATTTTAATCATGGAATGGAGTGTTTTTGGAATATGGGTGAAATGTTATATGGTATGAATGAAGATGGATGATGGATTATGAAGTGGATGATGAAATGGAATGGATTCAGTTTATGAAATGGAGTGAAAGAACATAAGAACTGCCCTGCAATCCATGACATGTTTTATTCATTTACAACAAGATATCAAATTTGGAATTTTGTCATGAAAATGAGATGGATGGAGTATGGAATGAGATGAATGATATGTGGAATGAAGTGAAATATGAATGATGGAATGAAATGGAGTATGGATGAATAAGTGAATGGAGTGAAATGAAATGAGATGGATCATAAGCACTATGGATTTGAACTTATGATGTTTGTAACAGCTGCTTGTAAAAACAAAAATGGGAAAAGTTAGAGTGTCAGAGAGACTCTGATTTTCACCCTATCTTTTCTGTATAAACATGCCAATCAATGATTGGTTTTCATGTTTATACCTTTATTTTTTTTTTTATTTTTTTTTTTTTATGTCCTACTCTACTTGAAAAACAAATCTTGTTCAAGTATATGAGTACTTCCAATGGAACCATGTTTGTAACAAGATGATAGATAAACTCATATGCAGGTTTGAAAGACACTCTTTGATATGTACCTGTATATGAGATGCCAACTGTCTTGATTTAGATGATGTCAAAAGATATTGAATAATTGAGCATTGGAATCCAATGAATGAATTGAACCAAGATTCAATGTAATCTTGTCTTCCTTGTCTTTCCTCTATCATGAAATGCAAGTCTTCGGAGATATGATCTTCATTCATAGAATCTAGTGATAGGCATGCATGAGATTTTTCAATCTCTGGTTCCAATATCTCCTCTTTATCAATAGACATCCTTGATTCTTGGACCTTATCTGAGTCTTCTTCTTCTGTTTGTTGTTCTTCAATGACAGCTGGTGAATCATTTTGCAATACCTCAAAATTGTAAGTTGATTGAGGTGTTTTATTGTTGGGGATATGAAATGGTTGTGGAGGTAGTGGAGTGGGGAATCTTTGGGGTGCTTGTGTGGATGGTAATGGGAAAGGTTGAATTGAGGTCAAATGAGGGTGATTTTGATGTTGTGGTGGAGGAAAATGGTATGAATAACATTGATGATGATATTGAGGATAGAGAGGGAAAGATTAACGATATGGTGGATTTCCTTTATAGGGCCTTTGCCAACTTTGTTGCCAAGATTGGTTTTGAGGTTGGGATTGAGATGGCCAAGGTTTCCAAGGTTGATTTTGAGGTTGGGATTGAGATGGCCAAGGTTGCCAAGGCAAGGGTGTTCTCCAATTACCTTGAGGTTGTTGTGCATAACCTCGAAACTGTGCATAAGGATATTGCATCATATTGGGTTGATGAGGCTGCCATAGTCCTCTTGGAGCTACATAACAAAGTTGTTCTTGTGCTTGATTTACTCCATTATCCTTCTGGTAAATTGCCTTCAACCCTGGTAATGATGGGCAATCTTCAGTAGTATGTGATCCTGCACAAATTTTACACATTTTAATTTTATCAAGTGGACATTCATGCAAAGCATGTTTCTTTCTACATTTAGGGCAAAATATAAATGAAGCAACTTTTTGCTTGTTTTGCATTCTTAGCATGTCAGTTTGTTCATTTAAATTACCAAGAATGTTTAGCAAATTGTTAGGTTCAGTTTGACTTACCAATCTTGATGTTGACTTACTTACTCTTGCCATAAATGGATCTTGAGGGGATCTTACACACTTTGCTTTTCCTCTTGATATGTTCTTGCATAGTTCACAAATTTCTTGAAATGACAATCGATAAACATCTCCTTTTCCCACAAGATTAAGAAGATCAATCCATTCATCCTTTATAGCATTTAGTAGGAGAGTTTTTAATGCATCTCATCCTAAATTATGCAATTTAGATCTTTTGATATTATAAATAAATCTCTCCACTAAATCTTCTAGGCTTTCATCCTCTTTTTGGTTCATCTTAAAGACTTCATTTCTAAGGTCATGGTGCATGCAATAACCTTTATATTTTTCCAAAAATACTCTTTTCATATCATCCCATGTCCTTGTAGAATTTGTTCCTAAAGTCATGAACCATCTAAGAGCTCTATCCTTTAATGTTGCCGGAAACAAATTCAATTTTTGCATGTGCAATGAGTAGCCATAAGATCTACAAATTATTTCAAAGTCAAAAAGAAAGGTTTCCGGGTCTTCTGATCTCATACCTTTGAAGTTAGGAAGTACAGATGGATGGATGTTCTTCATTTGAATATTGATATCAGTTTCTTGAATGGGAAATCCAAAAGGATCTTCCTCATTGTCATCATCTCCATCCATTTCTTCCACCTGCTTTGTCACCTCTTCTTCTACCTGCAAAAATATGAATTCATGATGTGGATGTGTGGCTCTTACTGCACCACATGATATAGTGGGTGTGATAGGTGATTGAAGTTTTTGTTTTTGTTTTTGTTTTTGTTTTTGTGGATGTAGGAAATCAGGATACCTAGTTACACTTCCCCAGCAACGGCGCCAAAATGTTTGGTCTCAATCTAGTCTCCTAAATTGAGCTCATTTAATTGTCAACTAGGGTTAGTAAATTGTTGAAGTGAAGTGCACCATATGTGCCTAAGTAACCTCCTCCTACTTCGTTGTGTTTAGTGTTTTCTGATGTTTTTGGTTTTATGGTTTTATTTTGAAAAGGAAAAGAACTAAGTGCTAACTGAAGGGAAACTATTGGTCAAAACAGAGTGAAGCCTAAACTATGATGGTAAATAAATGCAAATGCTGAAACAAAGCAGAGTCTAACTATGACTAGCAACCAACAAATACAAAGCTTGATAATGACTCTATTGTAAACTCACAACATGAAATTGAAATGGACCTGAGAAAATGAACAAGCTAAGTGTAAATGAAATTTTCTCCCAAATAAACAATCAACTCACAATATTACAAAAATCTAAATTATCCTATGATGCTAAAGTTATTCTATTCTGCAACTTGACTTATCACTACTAAGCCTTATTCAGAAATTTAGAGATTTTCTAGAATAATGTTTGGGAAAAAGGCTATTGGTGAATTTGTAAAAGATTTGTAGAATAATCAAAGCCTTAAACTGATATTACTGACCTCTGTTCATGTGATGATATATTAATAAAAATTCAGAACAAAAGTAAGTTGTGAATAATGAAGGCTGAGAGACTAATTTTGACAACTAGAACTACTTAAAATACAATGGATAACATCAAGCTAGAACGCTATCTATCAATATTAAAAGACAATGATTACAACTAAATTAGAATGTCATTAATCTACTTGAAACAAAATGAACTAAAACTAAACTAAAGAAAGTCATTATCAAACTGAAAATGAAATAACAGAACTGAACCACATGCATTCTAACTCTGGAGTATAAACCAAAGTGCAACTAACTGTAATATGTAATGTAAATGAACGTGGAAAACATGAAGTTGATAAAACTATTGAAATTGGAAATTGAAAACGAAATCAAGCTAACGCTACTTATCTAAATCATCTGAACGGAGCTTCTCGGGCAGTAGGGGCCCTCTACTGCCGGATTAGCTTTCAAATCCACTTAACTTTGACTCAGCTCTTGCACTAAAACGATACTGCTTCCATTAAAGGAGAAAAAGACTGGAAAACAGAGTATTCACGGTTCTGAAATTTAGCAGCAAAAGCCAAAATCTAACTAAGATCTAACATAGCTCTCGGTTTCCCAAGTGTTTATATAGCAAATGCACATAACAAGACTTGCAACAATTTCAGGAACACTGTCTTTCCTTATCGGAATCACATTAGGACTCTTGAAGTGGCTGCGTGAAGAGGAAAAAGACATCTCGACTGAGACAGTCCTAATAGAAGTCTGCTTTCCTAAATGTGTTCCCACGTTCCAAAACCATACCCAGAATTCGTTTCTTCCTCCATGATGAGCAACGAACCATGTAGACATGACGTGGATTATGCCCATATGCGGTTTTTATTGAGAGGCCACCTGGAACATACCCAAACATGAAGACAGCTGCAGAATCACCGGTTAGCTACGGAATGTCTGCATTCTGTAGCTAGTTCCGGTCAAAATGCTTTACAATGGCAAAAATCACAAAACTTAGCAAGTCAGTCATGTAAATCATTCTAAAAGTAATTTTAACTATATTCATTGATCAATTGGGTCTAAGATAGCAATGGAAAAGGGAAAATGAGGTAAAATGAGATGAAAGAAAGCACAATTTTGAGGCTCAACACTGATCATTTGCACAAAATGAGCTTTGCATCCCCAATCTAGGCCTCCATCCACTATTGGCCCTCGACTACCCAAAAATTCCCTGTGGCTCTTTGACCTTTAGAAGTATTCAAATGTCTTTGAAAATCCTTTCATTGGATTCAAAATTTCCAAAATAGTCAGAATAGACTATTCACTTGCAAAATTTGGCCTATGGCTACTCCGGTTTAGCCTCCAACACCTGGTGGCAACCCCCTGGCCCTTTGGTCACTGAAAAATTCTCTAAAGAATCTCAAATTTTAGAAGTCCTAAAAATCTTCTGAAAAATATATAAATGGATTCAAAAGTATCAAAACGGTAAGAAATGACTATTTTTTTGCTGAGAATGGATACTAGTTGCCCTGGATAAGCCTCATTCTCCTTGTGGCACAGGGTGGCCCTGTTGGCCCCTGGAACCTCTCTGAAGCATCTCGGACTTCAAAATCCTCTAAATTATCTAAAAACCACACCATTAGTTCCATAATTTCTGAAAAATCTAAAATTGACTATTGGATTCCTGAATAAGGCTAGGCCTCAAATTGCTGCTAGCCCCAAGTGGCCCTAGTGGCCCCTAGAACTTCTCTGAAGAAAAATCATACTCAAAATTCCTCTGATGGCTATAAAACCCTCACCAATGAGTCTAGAATGTCTAAGATAGTCAAAATTTACTATTCACACTCTCAGAATGATCGAATCTAGCTCAAGATAGAGCAAAAACCAAATTTGTCTAATGTCCTCGAAAAAGCTCCACTAAATGTGGAGGAACTAAAATTAAATCTAGTTAAATTAGGAAATAATGCCAAATATGGCACACCCACTAGCCTAGCTTCCAAATCCGTCTGCACATAAAATGTTGGTTGTCGAGCACATGTCACAAAAAACTGCACAGTTAATTTAAATTTTGAAGCGAAACCATTAGACTAACCATTGCATATAACTCCGCCATAACACATGTGACCATACAACCTCGCAAAGAAATAAATGTTAATGGAATAACCGTGTAGATATAATAGTACTCCTAATCATTTCATGTGATAATGCAATGGAGTTTAATGCTATTGGTTACACAAACTGCGCGACATTAACAATTGTTTTAACGTCCACTTGTGAATGCAATGGTCGGACCATTGGCGGTTAGGGGGCTTAATACCTTAGCCCGGGGTCACAGGCCAATGGCCATGTGGGGAGGGGCTGGCCCCTCCAACCCCCAACACGGAAACCACAACATGTTATAGGGTAAACCCACGAAGTTGGGTTACACTTTTGGGAGAATCGGGGGCGAAAAACTTTTTTTCTCAACAATTCGGCTGAACTTTTATAAAATTTCAGCCGAACTGTTATAGATTTCGGCCAAACTTTTGAAATTATTTCGGCTGAAATCATTCTTCCATTTACATTGACGGCGTACTGATAGCTTGGGAAAATATATTTTTGGCCAAATATTGGAAAACCGACAACATAAGTTCAATCGAACTCTTAAAATAGTTCGGTCGAACTTTAGTTTATAAATACACCAGCCCAGAGCTATTAATGAGTTTCGAGTTTATTAGCATCTGTGTCTGCTGTGATCATGTTTCGTTTGCATCTGTTATGTGTTTCGGGCCTGCATATGTGTCTGTGTCTATGTCTTTGGTCTTGGCAGAGTCTTGATGTTCGGCCTCGGCTCCAAATTTCAAATTTCTAGGTTGGCACCACCTTCTTTCAATTATTGTCTTTGTTGTAAATTCTATAAACATATAATTAGATGTCTTGATATGAATGCATTTTGTGTGGCCGTGTTATTGCTGTGGCAACTGTGACTTTCAATTATTTATTTTTAGTAATTTATATTTATGTTTAGGTGTTTTAGTTAATTTCAGTTAATTTAGTTTTAATGCAGTGAAGCTCAGTTATCTACTATTGCATGTCTACCACCTTCTTTCAAGATATAAATTGTTGTCTTTGTTGTAAATTCTATAAACATATAATTAGAGGTCTTGATATAACTACATTTTGTGTGACCATGTTCCAGTCCAATAATTATTTATAAGTAATGGTAACAATTTGTCACATTTGTACTAATTCATTGATACGTTTGCTAACCATGTTTGAAAGAATCGAGCGTTGCAATCCATTTCTCAACTTAATTGAGCCACGTTCGGCATTCAATGCTTTAATTTCCATGTTCAGAGTGCCATTTAGTTGCTTATAATTCACGTTGATAATTGAACAAAATTATTTCCGGGAACAAAATTTTAACAAACTTATGATTTGAAAGAATTATAATCATAATGAAAAATACTCACCCAAAAAGGAGAGTTCGGATGATGCTTAAAAAGCTGCCAAGTTCGAAGGCTAGATGCGTTAAAATATTGCGCAGAACACTGGGAAAGAAGGACCTTTCTTCTGCACTTGTTGCAAAAATTCTTAACTGGCAGAAAGTTTTTGTTGCAGAAAGTCTTGACTGCACTTGTTCTCTCGGTGCATAGTGCCACCATGTATGTGCCAGTCCTCCGAATCCATTAATGATTTGTTGTGCAATGTTTCTCCTGGATTGAGTAGGGTCTTCACAAATTTGCTTTGTATCCCAGCTAGCTAAAAAAGTTACATCATTCTCTAATTCTACCTTCGGTTGGCAGTTAGGCATGAACATAGGATCTGCAGGCATCTGTTGGATGGCTTTTTTTAACATTGAAAATCTGGTATTTTCTGCAGAAATTAGTAGTCTTGATGTACTCCCTTATGTTAACGTCAATGTATCAGTATCTAGTTCTACTTTGGGGAAAACAAAAAACTATTTGTATTTGTCTTGTTGGAAAGCAAGACCTTTCTTCTGCACTTGTTGTAGAAATTCTTGACTGACAGAAATGACCTCAGCCATTTATTTTTCTTCTTGGGCTAAATTAGCCCCAAAATCCCATGTAGGTAAATGTTTTTGAACTACGCTAAAGTTGTTCTCCGTTTGAGACAGGATTTAGGATCATCTGTAAATATGGTAGATGATTGAGGTTTATCCATAATGGCTAAATAATTTGGTTTTGGTTTTGTAACTTGCTTTTTCAGTATAGCAGTTTGCATGGATAATACTGTTTCGATGGCATCTAAACTTTTGTTCAACTTTTCCATGGCCCGAGTTAGATCATCAACTTCATGTCCTTGTAACTCAAAATGTGCTAAGATTTTTTTGTAGATCTTTCTCTATTCAGGGATTGTTTCTTTGACAAATTGACAAAAGGCCCTTCGGAGCATAGCTCAAAATTCCCATTTATCTATGAAAAAAATACATGTAGATCATTGGAACTCTATGTTTTTAATATTGGACAGATTTTGGCAAGTTTAAGGCATTTTATCTAGCATGTAGATGACACCCCTTTAGAGACTACTTTCATGTTTCCAATATTTTGGACCCTTGGGTACCTATTTTGTGGTTTCCAATGATAGATTTCTAATAAAGGGATAGATTGTAATGATCAAAAAATTCATATACAGCCAATAAATATCTCATAATCTGCGATAAGAATATGTTTATATGCTTTGCTAGCTCAAAATAAAATAAAATTAGGATAATCTCAGCTTAGAAGTTTTATCCACAATTTATAGGAAATATTTTGTAGAGGCTTAAATTGACAGACAACTAATTCAAAGTTTCCATAGGGGAATCCATGTAATTAAATAAACAAACCTTGACTGCACAACCTCCAACCAAACCCAGCTTGTGTGATCAACAAAAAAATGATAAACACTTATAGTTCAAATGAGTAGGACTCAATAGTTGTAAGTGAATCCATAACTCAATGGCCTAATTCTGGATGTGTCCCACGGCCATACTAAGTCCCACTAATGGACTGCCTTAAACTATTTTCATTTTCAGCCTTCCTCGCTTAAGTTTTATCTATTTCAAAATGACATGATTGACTTCAAATAAAACAACCTTCAGAAATGATTCAAAATTTCTAGCCCTTCGAGAATACCAAGTAAAACCAACAAACAACTCCACATCTTGAAAACCATGCCATTCAGAAAATCCATTCTTTTAGTACCTTGAAATATACAAGGAAAGGAAGATAATAGCATTTTAGGTATGGAAGATAAAGATGTCATAATAGAACTCTGATATATAAGCACAGTCTTCAATTCCATTGTTTTGTAGGTAAAGTACTAGCTTCACATTAAAGCATTTTATAAGGTTACTCTAAAACTAAAGGCTTTCTCCCATTATTTAAAGGCAAACTTTAAGGCCTAAAAAATAAACCTAAAGTGGTTGAACTTCCATAGGATTTTAGTCTGTTTGTTGAGTGTTAACTTCTACAAGGTTCTATAGGTAGAGTCTGTAAAGGGACAGGTAGTGTTAATTTCTATAGGTTCTATAGGTAGAGTATGTAAAGGGCCAGGTAGCCTCTGGATCTTATGTTTATGAAAGGTGACATATCTATTAAATTCTCCTACAGTCGATCTTTGGAATATATCTAAATAGAATTTGTTCGTTTTTATATCCATAACCACAACAACTTTAAGGAAAATCGTGTACATGTGTCATTTCTCCCATACATGTGTCAATTCTCCCATAAACTATTAAGGTAAAATTTAAAGCATGTGTCATTGGCTTTCTCCCATTAACTTTAAATCATGTGTCATTTCTCAAGGCTTTCTCCCATTAATTCAAGGCAAACTTTGAGGCCTAAAAACTGAAAGTAGTTGAACTTCCATAGGATAGGATCCCCCCAACTCAAGTGGAGTAAAATGTAAAATGTTAAAAGTGGAGTGTTTTATGATGTAATGGATCTTAATAATCTATATTGACATGGATGTATTGAACTTCCATAGGATAGGATCCCCCAAAATCAAGGTGAGTAAAATGTAAAATGTTAAAAGTGGAGTGTTTTATGATGTAATGGATCTTAATATTCTAGATTGACATGGTTGTATTTTATTAATGTACCTAAATTTACACCTTCCATGTTGCTTTATTCTTGTAAAATGTTAAAATTGGAGTGTTTTAGGATGTAATGGATATAAATAATCCAAATTGTGTTAAATATGATGTAATGGATCTTAATAATCTAGATTGACATGGCTGTATTTTATTAATGTACCTAAATTTACACCCTCCATGTTGTTTTATTCTTGTAAAATGTTAAAAGTGGAGTGTATTAATGTACCTAAATTAACACCTTCCATGTTGATTTATTCTTCTAAAATGTTAAAAGTGGAGTGCTTTATGATGTAATGGATATAAATATCTATATTGACATGGCTATAGTGATATGATGATAGTGTGGGTTGATGTTGAAGTTGTAAAATTCTTATACATATCAATTATTATAAATTATTAAACAATTTGATAAGTGCTAAATCATACTTCTTATTAAGGACATAACTAATTTTTCATAATAGAACTCTAATATATAAGCACGGTCTTCAATTCCATTGTTTTGTAGGTAAAGTACTATCTTCATATTAAAGAATTTTATGAGGTTGCTCTAAAACTAAAGGCTTTCTCCCATTAATTAAAGGAAAAATTTAAAGCCTAAAAACTGAACCTAAAGTGGCTGAACTTCCATACGATTTTAGTTTTTCTGTTGAGTATTAACTTCTACAAGGTTCTATAGGCAGAGTTTGTAAAGGGCTAGGTAGTATTAACTTCTATAAGTTCTAAAGGAAGAGTTTGTAAAGGGCCAGGTAGCCTCTGGATCTCATCTTTTCTGAAAGGTGACATATCCAGTAAATGCCCCTACAGTCAATCTCTGGAACATATCTAAATAGAATTTCTTCATTTTAATATCCATAAACCACAACCACTTTAAGGCAAATTGTGTACATGTGTCATTTCTCCCATACATGTGCCATTTCTCCCATAATTTCTTAGGCAAAGTTTTTAAAGCATGTGTCATGTTGGCTTTCTCACATTAACTTTAAATCATGTTTTTAGTAAGTGCATTAAATAATTTTGCAAATCATGTAAATTTCATTTCTCCCACAAACTAAAGGCTTTCTCTCATCAATTCAAAAAAACTTCCAGGCCTAAAAATTGAACCTAAAGTGGCTGAACTCTCATAGGATTTTAGTCTGTCTGTTGAGTGTTAACTTCTACAAGTTCTAAAGGCAAAGTCTGTAAAGAGCCAGGTAGCCTCTGGATCTCATCTTTTCTCAAAGGTGACATATCCAGTAAATGCCCCTACAGTCAATCTCTGGAACAGAAATAGAAGTTCTTCATTTTAATATCCATAAACCACTACCACTCTAAGGCAAACCTTGTACATGTGTCATTTCTCCCTTCTCCCATAAAATTTTAGGCAAACTTTAAGGCATGTGTCATTTCTATTTCATTTCTCCCACAAACTCATAAAGGTGTGACTTTTGACATAACTTCATCAACCACCACAACTAGTTGTTTTAGTAAGTGCATAGAATAATTTTGCAAACCATGTAAATGTAATTTCTCCCACAAACGAAAGGATTTCTCCCATTAATTCAAGGCAAAATTTAAGGTCTAAAATCTGAACCTAAAGTGGCTGAAATCTCATAGGATAGTATCCCCCAAACTCAAGGCTTTCCCCCATTAATTCAAGGAAAACATTAAGGCCTAAAAACTGAACCTAAAGTGGCTAAACTTCCATAGGATTTTAGTTTGTTGGTTGAGTCTTAACTTCCCCAAGTTCTAAAGCAGTCTATAAAGGGCTAGGTAGCCTCTGGATCTCATCCTTTCTTAAGGCATGTAAAGGGCCAGGAAGCCTCTGGATCTCATCCTTTCTTAAGGCATGTCATTTCTAGATGTGATTTCTGCCATAAATTTTAAGGCAAAATTTCATGCAAACCATGCATTAACCATGTATATGTGTCATAAATATCCCTTAAACTCTAAGCAATGCAATATTTAACACATCTCATTTCTAGATGTGAATTCTACCATAAAATTTAAGTTAAAATTTAAGATAAAACATGAATATGTCATTTATCTCATGCACATGTGTCATTTCTCCCATGCATTTGCAATAAATGTCAATTTAATATATTTTTTGTTTTAATAAATGTAAATTTAATATATTTTCATTTTTGTTAAATGTCAAAATATCATCAAAGATAATCATTGTGATAAATGTACATTGTTTAAAATTGTATATCCAATAAAAACTAAATTTAATGTACCTTCGCACTTCCCTTGATTAGTTGGTCTCTTGGCTTAGAGCAGCAATGCACCATTGAACAACTTCTTTAGCATCCACAAATCGGTTTGCAGAGGGGTTCATTTGATATCTTTGAAGTGCTTATTTTATGCATGCCCCTGCACCATCAAGTTCTCCTTTTCCATGGCCAGTCTGAAAGAAATTCCAACAATGTTTAATGCAGGTTTTCCTATGAAGACAACACAACCAAAATAATGATTGTGAAGATTTTAATTGACCTGCTTATTCATCTGACCATATCCAATGTTCATTGAATTTTATTCCATGACTTTTCAAGGAGTCATAAATCTTTCCAAAACAGTGTTGTACAAAATATGTATCATGTGTACGATCGTCGCTGATATAAAAGTGATATTCTTTAATAACATGTCGATTTTCACTGGTGCTTTCTATATGATCAATTTTTTGTTCAGCATGGTTATATAAAATATGGACGAGCATGGAGACTTGGTCAGAATGATAGTATTCACTCTGAATTTCTTTTTGTGGAACAAATGTGTAGTTTTCTGCAAAATCAATTATTGACAAAATGGTCCCTGGTGGAAAAAATTCACAGGATTTTTTGAATTTCAAGTCTTTCCATCGAGCTATATGGGAATTCTTGGTGTATTTATAAATTTCTGCCTCAAAATTTCTGAAAAAATATATAACAAAAATTTCTTCTTCTTGTAATTCAATTCTTTTAGCACTATTTGAACCTTGAATCGATGTATGGATATATTCATATCTCTTCCATTTCACTTTCATGTTAGACAATGATTGATCATTTATATCAGTATGATATTTGTTTTGAAATTTAGTCAAATTTTCACAATCATCGCATCTTTTACCACCAACATATTTCTTTTCGTAAAATCATTCATCACTTTCTCTTTCACATAGAATTTGAGATATGAAATCACAGATAGTGGAAGGAGGAGGTGAATCTTTCCAAAATGTTCTACCAAAATTAGGGAATGTGTCATAATATAACTAAAATTCCACATGATAACAACAACAACAGGTGTCACTTACGGTGATAGGTTTTACATAACATGGTTTTTGTTGAACAAAAGCACTAATTGAGACATGAATTTCACGATTCTCTTCTTTGAAAATTTTGAACAACTCTATATGAGTGGTGTCTAAGAAATTTTTTCCATGTTCTTCGTACTGATTTCGTGCTATTCTTCTTCGCATCACATCCCTTGCATTTGGTGAAACACGTGAATTTTTCTTCCAATATTAATATATTGTTTTTTTAACATTTTCTCAAACTCTATCTTTGTATGGTTGCCTACAAATAGCTCTCCAACGAGCAAGTTCATCATTTACATCTATTTGCAACCGAAATTTTTGATGTTTGTGCAAAGTTTTTCGTGAAGTTCCTAATGCTCGTGCCATAGATTTTACCAAGCGATTATTTTTAGTACTTGATGAAACCACTGCCATATGTATTTCTCTACGTACAATTGAAACATTTTTCTATCTAGATATTCTGATTGAATTTATAGCACTATTTATATTTTGTATCACATTTTCCTTCTTTTTTTATCTTTTGTTGATTTTCGAATACTCAATAAAGTCGTAGCTTCTTTTAATTTTCTTAATGATAGGAGACCTTTCAACATTTGGGCTTGAATTATCACATTTTCCTTTATGAAGTACGTATCAAAAATGTGTTTAACACGATATCATCTAACATGGTCAGCTCTTTTATCTCCATATGTGTGAGTGTCAGCATTTTCTAACATCTCATCATAGACATTGATTTCATTTATACATATTCAAATGAATAGTACATAATAAGTTTACATATTCAATAAATAACTAAATTAATAAATATGTATAATTTCAATAATGCGTGCATGTGTTCAACACACACACACACACACACACACACACACACACACATATATATTGTGATTCAATTTCTTCACTTGAATTTCTTTCAACATTCTCACCATCTTCAATCATTGGTCCAATATCTCTTTCACTTTCTGTTTCAAAATTTTGTATCTCATCATCAATGTTTTGAGGAATATCTCTCTCTATTTACATTGAAAAATATTTTTCAAATTATTTCATCAAATAAAAATTAATCTTGAACACATTTTACAGTAGGAAAATTTTAAATATCAAATTCATAATATTTACATTTACATACCTGCTTCAACTTCTAGTTGAGGTTGATTTTCCCTTTCAATATTTGAGAGTGCTTCTCTCTTTCTTTTGCGAGATTTTGTCCCATGTTCTCTACATTCCTCAGGGTCTCTTGTTCAATCATATTTTCTTGCACAATTCCTTTGATTTCCCATCATAATACAGTATGCAGTTCAAAAAATTTCCTTCAAAAATTTAGACAAAAACTCAATTAAAAAAAACATCACAAAAGATTTAATTTTAAAAAAAACTCATTTTATTTTTTTTGCAAAAAATACATACTTCAATCCAAAACACTTACTTTAAAAAATCCAAGAAAAAAATGTCTTGTAAAAATGAAATGAAGCTCGAGATATTTCCTTTCAAGTCCTGCAAAAAAATTTCATTTAAAAAGTTAGTCAAAAACTCATTTTAAAAAATCATTATAAAATATTTACTTCAACCCAAACACGTACTCTAAAAAAATGCCACTTCAAAAAATACCTCCAAAAAATTTCCATTGAAAATTAATTCAACTTCTTAAAAAATGCCACTTTAAAAAATACTTCAAAAAAACCTCTAAAAAATATCACTTTAAAAAATACCTCCAAAAAATGTCCTTTGAATATTAAGCCTAAAAAGAGTCACTTTGAAATTAAGTCAAAAAAATGTCTTTTGGAAATTAAGCCCAAAAACCTCTCAAAACAAAATACATCAAAAAAATGTCATTTGAAAATTAAGCCCAAAACCTATAAAAACAATGAAAATTAAGCCCAAAACTTCTAAAAACAAAATACCTTAAAACCAAAAAATTTCTTTTGGAAATTAAGCCCAAAAACCTCTAAAAACAAAATACCTCCAAAAAAATGTCCTTTGAAAATTAAGCCCAAAACTTCTAAAAACAAAATACTTTAAAAAAAAAAAACCAATGAAAAATAAGCCCAAAACTTCTAAAGACAGAATACCTTAAAAAAAAACAATGAAAATTAAGCCCAAAACCTCTAAAAACAAAATACCTTTAGAAAAAATGAATCCCAAAAAACATCCAAAAAATGTATTACATACCTCCAAGAAATGTCCTTTGAATGTACCTCCAAGAAAAGTCCTTAAACCCAAAATAATCCTTTGCAAAAATGTCCTTTGAATATACTTCCAAGAAAATTCCTTAAACCCAAAACAATATTTTGCAAAAATGTCCTTTGAATGTACCTCCAAGAAAAGTCCTTAAACCCAAAATAATCCTTTACAAAATCAGACCTTTGTAAAATCAGGCCAAATGAAGAAATGTGCAAAATTATGCGAAAATAATGAATGCTTTTACGTTAATTTATATTGTTGCGAAATGATTTTTTTGGAGGGGCTTCATTGTATTTTCCGACCAACGGAAAGTCAAGTAAATGTTCAGCCGAACTTTTGTGTCGTTAGACTTGATGGGCCGTTGGCGCAAAAAATAATTTGGGTGAACTTTTTTACAAGTTCGGTCGAACTAACACGTCTCCAATTACGCAGAGCCAAGCTCTGAATACATATCTTCAACTTTGGCCTGATTAAACTCCATGAAACATTCTGAACTAACTGTCGGAACCAAGACAAGCATTTTCAGAATTCAATCTACTTTTAGGAAATATAAATTTTATGTAATTTCATAAATATTTACTAATTTTAATTAATTTTGTAATAAAACGGGTGCAAACAATTTCTGAAGGTCATTATGATTCAATGAAATCAATATTCTGTATCTTCCAAAATACATTGTAAAAAAATTGAAAAAATTATGGTGCCTTACATTGCTCCATCGTCTGTAATGGGTAGTTTTTAAATTTTTAGTTTATAACTTATATGTTGAGAAATTTCATGCGTCACGAAACATATTCAAAATATGCATTTTTTTCATATTGGATCAGTTCAAAAAATTCTAGTAATTATGATATGCATCAGTTGGTTTTGTAAATATAACAAAACCGAAGTAGACTCTCTCTAGATTGTTGCAACACATTTTGTTTCTAAAAAACACAAAGTTTCAAAGAATACACCAGTGCCTATTAACATGAATTCTTATGAATCCTTTGATTGTTAAAAAACACACACTCAAAGAAACACTAAGTTGACATATCAAATGTGTATAAAAAAATTCCAAAAAATAAGTAATAGAAAGCTAATAAAATTTCTCGCAACTTTTGTTTGTATCGCAAAATGAAATTCTAAATAGAAAAATTGTTTTGGCTTGCAGAAAGTTGAAGAACAGAAAAAAATAAATTTTTTTTCTCAAAAAAGGGAAAAAAGTGTTACCCAACTTCACATTTTCACCCTTGAACACCCCTTTTCATTAATATCTTAAATAAAAATGAATCTGGTTTCTCTAAGTAAAGAATATCTATATCTGATTTTATAAGCAAAAAATAATAAACCTGTCCACCATATGGTTAAGAAAGAACGGTAGCGGAGACGGTAAAGAACTCTACACGTGTGCTCGGAGGTCTTGGGGTCGAATCTGGTGGAGTCTGACCAAATTTTACTGCACCATTCCTGGGTTACGTGGCGGCCTTTGATTGGATAAAATCCACAACAACCAACCAACTGCCCAATTAAACAATGCCACTTGTCAACCTACAATTCGCTCGGAAGGAATATTCTAGGGAATATTTCGAGGAATATTTCGAGGAATATTCCAGGAATATTTCCTAGAATATTCTCTTTTTTTACTTTTCAAAACCCAGTCAAACTTGGTCAAAACCAAAAATTGCAGTTTACTAGACTTTTCAAATCACGATAACTTCTTCATACAGTGTCGGTTTTTCGAACCATTCGAGGTGCCGAAATCAGGAAGACGAGATTTATCTGTTCACTCAGGTTTGGCACACTTTAGAACACTTTGAAACTTGAGCTATTAGTTAGGTCCATGATCTAAATCTAATCACACCTCCCCATTAGAAATCTTTTGGACCCCAAAAGACTGATTACCTGATCTACTCAGTAGATGAGAGTACACCACCCTCACTTTTTAGTCTCCATACACTTTTCCTTGCATGTCTTAGTGCTTTTTAACCACAACTCGAAGGTAGTCAGCACTTGCCTTCCTGAATGCTCTTATCCTCTTATCAAGAATTGTCTTACTTGCACTCACTCAGAAATTTCTAGCGAGAAATTTATAAAAGGTAGTTGAACATCATTTCCTTGATCATCGATCCAAGGTGGCTTAAACAAACGTGAGATTACAATAAAAAACATGTATACATAACTGAAATTTGCATATGTACAAATGAATGTATGTATTACTGTGTCAAGATGTCAAACCACTTCTTACCAAGCCACTTCCATGATAATTTTTGCTGCTAAAAATCTTCTTTATGTGAAACATCTATTCTCACATCAATGATGGAATCCTTGGTTCCAATTTCGCCAGTATTTCTATCCTCTTGCCTCATGTGCTTGGGATGATTAGTTGGTTCCAATGTCCAACATTGGGCAACAACATGTCCCCTCTGCTGGCAATCTGTGTAGGTCTTTTGCACCTTCTTTGCAAGTTGCATTTCCCTCAACTGTTTCCTGTATGCCTTCATCCTCTTCCGTCATTTTGAAACATCATGGTTACACAGACCACAATATGCACAACAACTTTTTCTTTCATTCAAGAATGCAGATTTGACATGCTTATCAGAAACATAATCAACTTGACTATGGGAAGGATTATACCTTGTATGCTGCTTTGCATGTCCATGTTTTTTACCTTCATGATGAACTTGTAGAGGCTCCATCTTTCCTTTGAAGACTAACATCAATGTTCATGTCTTGATAGTTTTCCGAACTCTCATGCTCGCCATAAGTTGCATGTCTACAAACATCTTGCTGCAACATAGGCTTCAAACAATGGAAATCAACTTGAAAACAAACTTGACATGTTTGTGGTTTAGAAATCGGAACAAAATTTCTTTTTGAAGTTTCCTCAAATGCCTTCATGGTTGTATAGTTTTTACCATTAGATTAAACATAACCAAGACCAAACTTCTTAGGGTCTTTCCTCAACCAAAATAGGATCAATCATGCCTTATGCATGTTTTCCTAAACCCTTGCATTCATAGCCCATTTTAAACATTAACTTCGACCCTATACCTCTAATGCGCTTTTCAAATGAACCTACACATCTATCTAAAGAGGAATTTAAAGACAAATTTGAGTGATTTACCCTTGCTTCTAGCATGTGTTTGGTTAAGGCCTCTTGGGCTTGATGGAGCTGCATCTCCATCTCATGCAATCTTTGAAGAATTTCTTCTTTCTCTTGCTTCATAGCAAACAATTGCTCATGAAGTCTAGTGCTTTCCTTTCTATCTTCAAACAGAATTTGCACTCTATCCTTTAGGATGTAGAAGTCTCGCTTCATGTCTTCATCGAAGAACCTTGTGAAGGAGGAGGATTTTGAAACCTCACTTGAAGAATTTTTCATCTTATGAAAATGGAAAAAATACCTTCAACAAAAAATAACAAAGCTTTCAAAAACAATTGACAAAGCTTTTGAAAAAAATGGTTGTAGAGTCAAGCTCTTCTTCAAGCAGCCTTTTGCAAACCAAACCTCTTGTGCTTCAAGGGTTGTCTTGAGGTCCTTTGGGTAAGGAATATGCCTTCAAACCTTCTTCCTTATTTTCCTCTTTTGGACTTAGCTATCAGTAGCTCTCCCTTCACCTCTAGAAAAATCGAAATTGTAAGCAACAATCAGTTTGCAAACAGTCAAATTCTTTGCACCATTAAACACCTTTCAAGTCAACAAGAAAACTAGTGCTCTGTCAATCAAGAAACTATGCTCTGATACCAACCTGATCTGAAAATGGGTTGGATAACTTGTTATTCTTTTCAAGAACCTCCCACTCAGTTAAAAAAATAAGAGATCTAGATTTTTCTTGACTTGTGTGGAATTTTATACCTGAAACAGGTGTATGTTTTTTAACTGTTTAAGTGCTTTAAGACCATTTCTTTTTGCTGATATTAAACATGTTCAACATCCATATATTTTAGTAAATAAACATCAAAACATAACAACAAATTTAATCTAGGAGTTTACCTGAATATCGTGGGCTACATCTCCTTCAGCTCTTGTCAAATTGACTTGGCACTTTGGAATTAGGATGGAAAATTATTTTACATGTTACAAACTGAACTCCAATGGTTATCTGAAATGAACCAAAGGGTTTATAATACCATTTATATCCCTTTCATGGATGTCATCACTCTGAAAACAAAACTAGGTTCCCTTAGACTTGACACCTTCTATCGGTTCCCTTAAGCTTCCCGGAGCTTCAAAGTGACACTAACTCCCTCAGAATCCATTTTCTGTCCCTAAAACCTCACCTATTATCTTCATCACACATCATATCTCCAAATATACTGATCATTCACTCAAAATGAGCACCGCATCCCCAATCTAGGCCTTCGTCCACAGTTGGCCCTAGGCTACCCAAAAATTCCCTGTGGCTCTTCGACATTTATAAGTATTCAAATGGATCTAAAAATCCTTTCATTGGATTCAAAATGTCCAAAATATTCATAATAGACTATTCACTTTCATAAATTGGCCTCTAGCTACTCTGATTTCGCCTCCAACACCTGGTAGCACCCCCTAGCTCTTGGGTCACTGAAAAATTCTCTGAAGCATCTCGACTTTCAGAAGTCCTCCAAAGCTTTTGAAAAATCCATCAATGGATTCAAAAGTATCAAACAATTAGAAATGACTATTGGTTTGCTGAGAATGGATATTGGCTGCTTTGGATAAGCCTCATTCTCCTGTTGGCACCGGGTGGCCCTAGTGGCCCCTGGAACTTATCTTAAGCTTATCGGCCTTCAAAAGTACTCTAAACAATCTATAAACCACACAATTAGTTACATAATGTATGAAACATCTAAAATTGACTATTGGATTCCTGAATAATGCCTCTAGCTGCCCTAGCTAGGCCTCAAACTGTTGCTGGCCCCTGGTGGCCCTAGTGGCCCCCAGAACTTATCTTAAGCAAAATCTTGCTAAAAATTCCTCTGATGGCTCTTCAACCTTCACCAATGAGTCTGAAATTTCTGAGATAGTCTAAATTTACTATTCGCACTCTCAGAATGATTGAATCTAGATCAAGATAAAGCCAAAACCAAATTTGTTCGGTGTCCCCTAAAAAGCTCCACTAAATGTGGAGGAACTGAACTTAACTCTAGTTAAATTATTAAATCATGCCAAATATGACATGCATGCTAGCCTGACCGTCGAATTTTACTGCGCATAAAATTATGGTTGTCGGGCACATGTCACAAAAAAATGCGCAGTCAATTTAAATTTTGGAGCAAAACCGTTGGACTAACCACTGCATATAACTCTTCCATAACACATGTGACCGCACAACCCTGCGGAGACATAACCGTTAACGGATTAACGATGCGGATATAAAACTACTCCTAACCGTTGCATGTGACAATGCAATGGAGTTTAATGTTGTTGGTTACACAAATTGCGTGGCATTAACATTTGTTTTAACGTCCACTTGTGAACCCAACGGACGGACCACTGGCGGTTAGGTGGCTTAATACCTTAGCCCGAGGTCACGGGCCAAAGGCCATGTGGGGAAGGGCTAGCCCCAATGCGGAAACCACAACACATTATAATAAGCCCGTCCACCATATGGTTAAGACATAATGGTAGCGGAGACGGTAAAGAACTCTGCACGCGCGCTCGGAGTTCTCGAGGTCGACTCTGGTGGAGTCCGACCAAATTTTACTACACCATTCTTGGGCAACGTTGCAGCCTTTGATTCGATAAAATCCACAATATTCAACCAACTGCCCAATTAAAAAATGCCACTTGTCAACCTGCAATTCGCCCAAAAGGAATATTCCAAGAATATTCTCTTTCTTTGACTTTTCAAAATCCATTCAAACTTGGTCAAAAGCCAGAAATTGCAGTTTACTGTACTTTTCAAATCGTGATAACTTTTCAAATGGTGTCAGTTTTTCAAACCGTTTGCAGTGCTAGAATCAGTAAGATGAGATCCATCTGGTTGCTTGGGTTCATCACACTTTAGAACACTTTTAAATTTGAGCTATCACTTAGGTCCATGATCCAAATCTGATTAGGAGGTGGATCCCAAGCCTGTAGACATGTTGGCCATGTGGGGGATGGTCGTAACGAATTAGAATATTCTGGATTTTATCGGCCCAGCTGGGATTCACTCCTACATCCCCGGAGGCTCAAGGCAGGCTTGGGAACCAGAGGTATGACCGGCAAGAAGTGAAGAGGTTCTCAGTGACACGGTGAGAAGGAATCAGCTATAGATAGTTGCTTCATTGAAATTTCAGGACATCTCTACAGGGTTTATAGAACCATCCCTGGATAATAGGGGTCTTCTTCTGAATCACAATTTTTGTCAGCCACTTACAAGAACAGGGGGTCTGGAAGATATCGTCTTCAATTGCACCAACAAAAACCTCCTTGGGCAATGTCTTGATGTTCAACACCTTGGGTAGGGAAGCTTTAGATCGACGCCACTCAAAGAACGTGGGATATATGATCAAAACCCTAACAAACCCCCTGCTTCCCTTGAGTGAGGGGGAGATACTTCTTCAGCACTACCTCCAAGGGATGGGTCGGGGTTGCATAGTTGAGGCTATTACAGAAGGCAGAGTAGCAAAACCTTTAGGTGGTTTTTAGGGAGAACGCCCGAGCTTAGGAGGAACAAATAAGGAACTGAGTCATGGGAAACATCCCCATCAAGATTTCTTGGTTGGTTTCCATGGACAACAGGGAGGATCCTTGGCCGAAAACCTCCCTTTTCCTACTGCTAGGATGGGGGGGCTAAAATTAGGGAGGAATTACAACCAGATTCTCGGGCCACTGAGGCCAACTCACACCCCCATTATGAACCTAATCCATCTGACAGTGTGGGGGATTTGTACATTTCACGTAGTATAAGAAAGAAATTAAAAGGAGTCTGTAGGAAGGATAAAATTTCCAATCTGATTTTAGGCGTTGAAATCTCTGTTGACGACACAATGCAGATAGCGGATCTGACTCTGGTGGGGAGAGCTAATGGGAAATTTTTTTTTGCAAGCTACATTAGCGAATGGGAAAAAAAAAACTTTGGCAGAGGCACCTGACCGACGCTTTGAGTTGCTCAACCTAACAAATGGGTGGTTCATGGTCAAGTTTAAGACGAAGGAATCGGCAAGCTGGGTTCTTGAGCGGAAATGGGGTTTTGGTCGTGCTCCCATTTTGTTCAAGCATTGGAGCCCCCTCTTTGACACGCAGCGGGAGAAGGTGGTGGATCTACCCATATTGTTCATATTACCTGGTCTACCCCATCATCTTTGGATGGAGAATGTGTTCAGAGATATAGGGAATGAGCTGGGGTTTTTCCTGGAGGCCGACATGTCCTTCAACCAGACAAGGGAATATGGAGTTTCCAGAATCCTGGGAAGGCTTAATCTATGAGAAGGTTTATTCGAAGCCATACAACTCCATTATAGAATTTGTTCCTTCATCCAAGCCCTAGACTATGAGAAGCTTCCCTTTCGGTGCCACAGATGCCATATGTTCGACCACATGGAAAAGGATTTCCTTCTCTCCATATTCAAAAGAACTAAAAAGAATGTAAGGGAAAATGATCTTTTGAAGTGGAGGGAAATCTCACGTGGGAGAGCCATGTCTTGGTGGTGGAGGGGAGGACAGAGGATAAGCCCTCTGCATATAATCAAGAGGATGACCATCAATTGAAGCAGTAGGAGACACGGATTTGCATGGTGCTAGAAATGGAGGTGGATCCGGGACAAGCCTAGCCTTAGGATGCCACAGTGTCTACTCCAGCCGAAGGACCTGAGGGTGCCTCTTCTGATCCCCATCCCTCATTTATTATTTATGTTTCTGAGATTTTAACTATGGATTCATTTCATGGTCCCTTTAGGCCCTCTCATAATGTGTTTACTCAATTTGTTGAGCCCCGCTCTAGTGAATCCCTAGACAGCATAATTACTTTGATCCTGAGGTGAGCCTTATCTCTTCCTTGGGTTTTCCTATGGAGCCCCTCCCCTCTTCCTCTGTATTTGAACACAATCCCTACAACCTCAGGCCCAGAGATAGAAAGGAAAACTTATTGGATATGTTTGGGGGTCTGGGGATTTCGGGTGATCCTCCCCTTAGTCCTAAACAAAGGGGGAGTAAATAAAACCTTTCAAAAGCTAAGCTGAGAGCCAGGTTGGACATAGCAAATGGTAAACAACAAATTCTAACATGGGTGCTTAGAGAAATGAAAACCTCAAGCCTAGTTTCCAAATGATCATTTTTTCTTTCAATTGTCGAGGGTTGGCTAGTAAACTCAAAAAAATAGCTTTCAAGGCTATTCAAAACAAACATAGCCTTGATATCATCATGCTTCAGGAAACTTTGGGATCTGGGGAAGATATTCAAAAATCCTTGGAGAAATTTTGCCCTGGTTATTCCATCTACTGTCTAGATGTGAAAGGGAGATCGAGGAGTATAGCCATTGGTTTCAGGACTAGAAATTTGAATCCCATCAACTCCTGGGGTCTTGATCTTATGCTGGAATTAGAAGTCTATTCCCCTGATCTCTATCAATATATTTTACTTCTCAATATTTATGGCCCTTTTTAGGACCATTTTCCATTCTGGAATGCCCTCTGAACAAAATCCTTCATGAATTGCCCCAATATTATCATTTGGGGGGACCTAAATTTCTCTATCAGCCAGTCTAAATCCTGGGGTCTGAATGCTAGGCCCGACCCCCTTTCGGATTTTTTCTCTTCCAAGATCAATAGTGCTAAACTGTTGGACATAATCCCCATTAAAATGAGGCCAACTTGGCGGTATAGGAGAACAGGGGAAGGTAGGGTTTCCAAGAGGCTGGATCTCTTTTTGATCAAAGAAGACCTTATGGATAGAGTCTCGCTGCTTCGATAATGGATAGGGGAGGGGGGGGGGGTCAGATCACCACCCCATTCTCCTTGAACTCAAAGGGATGAACCAAAATTCAGGCTCTTCGTTTAAGTTCAACCCTAGATGGCCCTTGGAGTATTCCTTTAACACTCTTTTTAAAGGGACCTGGTCCCCTTATGAAACTAAAGGCCAGCTCAATTTTTACTGAATCGTTTTTGAACAATCTTAAAATATTGAAGAAGGATACATTAGACTGGGCTAAAGTAAATAAAATAGAAGAGGAAGCCAGATTAACGTGGCTTCGGAAGGATCTAGAAAGGTTGGAAGGGCCAAAAGAGGATGGATATGAGACAGTGGAGAAAAGAGAGGTCATAAAAGGTTTGTAATCCAAAAGAAGAAAAATCATTTTAATCAGGGAGGAAGAATGGAGACAAAAAAGCAGGGCTATCTGGTTGTCCTCGGGGGATGAAAATACAAATTTCTTTCACAACCATGTTAAGGGTCGGAAAATCACAAACCCTATTTTGGAAATGATATTTGAGGATGGCAGCATTGTAAATTCTTTCGAGGGTCTGGCCTTGACGGGAAAGAACCACTTTAGGAATATTTACAAGGCCCTCAGAGATATCACTAATGCAAAAGTTTTCAAATTGGCTCATCTCTTCCTTGGATATATTATGAAGAGATCCACGAAATGCTATCCAAATCGGTCACAAAAGAAGAAGTGGAGGGAATTATAAAGGCCATATAGAAGGACAAAATCCCAGCACCGGATGGGTGGACCGTTGAATTTTATCAACATTTCTTTGAAATAATTAGGGATGATTTGACTGTGGTGGTAGAAGATTCAAGGGTCAAAGGAGCTATCCCGAAGTCCTTGAACTCGACCTTCATTTCTCTCATTCTGAAGCTGGACTCTCCGACCTCTTTTGATGACTTTCATCCTATCACCCTGTGCAAATGCCTATACAAAATCATAGCCAAGGTCATCGCTGAAAGACTCAAACCGATTTTATCAAAGCATATTTCTAAGGAAAATTTTTGGTTTCTGGACGGGAGTCAGATCCATGAAGCCATTGGAGTGGCCCAATAAGTCTTACACATTATGAAAAGATTCATACGGAAAGGGTTGATCATCAAAATTGATCTTTCTAAGGCATATGACAAAATTAGCTGGATATGCATCAGACTCTTGCTCACCCACATGGTTTTCCGCTATGATTTAATCCTTTGGGTGATGAGGTGCATAACTAACATTATCTTTTTTGTACTAATAAATGGTGCTACCTCCAAATTTTTTTTAAATGAAAGAGGTATTTTCCAAGGATGCCCCCTCTCTCCTCTACTCTTTCTTTTGGAAGCTGAAGGCCTAAGTCATTTGATCCTAGATGCAAAATGGAAAGGGGACATATAGGGAGTGGAGGTGGCTATAAATCTCAAAATCACCCACCTTATGTTCTAGACGACATTATCCTCTTCAACAATGGTAGAAGAAGGGACATTCTCCATTTAAAAGCCTCCCTAGACCTCTTCCTCATTTCCACATGTATGAGTATAAAATTTAAAAAATAATCCATCATGATCGAAGAAATCTCAGGGGAACACTCCAGGAGAGTAGCTAAAGTTCTCCCTTTTGAGATCAAGTAGCTTTCAAAAAGCTTCCGATATCTTGGGTTTCACCTCAAACCTGACTCATACCGAATAACGGACTGGATGTGGATGGTGGCCAAAATCGAAAAAAGAATAAAGTTTTGGTGCTAAGCAAGTAGTTTGGTTCTTATCAAATCAGTGCTAATGGCCATTCTAGTCTTTTGGGCACTGTTATCATGGATGTCGAAAGGAATAATAGAGCGAATCCATAAAATCTGCCACAAATTATTGTGGGCAGGTTCAAGGGAGGATCATGTTTTGTCATGGGTAGCATGGGAAAAAATAGCTAGACCTAAAGAATGGGGAGGCTAGGGTATCAAGGAGTTTCCATCCTTCGTCACATCTCTTGCTGCCAAAATGGGATGGTCTCTAATGGCCAAGGATTCCATGTGGTCCTCAGTGATGAGAAGGAAGTATATAGACCCTAGACCTATAATCGATTGGGTGAGGAGCCCGAAAAAGAAACTTAAGGGAGGGTCGGTGGTCTGGAGGGCCACACTCGGAGCCATGGAATTGATTGAAGAGGGGTTGGTGTGGAAGGTGGGAAATGGGCAACAAATTAGAATAGGTCTGGACCCGTGGGTCAGATGCAACACGGGGTTTTCCCTTCCGGAAGATTGCAGAGCCCACCTTGTTAAAAAAGGTCTCCTATACCTAAATCAAGTTGGAAAACAAGAAGCAACATCAATTTGGCCTCAAGGTTGGAAATCGAGGGCAAACATTCAACTCGACCTAACATGGTTCGAGACATGGAACCACAACATTAACGAGCTCCATGGGACTAATGTCTATCTGCGTGATGAGCCTGATATTCTTAGATGGGCATTGGCTCTGTTTGGTAATTACTCTCCCAATTTTGGCTACTCATATCTCATGGAGAAGAAAGGATGGGCGAAGCCCGAGTGGTGGTATAAACCTCTTTGGAAGATGAAATGCCCTGCTAAAAGCCTCCTCTTCTTCTGATGCTTGCTGGAGAACAAGATCCCCACCTGGGACAACCTACAGAAATGAATGAAGGAGGGACTGGGAAGGTGCCCTTTATGTAAACTTGAATCTGAATTTGTGGCTCATCTGGTTTTGAGCTGCCCATTCAGTACAAAGGTATGGGACACTTTGTGCTCCCTGGTTGGGTTTACATGGAAATGGAGAGGCCTCTCGGTCAAGGAGGCCAGGCAGACATGGTGGAATAATCATCTGGTAGAGAAATAAAAATCAATTCCCTACTAATCTCCTCGGGAATATGGCTACCAAGAAATCGAGCTACTTTCAGAGATGAAGACATTTGCTCTCACGTTGTCGCTCAAGAAGGGGCATCTATTTATGATCTATTGCCAGATCAAGTGCCCATCATGAAGATAAGGACCATCACCCTTGAGATGATTAGGAAATACATCCCATGGGCGTATTTCGATGGTGCCTCTGACCCAGAGAACATGTGTGGGGCCAAACTAGTTATCCATTTAAATCAGGTCTAGAGGATGGAATCCTCTATCGGTCTTGGATAGGGATCAAATAATTATGCTGAAATTCAAGCATTACATCTCCTTCTCTGTTGGCTCGCACACCTGGAAATTTACTTAGTTAATATTTTTGGGGACTCACTCAACATTATCAAATGGTTCAATAAGGAACATGTTTGTTCAAATTATATTTTAAGTCCTATCCTTGAGGAATGCTAGCTTTTGAAGACTCACTTTACTTATATTGATTTATGTCACATTTACAAGGAAAAAAATGTCGTTGCAAACTTCCTTTCTAAGGAGGGTTTACAGCAATATCCGGGAAGCTAGAGGACATGAGAAATAGGTTCGGAAGGCTCTGTGGCTTCGAACCATCCTCCTTTTTTCTATATTATTTTATCTAGCATCTATTTTAGTATCTTTTCAATGACATCTGTTTGTAATTATTTAATTTTCATGCAGAAAAAATTTCATCCTACTTAGTACTTTAAAACTCATAAGTGAACTCAGTCTCAAAATTGTTTCTTTTATCCTATACTCCACACAGTCGTTCCTATTTGGGTTTTTTTTCCTCATAAGAGGAGGCTCGGGAATGTGTTGTGAAGTTTTGTCTTTTCGGGCCGACGATAAGTTGGTGGTTTTTCCCCTATGATATGGCCAAACTCATCACATAACAAGATGGGGTTTTTGGAGATGGGCTGATTACTTGGCCAATATTTTGGAGAGAATAGACTCATACCAATAAATTCTGAAATGCATGTACACAGCTAATTTTTTATAAATATAAAGAGTTTGATTTTTTCTTTGGAAAAAAATGAAGTAAAATCCAACAAAATTTCAGAATATGTCCAATATATCATGTAGGCTCATGCTCTAACATGAAAATTCATTGAATTATGTCCCTATGAGAAGTGTATGATTATTTGGATCCAAAATAAATGGAAACTTGAGTGAAAAATAGATCTGGAGCTAGAAACAAAAGGGTTCTTCCATCAGTTGTTTCTAGCTTGGAGGATATAATGAAGGATTTTGAAGGAGTTCCTTAATATTTTAATAATGTTGGGATCTTTTTGAAATTCTAAAAGAGCGGTATAATACTAAGAAGGAAGACTTCCTTGTACCCTCAATATGGGTTTGGTTCTTTTCTCTTCCAAGGGAATATTGGTGGTAAGATATACTTATCATGGTTTCTAAGGAAACTAAGAGGGTGAGTCTGCAACGATCTATGACTATATGAATATTTTGTATCCTCTTCAAGCTTCAATAGACATTTATTATAAATATAATATTTGGAAACAAACATTGGATTATAAAAATGTCTCATTTAGATGTAGGCAATGTCATAAATATGGACAAATTTTACATATCATTCTTTGATTGCAAAGGATTTACTAGCATATCAATCAACTCACAAATGGTAAGATGTTTTTAAAAATTCCCCCAAAGGAAAAGGAAATTGATACCTCGGGGAGACACAAATTCCAGTAAGAAATTGATATTGGAAACAAATTTTCATATCTCAACTATCTAGATGAGACCTCAATGTAGAAGTTAATCAATCAATTCCCCAACTAGCTACTGGAAGCATTCCCAAATATTTTCCACCCCCAAGAAAAAATAATAAAAAAAATCCAAAAGGTTATTGGAAAAATAATTTCCCAAAGGATCCAACTAGCTCAATAATGAAATAGGATGAGAATCAAGACCTCCCAAAAGACATGGATATGGATGATCCATGCTTGTGGATTGCACTAGCAGAGCCCCACCTGATAAAGATCCTCAATCGATGTCATACCATTATATCAAGACTATTTATAGGGAATATCTCAAATCGAAGAGTTAAACATGTAACACTCAATCCAGTTCAAGTTCTTTTAATCCCCAATTAGGAGTTCATACACAATCTTTCAAATATCCCTCAATATGGTCAAAGAGAATAGAAAAAAGGGATGTAAAATCATCAAGGACTTGATCCAAGAAGGTAGAGAAAAGTTAGTCAACTCAGGGAAAGTCATGCCAATATTGAAGGCATTTCCTTCTACTTAACCCAAAAAAATACTAAAGTTTTCATCTTGAAACTTCAAAGACTAGGTATGTTCTTCTTGTAATAACTATCCAATATTTTGTTATTGATTAATAGATTTACTAGTATTTTTTATTAATAAGCCAAAATTTTAGTCCTACTTTGAAAGTTATTAATGAAATAATCTTCTAATTTAAAAATAGAAAAAAATAATAACATATTGAAATATTAAAATATGAATCCATATTCAATAATAGTAATAATAATAATATTTATGGTTTTTAAAGTAACAAAATCTATTGATAAATCAATAAAATTATATTAAATATTTTTATTATTTACTTTAAAATATCAATATTGTTATTATTTTCATGAGTCATATTACTATTTTTATAAATAAATAAATAAAAAGTTATGATAAATGGTTTAACAATAAAATAAAATTAGGTAAAAGTTAATTTTTTTTTAAATATGTTTTAAAAAATAATTAAATATTAAATATTATTTAATTAAAAATTTATAATTGTTTATTGGATTTTGGATAAATAGTAACGGAATGCCCTTTTAAAGTATTCTTAGATGTTAAGTCACTATTTAAATTCTCCACCTTATTTTGGTGTTATTGTTGGACATGACCATGATGTAGCTTCATTAATGTCAAACTTTGAAGAAGAAGAAAAAAAACGTATTTTTGTGATCCCTAATTAACACAAAAAGGCTCGCAAAAAATACCATGTAATTAATCTCAAAAATACTTCTCTGTAAAAAAAAATCTACAATTTTCTTTATATCAAGATTTTTTTTAAATAATTTTAGCCACCATTTTTATCATGAAAAATTTAAGTCTTATTAATAATTTTTTTAGTGATATTTATTTTTGTTGTTAAGTCATAATATTTAAAAACTATTTCTAGTCATTAAAATTCAGAGTAGAATTTTTTTTAATAATTATATTACATATTATTATTCATGTCATTAAATTTATAAACATTATTATTTTTTAAATGTAAACAAATATAAAATTTAATATTAATGACATTATAAAATTGATAACGTTATTTTATATTTGGATAAGTAAGATTGGAAATCTCTAACCCTATTTTGAGTTGAACTTTTTTTAGCTATTACTTATTCCATAAACATTGTGTAACACAATGGTTCCTATGCATTTACTTTATTTGTTTTTGTTTTACTATGAGAAATTTAGTAATATTGGACTGAAATGAAAATTATGTGGAGTATTATGTATGTATATAGTGTTTGGTTTCATTTATTTCTTTTGGGAATCTTAACAATCATGAAATTCATGGAAAGAGACCTCAAACAATGACTGAGCCTTTTGACAAGTGGTTATAGGAAGTTACTCCCTCCCTTTGAAGGAAGAGAAAAGGAAAGGGGAACTAGCAAAGGGCTGGAAGGGGTTGAATAAAGCAAAAGATACAAAAAGAAAACTGAGGAGCGGAAGAAAAAATTGAGTAAGGGAAAACAAACTGAGAGGTTGGGAAGGATGCTGCCAAGGGCATTCCTACGCTTGATTTTATGCCAGTGGAAGCCTTATCTGGACCTTGGGGTCTATAGGAAATTGATTGTATTGTGGTCTTGAGGCCAAAAGCATGCGAGTTTGGAGAATACTGTCTATTCCCAGCTTTTCAACCGAAAGGGCTTGGGGATGAGTTTCGGATGTAATTTTCAAACTCTAAGGTTGGGAGGAAAGTTCCTTTCCAATAAGGAATTCCCAAGTTAATAGAATACTCAGATAAGTACTTTTCCTTTGTATAAAGCTACTCTCAAATTCTCATGAGAGTTGTAAAAATATCAATAAATGAAAATAACAGTGTCTGTCTGGTTTACAATTTGTCGAGAACATTGGTTAGTAATTTATTTTGCAGCACTATAAATTGTGGTTATTTTACATTGATGCTCGTACTGCCAATAAAATACAAAAGAACCGAATGTTAAAATAATAACTTAATTAACTGAGAGGAAGGGTTTGATTTTACAATTGTAATGGATGTAAATCTGGGCTATGCTAGGGCAATGGATTAGCCAAATTCAGGTGTAGAAAGGGGCAATAATAGACCCTAAGGGATCAGAATAAACCTTGAAGCATGAAGCATGCCTTAATCTCGTTGAGACCAGAAAAATAGACCACGGTATCTATCTAATAAAGAGGTTATTAGATACCGTAAAGACATGAAATTTTCACAATGGTGCAGAATACAGTGTCAGTTCAAATTTTTGTTAAAAAAAAACTCCTAAGCGTGGAAAAGACCACCACTAACGAACCTTCTCATAATGACATGAGTTGAGACTCAAAGACCCAAATTTAGTTGACAACTGACGAGAGGGTCAGACCTCCAATCATCCCAGGGTTGCAGAACCCTTATCTCAATCAACAAATAAACTTATCAAGCCGGTGTGGGTTGCACATAAACATGAATTGAAATGATAAATGGTTGTGTGTAACATGCAGGACGAATGCCCCTTATAACCAGTGGAATAATGATGGTAAACTAACACAGTAATTGTAATACCAATCTAATATTAAATTAACAATAATACCCCACATAGAAAAGTCGTTACCTCTTATATAATAAATAAGTTTTGTGCCATAACTTACAAAAGAATTACTGATATGTAATACTCCCAAATGGTAAAATCAGCAATACATGCACTAAAAAACATCTTTCAGAAATATATACAGTAAGAGTTAAATGCAGCCCATGGATCTATTCATTTAGACATTATAGCAGCCAAATACAAAAGGAGATTTGAAAAAAATCATGGTAACTTAGTTAAGCAAGCCTCCCAAGCCATAACAGTGCAAAATCATGCAAAAAGAGGGGCTGCAACCATGGATAAAAACTGGAAATACCTTGAAAACATTATTTTATTACTCCTGCAACAGCAGTAAGTTGTACATTAGATCTAGAGCTACTATGTGCATAAAAAGTTAGATCTATATCAGATCCATGCACTATACAGGCTCCTCTAATGAACCCCCTTGGGGTTTTTAGCAAAACACCATGTACAAAGTGTAGATCTAAGATCTAAGACCAAAGATCCATTGAAAATTATAGATCTCGAAAGTGTGGCTAATATGACATATGAAAAAGAATAGCCTCCACCAATATATCTCCAAATTAAAGGGAAAATCCCCAACACTCAGAAAATCAGCTCTCCAAATGGTGTACTGAACCACCCTGCAACTGCTCCTTCAGAAATTATGTAGATCTAGATCTAGACTGCAGTGTAGGGGACAAAATGTGGTTGTCTTGCAGCCAAGATATGAAAATGAATCTCAATGCCTTCAATATTTTACTTCCAATGGATTAGAAACCTCCTCCACAGAAAAGAAGCACTGAAATGGCCTAGATCTGAAGATCTAGTCTCCACTTGCTGCACCTTACTGAAACAGACAAAACCTCAACATGATCTGCATTGTCAAAGGAAGATGAAGCTTGGCCTTAAGCCAGATAGTGGATAATATGGTGAAAGACTCCTCCAAGAGCTACTCAATGGAAGAGGTGGGATTCCTGATCAGTAACACCCACTGTTAAACAACATTCAATCTCAGCTAAAAAACAAGAGAAAGAATATGTCTAAATAGACCATATATTCAAAAAATCATCATCATAAGCTAACCTCATATGGCTTCCATCCTCTTCCTTATAAACACTGTGAGCCTTCTCACCTTGGGTCCCACTCATTAGGGTTTCCACCTTCATGCAGTTAATCTCCCTCGAAAACTGCATTGTCCCATCATCAATGCCACTCCTCCATTACAACGTTGTTGTATTTGGTCAACCTTGACTTAATCTCCATGCAATGCCTCCTTCCATACTCAAGGTGGCTTTATTCTAACTATCTAGACTGATCCATATTCCCACTGGGTTATCTCCATTAATGTTCCACTTCCTCCATACTAGCTTTGTTGACTTGGTCAAACTTGACCTTGTCCACATGTATTAGCCTTTGTTCACACATGAAGGTGTTTTATCCAGATATTAATATGATCTCTTTTCCCATTAAGAGGGATTTTATTGCTGATAAAAATATTTATGGGCCTCCCTACCCATTTATTCATCTAACTACATGTTAAGAGAAAAATTAATATTCCAATTAGTTGCATGCTAATTTAGGAATATTACAGTCTTCCCCTCGTAAATGTTGCTTGTCCTCAAGAAAATACAAGGATAGAACTGAAGAGCCTCCCCTATTCCTCTTGTAGCATCCTCAAGTGATAAGTTCCTCCAAAGGACAAGATTCTCTTTCAACAATATGTCCTCGAGTTGTTCCTCCCAGGTGTATAAGTATGCCTTTGGTGAAAAATCCAAATGGCTCTCATCATGAAAAAGTGGGATATCCATGGAAACAAATATATGTGGTCTAAAGGCCTTGTTGAGGCATGGAATCTGAAATATATTGGGAATCATCATCCCCATGTGAAACCTCAATTCCCAAGCTATCATCCACAAAAACTAAGTCACCCTCCAACATGGTAACTCCTGGAACATCTCCTCCACCTTAGGCTCCTACAAAGAAGGTGGGCTGCATAGTTGAATATGTGGGATAAAAATTTCCATCCCACGCTATCTCTCTCTCCACTTATGATAAGTGTAGAGCTGTTGCTGAATATGGGTTGCAATAATGTTGCCTTCATGGAGCAAAAATGCAATAGGGTCCTCAAAGTTCCACCCCTTAGTTGTTGCCCAAATCATCCCATACAAAATGAATATGACATTACCATCATATGGAATCAAAATAAGATAAATACTGAAGGTTTTACATAGTGTTGGAAGGTACCAACAATTTCTCAAGTAGTCACAGTGCAGTTTCAGAACATGATATGGCAAGTTGTCTTTAAATAGTTTGCTAGTTGTGCATGTTATCTCATCTACTAGTAAATAGTAAATGGCATTGTATATCAACTGAGCATATAGGAAATAGTACAACACTTGCCCAAAGCCATACAAGAAATGGCTCTCTCCATCATAAATGTTGGTCCCAAAATGACCATGAAGCTCAAATAGAGGCTTTCCCTCTTGTGGAGCAATGCACTGTATAATGATGGTAAGAGAATGCAAATACTGTGTTAGATAATCAATAATTTCATAAACATAATCCTTACCATATATTGAGAGCAATATGATAATAATATCCATAATTGAGCCCTCCATAGTGGCATGATATAGTCCCATGAAGAGGAATGAACTATGTGCTGCATGTAGATATTTCTTCTCATGCTTGGAAATCCAAGTCAAGAAGATCATATCATGATAATAGATGTCTTCATCCACTACTCCATCACTCTCATCTCCTCCATGCCCCTCAAGTGCATCATATGTGAAGTGATCCTGGGGACACTCCATTAACAAACAAAAGCTCCCAAGTGATACTGCTATTGGCCTTTGTAACAAGGCTCCTGTCATATCATAGCTCCATCCTTTGACATTCCACATGTCAAAACCATCAATCATAATGCTGCTATATGTGGGAGATTCCTTCCAAAGTGGAAGTATCTCCTGATTCTCCAAGGTTAAGGAGTAGCCCCTTTGAACCATGATAGTGCCATCTCTTACTCTTGCAACATCATGCAAAGTATGGGAGAAGATCAGCCCATACTACCTCAGTAACAACCAAAGAAACAATAGCTCTAGTTGCCTCCCCAGACCATCACCATATAAATCATGGAGAAAAAACATGATAGTTGATATGAAATATATCACATCACCCCAATACATCGAAACTCCTTGCTTCCATATGATGTAAGTGTCATGCCAAAGTCCATCCGCCACCCTACTCTTTGAAATACAATGTGTCATATGATGACCAAACTCTTTCAAGAGTAACCAACGCATTATTGCCTCCTATTGTCTGGTGTCATAAATATGTAAGTGTTTCCCAACCTCTTTCTCATCAACATCACCCATCCAACCCATGGTGAGTGTCTATCATCATGTCCAAAACCGGCATTCCTCCAATGGACAATACCATCCTCCCAAATCAGATTTCTATCTTTTCATTTCATGGGATGTTGAAATGAAATCCCCTAAATGACCAAGTTGATCCCATAAGGATCCAAATAGGTGGTAGGAAAAAACCTCCCATCATGATGTGAAAGTTTCATTAAGAAATATCCATCACAATCATGAGAGATGTTATCCATCATAAGATGTCCTTCAACAACTATCTGCCCATCCTCTGTCATACATATGGGAAGGTCATTGGAATGCTCCAACAATGGTTGGGCCCCCAACTCATCACTACTTCTCATTGACAGCGCTGCTGATATCCATGATGGTACATCTCCTGTCTTCAGATCATATTCTATGTTGAACACATATTTCTTCATGGCATGGTTCAGGACAATACTCATCCCATCCTCCAAAAATATACACTCCAACCCCAAGAGTTGTGTGTAGCTCAACAAGGGTACACTAGGATGGTTTTATATCGCCTCCTTAACAAAATCAAGGCTTCTCAGCGTATTAATAGTCTGCTGCTCCAAATCAACAATGTACTTTGACCCTAGGTCATGCAATGGTACATTCCCATAATCCTCCATATGATGTGCTGAAGTAACAGAAAATGGAAACATGTGCATACCTTGGTAAAGCTTGGGAACATCTTGTACTGCTACAAGGGTTCCTTCCTCTAGTGTGATGGCTTCCCCAACTACTGATGATGATGGTTGCTCTTCTATGGCTTCATTAGCGCTGGTACAAGTCTCCTCCTCCTCATGCATCTCTAGAATAGTGCATGGAACTCTAGATGTCAAGAGATCAAGACCAATTTGAAAGGGTGCAAGTGTTCTCCCTCCTAATGTAAGTTCTCTTGCAGCAAGTAGTGGTGAATGCTTCTTCTCCTCTGATTTCTTCTTTTCAAACTTCTTGATCAACCTTTGAGTAAAATCTGCAAATGCAGTCACTCTTGCATGACTCAAATGGTTGAACCACCAAATGTTCGTTTCACCCTCAAGGTGTAGCGCTGCAATCTCAACAGATTCTTTCTCTACTATTGGATGTAGTAGGAAAACTACATCCAACCTCATTCCCCAAGCCCTAGTTGTGCAAGTGGATGACCCATCAAAAGTAGACAATAGAAATCTATTGCCCTTTTTCCTTCTATTGCTACAAGGTGTCCTTTCTTCTTTGAGCTGAATGAACTGTGGGAGAGTTAGATTCTCCTTAAAAGCTCTAGGTTGAGACTTATATTTTGCAAGATACTCACTTAGAATCTCATGATCTAAATTTTCTCCATATTTATGCCTCTTGTCTTCAAAATAAAAGGCCATAGTATGTCTCTTTGGATCTCTATGCAATACCAAATCTTCTTTTTTCTGATAGGAAGTACATGGACCTTCCTCATCTTGAAACCCTAATGTGGTTTCACTTCTTTTCTCCACTTTTCTCTGCTTGACCTCCTTGGAGAGGTTCTTCATAAATCTAAAAAGTGATGAGACAAAGCTCATTCCCTCCATCATTTTACATCTCTTTCCTTCCCTTATTCTTATATCATATTAGCTGAAAACTCACAGGCTGAGCCAAGATTATGCTCTGATTCCACTGTAATATTCCCAAATGGGAAAATCAGCAATACATGCACTAAAAACAAATTTTTAAGAAATATATGCAATAAGAGTTAAATTTCTCCCATTGATCCATTCATGTATACATTATAGCAGCCAAATACAAAAGGAGATCTGAAACAAATCATGGTAACTTAGTTAAGCAAGCCTCCCAAGCCATAACAGTGCAAAATCATGCAAAAAGAGGGGCTGCAACCATGGATAAGAACTGGAAATACCTTGATAGAATTATTTTATTACTCCTGCAATAGCAGTAAGTTGTACATCAGATCTAGAGCTGCTATGTGCATAAAAATTTAGATTTGTATCAAATCCATGCACTATACAAGCTCCTCTAATGAAACCCCTTGGGGTTTTCAGCAAAACACCATGTACAAAGTGTAGATCTGAGTTCTAAGACTACAGATCCACTAAAAATTAAAAATCTGGAAAGTTTGGCTGATCTAACATATGAAAAATAATAGCCTCCACCAATAGATCTCCAAAGTGAAGGGCAAATCCCCAACACTCAAAAAATCAGCTCTCCAAATGGTGCACTGAACCACCCTGCAACTCCTCCTTCAAAAATTATGTAGTTCTGGATCTAGGCTGCACTATAGGGGAAAAAATTTGGTTGGCCTACATCCAAGATATGAAATGAAGCTCAATGCCTTCAATACTATCCTTCCAATGGATTATAAACCTCCTCCATAGAAAAGAAGCACTGAAATGGCCTAGATATGAAGATCTAGTCTCCACTTGCTGCAACTTACTGAAACAAACAAACCCTCAACAAGATCTGCATCGTCAAAGGAAGATGAAGCTTGGCCTTAAGCAAAATAGTGGAAAATATGGTGAAAGACTTCTACAAGAGCTACTCAATGGAAGAGGTGGGATTCCCGATCAGGAACACCCAATGCTAAATAGCATTCAATCTCAACTAAACAACAAGAGAAGGTATATGTCTAAATAGACCATATATTCAAAAAATCATCATCATAAGCTAACCTCATATGGCTTCCATTCTCTTCCTTATAAACAATGTGAGCCTTCTCACCTTGGGTCCCACTCATTAGGGTTTCCACTTTCATGCAGTTAATATCCATCCAAAACTGCACTGTCGCATCATCAATGCCACTCATCCATTACAGTGCTATTGGATTTGCTCATCCCAATTAGTCCTAAGCTAATGAGAATATTCATTTTTGTTTTATTTTTCTGTTTCATGAATAAATTTGTAAAGGAGGATTAGAAAACTCCTAAACAGTAAATAAATAGATGCTAAATGTGAAAAAGGCTATATCTTGGCTAAGTAAGAAAGCACCCTTAGGTGTGAAAGGGGCTGAACTTTTTGACTGGGTCAACCATGACCAAATCTACAACGTTTTCTTGGAGGAATGGCCATAAATGAGGCACAACACAATTTTAGATGGAGATGGCTCATGTGAAAGGAGTTATTTCATTGAGGTGGTTTAGGGTTTTGCAAGCTCTCAACTTATAAAAGGAAGAGGATGGCAACATGAGAGGGTTGTTGATGAACATTATGTTTCTGGATATATTGTTTGTTTAGACATCTATCATTCTCTTGCTGTTTAGTTGAGAATTGTGTTGTTTAGCACAAGGTCTTCTTGTTTAGGAATTCCATCTCTTTCCTTGAGAGGCCTCTTCGAAGAGTTTTCATTTCTTGTCCACTATCAGGCTGAAGGAAAAGATTCTTCTTCCAACTACAATTCAGATCCTGTTGAAGGTTTGGTTTTCTTTGTAAGCTGCAGCAAGTGGAGGCTAGATCTACTCAGATCGAGGCCATTCTAGTGCTCCTTTTTAGTGGGGAGGGCTTCTATCCCATTGGCAAGAGAGTATTGGACCATTGGAGCTACATTTTTAGATCTTGGCATCAGGCCAAACATGTTCTAAAGCCTACAATGCAGTCTTGCTTCCAAAACTACATTATTTGTGTGGGTACTATTGCAGGGTCTTTTGGCACACTTTTTGGAGGAGTGATTTTCATGTGTTGGGGGTCTATCCTTCACCTTTGAGATCCATTGGAGAGGATCAAAATATTGTACATTTAAGATCTGATTTGCATATATCTGAATGTTCATGTATTTCTGAATATTTATGCAGATCTGCAACATTAGATCTCAGATCTACTCCTTGTACTTCATGTTTTGCTAAAAACCCCAAGGGGGATTTGAAGAAGAGCCTATCTAGTGTATGGATCTGATATAGATATAAATTTTTATACACAGATCTGCTCTAGATATGAAGTGTAATCTACAGTAGTTGCAGCTAATAAAATAATGTTGTCAAGCTCTTTTCAGTCTTAATACATGGTTGCAACACCTCATTTTGAGGGTTTTCTTCCAATAAAGTATTCTATTTCCTGTTATACATCACATGTGCTTCCTTATGCATTTATTTTGTTGATGTAAATGTAAATAAAGAGCCTCCATATTTGCCTCCTTCTCTTACTTAGATTATCTACATTATTTCTCTACATAACTTTTTATTATTGTTGCATTTCCCATTTGGGAATATTACAGTGGTATCAGAGCATCATCTTAGCACAGCCTGTGCATTCTAAGAAGCCAATATGCATTTTCAAGAATAGAAAATACAAAATAATAAGATTGATTACATAGAAGACAAAGAAGACAAGGGTAAAACCCCTTTATCTGGAAGAATGAAAGGGAAATAATTCTCAAAAACTTTGTTCCAAAGTATTCATGAGCTGAAAAGAGAAATAAGGGGAATGAGGAGGGAAATACCTACATATTCCTCAAGGATAATTTCACATGAAGAAAGCCGCAGTTCTCCATATTATGTGTGTGAGCATTCAGCCACATAATCAGATCTACAACGTTGTAGAATGCCTACATTCCTAGAAAGAGGAGAAGCAAAAGAAGAGACACCAAAGGAGGAGACTCTTGGTGACTATCTCCAAGAATACGAATCTCAGTCTAGAAGATTAAGGGAGAATCTAAGCTTCCAAGAGTTTTGTCAAATTAAAGAAGAAAGAAGATCCAGCAAATACAATAGAAGAAGAGGGCATGCAACACACTTTGGGCATGATCTTTCTACCTACTTTTGATGGATCACCCGAGAGCTCAGCCAAGTCTTGGGTGTTAGCAACCTATAATATAGGGGTCATAATTTTGACTTGACTATTGATAATCTTGTAAATATGTACATACTTTGCCTTCTGCAAGTTGTATTGACATATTTTGTAAAAAATCAAAAAAATCAAAAAGAGGGTAAAAAAGTCCTAAAAGAATAATCAAAGGACTTAGAAAAAATAAGATACCCCGAAAGAAAAATATGAATAAAACATGAAAGTGTGCAAGTCTAAATGCCACTACTTTTACCTTTTGACTATGGCAGAGTGTCAATAAATGCCATAGTCCAGGATGGGTTAAACAGTTTAATCTTAACTTATCATTTTTCAATTTCACTTGTTGTAGATAGAGGATAATGAGTTGTCATACAATTTAATCATGACAATTCAGTAGTTAGGTAGAGAAATAAAATGAATCCAACAGTTTAATCTAGATTCGTGGATGAAATAAGTGTAGAATTAGACAGTTTTAATGCTTTCAGAAAGAATAAATTCTATGAAGGTTGCTAGCTCAAATGCACCTTACTACAAAGGACGAAAAAATGTTAGCATGGTAAGTTGGGTAGGTAGAAGAAGGTGAAAAGTCTCAATGTAAATAGCATTCATCATGGGCTGCCAAATAACTAACTTCCCCTTCCCATAGTCATGAAACATTCTAAACTATCAGTCAGAAAGGATCAAGGCATTTCCTTGACTTTTGTTGGGACCGGACCCAAGGCTCTTTGACTGATCAGTTGAAAGTGTAAAATGTCTATATTAAATCCCTAAACTCACATCATTTACCATTCATGCATTCATCCCCCTAAATAATCCTAAGTAAAACTCCATTTTTACTTAAAGGCATTATAATTCCCATTTGATTAACTTCCTACATCATTTGAAAACTTTAAAGCCCTCAAAATAACATTATATCATAAGTTAAGTGATAAGATTAAATGCAAATTATCTTTTAAACTTCACTTTACTTGTTATGTTTATGTGTTTTGAGTATACCTTGTCCTATTTTCATATTAACTTTAATTTATATATTAATTCCCTATAAAAATAACCTTCTCCTATTATATATAACTCCTTTTTATATAATAAACCCAAAAACCCACTTATTATAACTTTAGCCAAAGTTATTTAATCCCCACATGTTTAAATAAAATCCCACATTATACCGTCTTTTGGCTAAAATTATCCTTATATATATATATATATATATATATGTTTCCCCTATGGTAGTTAGATCACCCTAGTTTAATTAACCATATAATAAAAATATATTAAAAAAAACCTTTAAACATGTTTATATGTGTTTAAAACCAAAATTTCTTGAAGTTTCATTTAAACTAAACTTCAAAAGATATAACCCCATCTCCTTGTATATTTTCGCCTGCCCGACTCCCTAACCTAAGGTTAAAACCCTAATATGAGTTAAAATCTGCCATACATACCCCTTTTTACCTAACCTTCCAGTCCTAACCTTGGTTAAATCCCAGTTTAAAACCTCCCCAGATCATATTTTCATTGAAAAAGTTGGTTTTTTGTATGAAATTTAACCAAATCCCTTTCATTATCGGGGTTAATATCAGCCCTCCGATCCCCTCCATTCATTTAATCCAACGGTTAGAAATCAATGTGATAGTTTAATGCATTTCCATCCCTTCCCCCATCGCGTAGAATAACAACCGTCCAATCTTCTTTTATTTCAAGATCTTATGGCCCAAAATAAACCTGATGGTGTCCTTTCCCTACATCTTTTCAATTGATCTGGGCCCTTCGATTTTCAAAGCCATATCCAAAGGTGACAATTCCATTTCGCGCGATGAAAGTAATCGACCAAATTTTTGTAAAATCTACGCGATATGGGTTGTTTTACGAAACCATCCTGTGTCAACGTGTCCTGACATGATTGGATCACGTTTGAAAAGAAAATTACCACTTACTGCTTTGAAGTTGCGCAATAAACCATCCAGCCAAATCCGAAACTACTTCCGCTTAACCTGTAGTTAATGTGATTTAACTATGATTCAAACTATGGTTTAAAACATTAGAACTTAATGTTTTTATCACATTTTCATCTATTCGCGCCTTTTAACCTGAGAAACCTCTGCAAAGCCTATTTTCATCGAATTTTCACCATTGTTCGCCAGTAAACCTTAGAGATCCGGTGCAGAGCCCTTTTCACCATTTTCGAACTTACCAATGAATCAATTGCCATTTTAAAAGCCAATTTCGAAACTGTGAACTATTTGAACCACCATTTCCTCTACAAAGATGCACCATACCCTCTAATAGCTGAATTCAACAGAATTGAAGACTGCGCGCAACCATGAAACATCTTCAACCGCAATTATACCTTTTTAAAGGTATTTTTCGTCAAAATTATCCACAAAAAACTTCAATTTCAAAGGAAAAAACATTGTTTTACCAGCCATTTCCTTTTTACTGAATTATTCACACAGAAATTACATAAAACATCCAAAGTATAGGGGAAACTCTGTCAAATTTTCCCCAGAATCCCTCATTTCCTTTTTTGCAAGTTTTATCCATTCCATGGTCATTTTTCGCTACTGAAATCAATCAAGATCGCTCCTTGAGCATTAAAAATCCTTTTTCCATCTAGAACCCAGCTCAAAACCCTATTTTACCAAATAAATTCTCCAAAAAGTCCCTTGTTTCCAACAAAAGAACTCATCAAACAATCTAAGCTTGCTCTGTTCAGTTAAAAAATGACAAAGAAACAAGTAACCCCCAAATCAAGAGGCCCAAAACCTCAGAAGAAGGCCTCTGCTAAAATCCCTCAGCCTGAGTCTTCTAAACTTGATAAATCCACCCCTACACTCACTGCTGATTCCACAGAAGTTGTCAGGCCTATCCAACCTCCAGTTACTTCACAAGAAAATAGTCCTCTAGTTGACCTTGATTACAGAATATTGGACCCTTCAGTAGAGTTCAATTTACTTTATGTCTATAACTGGTGTTTTGGTAAATCAGTAGAGAAAGGTGATAAAGATATACCAGTCTGGGATTCCAATCTGCCAAAGTACATTGTCCCTCTTACTCATTCAGCCCCTGATTTTGTCAGATTTTGTCAGTCCTATTAGCTTCTAGACCAAAGGTGCATTGTCAATAAAAATAGAGAGGTCATATTTTACATCAATGCAGAATCCATAAACTCTATGATGCAACTAAACCCTGACCCCAATGTTGCTTCATTGTCAATAGAGGATTTAACTCAGCTTTACCTAGACCTATATTTTGCTTCCAAGTTCAAAATCTTCCAGATTTTTTGTCCCAAACAGGTTGATATCCCTAAGCTCAATCCTCCATTTGATACATCTGATTTTCCAAATGAAACCAGATAGATTGTCTCCATGCTATCATTCATACTGGGATATAACAGTGATGAATTCACTGATGTTGCTATCTTAGGTTTTTTGTCTACTTTGAGTCATGGCCAGTCTCCATCCATTGTGTACGATTTTGCCAAGTTCATTGCAAAAAACATGCACTACCAATTGTCCAGATTTCCAGAAGAAGGAGTCTTTAGATATAATTCATATCTACTTCATCTCTTTTTGCATTATCAAGCAGACAAGTTTCCTATTGAGTTTCAAAAGATAGATCCAGAAGGGAATGTACTTTCAGTTGTGTTTTGGTCATAAATTTTGAGAAAATGGAACAAGGAATACAACTATGTAGACTTCAATGACTTGTTTTTAGTTTCTGCTATGAATTTATTGAATAAAGAACAGACCCCTAGAATTAATGAAGAAACAAAGAGGATTTTACAACTATCTAAGAGCTGTAAAACAGGGGATTGGTACTTATAAAAGAATTACACAGAGATTAGAGTATATGGTGCACTCTTGGCCCCATATAAATTGCCAAGATTTGTGACAACAAGGATATTTTCTTTAGAATATTTCAGGCAGCTGTTGAATGCAGATGAAGTCAATTTCATAGCTTCTAGAAAAAGACTCAATTCAAACCAAAAAATCAAGTTGGGCCATTCATTGTAAACAGCAGAGGAGCAGAAAATGAAATTAATGTCAGGTTGAAAGAATATAAATTCCCATACAGCTTTATGTGGAATTATGATCCTCAGGGTATTTTACATCAAATCAGATTGAGATGCAAATTGTCTGATTTCTTGCATGATCCCAAGCCCCAAATTGAAATATATGCCAATAAACTTGAGTCGGAGCCAAATACTTTGATTGATGATGATACACAGGGCATGTAGGGAAACAGTGGAAAGGATAAACAGGTAAATCAAACATAGGTGGTTACAGTGAACAAAGAAGATGAAATTGTTCATAAAAGGAGCAGAAAAGAAGATAGTTTCATAACTGAAACTATTCTAGATAAGAGATTTAGAATTCCCTACAGTAAGAAAAGTAAATTGACTGATGAAGAAAGGGATAAAGCTATTAATATTGAAGATAACAATGGTCATGAAACTGATGATGAAGCAACAAGCATAGTAACTAAAACACTCAGAGAATTGCAAAAGAATCAATTTGAAACACAGGATAAAGATACAGTGATGGTTGAGAAACAAACTGATGTAGAAATTCCTTCTTCCTCAAAAGAAACTAATAACAGAGAGTCAGACATCCAGATCAAATTCAGAAAAATCAGAGAGAAGAATGAAGAAATAAAAAATGAAGTATATTCCAAGTTTCTCAAAGAGAAACCTGGAAATAAAGATAGACTTCTCTCTGCTTTAGATTATTCTTCTAACAAATTGGTAATGTCATTTTTGAAACCTACAGTGGCTGATCCAAAGTCAGTAGCAGACTATTCAAATATTGATTTGGAAGTAGATGCAGATGCTGTCCATGAATTAGATCAAATAGAATTTCATAGGAGAAATACAGAGATGCTGTATTCTAAAATAGTCAATAAGACTATGAATTCCATCAGGCTTGAGAAAACACTAATAAACCATTAGAATCAAATTAAATTGGATAAAGCATCATTGCATGCTAATGGATTGAGAATCAAAGCATTAGAAGACTTGGTGATTGAAGCAGGAGATGATCCAGGTAACATTGAAGTTGCAAAGGCTTTAATCAAATAGAAAAATGAAGACATAGCTGCTCTGAGAAGGCAACTGAAATTGCCTCAAAGTGAACATCCCCAGGCAAAGGAGATCCTTCAACAGAAAACTAAAAATGATGAATTGAGTCAATTGGTTTTAAAAATGACTACACAGCTCAAAGAAATGGAAATACAAACTGAAGCCTTGATGAAAGAAAATGAAGCATTGAAAAAGGATAAAGAAGTCATTCCTACAGTTATTCCATTAGTAAGCATTGTTGTACCATCTACTCTAGCTGAACATCTTGCACCTCAAGGGAAATTGGTAACTGCAGTGTTAATTTCATCAAAGGATGATTCTACTGTTGCATCTTCAAATACACAGGTACAAACAGGGACAGATACAGGAGCTACAGACTTGGAAAAAGCTTTGGAAGAGATGACTTTAAAGAATGATGAGATAAAAAATTTGAGAAAAGCTAATGCAAACTTGGAATTTGCCTAAAAATATGTTGTAATTACTTCCAAGGGCCATGAACAAAGAGTAAAAACATTAGAAGAAAGGATCATGGTCCTCCAAAAAGAAGTAAATCTCACAGAACAGGTTGCCTACATAAAAAATCATTTATGGAAAAAAATCATTGAAGGCATTCACTCAAAATGGCCTTCTATTCAGATAATATATGAGCAGAAAGAGTTGCTATAGGCTGCAATTGCAGAAATTGATAAAACCAAGAAAAAAATTGAAAATAAGCCACCACAAGTAGTTCAACTCATAACATTTTTGAACAGCAAAAACATGGAAGAATTAGAAGAGTTGAAAATTGTTGATAGAACAGAGACCATCCTTCAAATTAAGAAAGTCCTGAATAAGAGAAACATGATGAATAGTTTGGAATACAGGTGTAAAGATATGAACTTGGCCATCACAATATTTCGGGCCAAATACACAGTATTATCAGAAGCAGGTTTACCAGATATTCATGCATTGAATGAGAAGTTAATGCCACAAAAATATTATGATAACAAAATCAGGGCATATTCCAAAGAGAAAGTCAACAAACCTTTACCTCAAGGGTCTCCTACTAGTAAAGTCATTTTGCAATATTTTGAGAATTTTTTTTTTCTACAGAATGAAATCAAGCACATGTTCATAGCAAAGCCAAATTTTTCTAAGTACAAAAAAGCTGATGAAAGCTATAGAAAATTGAAGAATATGAAGATCCCCACTGCTGAACAGTGGCAAGAATTCACAAATCTAATGTGAATTTGACAGGTGAAGGGCAAGAAAATCACATAAAAAAGTCATATTCTACTGTCACTTTATGGTGAAAAAATTAGTGTCAAAGTGTATCAAGGTCAAAGTGTATGAGTAAAATCAAATTGTTACTGCTGGTCGTTTTTCAATTACAGTAGTGAAACAATGAAAAGCAGAGATAAAGAGTATCAGAACAGAAGGTGAAAAGGAGGAGAATTCTACAATTCATCTTCCACGAGATAATGTCTCACTTTCCAGAAACATTTCCAGCTAATCAAAAAATCAGTTTAAATAAGATAAACAGTTCTATTTTTCCTTGTAAAAGAGGACAACTTGCAAACTGTTTTGTTGTTGTCCCTCTTCTTATGTAATGTTTCCTATTTTTTCTTGAGATATTATCTCAAACTTTAGATATTTTGTAAGTAATTCAATTGTATAAATAATTCATTATTCGAAGTATTCAGGGTGGAATACAATTTCTCAAGACTACTATAGTCATTTTGTTGGACATATTGAAGTTGGTGTGAGTCAATTAGCAAAGTAACAGACTCGAAACGAGATTAGAGACATCGTAACTAAGGATTCTCATGGTGACAATATAAGTCTCGTCTTTTCCCTGTTTTCAGTGTTTTCCTTTAAAAGTTTACATACATTCATTTAATGTGTTTCTATTATGTAAAGATCAACTAAGGAGAATTTAAACATGATTAGTGATAACAAGCTCCCTGTTTTAAACTAGTTGGCATTTTTATGTTTTCTGCTTGATAACCAGACTATAGAATTCTTAATTGCTCTAGGTCCCAGTTTGATCCCCTACTTCCATCCTTTTTATCTGTAACTTAAGGATTCTTAAGTGCCCTTTTGTTCAGATTTCACCCATTCCATCAACAAAGCCTATACAAAGCCTTAGAAGGTCATCTACCCTGCCCTTAGTACATTTTCATCTTTAAGTCTTATTTCCTAGCTCTGCTTGCCTAGAAAGTTGACTCCATTGCCCAATGTTCTGGTAGATCCCTCTAGTTTACCTTGAAACACTTTTTATTCCTACCATGTTTCTAAAATCAGTCATATTTCTCACTCATAGCTAGCCTAAAACCCTTTACCAAAACAAAGCTAAATCTTTAGGAGAGATCCCTCTCCGGAGTTCAGGAAGGCTAGATCCTGAATTCCAAAAGCGGTTCTTGGTTACCCCTAGTTTTCTTAACTACAAAAATCCTCATACCACAACCTGAGAATTACTAGGGCGATAAAATATTGGCGACCATACTGGGGAACTAACCACTCTCCAGTTTTAAGTTTAATCTTGAAGGAAGATCTTTAACTGTATATTTTCTACTTTAAGATTAAGTTTAAAGGTTGTGGGTATTTACCCAATAAAAATTCTGGCTCCCAAGAAAGTCTACTACACTATATCCAACCCCGATCCTAATCCTCTAGAGATAGTAGATAATCCGGACCAGATTAGAAAAAAGAAAAAAAAATTGATAGTTTTGAAACTGAGATACCTTTAAGAAGAGTTGATTCTTTACCCAAAGAATTGGTAAGCTTATCAGACATTGATTTTGACTTAAAGTTGAAAAATCTTTATTTAGAACAAAATCTGAATCGGATTTAAAAGAAATCGTTTTAGATCTAGTTTTTACTTCTCATGTGAGTGAAAAACACAAAATTATTTCTGTTCCTACTAAATCAGATCAAACTGAAAGTAAAAGTCCAGTAAAAAGGGCAAGTGTCTTGAAAATGAAAGACATTGAAGAAGCTGTTAAGTTATCAAATTTTTTGTCTAAATTTAAACCGCCAGTTTCTGAGCTATATACAACAGTCTTTCCAGCATCATATTATACTCTGTATGCTGCCACATCATTTACTGATTCTGCTGTCACTTCACCTCAAGAGCCCATAATCCCTGAGTTGCCTCTGCCCCATAGAATCATATACTCATCATATCCACAATCCACTGCTAGTTCATCAACTGCTCCATTCATCCCCGAGTTGCCTTTGCAACCCAAAGTAGTATATCCATCATTTACCTAGCCCATTACAACTACCATTAGCCATACTACTTCTTTTGCATCCCCTTTGCCGAGCTCTTCAAGTACATCCATTGTAGTAACCAGCACTATCCCTATCACTACAACTGTACCTCCCAGTTTAGCTAAAATCCAAGCCATGGAAGCCCGATATGCTCCCTTGGTCTTACCTCAGAATCTTCATGACATGCCCCAGAACTATCAAAAATATATTCCATTGTTTGATAATATTTCACAGATTACTGCACAACAACATATTACTAGAATGAATGATTTCTGGGAATTCTATGAGATAGATGAAATTAATATCCAAATGAGGTTATTTGCTCAAAGCCTAATTGGAGAAGTAAAAACCTGGTTTAAAAGTTTAGAAGCTGGTAGTATAACAGACCTAGCTGCATTCCATAGAGCCTTCCTAAATAAATGGGAGAAAAAGAAAAATCCTATGAAAATACTATCTGAGTTTGATGCGGTCAAGAGAGCCCCAAATGAGTCTTTCCAAGACTTCTGCACAAGATATAACAGTGTTTACAACGCCATTCCTATAGACCTTAAACCTACCCTGTATTCCGTGCTACTCAAATTCCCTGATTACTTCGATGTAGACATGGCTTACCAACTTAGGGAAAGGGATGCAGATACTTTAGAACAAATGCAACAAAATGCTGTAGGTGTAGAAATCAACATACTTGCAAAGAAGGCTAGACTGAGAAATGAAAGAAGGGTTACTATTAAAGAAGAAGCATCTCACTTAGATGGTAAGTTTGATTTCATTACTAAAGCACTAGAAAAATTAGTTGATGTACTGGATCAAATTGAAAGAAAACCACAATGGGAGAATCAATCCCAGATCCAGAATCCCAATTACAGAAAAAACAACAACCCTGGGAAAGGTAAAGAACCTTCCCCTGATCAAAATATAAGAACCCCATTCCAAGAAAACTTTGCAGAAAGATCACAAAATAGTGTTGACGAGGAGGAAGACATCAACATTGTTATGGGGATTGATGAAAACAATACCATTTTCCTCACCTAGGAGGACCATGAACTCTTTGAACTTCAACAATTCAAAGTAGAATCTGGAGAATCCTATGATTATAAACAAGGTTATGATTTTGCAATAAACAAAATTCATAGTCAATACAACCTTAGGAGCAAGAAAACCAATGAACTTGTCATAAAGAATAATGCTCCAAACCAACAAGAACAAAACAAAAATAAGACTGATACTTCTAAATCAAAATTCTTGCAGATTCTTCCTAGAGATAACAAACAGAGTTCAAACCCGACCAGTCCTAAAAAGCAGCAAGGCCCAAAGATTGTAGATATTACTGACGAGGTGGCTCAATGTTATAAGGATGTTCCAAAAGCTAATACTCCCAAAGCCACCAATTAAACAACAGTCATTGAACCAAGAAAGAATCCTACTGACTTTAAAATATCAAATCCTAAACCTTCTGTTGAGAATCCTAAAACTGATAAGACTTCTGCTAACCCTCAAAATATTCCTGAAAAAATAATTAAAGATATCAGAAACCAAGAAACTCAGACAGAAGACAAGAGAAGAGCGCAAAACAAAGGAAAAATAGTAGAAACTCAAGAAAAGTCATCACAAACCACAGTTCCCATAGAAGAAGTGATTCAAGCCATTAGATCTCAGCCAACATTTAATATGCAATCTGAAATATCCAAGTTAAAAATAGTTGTTCCCTTAGTAGAACTAGCTAAAAATGATTTGTATAGATCTATAATTTATGATGCATTGAATGTGAATGAGAATGAAGATACAATTAACATGAATGAAGATAGGCCTGAATTGATTTTTGGTCCCAATGTAGATGGAAAGAATTCAGATGGGTTGGTGCCCCCATTTTATTTAAGTCTTACTGTACATGACCAAATATTACACAATACTATGCTAGATACTGGAGCTTCCCACAAATCAATGCCTAGAGCTATAATGGAAACCCTAAATCTAGACATAACCGGACCCTATAAGGACCTGTTCTCAATTGATTCATCCAAAGTCCAATGTATTGGTTTGATTAAAGATATGTGTGTTAACCTAGTCCAATATACTGGTAAGATTATGATCATGGATGATGTAGTAGCTGATATCCCGCCAAAGTATGGCATGCTTCTTTCTCGCTCATGGGGAGCAAAGTTGCAGGGATCTCTACAACTGGATATGAGTTATGCTACTATCTCGGTATTTGGACAGCCTAAAAAGCTTTACAGAGAAACCTTGATGAAGTACATGATCAATAGTGCAGACAGACCTACAAATTATCCAATTTATGCTACTCCCACTGATCTTGATTCTTTTATTCTCAGTAACTCCGATCAAAATGAAAATCCAACTGAAATCACTGATAAAAAACTTAAAATAATGGATGATTATATTGGTCATGAAGCTTTATGGCATTTAGATTTTGATGGATCTGTTAATAAATTTGGAGCTGGAGCTGGTGTTTGGATTACAAACATTGAAACAAGCCATTTTGAAGGATATGCTTTTATATTAAACTTCAAATGCACCAATAACATGGCTGAATACGAAGCTTTAATGTTAGGTTTGCAAATTATTAGGAAAATGGGAGGAAAAAGAATAATGGTCATGGGTGATTCTGAACTAGTTATAAAACAAATAAACGCAGAATATTCAGTTCATAATCCCAGACTTGCAAGATACAGAGAAATAGTATTAGAACTGCTTGAGGAATTGTTAGAAGGTAATTTTGCTATAATCCCTCGAAATCAAAACATACAGGCCCATTGCTTAGCAACTTTTTCCAGCAGTTGTAAATTTCCTTTTTCACCATTACAAAAATACACTGTTGAGATCAAACATAGGCCTATTGTTCCTGATAATGTGAAATATTGGCAAATTTTTTCAGAAGATGAGAAAATTTATCATTTTTTAAATAATGAGCAAAAATTTCAAAATTGTTAAATCGATAACGACTGTAACATAGATTCACCTTGTGATATAGATTTAAATTTCTGTCAAATAGATGATTTAGATAATTTAGATGTGCATAATTTTGAAAAGCCTACTATTTTTACTCAAAGTGACATTGATAAAATGGAAAAAGTAGACATAGAGGAATTGATTGAAGATGAAATAGATTTGATTGATTTAAAGAATAATATTTTACCCAGAGGTTTAACCCCTCTAGAAGATTTATTTGACTCCAACGATGTGCCCAAAAGGCCAAAAATGGAGCCAGTTAAGTCTGACATAGAAGAGTATAACTTAGGGACAGATCAAAAACCAAGAATAATCAAATTATCCAAATCCTTATCATCATATGAAAGGGCTAAATACATTGAAATTTTAAAAGAATTTCAAGATGTCTTTGCATGGAGCTATGAAGACTTAAAAAATTACAACACAGACATTATCCAACATAAAATTCCTTTAAAAGAAAACCAAAAACCTTTTCAACAGAAACTCAGAAGGATTAATCTTGTTTTGTTACCCTTAATCGAAAAAGAAGTCAAAAGAATGTTTGATGCACAGATAATTGCACCAGTCAGATTTTCTGACTGGATATATAATTTAGTGCCAACCAGAAAAAAGATAGGAGAAATTAGACTATGCATAGACTTTAGGAATCTTAATAAAGCATCCTTGAAGGATAACTACCCCTTTCCAAAAATGGACCATATTTTACAGAGGGTAGCAGGTTCTTCCAGAATCTCTTTATTAGATGGTTTCTCTGATTACAATCAAATTCTAGTTCACAAAGATGACCAAACCAAAATTGCATTTACTACTCCATGGGGCACTTTCATGTATGTGAAAATGACTTTTGGGTTAAAAAATGCAGGAGCTGCATTTCAAAGGGCCATGGATATTGCCTTTGCCAAGGAGATCCATAAATTTTTAGTCATTTATTTGGATGATATTACTGTTTTTTCAAAAACAAATGATGAACACTTGGATCATCTGAGACAAGTTTTTATTAAATGTAGAAAGTATGGTATATCTCTTAATCCTAAAAAGACTCTTTTTGGGCTAGAAGAAGGAAAATTGTTAGGTCACATCATTTCAAAAGAAGGAATTAGAATAGACCCTGCAAGAGTTGAAGCAATTCTAAACATTCAACCACCTAGGAACATTAAAGAACTCCAAGCATTCTTGGGAAAGATCAATTTTCTAAGAAGATTCATATCAAATCTGGCTAAGATTATAAAAGATCTTAATAACATGCTTAAAAAGGACTCCTCAATTAAATGGACAATAAAGGCCAAACAATCTTTTGAATATATCAAACAGGCCTTAACTAAAGCACCAGTCCTTATCAGTATAGATTACACAAAATATTTTATAATATTTTCCTTTGCATCCGAACACACCATAGCTGCAGTTATTCTGCAGAAAAACGATCAAGGCTTTGAACAGCCCATTGCATTTCTAGTAAAGCTCTCAGAGATGCACCACTGAAATACAACATAATAGAAAATCAGGCTTTAGCTCTGGTTAAAGCTATCAAAGATTTCAGAGTGTATATACTTCATTCACACATCATTGCATATGTCCCTAATGCAATAAATAAAGACATTTTGACTCAATATGGACCAGACAGTAGGAGAGGAAAGTGGATAGCCACATTTCTTGAATATGATCTGGAAATTAAACCAACTAAACTCATTAAAGGATAGGGTTTAGCCAGACTGATGGCTGAATCAAATTGCAATGCCTTAGATATTAATTTCATTGCACAAGTAGATGATCAGGAGGAGATGGCGACTCCATCGATCAATGAGACCTATCAAGACTCACCCTGGTACTCTGATATAATCTTTGTACTAAAAAAATTACAAGCTCCTCCTAGACTGACAAAAACCAAGGAAAGATTCATCAAGAAAAAGGAAATGAGGTTCTATATCTTAAATAATGCACTGTATTGGAGAGAAAGTATTGGAATTTTACTTAATTGTTTATTGAAATCTGAGGCTGACAAGATCTTTGAGGAATTTCATGCAGGTGACTGTGGGGGCCATCTATACTGGAAGAGCACAACTGATAAAATACTCAGAGCTGTTTTTTATTGGCCATCTTTATTTTTAGATGTTAAAAATTTTGTTACCTCTTGCCATCAATGCCCAATTTTCGAAGGTAAAAATAAGTTACCATTACCTCTGAAACCAATATCCACTGAAAAACCATTTCAACTATGGGGGTTTGACTTCATAGGTGAAATTCATCCTCCATCTTCAAGTCAACACAAATGGATTCTAACTGCTACTGATTACTTTACTAAATGGATAGAAGCAATTCCCACTAGACAAGCTACAGACTCAATTATTATCTCATTCATAGAAAGTAATATTTTTGTCTAGATTTGGATGCCCACACAAAATTATCACAAACAATGCTGCTGCTTTCAAATCTAAGAAGATGATTGTTTTTTGCCATAAATACCATATTACCTTAGGTCATTCCACAAAATATTATCCCCAAGGTAATGGTCTGGCCGAATCCTCAAATAAAATTTTAGTCAACATCATCAAAAAACTACTCGAAGACAATAAAAAGACATGGAATAAGAAACTGGTCTATGCCCTTTGGGCTGATAGACTTACTACAAAAAATTCTATAGGAACTTCACCATATCAGATTGTTTATGGTATAGATGCAGTTTTCCCTTCTTCCTTGGGTGTTCCAGTCATGAAGATGATCCAAGAATCATAGGTAGAAACTAATGACATTCAAAGAAGAATCAATGAAACCATACACCTTCAACAAACCAGAGATGAAGTTTATGAAAAGTCACAAGTTTTACAGGACAAAATCAAAAAGATTTTTGATAAAAGAGTTAAGGAAGATGACTTTTTCATAAGAGAGAAGAAGAGAGGATAAAGGTAAACATGGGAAGTTTGACTTTCTATGGCAGGGACCATATGTGATATATGGTTACAGAGGTAATAATTCCTTTTTCATCAAGAATTTGGATGGAACCGAGCTTCAAGAAGGACCAGTAAATGGAAGGATGTTGAAACATTATTATTCCTCACAAGTCACTTAACAGTTAGATTTATTTACTTTATCATTGTAAATATTCATAGTCAGAGTGTAGATTGGATTGGATATATTATCTACAAAGTTGAAGCCCGAAGAGAAGGCCCTAAGCTTTGCAGTATAAGATGTCATAAATATGGTTGTTGCAGAAAAAAGAAGACATTTACAGGATCACCAAGGTCAATGGATAAGGCTACTGATCTCAGAGTTCTTGGCATTTCACAAGGAAAAGCCATCCCCAAGTGAAGCCGATGTTAGCAACCTATAATATAGGGGTCATAATTTTGACTTGACTATTGATAATCTTGTAAATCTGTACATACTTTGCCTTCTACAAGTTGTATTCACATATTTTGTAAAAAATCAAAAAAATCAAAAAGAGGGTAAAAATGTCCTAAAATAATAATCAAAGGACTTAGAAAAAATAAGATACCCCAAAAGAAAAAGATGAATAAAACATGAAAGTGTGCAAGTCTAAATGCCACTACTTTTACCTTTTGACTATGGCAGAGTATCAATAAATGCCATAGTCCATGATGGGTTAAACAGTTTAATCTTAACTTATCATTTTTCAATTTCACTTGTTGTAGATAGAGGATAATGAGTTGTCATACAGTTTAATCATGACAATTCAATAGTTAGGTAGAGAAATAAAATGAATCCAACAGTTTAATCTGGATTCATGGATGAAATAAGTGTAAAACTAGACAGTTTTACTTGCTTTCAGAAAGAATAAATGTTGTGAAGGTTGCTAGCTCAAATGCACCTTACTACAAAGGAAGAAAAAATGTCAGCATGGTAAGTTGGGTAGGTAGAAGAAGGTGAAAAGTCTCAATGTAAATATCATTCATCATGGGCTGCCAAATAACTAACTTCCCATTCCCATAGTCATGAAACATTCTAAACTATCATTCAGAAAGGCTCAAGGCATTTCCTTGAATTTTGTTGGGACCGGACCCAAGGCTCTATGAATGATCAGTTGAAAGTGTAAAATGTCTATATTAAATCCCTAAACTCACATCATTTACCATTCATGCATTCACCCCCCTAAATAATCCCAAGTAAAACTCCATTTTTACTTAAAAGCATTATAATTCCCATTTGATTAACTTCCTACATCATTTGAAAACTTTAAAGCCCTCAAAATAACATTATATTATAAGTTAAGTGATACGATTAAATGCAAATTATCTTTTAAACTTCACTTTACTTATTATGTTTATGTGTTTTGAGTATACCTTGTCCTATTTTCATATTAACTTTAATTTATATATTAATTCCCTATAAAAATAACCTTCTCCTATTATATATAACTCCTTTTTATATAATAAACCCAAAAACCCACTTATTATAACTTTAGCCAAAGTTATTTAATCTCCACATGTTTAAATAAAAACCCACATTATACCCCCTTTTGGCTAAAATTATCCTTATATATATATCCCGCCCCTATGGTAGTTAAATCACCCTGGTTTAATTAACCATATAATAAAAATATATAAAAAAAAAAACCTTTAAACATGTTTATAAGTGTTTAAAACCAAATTTTCCCGAAGTTTCATTTGAACTAAACTTCAAAAGAAATAACCCCATGTCCTTGTATATCTTCCCTTTCCCGACTCCCTAACCTAAGGTTAAAACCCTAATCTGAGTTAAAATCCGCCATACATACCCCTTTTTCCCTAACCTGCCAGTCCTAACCTCGGTTAAATCCCAGTTTAAAACCTCCCCAGATCATTTTTTCATTGAAAAAGTCAGTTTTTTGTATGAAATTTAACCAAATCCCTTTCATTATCTAGGTTAATATCAGCCCTCCGATCCCCTCCATTCATTTAATCCAACGGTTAGAAATCAACACGACAGTTCAATGCATTTCCATCCCTTCCCCCATCGCGTAGAATAATAACCGTCCGATCTTCTTTTATTTCAAGATCTTATGGCCCAAAATAAACCCGATGGTGTCCTTTCCCCGCATATTTTCAATTGATCTGGGCCCTTGGCTTTTCAAAGCCATATCCAACGGTGACAATTCCATTTCACTCGATGAAAGTAATCGACCAAAGTTTTGTAAAATCTATGCGATATGGGTTGTTTTACGAAACCATCCTGTGCCAACGTGTCCTGACATGATTGGATCGCATTCGAAAAGCCAATTACCACTTATTTCTTTGAAGTTGTGCGATAAACCATCCAGCCAAACTATGGTTTAAAACATTAGAACTTAATGTTTTTATCACATTTTCATCTATTTGTGCCTTTTAACCTGAGAAACCTCCTCAAAGCCTATTTTCATCGAATTTTCACCATTGTGCGCCAGTAAACCTTTGAGAGCCGGTGCAGAGCCCTTTTCACCATTTTTGAACTTACCAGTGAATCAGTTGCCATTTTAAAAGCCAATTTTGAAATTGTGAACTATTTAAACTACCATTTCCTCTGCAAAGATGCACCATACCCTCTGATAGCTGAATTCAATAGAATTGAAGACTGGGCGCAACCGTGAAACATATTCGAACGCAATTATACCTTTTTAAAGGTATTTTTCGTCAAACTTATCCACAAAAAACTTTAATTTCAAAGGAAAAAACATTGTTTTACCAACCATTTCCTTTTTACTGAATTATTCACAAAGAGATTACAAAAAAATCCAAAGTTTAGCGGAAACTCTGTCAAATTTTCCCCATAATCCCTCATTTCCTTTTTTGCAAGTTTTATCCATTCCCTGATCATTTTTCACTACTGAAATCAATCAATATTGCCCCCTGAGCATTAAAAATCCTTTTTCCATCTAGAACCCTACTCAGAACCCTATTTTACTAGAGAAATTCTCCAAAAAGTCCCTTGTTTCCAACAGAAGAACTCATCAAACAGTCTAAGCTTGCTCTGTTCAGTTAAAAAATGACAAAGAAACAAGTAACCCCCAAATCAGGAGGCCCAAAACCTCAAAAGAAGGCCTCTTCTAAAATCCCTCAGCCTGAGTCTTCTAAACTTGATAAACCCACCTCTGCACTCACTGCTGATTCCACAGAAGTTGTCAGGCCTATACAACCTCCAGTTACTTCACAAGAAAATAGTCCTCTAGTTGACCTTGATTATAGAATATTGGACCCTTCAGTAAAGTTCAATTTACTTGATGTCTATAACTAGTGTTTTGGTAAATCATTAGAGAAAGTTGATAAAGATATACCAGTCTGGGATTCTAATCTACCAAAGTACATTGTCCCTCTTACTCATTCAGCCCCTGATTTTGTCAGATTGTGTCAGTCCTATTATCTTCCAGACCAAAGGTGCATTGTCAATAAAGATAGAGAGGTCATATTTTACATCAATGCAGAATCCATAAACTCTATGATGCAACTAAACCCTGACCCCAATGCTGCTTCATTATCAATAGAGGATTTAACTCAGCTTTACCTAGACCTAGATTTTGCTTCCAAGTTCAAAATCTTCCAGAATTTTTGTCCCAAACAGGTTGATATCCCTAAGCTCAATCCTCCATTTGATACATTTGATTTTCCAAATGAAACCAGATAGATTGCCTCCATGCTATCATTCATACTGGGATATAACAGTGATGAATTCACTGATGTTGATATCTTAGGTTTTCTGTCTACTTTGAGTCCTGGCCAGTCTCCATCCATTGTGTACGATTTTTCCAAATTCATTGCAGAAAATATGCACTACCAATTGTCCAGATTGCCAGAAGAAGGAGTCTTTAGATATACTTCATATCTACTTCATCTCTTTAGGTATTATCAAGCATACAAGTTTCCTATTGAGTTTTAGAAGATAGATCCATAAGGGAATTTACTTTCAGGTTTGTTTTGGTCATCAATTTTGAGAAAATGGAATAGGGAATACAACTATGCAGACTTCAATGACTTGTTTTTAGTGCCTGCTATGAATTTATTGAATAAAGAATAGACCCCTAGAATTAATGAAGAAACAAAGAGGATCTTATAGCTATTTCAGAGTTGTAAAATAAGGGATTGGTACTTATACAAGAATTACACAGAGATTAGAGTATATGGTGCACTCTTGGCCCCATATAAATTGACAAGATTTGTGACAACAAGGATATTTGCTTTAGAATATTTGAGACAGCTATTGAATGCAGATGAAGTCAATTTCATAGCTTCTAGAAAAAAGGATCAATTAAAACCGGAAAAATCAAGTTGGGCCATTCATTGTAAACAACAGAGGAGCAACAAATGAAATTGATGTCAAGATGAAAGAATATAAATTCCCATACAACTTTATGTGGAATTATGATCCTCAGGGTATTTTAAATCAAATCAGATTGAGATGAAAATTGTCTGCTTTCTTGCATGATCCCAAGCCCCAAATTGAAAAATATGCCAATAAACTTGAGTGGAAGCCAAATAATTTGATTGATGATGATACATAGGGCATGCAGGGAAACAGTGGAAAGGATAAATAGGTAAAGCAAACACAGGTGGTTACAGTGAACAAAGAAGCTGAAATTTTTCATATAAGGAGAAGAAAAGAAGATAGTTTCACAGCTGAAACTATTCTAGATAAGATATTCAGAATTCCCTGCAGTAAGAAAAGTAAATTGACTGATGAAGAAAGGGATAAAGCTATTAATATTGAAGATAACAATGGTCATGAAACTGATGATGAAGCAACAAACATAGTAACTGAAACACTCAGAGAACTGCAAAAGAATCAATTTGAAACACAGGATAAAGATACAATGATGGTTGAGAAAAAAACTGATGTAGAAATTCCTTCTTCCTCAAAAGCAACTGATATCAGAGATTCAGACATCCAGATCAAATTCAGACAAATCAGAGAGAAGAATGAAGAAATAAAAAATGAAGTATATTCCAAGTTTCTCAAAGAGAAACCTGGAAATAAAGATAGACTTCTCTCTGCTTTTGATTATTCTTCTAACAAATTGGTAATTTCATTTTTGAAACCTATAGTGGTTGATCCGAAGTCAGTAGCAAACTATTCAAAGACTAATTTGGAAGTAGATGCAGATGCTATCCATGAATTAGATCAAATAGAATTTCACAGGAGCAATACAAAGATGTTGTATTCTAAAATAGTCAATAAGACTATGAATTCCATCAGGCTTGAGAAAACACTAATAAACCTTCAGAATCAAATGAAATTGGATAAAAAATAATTGCATGCTAATGGATTGAGAATCAAAGCATTAGAAGACTTGGTGATTGAAGCAGGAGCTGATCGAGCTAACATTGAAGTTGCAAAGGCTTTAATTAAACAGAAAAATGAAGACATAGCTGCTCTGAGAAGGCAACTGAAATTTTCTCAATGTGAACATCCCCAGGAAAAGGAGATCCTTCAACAGAAAACTGAAAATGACGAATTGAGTCAATTGGTTTTAAAAATGACTACACAACTCAAAGAAATGGAAATACAAACTGAAGCCTTGATGAAAGAAAATGAAGCATTGAAAAAGGATAAATAAGTCATTCCTAAAATTATTCCATTAGTAAGCACTGTTGTACCATCTACTCTAGCTGAACATCTTGCACCTCAAGGTAAACTGGCAACTGCAGTGTCAATTTCGTCAAAGGATAATTCTGCTACTGCATATTCAAATACACAGGTAAAAACAGGGACAGATACAGGAGCTACAGACTTGGAAAAATATTTGGAAGAGATGACTTAAAAGAATGATGAGATCAAAAATTTGAGAAAAGCTAATGCAAACTTGGAATCTTCCTACAAAGATGTTGTAATTAATTCCAAGGGCCATGAAAAAAGAGTAAAAACATTAGAAGAAAGGATCCTGGTCCTCCAAAAAGAAGTAAATCTCATAGATCAGGTTGCCTACATAAAAAATCATTTATGGACAAAAATCATTGAAGGCATTCACTCAAAATGGCCTTCTATTCAGATAATATATGAGCAGAAAGAGTTGCTACAAGCTGCAATTGCAGAAATTGATAAAACCAAGAAAGAAATTTAAAATAGGCCACCATAAGCAGTTCAACTCATAGCATTTTTTAACAGCAAAAACAGGGAAGAATTAGAAGAGTTGAAAATTGCTGATAGAACAGAGGCCATCCTTCAAATTAAGAAAGTCATGAATAAGAGAAACATGATGAATAATTTGGAAGACAGGTGTAAAGTAATGAACTTGGCCATCACAAGATTTGGGGCCAAATACACAGTATTATCAGAAGCAGGTTTACCAGATATTCATGCATTGAATGAGAAGTTAATGCCACAAAAATATTATGATAACAAAATCAGGGCATATGCTAAAGAGCAGGTCAACAAACCTTTACCTCAAGGGTCTCCTACTGGTAAAGTCATTTTGCAATATTTTGAGAATTTGTTTTTTCTGCAGAATGAAATCAAGCCCATGTTCATAGTAAAGCCAAATTTTTCTAAGTACACAGAAGCTGATGAAAGCTATAGAACATTGAAGAATATGAAGATCCCCACTGCTAAACAGTGGCAAGAATTCACAAATCTGATGTGAATTTGACAGGTAAAGGGCAAGAAAATCACATAAAAAATTCATATTCTACTGTTACTTTATGGTGAAAAAATCAGTGTCAAAGTGTATCAGTAAAATCAAATTGTTACTGCCGGTCATTTTTCAATTACAGCAGTGAAACAGTGAAAAGCATAGATAAAGAGTATCAAAACAGAAGGTGAAAAGGAGGAGTATTCTACAAGTCATATTCCACGAGATAATGTATCACTTGCCAACAACGTTTCCAAATAATAAAAATATCGGTTTAAATAAGATAAATAGTTCTATTCTTCGTTGTAAAAGAGGACAACTTGCAAACTGTTTTGCTGTTGTCCCTCTTCTTATGTAATGTTTCCTATTTTTGCTTGAGATATTATCTCAAACTTTAGATATTTTGTAAGTAATTCAATTGTATAAATACTTCATTATTCGAAGTATTCAGGGTGGAATATAGTTTCTCAAGACTACTATAGTAATTTTTCTAGACATATTGAAGTTGGTGTGGGTTAATTAGCAAAGCAACAGATTGGAAACGAGATTAGAGACATCGTAACTAAGGATTCTCGTGGTGACAAGATAAGTCTCGTCTTTTTCCTATTTTCATTTTTTTCCATTAAAAGTTTACATACATTCATTTAATGTGTTTCTATTCTGTAATGATCAACTAAGGAGAATTTAAACATGATTAGTGATAACAAGCTCCCTGTTTTAAACTAGTTGGCATTTTTATGTTTTCTGCTTGATAACCAGACTATAGAATTCTTAATTGCTCTAGGTCCCAGTTTGATCCCCTCCTTCAATCCTCTTTATCTATAACTTAAAGATTCTTAAGTGTCCTTTTGTTCATATTTCACCCATTCCATCAACAAAGCCTTAGAAGGTCATCTACCCTGCCCTTAGTATATTTGCATCTTTAAGTCTTATTTCCTAGCTCTGCTTGCCTAGAAAGTTGACTCCATTGCCCAATGTTCTGGTAAATCCCTCTGGTTTAACTTGAAACATTTTTTATTCCTGCCACACTTCTAAAATCAGTCATATTGCTCACTCATAGCTAGCCTAAAACCCTTTACCAAAACAAAGCTAAATCTTTAGGAGAGATCCCTCTCCAGAGTTCAGGAAGGCTAGATCCTGAATTCCCAAAACAGTTCTTGGTTACCCCTAGTTTTCTTAACTACAAAAATATGCATCCCACAACCTGAGAATTACTATGGTGATAACATTAGGTAAAGAATTTAAACACATATTTCTAGCTGCATCAAGTCTTAGAAGAAGAAGCCATAAGAGTAGCAGCTCTGCATCTCCAAGGTAAGGCTTATGTCTGGTGGTTATTTGAATCTTCTTCACTGAAAAATGTAAACATCTCTACTTATGCAAAGTTCACTAAGAGGAAAGTGAAAAGATTTTATTTGAAGCCATATGAAACTTCCTTGGGAGAGAAAAACAAGCCCAAGAATTTAGAACCTTTGCATGAGATGGAAGGATCCATGAATGTAACTCCATTCCAGAACATTGTTGAGAGGGTTAAAGATCTGCTACATGATTTTCCAAGGGAAAAGGCCCCACTTTAGCAAGAACATTTTTCTCAAGAAGGAGACATGAGGGTCCCTTTTTCAAGAGGAGATAAAGAGGAAGGATCTCTTAATGATGAGGCATTCTCCATTGATGAGGAGAAGGGAGAGGAAGAGCTAGAAATATCCTCCAGCACTGTGACAGAAGGAGGAGATCCACTTTTTTTGGGAGGTGGAGGTGAAGCAATTGCTTCCACTAGGAGAGCTCATGTGTCTTTGCAAGAAGCTCCTAGGGATCTTACACATGAGGAGAATGAGCAACATGTGTCTATGATGATAGGAAATGAGACAAAACAATGGAGGGAGTGTGTTCCAACATTGCATTCAGTTTTGTGAACACACATTATGACAATTCAGTCCTTCGTGATCAATACTCTTGACACCAAGGAGATGATGGGTGTTCATGGGTTATCTACATTTTAAGGAAGCACCTTAGACTATGAGATCTTGCAGAAGGTAGGAGAAGAAGAACAAAGGAAGGATCACAGCGCTGACATGATAGGAGGTGATCCATTATTACATGGAGGAAAATATGGGGAAATTTCTCCAACCAGAGGCACTCTTGCATCCTTAAGAGTGATACCCCATTATCATGATACTTCCACACAAAAATCAGAGATGTACTTGCACAATGGAAGCAGTGATATGAAAATCCCATCTGATATGTACATGGGAATACACCATGAGACATCATTATCTTGTGGTAAACCACCTAGGAGACCACCTAATTCAAATTTGGTGCAAGATGTTTCATGCATTGATGATCCATTCATAGATCCAAGAAGAAAAGGAGCATTAGAAGACCATAATACAATGCTGAGAGTATTGGGAAAACTCAAGAAGAGGGGAAATATTTTTCCCTTATCACCATTATCCATTCTCTCATCTCATACTGCGCTGAGAAAATATGTTGCAAGGATGAAGAATGACACCATCACAGAGCAAGGAGGGAAATCCTTGATTATGAAGAATCAAAAGACAATCTCATGTGGAGAGGAACTTTCCATACATAATAGGAGATGGTGGTCACACATGAATACTTTGGCAAGACCAAGGAGGTTTTGGATAGATGATAGCCTTCCATGGGAGACTAACTACCAAGAACTTCCATTTTCATTTGAGCATGTGCATATGCAAGGAGGGAAGCAAGGAAGGAATAGAAACCTTCCATACTATACCTTTGGCATGGGAGATTTCAAGGAGGAGAGAAATGGGAGGTATGGCCTTCCAACATACACCTTTGGCATGGGATATGTCAAGGAGAAGAGAAGCAACATGGCAACCATTTCAGTTGACACATTATCAACACTGTCACTGTTGAGTAGATTAGATCCATATTGGAAATCCCAACTATTGGTGGAATATTCCAAGGATCTTCACACATGCATGATTCTTGATGACTTACCACATGATGAGAGCTATTCAATCCAAGATGGATTCATCTATGATCATGGCAGGATCTTCTTGTCTAGATCCACAAGCTCAAGGAGAAGTTGCTACAAGGGGCCTATGAAGAGTTATTTTTCAGCCACACATACTCCATGAAGCTCAACAACATCATCTTGAGGAGTTACTATTGGGAGGGCTTTGAAAAAGAACTATATCAACATTGTTAAATTTGCATGTACCATATGGAGATGGAGCAGCAACATAACTCTATGGGAGAGTTAAATCAACCCTCTATTTCACCTTTTGAGAAAGAGGATAGATCTATGCACCACTCCATTTATATGAGGAGGATTGTTGGTGAAGAACATGCCCTTGTAAAACATGTTTTGCATTATTATTGTATGCATTCTTTCACCATGTTTATGCAGGTCATGGCTCCAAGGAGGAGTATTATATCTTGTAAACTTCATGGCCAATATTGGGTCACAAAAATTTCTAAATTTGGCCACTCCCTTGATGAAAAAAGGGAGATTTTGCAGCATGATGGGTGCTTCCCTAAGGCACCAAATATATCTCACACTTCCAGCTATGGTGAGATGGTATGGGCAACAAGTAAGTGGTGGGAAAACCACTTACCACATCTAGATCTAATGCAAGTAGGAGATGCACTGTGTTGGTTCCACATGTGGGACTATGACCCACCTCCATATGCACAAATTTATATTTGCATATATGTTGTTTTGATCCCCTAAATTGATGATGTACTTGTACTTTTTATGGGGATGTATGGAGGATGGGGGAAGGTATGTATACACCATATGAAAAGGATATTCTCCATGTACCTTATGTTACATATTTCAAGGAGAACATTGGGCAAACCATGCTTTTTTCATGTAATTTATTGTCTCCTTATGAGATGAGCTATTTGCATCTCATCAGAACTTTGAAGGAGAAATTCATGGGGGGATGGATTGGTGAACACTTAGCTTATGGAGGAAGCTTATCACATGTTTGTGTCACCAATGGAGAAGTAGAAGAGTTATAGTACTCACCTTATCAATTGCTTGAGGACAAGCAACATTTTGGAGGGGAGGACTGTAATATTCCCAATTAGTCCTAAGTTAATGGGAATATTCATTTTTGTTTTATTTTTCTGTATCATGAATAAATTTGTAAAGGAGGATCATTAAACTCCTAAACAATAAATAAATCAATGCCAAATGTGAAAAAGGCTATATCTTGGCTAACTAAGAACGAACCCTTAGGTGTGAAAGGGGCTGAACTTTTTGACTGGGTCAACCATGACCAAATCTATAACACTATCTTGGAGGAGTGGCCATCATTGAGGCACAACGCAGTTTTAGATGGAGATGGATCATGTGAAAGGAGCTATTTCATTGAGGTGGTTTAGGGTTTTGAAAGCTCTCAACTTATAAAAGGAAGAGGATGGCAGCATGAGAGGGTTGTTGATGAACATTATATTTCTGAATATATTGTCTGTTTAGACATATATCATTCTCTTGTTGTTTAGTTGAGAATTGTGTTGTTTAGCACAAAGTCTTCGTGTTTAGGAATTCCATCTCTTTCCTTGAGAGGCCTCTTGGAAGAGTTTGCATTTATTGTCCACTATCAGGCTGAAGGCCAAGCTTCTTCTTCCAACTACAATGCATATCCTGTTGAGGGTTTGGTTTTCTTTGTAAGCTGTAGCAAGTGGAGACTAGATCTACTTAGATCTAGGCCATTTTAGTGCTCCTTTTCAGTGGGGAAGTCTTCTATCCCATTTGCAAGAGAGTATTGGACCATTGGAGCTACATTTTCATATCTTGGCATTAGGCCAAACATGTTCTAAATCCACAACGTAGTCTTGCTTCTAGAACTGTGTTATTTGTGTGGGTACTGTTGCAGGGTCTTTTGGCACACTTTTTGGAGGAGTGATTTTCATGTGTTGGGGATCTACCCTTCACCTTTGAGATCCATTGGAGAGGATCAACATATTGTAAATTTCAGATCTGATCTGCATATATACGAATGTTTATGTATTTCTGAATATTTCTACAGATCTGCAACATTAGATCATAGATCTACTCCTTGTACTTCATGTTTTGCTAAAAACCCCAAGGGGGATTTGAAGAAGATCCTATCTAGTGTATGGATTTGATATAGATCTAAATTTTTACACACATATCTGCTCTAGATTTGAAGTGTAATATAATATAGTTTCAGCCAATAAAATAACGTTTTCAAGCTATTTTCATTCTTAATACATGGTTGCAACACCTCATTTTGAGGGTTTTCTTCCAATAAAGTCTTCTATTTCCTGTTGTAAATCACATGGGCTTTTTTATGCATGTAATTTGCTGATGTAAATGTAAATAAAGAGCCTCCATATTTTCCTCGTGCTCTTACTTAGATGATCTACATTATTTCTCTGCATAACTTTTTATTATTACTGCATTTCCCATTTCGGAATATTACAACAAAAAAGAAGCACTGAAATGGCCTAGATTTGAAGATCCAGTCTCCACTTTTTGTAGCTTACTGAAACAGAAAAACCCTCAACAGGATCTATTTTGTTAAAGGAAGATGAGGATTGGCCTTAAGCAAAATAGTGGACAATATGGTGCAAGTCTCCTCCAACAGCTACTCAATGGAAGAGGTGGGATTCCCAATCAGGAACACCCAGTGCTAAACAACATTAAATCTTAGCTAAACAACAGGAGAAAGTATATGTCTAAATAGACCATATATTCAAAAAAACATCATCATAAGCTAACCTCATATGGCTTCCATCCTCTTCCTTATAAACAATGTGAGCCTTCTCACCTTCGGTCCCACTCATTAGGGTTTCCACCTTCATGCAGTTAATCTCCCTCCAAAACTGCACTATCCCATCATCAATGCCACTCCACCATTACATCGCTGTTGGATTTGGTCAACCTTGACTTAATCTCCATGCAATGCCTCCTTCCATACTCAAGGTGGCTTTATTCTAACTATCTAGACTGATCCAAATTCCCACTGGGTTATCTCCATTAATTTTCCACTTCCTTTATACTAGCTTTGTTGACTTGGTAAAACTTGACCTTGTCCACATGTATTAGCCTTTCTTCACACATGAAGGTGTTTTATCCAGCTATGAATATGATCTATTTTCCCATTAAGAGGGATTTTATTGTTGCTAAAAAGATTTATGGGCCTCCCTACTCATTTATTCATCTAACTACATGTTAAGAGAAAAATTAATATTCCAATTAGTTGCATGCTAATTTAGGAATATTACATGATATATCTTGACCTCAGAGTAGGACAGTCTTGTAAAATAAACCCTATCGGTTGTGCACTGTGCACACAAATTGAACAAGAATTAAATACATAAATGCTACAGACCACCAAGACTACAAGCAAGGGTATAAATCCGACTGACTATCAAACCCTTTTATTTTAAAAAATTACTACCCACACCAGTGTTAGCTAGGAATTGTTGATGCTTACAGTCTTAGCACTCATAACTAACCTTGTGAGAACCCACCATGAGAGCACACATAACCCACCAAGGATTTCGGTGTGAGCAGGGAGCGAATCCAGCTAGAGAAAGGAATTTATCGGCAGTCTGTTAAATAATCCTTGCAGTCCAAAAAATTAATGGTCAAAACACGTTCAATAAAAAAAAAAGAGACATTCATAATTGTGAAATATATAAGAATGTTCGTAGTTGAAATTTCACCTGGAAACACTTTCAGCTTGGCACTTGGGCGCATAAACTTGCCTCACTGTGAGAACGAGACATCCTTCACCAGAAAATTGAATTGATCAACGGAAAACCCTAGCATGGGAAGGGAAAGGTAATCTTAGACATCAATATAAGTAGGGTTGTTGTATAACTGAGTTACAGAAGAAGGAGAAACAAAGTCATACATGATAGACTAAGCCATTATAGCCATCTCAAGAAGGGTTTCACAGAGGTTGCAGAGTCTCCTTCACAATGACCTCGAAGCAAATGATCCGGCCAGTATTTGAGGGAGGGGAAAAACCATTACCCTAACCTTCCCCCTCTTTTCTCCACCATTGGATAAAACCCTAACAAGATCAATGAAGTTGGAAGAGAAATATGTCCTCTTGAATGCACTCATACCAAGGCGACAGCTGGGAGAGGGTTCTCAACTCCCATCATTAATAGAACATCATGGGTTAATAAACTTATAATGCTTAAGATGAATATATCAAGTTGCAAGGCATCATATTTTTTTATAATTTAATAGATCAGTCAAGAAGCTAAAAGGGTGTCGGTTTAAAATAATTTACAAGACCTTATGAAGCCCACGCCATGTTTGTTATATTTCCATAAACCAATGGTTATACCATATATATATGTCATGAAGTAAAAATAAGTAGTTGTTGATAAGAGTATTCAACATATATTAAACTCTAAATAAAAAACCCAATGTTTATGTCTAAATGTGCTTTCTTCATAAAATTATAAATAATATCAATTAGATGCAATAGTCAAGGTCAGGTAGAAAAAAAAATTGGTAGTCAATGTGACAAGTGGTATCATAGCCTAAGTTCAACAATCAGGCTTGTGGGAAAAAATGGTAATAAAAAATATATTGATCATGCACGGAAGGGATTGAGATGAGATAGGGAGCAGGACATACATTTCTAGTTAGACCAGGCATTGAAGTTGGGCCTCTGCTGATTGTTGGAGCTAGTTCTGGAATGTGGGTCCAACTGGGTGAAGAGTCACAAAATACAATTGCAATGCTACTAGAGAAATTCCAAGAGTTGAGAGAATAAATGGCTAAGTTAAGGGAGGATAATTAAAGATTAATGAGACATCAGGAAATGGTTATGAAAATTTTGTCAGATAGACATAATCACAAAGATCCTAATCTAAGCCTTGAACATGAGACTTGAATTGATATGCACTAGCCCGGGGGTAACAATAATGAATCGGAAGGAGGTTGGAACAACAACGGGGAAGAATCAGACAATTTTATTGATCAAGTAAAAATGAAAAAACATAAAACTAAATTACAAGGGTATTTTAAGAGAATTAAGCCCCCAACCTTTGATGGTGAGAATGAGGAATTTGTTGAAGCTTGGTTGATCAATATGGGAAAATATTTCCCTATCTACAAATGCGATGATAATTTGTATGCCAAATTGGTCATCTATCAACTGCAGGTAAAATTCACCCTGTGGTGGGAGGAAGTGAATATTGTTTGGGATATTAACGAGAAAGAAGTAACCTGGAAAAGTTTCAAAAACATTTTAAAGAAAAATATTTTACATAGCGCTTTTATGACGAGAAGGAGAAGGAATTAAACGATTTGAGGCTAGGAAAGTTGTCGATGGATGAATTCATAACCAAATTTACCTCACTGCTTAGGTATGTCCCCTATATTCAGGAAGATAACGCCAAGGTACAATGATTTATTAAAAGTTTTCTTGGATTTATCAAGGAATGTTTATAATTTGGTAATCATGGGATGACCGATGAGGTAATAAAAAAGGCTCGGAATTGTTATCTTCAAACAAAAAAAAAGGAGAAGGGGTAGAAGTGGACCTGTAAAGATGGGGAAAAGGAACTTCCCATACAATAAAAACATAAAAGTTGGAAATCATAGAAATTTTAACATAAATCTACAGATTATATTTCCTGGGAAAATCCAACAGAATTCTTGTGTTCAAAATGAATCTAAGCACATGGAAACCACCATTAAACTCGAGCTTAGTCAAAAATAAAAAACCCCTCTACAGTGTTGGGGTTGTGGAGAACCCCATTACTATAATAATTTTCTGAATCAGGGGTGAACAAAGCAAGTTTTCAACCTTTAGGAAGCGTTCACAGTGGATGAGGTGGTGAGAAGCATACCAAGAATCAATGCCCCTCTGGACGATAACCAAGCTGAATACCAGCCCACTGTGATAGAATTCGAAGGTAATATATATAATTGAGTTGTATCTATTTTGATATATCCTTGGGCTAGTTTAAATTATATAAGTCCGAGATTAATAGAACACTACCATTTACAATCAAATAAATTCAAAAATCATTGATTGGTACAGTTGTGTACTGGGCCAAAAGAAGGGTCACTGCTAAAGTAGAAAACTTCCCGATCGAAATTGTGGTGCAGCAGGTTAGAGAAAATTTAAACATACTTCCTCTAGGATCTTATAATATTTTTATTGGAATGGATTGGTTAGAGGCTCATTGGACCTTAGTAAATTTTTAGTAAAATACCATTAACTTCCTCACCGAAGAAGGTAGTAGACAAGAGATTCAAGGAATTAAAAGTCTTGTTAAATTCATACATATTACAACCTCTCGGTTAGGCAAGTGCACCAGGAACGGGTGCCAAATCTACGTAGTGCAAGTAGGTTACGCTAATTATAAGGAAAAAATAGTTGAAATAGATCAGATTCTGGTCCTGCAAGAATTTTCTGATGTGTCTCTTGAATATATACTTGGATTACCTCCTAAACATAATATAGACTTTACAATTGAATTTTTTCCTCAAGCTACCCCAATATCCAAGTCCCCTTATCATATGTGTGTACCTGAGTTAACTGAACTAAAAATTCAGTTACAGGAATTATTGGACAAAGGTTACCTACGTCCAAGTGTGTCTCCCTGGGGAGCCAATGTACCATTTTTTAAAAAGATATATGGCACATTATGACTTTGTATCAATTACCGGCAGTTGAATAAATTGACTGTTAAGGACAACTACCCACTGCCAAGAATTGATGATTTGTTTGATCAGGTCAAAGGTGAAACATTTTTTTATAATATTGACTTGTGATCTGGCTATCATCTGGGTAAAAAAACACTTGGTTGCAGTGTTTGGGGAAAACATAGAGCTCCTTAGTTTCATCCCACATCTTTCTAGAGTTGATACATATCAGCCTACTATCGCGATCTTCTATTACATTATTTTTATCAAAGGTTTCCCACCACTTGCACCTAAAAATAACACATTGGAAAGAAGAGAAATCCACTTCAATGATCTCTCGTCCTAGATCAATCTAGTCAATCTAGCCACCGTGATTAATCTTAATATGCTCCAAATATGGGAGGTTATAAAAGATGGATTTCCTTTTCGTCCCAATGGGAAGATTTCATTTTTGTATATTTTAAGTTGTTTTACAATAATCATCATTGAATGTCTTTAAACAGGTGCTAACATACAAAGAAGAACCATCAGGAGAATTGATTGATTTTGGGTTAAATATGGGTTGTCAGTATATGTTGGCATATCAGAAATTAATTATGGAATTTGTAAGCATCGATCGATCATGTTTTACTTAGCTCCGTCTATAATTAATAGAATAAAAAAAACTTTTATATCAAATATATGATTTGTTATGGGGTATAAAACTTGTAGGAAACAAAGTATGGAACTACGCCAACAAATGAATTGTTGAAAGATGGCATGAAATTTGGTTTTAAAACAATGTATATAGTTCATGAGTCAATTTTTGCTATGGTACATTTCTTTTCGATTTACATTGATGTATATTATTTAATATTTCAATTTTCATTATTCTCACCAATGTATATACACTCATTACAGTTTATAGCTTATTTTTATGCTTGTAGATGGAAGCTGAAGAATAAGAAAATAATCAACACCATGAAAAAAACATTCCTCAAAATAACCCAAGTCATGGAAGTAGCTAGAGCAGTGACAGCAGTTCAAGCAAATAATGATGATCAATATGTTTGGATATCAAAGCAAGACATTGTATTTTTTGAAATATTTGTCTATGAAATCAGAAATTTTGTTTAATGTAATGGACATAGTGTCCCAATTGAAAGACGGAGGGATACTAATAATTGTCCCATTTTGTATGACAATGAGTGTATTATTCATATATATAATAAAATATGTTTTAATTTATTCTATTGCATTCTCCATTATCACTATGAAATGTTACACCACTGATTAAATATATGGATGATTAAATATTATAATGAAGAGATGTGAAATCTGATGATATGATATAACAAATTAATCTAAACATCACATTCAAATTCACTAATCAAAATTTAATTGATATGAATATTTTTATAAGATACGTGTCAACTTTTGATGAATAATAAATTTTAAAAAACCACAATAATTGCACTGTCACAGGTCAATGTTTCTAAAAAAATACAAAATTAACACCAGTGTGTGTTAGTTACTATGCACCAACGCGTTTGTATGTTAATGCGCACCAATGTGTTTCTATGACCTATGGGCCCCGCACAAATACCAATACCAATTAGAATGCTTGGTGTGCTTTATCGACGACTACCACCTGGGTGGTCGGATAGGCATTGCATGCACCAAAGATATTTTCCTTTAACGCGTCGACACGTTTTATAACTTGACAGACCAGTGCGTTGTATCACCTAGAGGGCGCCTGGTGCAGTTTTACACCTTAACAACATGGTGCATGCATCTTCGAACGGCATGGTGCATGCAACTTCGAATGGCCTGGTGCAACTATTTGGATGGCACGCACCAGTCTGTTGCTAAATTCCCTGGGATGTTTGAAATTTGTTTTATGTCTCGGTGCTTGGTAGCTTTACAGTACCGGTGTGTTCACGATACAATGCACTGGTGCGTTGACACCTAATTAGCACATCGATGAGAAAAACATCTGTAACAACCTCCAACTTCCTATTTTGTTTTAGTTGTGTTGAAATTTCGTTAGAAGCTCCACCAAAACCTCCCTCACCGAAAATTGATGTTGTAGCAAATGTTTTTTTTGAAAATTTTGGCCTATTTTATAACACTAAAAACCTCCGCTATAGGGTCTTTTCCTTGTAGTGTTACCCTAATTATATAACTCTGTAACTTCATAAGCCCTACATTAGTAACCATTTTCATGACCATAGGGTTTATCATTGTTATTTTCCAAGTCAATTATTTTAAGTATTTTAAGTGAATTTATGATGAAATATTAGGAAATTAACATGTTTTCATATATATCTAAAAGTGTTATGAGTTTTATGATATTGTAGGCCTACTTGGAGATTCTATAAGGTTCCTATTTGGCCACCTAACTACAAATTAAAATTTCAAATTCCAACTCATAAGGATTTGTAGAATATTTGAGGAAGATGTGGATCATTAAGTTAAGCACATTCAAAGGAGAGGAATCATGGATATTTTGATACGTGTCCTTATCAAAACTATGAGATAATTTGAAGAGGATTTGTATCTTGTATGTTTAGATGATTGGTTGTAACCACAAGAGATCAATTTGGATTAAGGAGAGATTTGAGGGATCTTTACTTATGTTATCCTCAATTTTTTTTATAAATACAGTTGTTTCCTTCAAAGGAGCCCATCTATCTATCTAATAGTTCCATTCAACAATTCTAATCTTCCAATCAATAAAATCAAATATTTCAGCCCAAGATTTTCCATCATATTATTACTTTGAAGATGTGATAGTTATTTGGTGTGCTTACTGAGGAATGGAGGGCCCCCATCAACCATAGTTTGCACATCTTTGTACATATTGGTAACATTGTGTAATTATGTTACTTCATTTAGCGGGTGTGATTTTCTTTCCAGCAAGTGCGTTTTCATTACAACAAGTGTGATTTCATTTCTGCAAGTGTGATTTCAATTATGCAAGTGTGGTGTGATTTCATTTCAGCAAGTGTGATTTCAATTCTGCAAGTATGATTTCATTTATGTGAGTGTGGTGTGATTTAATTTATGCAACTGTGGTGTGATTTCAATTATGCAAGTGTGATTTCAATTTCAAGCAATTGTGATTTCCTTTATGCAGGTGAGATTTTTATTTATGTTTGGATTGGATTGAATTGATTTGATTTGATTTACATTCTTGCATTAGATTAATATATTGTGATAAATAACCATCTATTAAATATAGTACACATATACCTTGTCAGTTCACGAACCCCAGATTGACAATTAAATGACAAGGATTTAACTCGCAATTAAATCACCCAAGATTTTGGTGTCGTTTCTGGGGAGCTTTACATAGGTGTTTATTTTGAAATTTTATACAACTCATTTTAGTTGCATTCATTCTTAAATGCATGGTTCAAAGCATATTAAATCATTTTTCATATTAAATTTCAAAAAAAAAATTGATACTTTGTACTAATATATGTGCACGACAGGAATTATCAATAGTTGGAGTAATTCACAGACAATTAAGGGTTTGAATAATGTCCCTCCAATAACTTTCTCAAATCCTAGCAACAGTTGGGATATATGTTTCTCAGGAAGAGTATATTTTAACTGCATTCAAAAACTTGTATATCTCTCCACCTCCATAAGAAGATCTTCAGGCCTCTTTTGATTCCTCTTATCAATCTATTGAAGAGACTAAAGAATCATGCAATTCTTTTGATGGGGATAAACCACTAAAATATAATATTGATGAATGCATAATAAAGGAGGATATTGAATGTGATCTAAACCATGAAATGAATAATGAATATCATAGCTTTAATGAAATATGGTTCTAATCGAGGATCAAATCACATCATTCTTTCATTCTTCCTTACTTCTTAATTGCATTATAAAAACAATTGGGTTTTCATGCTTTGATGTGTTTTAATGCATATTTTTCAAAAATAAGCATGAATATATTTTAACTCCTATTACGCACATGGTTACACTGGAAATATGCATACACTTGAAATAAATTTTCTATTTCCAGTAGTGTAGGATAGAATCAATAAATAAAACCAAGGTTGGTGATGTTTGTTTTTAAGATTTTAAGTTTAATTTCATTTTATTTGCAATTTTATCTATTGGTGGTGTAGTAAGAGCCACCCTCTCACTAATCATTTGCAGGAAGATGAAGAAAAAGAAGGAACAATTGTGAAGAAGGAGAACAAATAGAGTTTTGAGAGCTAAAATTTGAAGTTAGAGATCGAATCATTTTTCTTTGTTTTTTAATAAAGAGTTTCAATTTTGTTGAGTATGCCCTCTTTTTGCGCTCTATGCGATTTGAAAGATCAGAAAATAAAATTGAACAAAGTTAGCTTTAAAATATTGCAATAAAAATTGGATAAGATATCTAAATGCATACTAAAAAGTATCATTACAGGATTTTACAAAGCTCAAACATAAAAAATATTGTCTCCAATGGATCCAACACTGTTGAAAACCCATGTTTTGACTCTTTTTGCAACTCATTTGGCAAAAAATTGAGTAAAATATGATTTTTTCCATATTTCTCCCAATTCTGGTGTTAATAATCCTACAATTTGACCTAAACCCGACCTATGCGACCCGAATGTGGAAATGGCATGCAAACCTGGCCTACATTATTAATCGGTAGTCGAAATTGTGGGGCGGTTAAAACCTCCATTAAGCCCCCAGTTCCTCCACCACACCCATGGTCATATGGCACCATGTGCCTTAGGCCTTAGCCTAACCCCTTCCCCAAAGGGTTCACCCATCAAACCTTAAATAGAAATTGGGTTGTTAAATTTAACAAAGAGAAAGGTAGGCAGATTGGTAAAGGCACTTTGTTGGTTGGAAAGAGGTCTCAAGTTTCATTCCTGTGGAGGTTGTTTTGCCTCACACAAAATTTGTTCCCCCATGAGGAGGCCACGTGACAACCAATGGTTGGTGCATGTGGCACTTCCTCATTGGGCCACCATTACAAAACCGTAACCAATGAAAAAAAACCATGTTTCATCTAGTAAAATAGGGTCAAGTTTCAACCATCTATTCACCAATGAAGGTCTAATCAAACTTGCCAAATCATGACCCAGTCAGCATACAGACTTCTAACTGGGCATTCCTAAAACTCTAAATTTCATTTTTTAGTTATTTCACAAAATGAACAAAACATGATTCCGAGAGCATCCAAAGTCATATTTTAGTGAAATTAATTGCGTTGGATTCATAGTGATGAGACCTACGCTTTGCCATTGGTTTCGAGTTGATCCAAAAAAAATTAATTTTGAGAATTTTCTTGATCCATGGGATCATGGACAAGAGTGGAGTGCTAGAGAAAAAGGAAAAACGCAGTTACATGCTTAAACCTCTGTAAAAACTTGCAAATATTAAAAATCCAATTGCAATAATTGACAAACCACCATCCAAGTCTAACTACAAGTTGTAAACCAACAAGGAAACCCAACGATCCATGTTGTTTTTTGTAGCTGTAGAATCAACACAATTCAGTAGCTTATGCAAATTTGGTTTATGATCTATTGTCAAAGCATTAAGTGTGTTGAGAAGAAGTCTCAAGCTCAAAATTTATTAGAAATACAATGAAGAAAGGTACTGCTTTCCAAACAGGTAAAAGTGAAATTAATTTTTCTTCCTTGAATTTGTTTCATTAGTACTATTTATGATTTTTTTTGTATATATCAAATGAAGAGAAACTAATCATCTCTCTCTCTCTCTCAATAGAATTAAAATTTATTGTAGAAATGTGCTAAGTTTTTGCAGGTTCCAGGACGATGAAAGAAGATCACTATATGCTCGAATGCCTCTTAAAAGATTCAAGTGTCTTTCAGACAAGGCATGATCATCAGATCCATTACACATTGTTATTAAACAGATACCAATTTTAACATTTCTACCCATTCCAAGCCTATAGTCGATCCATAAAATTCTATCTCTCTACTACCAAAAAATCATTTCCCTGTGCAATCTTCATATTTTCCTGCCTCATTTTTACTCATCCTTAACCCAAAAATAAAGTCATTCAACTCCCTTACAAAGTTGTGTCACCCCATTTTCCTCTTAATTTATGTCAAGTAAAACCTTGCTTCAATTCAAATATTTCATCTATAGTCCTTCAAATTATTGTTTTATACTCGCATTAGATGATAGAGGATTCATTAAGGCCTCCCTTCTAACAAGTTTTTACCCATTGACTTTGACACATCATCTATGATCAAGACTAGAGATATTTCAAGTACTTTGAGGCTTGCATGCCTTAATGACAAGTTCTCTTGCCAATAAATAGTGGGAATACATCAATTTCCCCTGTTTTCCAAATCTTCTAGGTGACTCGACTACGACACATCTATTCATACCTAGTAAGATGTACTTAGGCATCTTGACTCTCATTGAAATTTTTAGTCATCCATAATTTTCACTATCTAAATATGACTAAGTATCGGTTCTAGCTAGATTTCTGGAAACAAAGTTCATGAACATTGTGAGTTCTACAAATCTCACGGCCTTCATTATCCTTACGATAATTTTTTCACTATTTCATCATTCCGTCATGCTAAGCTCAGCTCAGCCATCCCAGAAGACCCATCATGGGCTCATGCCACTCATTATCACTATGTTTCACCACCTTTGGCCTCAGCCCTCTATTTTTGTTTTGCTTAAAACTCCTCCATTGCCTATCTAGGGTTCTTAAGGGCATTTTTCTTGGTTTCATGACCTCCATGATTAAATTTTCAACAAGGCTTATATCTTGATTCTATTACACCTCCTCCTATCCTTAAAATACCTCCATAAACACTTCCCATCACTCCTATCCCTCAGAATCGTCATTTTTCTGCAAAACCTAGTTTATTGCCACAAATTGAAACTTTTTAAGGCTAGGCCTATGTTTTTACCTTTTGGACCCCTTCCCCTCACTCAATTCCTGAAATTACACTTTCCCCTACTCCCTAACATCTATCTCTATCCCCCAAAATTTCCCCAAGAATTTAGACAACCCTTAACCCCTTCATTCCCCTCCCTCTGCAAAGCAGTCCTAAATCCTCACACCAAACCCTAATTTCCTCTTCCAACTAAGCTAGGGATTGACATGAAAGGGAGGCACAAGAGAAAAATATTCATCTGATATATCATGTAAGCAATAATAATTCTATACCATCTCATAAAAATCATGCCTCCATCATTTTCCAAGAATTCATTTCAAGAGACAAGCCATGTGTCACACCTAGGGCTAGTTTTTCTTAAAATTGTGTTTCGAACCAAAAAAATATGAATTTGGAAAACTTGCGAGTGGTTTTTGTCCATAATAGGGCCAAGAAGAAAAACCTCCTTTATTTTTTACACAGGTTTCGTGGTTTGAGATCAATGTCAAAAATAAATATGTGACGGGAGAATTTTTGCACAGCTGGAGTAACCTTGGGAAAATCTCATTTTCTCACAGATGGAGTATCCAAATGAATTTATTCATGAGTAAAATGACAACTATACTTAAATATATTTCCAATGATCTATCATGAGCTCAATTTGGAATTGAGGAAGTCATCCAAAAGTGGCCTGCAACATCACTCTGCATTTCTGCACCAGCATTCACCATTTTTGACCAGTGTTGGGACAGTCAGTTTTTGGACACCAAAATGAATGCCAAATGAAACAATTCATGTATATTTGGAAATTAGACATCCATATCTTTCTAACGAGCCATCCTAGGACCAATTCCGACACTAGGAAGGCTTCCAAAACCTTGCTGCAAAAATAACTTTTTGGTGCTATGCGCCTGTACACTGGTGCTACGCTCCTGTAGGAGCTCACAGTGAAAATTTGCACTGGATGCGGCGCTCCTATGCAGTGGTGCTATGCTCCTGAGTGAGAAAGCGCAGCACTACCAGATTTTCTATAGAAAAGGTAAAAATTTCAAATTTTTCCCAGAGTTCGGTCTTCAACACACATAAAGGCGTTTTCACAGTATTTCTCGTAAAATTATGCCTCCCCATCCAGTTCTTGAACTATAAGAGTGTTTTTTGATTCCTCACCTTAATTTCATCTACAAAGGGATGTTTTTTTGAATTTTTAAAGAAATACCATAGTCATTATGCCTCCAAAAGGAAATGATGAGCATCAAGGGCCAAAAAGGCAAGCTTATTTCCATCACTCCCTTGTTAAGGTCATCAGCACTCACCAGTTGGAGCGAAAAGACATTTCTTGGGAAACCTTTATCACTCACCATGATTTCACCTCTTCATCTTCCATGCTATTGAAAATTATGCCATCTTCATCTCGAACTCCTCCTCATACTCCTTCCTCGCCCTCCACACACTATGTCTCACCTTCCTCTCATGAGTCATCCTCCCAAGAAAAAACATCTTCCATAGATAAAAGTGAAAAAGAAGAAAGCAGTAAAAGTGAAGATGAAATTGATGATGAAAAAAATAAAAACAATGATGATAGGGGCAACTCTCAATAAGATAGTAAAAATAGTAAGGAAGGAGGTAGCCCACAAGAGGAAAATGAAAACAGTGACAGTGATGAAGGGAGTCCACAGGGAGATAGTGAAGACAGTAATGAAGAAGGAAGTTATCAGCAAAACAATAATAGTGAGAGAGGTACTCCACCAAGGGAGGACAAAAACAGTGATAATGAAAGAGACAGTCCACAAGAAAATGAAAACAGTGATCATGATGAAAGCAGCCAACAGGGAGAAACTGAAAACAGTGACAGTGAAAAAGGCAACAAATTTGGTAATAAAAGAGGCAACAATATAAAGGATCAAATTAAACAGGTACTAGTGTCTACCCCTCCTCTCATTTATCATCAACACAGTCAGGAGAATGTGCTTACTGCCTCTCCAAGGAAAGAGGCCATGCTTCCTTCATCAAAAGTGGGAAAGGCTAAAAACACTAAAACAACAAAGAATAAAACCACTCAGACAATGACTAGCAATATCACTAGGGCACTAAGGAGTAGAGGAAAATTACCAAATCAGAGCAATGTAGAATTTCCCAAGAAAACTAGAGGAAAGAAAATCATTAAAGGCAAGGGAAAAGAAAAGATTGAACAACAAGAGAGCAGCCATGAGCATGAGAAGAAATTTGACATAATACAAATAGACAGTGATGTTGAAGATGATGAGGCCAGAATTCTTAGATCTCTTTTGAAAAACTGGGAGGCTCAGATTAAAGACTTGGAAAATGGCCTAGAAAGGTCAAAAGACATTATCCACTTTTTGCAAATACAAAACAGATAAATGAGTGGACAGATGGAAATCTATGAAGCCTAGGCACTCAAATACAGAAGGGAAGCTCAAAAGTCACAAGTGAGGCTAGAAGAATACATGGGTGAGTATGCGGATAATGATGAAGACAAAAAACCAGCAAGAAAGAGGCCTAGGACCATTGGTCTTAGAAAATCATTGGAAAATCAAAAAGAAGAGTTTTCAGCCCGTGCACAGAAATACCCTCTTACGGAGCTACTTGCTCTAGAAATTGAGAATGATAAAGTATTGGCTTGAGAGGGAAAATCATCATTTGGAAACCAAATTGGAGAAAGCTAACAAGGATTTGGGCCTACAAAGGAGAATGACCGAGCACTACAAGAAATTGAATCAGTTTGCCCGAAGGAAACTCAAAGTTGCCCAAAGGAGGTGCCCAACGGAAAAACGTGGAAGAAGCCAATCCCAGCTTGGAATTCTTGCTCAAGCTTCATTACATGTTTCTAAAAACCCTTAAGGGGTTTACTCACCAAAATTGGGCAATTTTGGACACATTCTTGTTTTTTGTGAATTTTAGGCCTAAAAGCATAAAATCATGGGTGCCTTAAATTTTTCTCGGAGCATCCTCAACTAAAGAAAATTATATTTTTGGATTCCTTGACATCAAAAGAACATGCTCAAAAAATTTCAGATCAAATGAAGCTGTTTTGGTCCCTCAAAAATGCAAAAAACAACCATTTTTTACCTTTCTGCCCCTAATATCAGTAGGTGCTACACTCCTGGATTTTTTCACTGTTTCTACTTTTTGACTGACTTATAGGCATCATATTGGAAAAAATCAAGTATTTTGGAAATTATACATCCGTATATTTCCAACGAGCCATCACGGGCTTGAATCCGATGCCAGGAAGGGGTCCAAAACTCAGCTGCAACAAGCCCAATTTTTGCTGATTTGGAGCTACGCACAGAGACGACTTTTTTGCCAAAAAGTCAACAAAAGACACTAATTAATGGAAAATTGGTTTTTTAATATTTTCTTGGAAAAAACACTCCTGATTTGATTGGGGAGTTATGTTTTGGTGTGTTTCATTTATTTTCTTATCTCTTATGTGTCTTGGGCCTTGCATGGTCATTAAGCACATTTATGACATTTATGGTTGAATTAGGGTTTCTGGAAGCCTCTTGGGGTTTCCACCTCCTCATTTTCTCCATAAATAGAGCATGAGGCTCTTGTATATTCTTTTGGATTTTGATGACTTATGCTGAAGTAATACGTAGTCCCTTGAAGCCTTTGATGAGAAATTGATGTCTTGGAGCTTATGCATGATCTGATTCACTTGTTGATGGAGAAGGATTGTTTGCAGGATCCATAGGCCTGGTTGATGGTGAATTTTTCTCTTGTTAATGTTTTCTAATTTTCTCATATGTTTTCCATCCATCTATGCTGCAGTAGGATAAAAAATTTAGACTAAGATATGCTTGTTGATGGCACCTTAGATCTATTTGTTTCCTTCACTGCCTAAATGTTTTCTTCTACTTAAGATATGTTAGGGAATTCATATCTTACTCTCTAATAAGTTTTTGGCTTGTCTATTTTCTTGAATGATTTAGATCAGTTAATATCAATTATGATTTATGGCTAGCCCTGCATATTGTTACCTCTAAAGTACTATGTTCTTGAAATCATCTTTTGAAGCAGCTTTGCCTATATTTTTTCAAAGAAGTCTGTCTTAACCATGCTCTTTGCCTTTACTTAGCTAAAATTGTCTCAAGGAACTTTCATAGTTTTCACTGTGGATGCTAGGGTTTTTCTCTTCTTCTATGGTTATAGTTACTTGTGCAACTTAAATGTTTTTCCTGCTCTTGAAGATAAAACCCATGAAATATTAAATAAGTTTTTCCTTTCTATGTTTTATCTGAATGTTGTCTTGGTTGATTATCTTCTTTCAGTTTGAAATCAAATGGATTAGGTTTTGCTTAAGCCTTTGACTCTCTTGCTATGTTTATAAATCTTATAACTCCCTCAGTTTACAATTATATAAAGGATTATGTTTCTGCCCTTTATTAGCTTGTTGTTCTCAAGTTTAATGTCCATCTCATGATCCTTCACAACCTTAAAGATCCACCAACCAAGTTAAATTTCCCTGCAAATGCTCTTGAAACCATTGATGAACTCATTCATGACCTTGTTTGACTCCATTTCCCAATGACTTAACAATCTTCCTTGTTTTCTATCTAAATCTATCTGAGCATCATACCAAACCAAAAAAAATCAAAATACCCTGTACTTAACATCTAGCCTAAAATCAACTTTAATTAGTAAGAAATTTCACATCTTGACACCTACTAGAGAGATCCCTCTCTGAATCCAGGAATGCTAGGTCCTAGGATTCCAAAGCTTGGTTTGATGTTACCCTATACCTTTGTATCTCAATATCATGATAGCCTAGAGGAGTTAGTTGAGGAAGAACCCAATCAAGAAATAGAAGAAAACCCATAGGATCTCTGTGAAGGCACATGCGATGATTCACCATCTCTTCGAAATAAGGCTCAAGAAGACATTCAGCCCCAAAATCAGCCTACACAAGAGAGACAGAACTATTTTACTTTTATCCAAAGAAAGAGAAAAATTCCTCATCTTTTAACTGAAGAGGAAATAAATCAAATGCTAAACATGCAGCCAACTTCTAAGCCTTTATGTGAACAAGACATTTTTTTTCATTCTCCTACCAATCCCATCTACCATGAATCAGAAAGTGAACTTGTAGATCAATTCGAAGAAGAACAAACTGATAATCCAATATGTTTGATTGGTGATGTTACTTATGTTGATAATTTTCCAAAGTTTGATCAGTCTGATGATGGTGTTCTCCAAACAGAAACTAACCTTGCAGAGCAATCAACAGTTGATTTGTGGGATGGAGTTCACTATCATCAGCTTGAAAAAAGTAATCAGCCAATACAAGTCACCTATGACACTAATGAGGAAAGCCTTGAAAGTTTAGAAGTAAGTGAGGAGTCTCTGACTCTCTGCTCTACTTCACTTCAGTCCTTCAAAAATAATTTTCATATGATTGGAAATCAACAGTCTTTCAGTTTTGATGTTGAAATTGGAAAAGAAAAATAACTTCTTGAGCAATTTGTAAGTGAAAAAACTTTTCCTGAAATGGTTGATGAAATCATTTGGGACACAGAATCTTCTTCAACTTCAGATTTGCAGCCACCAAGTCCCATTGAAATTCAAATTGTAGATGAAGGCTTGGAAATTTACCATCACATAAGAGTTGCTGCAACTCTTTCTCAAGAAGATTTATCACCTAAGAATTATCCTACTCATTAACATGATGGTCTTCACACAAAATTCAATCCACTAAATCAGAGCATACCAGGACTTCTTGAAGACAACATTGCAATCTATGATGAGTCTACTAGTTCAGATGATCATGAGGAAGAGGATGAGTTTCTTTCCCAAAGGAGTCCTAAGCTCGACGAAGTGAAGGAAGAAGCAGTCCTGGATCAAGATTATCTCCCAAATCCTCTAAACCAGGTATTGTTTCAAGATCCCTTTACTGATTTGTTAGAGGCACTTGAAGAAGGAGTAAAACATGTCAAGAGTAGTTTGATGCAGAATTTCACGAACATTTTAGGCACTACTGTTCAAAAACAAGTAAGGTGGAAGTGGCATTTTTATTTTTCAAGCACTCTCAAAGAGCTGAAACAAAATCCCTCATGGAATCATCTGCTTGATTGGATAGGTTGGAAAAGAGATTACACCAAATGAATTTATATTATGTATATTTTATATTAGGATAGATAGATATATATGAAAAATAAGCTCAGCCTTGAGAGCATATTTTTAGTTCTAGATTGTTTGGAAAAAATGAAAAAAACACAAAAACAAAGAAAGGTAGAAAAAGAGGGCAGATTTGAAAATTGGTACAACCCCATACCAAAAAAATAGTGATGGTGAAAGTGTGCAAGCCTAAATGCCACTACTTGTGCCAAAAAGTCTTGTTCAATCATCTAGCCTAATCATGGCTGAACATGCTTTCAATTTATTGCCGATAAGTTAGTGAAAGAGAGCTTGTCAAATCATTCAAACTCGACTTGTAAAAAGGGATAGATTAGGGAATGAAAAGATACTGGCTCCACATGCTCAAAACATAACCAAAGAGGAAGATGAGGATGCATAACAAATGATATATCACAGCCCTTATCTTTCTATTTTACTTTTATTCAAAATAATGTTTGTGTGCAGCTTGTTCTTATGCCACAACTCATGGTAAGTTAGATTTCCTAATCCTGATTTAAACCATGCTTTCAATTTCATTTTTATAGCTTAGAGAATGAAGTTTGTCAAACAGCTTAATCTTGAAAAATGATTAGAATAGGTAGAGAATAAGAGAGTTCATTAGCCTAATCTGAACTCTTGGAAGAAATAAGGGTACAATTAGATAGTTTGATTTGTGTTTTCAAAAATAAAAATGTCAAGGTTTTTCTAGTTCAAATGCACCCAAGGAAGAAAAAATGTTAGGCAAGAAGGTTGGGTAGGTATAAATGATGTTGATGTTAATCATGTTTTTTCAAATTACTAAAGATCACAGCTTCAAGCAAGCATCAACAAGTGAAAGACGTAAAAATTTGCCCAATGGATGAGGCACTAGTCTTCATAAACCAAGAGATCTGAAAGTTCTGGACACCTCCTGAAAAGGAGCTACCCTCCCCAAGTGGAGCCACTGTTAGTCATCCATAATTTTCACTATCTAAATATGTAAGTATCAATTCTAGATTTCTAGAAACAAAGTTCATGAACATTGTGAGTTTTAGAAATCTCACGGCCTTCATTATCCTTAGGATAATTTTTTCACTATTTCATCATTCCGTCATGCCAAGCTCAGCTCAGCCATCCCAGAAGACCCATCATGGGCTCATGCCACTCATTATCACTATGTTTCACCACCTTTTGCCTCAGCCCTCTATTTTTGTTTTTCCTAAAATTCCTCCATTGCCTATCTAGGGTTCTTAAGGGAATTTTTCTTGGTTTCATGACCTCCATGATTAAATCTTCAAAAAGGCTTATATATTTATTCTCTTAAACCTCCTCCTATCCTTAAAATACCTCCATAAACACTTCCCATCACTCCTATCCCTCAGAATCATCATTTTTCTACAAAACCTAGTTTATTGCCACAAATTAACACTTTTTAAGGCTAGGCCTGTGTTTTGACCTTTTGGACCCCTTCCCCTCACTCAATTCATGAAATTACACTTTCCCCTACTCCCTAACATCTATCCCTATCCCCAAAATTTTCCTCAAGAATTTATGCAACCCTTAACCCCTTCATTCCCCTCCCTCTGTAAGGCAATCCTAAATCCTCACACCAAACCCTAATTTCCTCTTCCAACTAAGCTAGGGATTGACATGAAAGGGAGGCACAAGAGAAAAAGATTCATTTTATAGATCATGTAAGAAATAATAATTCTATACCAGCTCATAAAAATCATGCCTCCATCATTTTCCAAGAGTTCATTCCAAGAGACAAGCCATGTGTCACACCTAGGGCTAGTTTTGCTTCAAATTGTGTTTCGAACCAAACAGAGATTAATTTGTAAAAGTTGGGAGAGTTTTTTTTTCCATAATAGGGCCAAGAAGAAAAACCTCCTTCAGTTTTTACACAGGTATCGTGGTTTGAGATCAATGTCAAAAATATAGATGTCACGGGAGAATTTCTGCACATCTGGAGTAACCTTGGGAAAATCTCATTTTCTCACAGATGGAGTATCCAAATGACTTTATTCATGAGTCAAATGAAAAATTTACTTGAATTTATTTCCAATTAGCTATCATGATCTCAATTTGAAATTGAGGAAGGCATCCAAAAGTGGCCTGCAACATCACTCTGCATTTCTGCACCAGCATTCACCATTTTTTACTAGTGTTGGGACATTCCGTTTTTGGACACCCAAATGAACACCAAATGAAACAAATAAAGTATATTTGTAAACTAGACATCCGTATCTTTCCAACGAGCCATCCCATGCCCAATTCTGACATCGGGAAGGCTTCTAAAACCTTGCTGCAAAAAGACCTTTTTAGTGCTACGCTCCTGTAGAAGCTCACAGTGCAAATTTGCACTAGACGCGGCACTCTTGTGCAATGGTGCTATGCTCCTGAGTGAGAAAGTGCAGAAATACCATATTTTCTATAGAAAAGGCAAAAATTGTAAATTTTTTCCCAGATTTCAGTCTTCATCACACATAAAGGCTTTTTCACGGCATTTCTCGTAAAATTATGCCTCCCCATCCAGTTCTTGAACTATAAGAGTGTTTTTTGATTCCTCACATTCATTTCATCTACAAAGGGTTGTTTTTTTGAATTTGTAAAGAAATATCATAGTAATTATGCCTCCAAAAGTAAATAATGAGCATTAAGGGCCAAAAAGGCAAGCTTATTTCCATCACTCCCTTGGTAAGGTCATCATCACTCACCAGCTAGAGTGAAAAGGCATTTCTTGGGAAACCTTTATCACTCACCATGATTTCACCTATTCATCTTCCATGCTATTGAAAATTATGCCATCTTCATCTCGAACTCCTCCTCATACTCCTTCCTCTCCCTCCACACACTATGTCTCACCTTCCTCTCATGAGTCATCCTCCCAAGAAAAAACATCTTCCATAGATAAAAGTGAACAAGAAGAAAGTAGTAAAAGCGTAGATGAAATTGATGATGAGAAAAATCAAAAAAATGATGATAGGGGTAGCTCTCAAGAAGATAGTAAAAATAGTAAGGAAGGAGGCAGCCCACAAGAGGAAAATGAAAACAGTGACAGTGATGAAGGCAGTCCATAGGGAGATAGTGAAGACAATAATGAAGAAGGCAGCTGTCAGCAAAAAAATAATAGTGAGAGAGGTATTCCGCCAGGGGAGGAAAAAAACAGTGATAATGAAAGAGGCAGTCCACAAGAAAATGAAAACTGTGATCATGATGAAAGCAACCCACAGGAAGAAATTGAAAACAGTGACAGTGAAAAATGCAGCAAATTTGGTAATAAAGGAGGCAACAATATAAAGGATCAAATTAAACAGGAAATTATTTATCTTCCTTTATTTCTAATAAATTGATGATTATGAATTATTTTATCAATGATAGTTTTAATAAGTTGGTTATAACATTATTCACCATTTTTAGCCTCCAAGATAATTTCCAGATTGAAGATTTGATCATTAAAAGTGCCAACTCCGAAATGCGCTGGAATAAGGAGTGACAGTTTTGCGGTTGAGATTCTGAGCAAATGAAGACGAATCTGGAAAATCCGGAACATGGGTTTTGTCCAGAACGGACCCAATTAACTTTATCAAAGAACGGTTTGCCCAAATTCGGCCTGTGTTGAGATATTCGCAGAGTTCTTTAAGCACGATTTTCTCAGTTCTGTTGTTGCGGCCGTCCTCCAAATCTCAGCTAAAAAGCCAAATTCGACTTGCTGTTATTGAAAGATGGATGTAAATCTATTTTCTTGTTGATCAATTGGTTGGAAGAAATCCAATATTGTTATGGGAAGATTGTATTTACTATTCAATTTCTCCTCCTTCTGATTATAAAAGGAGAAAGCACGTATTGTGTAGAAGAGGATTTGGGAAGACGTTTCATGTAATTTCCTGTTAAACAGCAGCTCTGATTATTGAGTCTCGTTGAGAACTGGTTCATTATATTTCTGTCCAATGCATTAATATAATCTTGGTGATTATCTCATCTCTGCGTCTGGATTAACTTAAGGCGGTGTCCCCTTGGAGGCTAAGGGCCCGGCCCCGGAGGACACTTGCTGCTGTATATTATCTCCTTGGTTTATGCGTGGTTTTGCTTATCAGCTTGAATCGGTAATCTGATGTGTTTTTTTATCTTATATTACAGCTCTGTTATATTTCATATTTCATTCTCTGCAACAGGAACACCGTAATCTGCATTCTAACGTATTGCTATTCCTTTAAAACCGTTACCGTAACATTGTCGTTCTCTACATAATGCTATTGATGTTTAATTGCAGAGTAATCAAGCTGTAACCTTCTTAAGTTGGTATTACTGCATTTCTCTATGGTTTATACTTCACACGATTGCTATTCAATTGACGTTGTGGTTCCATTATGGAATGTAATCGTTACCCTTTCTAACCAGGATTAATACTTGCAGTATCAGACTCAGATTACTATTAATGTGTGCATGTGTTAAGTTATTATGCATTTGTATTTGGTCGTCCAGCGTGTTGTGTGCGTATATTATTTATTAATGATGTTCATAATTTATCAATAGTCATTGCTGTTCCATTAGCGTGTTCTACTTAATTTTCCTTAAAAGTGAAAGATTGTTATTTGATTGCGAAGAGTGCATTTGGGTCAATAGATTAAGTTTGGTTACAACTCGCGAGACTTAGCTGTTCGTTTGCTGTTCCATTTTAGATTTGTTGTTCAATTCTTTATTTGCTTTTCTATTTACTCGCATTTGTTGTTTTGGTGTGAGAAACGATCTAAGGCTGTAGTGAGCTTCGGCATTCACTGTCTAGCTCCCAGACCCGTGGTCTATGCTCTAATTTCCTCTCCATCAGTTTTCAAAGGGATGGGTTATCACTGCCAAACCCTTGACTGATAAGCTGCCTAGTTTTCTGAATGTGTGATTTATTCTTTTGAAGTAACTTAGTTATAGACAAGCTTTCATTTACTTTTGGATTTTAAGCACTATACTGCAAAACATTACTCTTGAGTAAATATCCGCCTCAGACTGAGTACACTCTTGAAACAAAAAGTCGTCCCTGGGTTGACAATTAATGTGAGGTAATTAGGAGTTACAAAGACACCTTTTTATCACTCCACATTTTGGCGCCGTTGCCGGGGAGAGCGTAGCCATTTCTAAAGAGTAGTGTGAATCTGATGAGTTCCTGCTAGGGAAGAGTTGGATCTTAAAAACGGAAGGTAAGAACCTACGTGTGGAGTATGTAAAAGCCCTGCTCCATTGTCCGCTTTCCTAACAGATTTGTTGTTGCCTTGTTGGGTAGAAATAGATGTTTGAATTTTTGTGTGAATGATTAGGAAAAAGATAGAAATTTAAAAAAAAAATGGATCACATGATCTCATGCAAGTGGTGATGTAAGCACCACCCATTTCACTAACCGATTGACAGGAACATTTGAAGAAGGAGCCTCGAAGAAACACATGAAGAACATCTTATATTATGGTAAGAAATGGCTCACGTTTCTACTTTTGAATTTCCTATCAAAGATCTAGGAGGAGTGATACAAATGCACATAATTCCCCCATCTTTACCAAATTTTCATGGTTTAGCAAATGAAGATCCAGATACATTCTTATTTGAGTTCGAAATACTTTGTAGAGGATATGATTATTGTACTAATGATCAAAGATTGAAAGTGTTTCCTCTTACTCTAAAAGGAGCAGCCCTCCGATGGTTCATGAGCCTAGGTGGGAATTGCATCCAATCATGGGAGGACATGAAGAACATATTCTTGAAGAAGTACCAAGACTATTGCAAATCCAATGAAGATATTTTCGGTATGATACAAGGGGAAGATGAAAGTTTGGAGGACTATGTAGATCGATTTCAATACAACCTTCAAAAATCAAAATATAAGCATTTGGAGAAAGAGATCTTAAAAAAACTCATTCTTAAAGGAATCAAAGATGAATTTTTAGAACTCTTAAATCTGATAGGAAAAGGTGATGTTTTTCAGTTATCATATGATGATGTTTGTGAGTTGTGCATAAGGTATTCAAGAGGAATCTCCAAGGTTGGTAAGAATTCTAGAGATGTTTGTTCTTTGTTTTCCAAATCTGCTACAAGAATAGGAGACATAAGAGCTGAAATCAATGATTTATTTGAAAATTTTAAAGTTGATTTTATTAGCTCTCTAAGCTCAAAATTGGATGTTTTGCAGGTTCATAAAAAGGAAGAATTTGATGAAGTGTTTTTCCCTCATGACCAAAAGGAGCAGCCCATAGATGGTTACTCTTCCTTATCTAGGATGGAAGTATCATATCAAAGAGGTGAGGAAGCTGCAGCAAGGTCAAAACCATGGAAATCATGGCCTACAGGTATGGTTCAAAACACTTCTTCTCCATTCTCTTACTTGCATAATCCATTATGGAATACTCATGTTCTAGGGCAGCCATGTCAATTTCAATATAACCACTAATCTTATCTACAAGTTTGGCATGGTTCACCTTATGATTGCATGACTACTCTCCCTCATCTTGTAGCACAAGCACATTCTCCATATTCTCCACCAGCTCTTTCACAACATCCTGCTTGCATATCAAATTTATCCACTCAACCCAACCAACCACATCATCACAATGCTCCATTCCATACACAATTTCCCGCTCAACTAATTCCACACCCTCACCACAATAAACCAGTACAACATGCTTACAATGTTCAACTGCCAAATTTACCCACCCTTCCCACCCATTCTATCTCACATGCGCCATTAGAGAAAACTTACAATGAGATTCAGAATGTTTCAAATTCAAAAATTGTAGAAGTTATGGAAGAAAATGAGCTTACTTCTAGTTTGCATCAACAAGTCATTTTAAAAGCTCAAGAACTTCATGATATGATGGCTATGGGAAATCAAGAATATAAATGATATATTGAACATTGGTTTCACTCCATCACTTGTTTGCAACATTGCTCCACGCTTCAACAATTTTTGACTCCATCTTTTCAAGGGAAGTTGGCTTCTCATACCCTAATTTTCATTAATATGCATTTTTCAAATTTGGGTATGTGTATACATGAAGCCTTATTTCGAAAATGGCTCCACTAGAAGTACTCATATACGTAGTCATATTCATTTTTCAAATCAAAATAGGTTAGTGTAGAAAATAAAATAAATAAGGGAATAAATAAATGCATTTTGTTTTTCCATGTAAAACTAGTGTTTTTTTTTTTTTTTTGCAACATGCTATGCAAATCAACATTGGTGATAATTGTTTTTAATTAATTGGTGTATGTAGATGACTTATAATGGAAATAATAGTTCTACAAACACTTATATTCATTTTTTATCACCAATTTGAAAAAAATGCTTGAATATCATTTTTTGGCTTGCGGGCTTGATGAATTTTCTAGAAAAACAGTCGGGACAGTCATGTTTTGAGGGACCAAAAATGAATATTTTTAAAACCTGTTTCTACCCTAGGTAGCCCTTGATGTCTACTTTCTAACCCAATTTGAATCAGTCAATTTCGATTTGAAACGAAAAAGTTAGAACCAAAACATTGACCGGATGTCTAGTGGGCAGCTCAGGAATAGAGTTGGGACAGTCAGTTTTTGGAGGCCTAAATGACCATATTTTTAAAACCTGTTTCTACGGTAGATTCCCCTATGAATCTAGTTTCCAATGAAATTGGAATCACTCATTTTCGATATCGTATGGGGAAGTTATGATCAAAATACTGACTGTCTATCGTAAATCAGCACCCTTAAAACTCTGTTTTTCCGGATGTTCCTTACAGTATTTGACCTATCAATTCTTCTTGTCTTCAAAACCTGTTTCTATTGGAAATAAATAAATGAATCTACTTTCATTTCCAATTTGAATCATTCAAATCCGACATCAAACGAAGAATCTATGCTTAAAACATTCACTGTTGTTCTAAGTGGGGTAAGCGAAAATGACTCTGTTATGCAGGTTGTTCTAAGTAAAATTGACATATCATATCATTGAATTTTTAAAACCTGTTGCTATTGGAGATTAACCTTTGAATTAGCTCTCATTTGGCTTTGGAATCACTCAATTTGGACGAAAAACAAAGAAGTTGTGATTAAAACACTGCAGGTTAGCATGATTGGCCACTGCTCTCCCGCAAGTAACAAATAAATTTTACTTTGTTATTTTCTCCATGAATTTGTTATACAGAGTAACTACTTGTTAATTTTTTTCATAATTCTTGGATTAAGGGAGCCCGTACACCTCTCTTTCTCCATGATTTAATGTTTTATTGCAGGTAGATACTCATTTTTTGCAGGTCCTAGGAGAAAAAGAAGGTCAATTTATGGACAAGTGATTTTGAAAGAAATTTTAAATAAAACAAAGGAATTTCATCCAACTCATTACCCAACGGATTCATAATAGGACAAATGAAGAATTGATTTCAATTTGAAGATTCATGTCTTATCACTGCTGCCAAAACATTTTTCAAAGAGATCATTTTTTTTTTTTTGACATAACATCATAGCTGTTGTAACTTAATTTAGTTATTTACATATTGTTTTTAAATAAAACATTGTTTCTTTTCTGATATTTTTTTATATTTTGTGTTTCAAGTGTTGCTTCATTCAAACTGTGACCCATCCTCAGCATCAATACAGTGAACAACTAATTCATTCTTTGCGTGCTTGCATTTCATGCTTGTGTATTTTTGCTGTTCTTTTTCTGAAGGGACAGCGTTTGTGTGCACTTTTGTCGTTTTTGCTGTTCCTTTTTCAAAGGGACAACAATTTTGTTTTCTTATTTCTTTTCCAAAGGAACAACACCTTTTTGGTCAGCAATTCATTTTGTTGTTCCTTTGTCACGGGTCATTTTGCCATTCCTTTTCCACGACTCTTTTTGCTGTTCCTTTTTCACGTTTTGCTGTTCCTTTCCGAATGGAACAGCACTTCTGCACTTCCACTTTTTGTTGTTCCTTTCCGAATGGAACAACACTTCTACATTTTCACGTTTTGCTATTCCTTTCCAAATGGCATAACACTTCTGCATTTCCACTTTTTGCTGTTCCTTTTCGAATAAAACACCATTTTTGCACTTTTACGTTTTGTTGTTCCTTTCCAAATGGAACAACACTTCTGCACTTTCACGATTTGTTGTTCCTTTCCGAATGGAATAGCACTTTTGCACTTTTCATTTTTGTTGTTTCCTTTTCCAAAGGGACGACACGTGTGTTTTTGCTGTTCCTTTTCCAAAGGAACGACACTTGCGTTTTTGCCGTTCCTTTTCCAAAGGAACGGCACTGTCCATTTTGCTGTTCCTTTTCCAAAGGAACGACACTTGCGTTTTTGCTGTTCCTTTCTTCAAAGGAACGACATTTGCATTTTCACACTTTTTTTGTGTGTATTTTTGATTTTTGTGTGCATTTCCTTTGTTGTTCCCTACAAGGAACAACACTTTTTGCGTGTTTTTGCTGTTCATTCAAAAAAGCAACACTTTGGGAGTATTTTTGAGAGCAACCTTTTCTTCCTCTTGTGGGACTATTCCTAGTTCATCTCAACCACATTTTACTGATTCCCCTCCATGGCATGAAGTACACTATTTTTATGAGGACAAGAATTATGGATTCTATTGAAGCGAGTTAATATCATTCACGTTATGATCTTTAACAGGACAGCTCCTTGATGATAGAATATTTTCAAAAGAGACACAATTATTTATATACTACTTTACCGCATTGTTTTCTATTGAACATGATGTTGATTGATCATCTTAATACCATGCTGGTTCCACCCTTCTGGATTATAATCTTCTCTGTCTGTAATAAATGAGATTATGGGTATATTTTTCTATTGACATGTTTAACTTCTTCCACCATCCCTGCTTTTAAGGAGTACTGAGTCTCCCTCTTTTTATCATAAAAATGTGTAATAATAACAAAATTTTGTTCGCAGATGGAGGATAGGGGGTCTCATTACGAGCCAGCCTACCATGTTCATAAGGTTGTAAGAAAGTGACATTCCCATTATGGCCACCACACCAGGGTTATGATCCATAGGATAGTCAAATTATCCTTGGAACAGGAGGTCTCATCACGAGCCGGCCTGATCACTTTTGCTACATCCCAGTGAATGGCAGTGTGGTTATCTGGTTACCACGCCAGCACACTGATCTCTTCTGTAGAACAGCACTGTAACTCTCTAGTTATAAATTGAGGATCCTGGCTCATATGGGTTAAAAAGCAACCCTGCCGAGGCTATGGACGCCTGCTGGCAGCAGCGACTCTGCTTATGGTATTGAAGTTATATCTTATCGTGAATTATTATTATAATACCCTTTTCTTATTTTTTTTTCTTATCAGAGAAGTTATTTCCTTACTTTTTTCCCTATTTTGAACCTTTATGCATGAGAAATTGTTTTATAATCAATCACATCATTTTTCAGCTAGAATACCATCAGTAAAGCATCTTTTTGGCATATTGTTGTTCTTTTTTCTCTTTTTCATAACTTATCATCAATCCAAAGCATCCTATCTCTTATTCATAACTATCTTTACACACTCTGCTCTCATTATAATCATAACTCTCGTTGTCCTATCATTGATATGTGTACTTTGCTTCATTCACTGCTATATTGTTCAGTCCCTTGCCTTGCCATCAGCACAACACCTCTCATATACTTTATGGTCATGGAATTCCTTTTCCAATTGGAGGGGGGAATGTCTGCATTATGGGATTGCATGCGATATGATTACTGCACTCTGCCATAACTTGTTGATTTGACAAAAAATTTTCTGATTGAAAGTTTTGCATGCATCTTATCTGTTGCTATTCAAACCTAACACTATGGATTCAAGAACATTGTATGCAAAATAGTGCTTTGTTTATAGGAGAACAACAAGTATGGGCAGAATTCTATTCACAGCATGACTACAGTATTGCAACTAATAGAAGAGGCTTGAGCAACTCGCATACGTGAACAATTCTTCAGACATGATGTGCTTACCTGGATTCCACCTTTTGCATCACTTTCAGCACCAACTCTGCCTACATCAGCTTCAACAACTGCCAGTCCATATATGTCATTCCACATTTTTGGAGGTAAAACTTGAGGTAAAATCGCATAATTTTCTGATTTATTATGAATTTAGGAGAATTTCATAAAATCCATTTTGAGCATCATTTATCATCCTTCAGTCCACATCTATACCACTCCCTATTTTTCAGCAGCATATCATTTTCGAGTATGGGGGAGTGTTCCTTTCATTCATTTCTTTCTTATGACCATGTCATCCATATTCTTTATCATCCATTGTTATTCTTATTCATTCTCAACACCTCCATTATTCCATGTTGTTTTACACCAAGCATAGAATTCAACAGCTGGTAGCAACCACCTCAATTTTTTTTCTAGCATCGCATGAGGGCATGCTAATTTTTCAGAGCAGGGGAGGAATTGCTACGCATGATGGATGTTTTCAATCTTCTTTCTCATTTAAGGCATACAATTTCATTTTTACACAATGCAGAAATTGATTTCCATAATATTTTTAAAACTATGAACTCAATTCTTGTGATTTCTGGAAAACACAGACGTATCATTAATACGAACCCAGATAATTTCAAGTTAAATTGGTTCATAAAATTTCGGAAATCATGCACTCTCACCTACAGCCATTTTGTTTATATCTCATGATCCGTGCATCAAAATGATCTGATTTTTTGATCATGGAGACATTTCATATATTATAAACTTACTTGCAACATTTCAACAAAATCTGGTTTGTAGTTTTGAAAAAATGGTTAATGAAGTTTGTTGTTATCTATATCATATTTTGCTGCAACTTCACACATATAGTTGAATGTCAATGTAAAAATTGTTATGCCTTCATTAAGATTGATAAAATTGAATATTCATTAATTAAGGAAGCATTCATTTGTTCTCAAATTTTTATTGCTTGGTTAACACATGGGTTTTGTCTTGGGGTTGCATGAAGACATGCAATATATTCAGGTTTTCGTTGCATGAGGACATGCAACATATTGAGTGTGGGGGTGTGTTGGGCCGTGAATACAACCATTTTGTAACACTTATTTCATTCATTTTTACTCTTCTCTATTATATCATTTGTTATAATTTATCATTTAAATCCATTTTATAAATGATTTATGCTCTTATGGATGAAAATTATTTATCTTCCTTTATTTCTAATAAATTGATGATTATGAATTATTTTATCAATGATAGTTTTAATAAATCAGTTGTAACATTATTCACCATTTTTAGCCTCCAAGATAATTTCCAGATTGAAGATTTGATCATTAAAAGTACCAACTCAGAAATGCGCTGGAATAAGGAGTGACAGTTTTGCGGTTGAGATTCTGAGCAAATGAAGACGAATCTGGAAAATTCGGAACATGGGTTTTGTCCAGAACGGACCCAATTAACTTTAACAAAGAACGGTTTGCCCAAATTCGGCCTGTGTTGAGAGATTCGCAGAGTTCTTTAAGCACGATTTTCTTAGTTCTGTTGTTGCGGCCGTCCTCCAAATCTCAGCTAAAAAGCCAAATTCGACTTGCTGTTATTGAAAGATGGATGTAAATCTATTTTCTTGTTGATCAATTGGTTGGAAGAAATCCAATATTGTTATGGGAAGATTGTATTTACTATTCAATTTCTCCTCCTTCTGATTATAAAAGGAGAAAGCACGTATTGTGTAAAAAAGGAGGATTTGGGAAGACGTTTCATGTAATTTCCTGTTAAACAGCAGCTCTGATTATTGAGTCTCGTTGAGAACTGGTTCATTATATTTCTGTCCAATGCATTAATATAAGCTTGGTGATTATCTCATCTCTGCGTCTGGATTAACTTAAGGCGGTGTCCCCTTGGAGGCTAAGGGCCCGGCCCCGGAGGACACTTGCTGTTGTATATTATCTCCTTGGTTTATGCGTGGTTTTGCTTATCAGCTTGAATCGGTAATCTGATGTGTTTTGTTATCTTATATTACAGCTCTGTTATATTTCATATTTCGTTCTCTGCAATAGGAACACCGTAATCTGCATTCTAACGTATTGCTATTCCTTTAAAACCGTTACCGTAACATTTTCGTTCTCTACATAATGCTATTGTTGTTTAATTGCAGAGTAATCAAGCTGTAACCTTCTTAAGTTGGTATTACTGCATTTCTCTATGGTTTATACTTCACACGATTGCTATTCAATCGACGTTGTGGTTCCATTATGGATTGTAATCGTTACCCTTTCTAACCAGGATTAATACTTGCAGTATCAGACTCAGATTACTATTAATGTGTGCCTGTGTTAAGTTATTATGCATTTGTATTTGGTCGTCCAGCGTGTTGTGTGCATATATTATTTATTAATGCTGTTCATAATTTATCAATAGTCATCGCTGTTCCATTAGCGTGTTCTACTTAATTTGCCTTAAAAGTGAAAGATTGTTATTTGATTGCGAAGAGTGCATTTGGGTTAATAGATTAATTTTGGTTACAACTCGCGAGACTTAGCTGTTCGTTTGCTGTTCCATTTTAGATTTGTTGTTCAATTCTTTATTTGCTGTTCTATTTACTCGATTTGTTGTTTTGGCGTGAGAGATTATCTAAGGCTGTAGCGAGCATTGGCAGTCACTGTCTAGCTCCCAGGCTCGTGGTCTATGCTCTAATTTCCTTTCCATCAGTTTCCGAAGGGATGGGTTATCCACCGCCAAACCTCGATCGATAAGCGCTCTTCTTGTCAATGTGTGATTTATTCTTTTGAAGTAACTTAAGTGGCATAAGCTTTCATTTACTTTTGATTTTAAGCACTATACCGCAAAAACATTACTCTTGAGTAGATAGCCGCCAGATCGAGTACACTTGAAAAGTCATTCCTGGTTGACAATTAATGTGAGGTAATTAGGAGTTACAAAGACACCTTTATCACTCCACAAGAGGTGCGTCAGAGTTGATTAATGAGTTGATATTTGTGAATTAATTAACTAATTAATTCAATTCACCGCATCAGTGTATCATTCGCTAGACTAGATACAACTAGTTTCAATCCGAAATAACTCCATTAAATGAGTTAAACTAAAATAACAACTCCATGAACTACTCTTCCAACTCTGTCATAACTTTTCCACTTAAGTTCTAACTGATTCCTCCATGCATGAACCACCAGTAAACCCTGGGAATTGCGTAATTCCTTCAGCCCACTAATTTGACAAATATGTGCACTGAAATTAAGTGCTCCAAGAGAATAAGTTCATGTTTATTGTCAGATTATTATTAAGAGCTAATAGTAATCGACACTTATATTTTCGATCGATGATCTATAAATATACTTCACCCAATATTCTAAAAATAGAATTTCATCTATTTTTCCAACTTGACCAACCATCCACAAATAGCATCTTGCAACTTCTAAAATATGATCACCATGTCTAAAAATAGACTTGCACCTAAAAATAGCTTACGGGCCCACTTAGTGAAGGTGACTCATTTTCACTAAGCTCATCATCTTGTTGAATCTCAACACTCCCTCTCAACAAGATAGGGATTATCCTTCACCCCGATCCTGCCTCTATGGTATTCGAATTTTCTCCTGGTGAGCGCCTTCGCCGAATGTCAGGCATCTCATCTGGTAGAATGTCCCCGAAACAACATGATGTTCTTACAATCTACGATGTAGTGATCTGGGATATCAATATGTTTAGATCTATCATGAAACACAGGATTAATCGAGAGTTTAATGCAACTATGATTATCACAATGTATCACTATAGGATCTAAATGTGAACCGAACAAACCGACCAAGACCTTCCTCATCCAGATAGCCTCACATGCAGCATGACTTGCTGCAATGTATTCTGCTTCCGCTGAACTTAGTGCCACGGATCTTTGTTTCCTGCTGTACCAAGAAACTACTATAGATACGATACTGAAAATCCCTCCTGATGTGCTCTTTATGTCTGTTGGGTTGCCTGCCCAATCTGCATCCGTGAAGCCATGCAACTTCATTCATCTGTCTGTACCATAAGCCATACTCAAATGTGCCCCTGAGATACCTCAGGACATGCTTTCCTGCGTTCCAAAATAGCTTGGTAGGCTTAACCATCGCTTGTGAAAGCTAGTTCACCGCATATCATATGTCCAATCTTGTATTAACTAAATACATCAACGAACCCACCAACTGTCGATAAACAGTGGCATCCACTACCTCTGCCGATGTAGCATCCTCTTTCCTCCAATTTTCTGGAAGAGGAGTGTTGATAGGCTTGTAGCTTTGCATGTGAAACTTCTCCAGTATCTCCCAGGCATACTTGCCTTGAGACACAAACAGTTTGCCTTCCCACTGCCATATTTCCAATCCAAGGAAATAATGAAGGAGGCCCAAATCCTTCATCTCAAACTCCTTTTCAAGATCTACCTTGCATGAGTGTATCAACTACTCATCACCCGTTAGTATTAAATCATCAACATAAAGAACAATGATTAAAATCTTACCCTCCACCACAATTTGGTATAGGTTTGCTTCCGCCTCACTCTTAGTGAAGCCAAGTCCAGTGAAATAGTTTTCGATCCGTGTGTACCAAGCACGAGGTGCTTGCTTCAGCCCATACAACGCTCTTTTGAGCCTGCAAACATGCGACTTGCTGCTAAAGATCTCAAATCCTTCAGGCTGCTCAATGTACACATCTTCCTCAATGATCCCATTAAGGAGCGCAGTCTTCACATCCATCTGATGAATGTGCCAACCCATTTGCGCTGAGAGAGCAAGGATGGTCCTTATGGAAGAATACCGTGCGACAGGTGCAAAGGTTTATTCATAATCAATCCCCTCAATTTGTGAGAAGCCCCAGGCAACAAATCTTGCCTTATACTTGTCGACGCTCCCATCAGTAGCTTCCTTTACCTTGTAGATCCATCTTGATCCTACAACTGATTTACCCACCGGCCTTGGAACAATCTCCCAAGCACTGTTTCTGACAATGGAGTCATACTCCTCCACCATGGCATCTACCCATGTGGGCTCCTGCACTGCTTCTTCAAAAGAAGATGGCTCTGTCACGATACACTTTCTCATAAGAGCCATGTATCTAGTAAATCGGTTAGGTGACTATCTCTGTTTGCGCTATGATGTAGGGACTCCTACATTCTGTGCCGCGTCAAGCTTCAATCTCTTAGTTTCTGTGGTACACTTTCTGCCTTGTCTAATGTTTGGTTCTGCATGAGTGGACTCCTCCACTCCATGAATCTCCTCCTGTGGTTGATCCACATCTGGAGTTTCATCTTTCGGAACTGGCAGTTTCTCCACTGCATGCAAGTCTAGCTCCCTCTCAAGCATAGCTTGTGCAGCACCCATGATCATTTTGTTCTTCCTCTCCGCGACCCCATTCTGCTGTGGGTTATGAGGCACTATGAGTTCTCTTTGAATTCCTTATTTGCTACAGAAGTCTTTGAATTCCCCTGAGATGTATTCACCACCATTATCGCTACGTAGAGCCTTCACTTGCTTCCCCGACTCCTTCTCCACCAATGCTTTAACCTCACAGAACTTTGAGAATGTTTCACTCTTCTTCTGCATGAAGAAGATCCAACATCTATGAGAATAGTCATCAAAAAATATAACATAATACCTTTGTTTTGTTGTTGAAGCAACCGAGAAAGGTCCACACACGTCTATGTGAATCTCTCCAGGATCACCGAAGCATGGTTCTCCTTCTCATGAAAGGCGGTCTTCACAAAATTACCCATAGTACATCCCTTGCACTGATCTAAATATGCTGCAAAATATTCAAAGCGCCATGGTGAAGATGGCCCAATCTCCTGTGCCATAATTCGCCCTCATCCCGGCTCACCACTTCTTCTGCTTTGCCCATCATTGCAGCGCAACCATCTACCTCTAGCTTTTAGAGATTCTTAACTCGAATCCCTATCCTCTTGGTTTGACCCATTTTTTTATGTCGCAGGAAAGCTTTTCCATCGTTAAAAACAACATCATAACCTCTTTTTTCCAACATTACGACCGAGACCAAGTTATTCTTCAGACTTGGAACATGCATGCCATCTTTTAACAGAAATGGATTACTTGACTCCCTCTCAAAGGTAATGGTCCCAATTTCGGTCGCACTATATTGACCATCGTCACCCATCTCTATATGAATTTGGAGATCCTTCTCCTCCAAGTCACTAAACAACTCCTTGTCTCCTGTCATATGGAAAGACGCACCACTATCAAGATACCACATCGATCCCATATAGATTGAAACCAAGCATGCGATCAAAGAGAAATCCAATTCAAATTGCGAGGCTAAGGCCTCCCCAGCTACAGCTCCAGCAGCCTTCTTGTTCTTCTTCTTTTGTGGGCAGTTAGTGGCGAAATTCCCATGTTCGTGATAGTGAAAACACTTCACCTTGGACAAATCCCGCTTCTTGCCTTTAGCTTCGGATTTTGAAGGAAATTTCTTCCCCTTCCCTTTCCTTACTTTGGTAGCCAAAGCACAATTTTCTTCATCTTCAGTCTTCGATGAAGAGCCATCCCTGGTACTTCGCCTTATCTCCTCCTGCACAAGATCCGACCAAAGTCGCTCCCACCCGGCAGTTTCTCCCGTCCATTGACAGAGTCTTCATAGCTATGCCAACACTTCAGAAGCCCAAGGAGAGCCAAGCTCACCAAGTCTTCATCATCAACAGTAATCCCCACACTTCCCAGTTCATCCCTACAGTGGACAAACTTGGTGAGATATTTTGGATTACTATCGCCCTTCTCCATTTTTATTTTTCTGAGCTTATCTTTCAGCGCCAAATTCCTCTGGTCGCTGCTGCTTTGGAACAAATCTGTCAAAGCATTCCACATTGCAAATGGAGTGGCTTTCCCATGAAGGCTGGACATAATATGGTCCTGTAGACCTTCCAACAGAATTCTTCTTGTCTTTGCTATCTTCTTTTGCCATGCGTCAAGTAATGCAACATCGCTAGATCCCGGCTTAGGAACATCACTATCGATGAACTCCTTCAGTCCATTATCCTCCAGAATCACCTCCATCCTATCCTTCTAGGCTATGTAATTTGAGCTCCCATCAAGGGCATACTCCAATCGCAACCCATTGAAAGACATTTCAATGTATACTCAACTGTCGCACCAAGAATTTTATGAAGCAAATTCGAATCGTCCACCAGCACAAAATCAAAAATTCTTCACAATTGCAATCTTCAAGAATTAACACTAATCTGATACCATGTATAAATTATATAAAATATGCATGTATATATCCATATTCTCCCGATCTAAAAATATTTATCTTCTTGCTAAATATGGAATCCTTCCAATGTTAATCTTTTGCGGAAATTTAAAAACTCAATTGCAAACACATGAAGCAATAAAAACAATCGCACATAACACAGTTGTTTAACGAGAAATCCTGAAGCTAAAAACCCCAACTATCATATATTATGTATCATGGAGATCATGTAACAATCTCATACAAAGATTAGTACATCAAGCTCCTCAAGATAATACAATCATCTAATATTCAACTGAAATCGCAAATCCATGCAATGATTTCTTTGCCACCCAATAGCTCCACTCACCTCCGTGCAATCCCTGCCGAAGAATAGCTTGAATGAATTAAATACTTACGGTAATCGCACAATCCTCATTGGAAACTCCAATGTGTGTGTGATGCAATCAATGCATGATTATGGTCACAACGAATAGTCCATCTCACCCTTTCACCTACCTCTCCACTGGGTCTCCACTGAAACTGACATGCACTGTAGTTAACTGCTGTATTTGTTCAGTTGATTAGTGAGTTATTATTTGTGAATTAATTAACTAATTAATTCAATCCACTCTCACTAGTGTATCATTCATTTAGACTAGATACAACTAGCTCAACTGAGTTTAACTCCAATAACTGAGTTAAACTGAATAAAAACTCCATGAACTACTCTTCCAACTCTGTCATAACTTTTCCACTTCAGTTCTAACTGAGTCCTCCATGCATGAACCACCAGTAAACCCTAGGAATTGTGTAATTCCTTCAGCCCAATGATTTTCCAAATCTGTGCACTAAAATTAAGTGCTCCAAGAGAATAAGTTTTTGTTTATTGTCGGATTATTATTAAGAGCTAATAATAATCGACACTTATATTTTTAGATCGATGATCTATAAATAGACTTCGCCCAATATTCTAAAAATAGAATTTCATCTATTTTTACAACTTGACCAACCATCCACAAATAGCATCCTGCAACTTCTGAAATATGATCACCATGTCTAAAAATAGACTTGCACCTAAAAATAGCCTACTGGCCCACTTAGTGAAGGCGACTCATTTTCACTAAGCTCATCATCTTGTTGAATCTCAACAATCCAAATTATTTCTGGGTGTTTGAGATCTCATGTGTTCTAGCCCCTCCACAAATTTTTGGAGCTAGAGCACATCCGATGCTACCCAAAATCTCAACACTCCCTCTTGGCGAGGAATGTGCTCTAGCAACACTTCACTCTAGAAGCATTACTCTAATCCATGGCATCGGTCTCCTGCACTATTGATGCTCGGCCTAATGCCTCTTATCCACTGCGATACTGCCTTATGTACTATTTCCCATGGCTCTGCCATAGTTAGTGCCTCATCTATAATGCAACTCCCTCTCAAATGCTGCATCATGCTGCCCATAACACTGCCACTGCTAACTGCTACATTGTAACTCATTTGTGGAGAAGTAAAAAATTGAAGGACATCACAAAAAATACTGACAAACAAGTCAATTTGATTGTATCTTGATACTAAAGCACCCCTAGCTGCTGAATTGTGCTGACCCTCTTAAGCTCTGTGCTGCTGCTGCTCTGCACTGCGTAAGCACTACCCCTTTGCGTTGTTGCTTCCACACTGCTGCCACCTATGCACTACACTGCTTCAGTCTTTATCGTCCTCACTTCCACCTTTCCTCCATAATACTCTGCCCCAACTGACTCCATTAATCCTTCTATTGTCTTTAAGGGCTCCCGTAGCTCGTATGTGATCCAAGAGTTTGGGCACCTCAAGGATCTTGCCCCTCATCTGTAGTTCAAGAGAACTATAGATCAACGTCACCCGTTTTCTTCTCTCGAGGCACATGAGCACTCACGACCATGTCATTATTGCTGCCATCATCCCCCTTGGTTGCCGCAGCCTTGGAATCTAAATCTCCCTTTCCCTTCTTCTTCTGAGGACAAGTATTGGTGAAATGTCCTAATTCACCACATCTAAAGCACTAGACCTTTGAGAGGTCCTTCTTCTTCTTCCCTTGCTACTACCACTGCCCCTTATATGCAAGAGCGACATCTTCCTCCTTCTCCTTATTGATCTTGGCACCTACGTTGTTGTTGCCCATCTTGGACATCCTCCTGATCTCCTCTTGATGAAGAGTTGCCCACATATCCTCCCAGTTTGGAAGTTTTGACATGCCCAAAATACTTCGGACAAAGGTTTCCCAATCATCGGTGATTGCATTCAGGACAGTCTTCAACATGAGACCATCGTTAGGAGTTGCCCCCATAGCATCCAATTGATCTCAAATTGACTTCAATCGAATGAGGAAGGGATAGATTTCCTCTTCCTTGCGCATTTGAAATAGTCACAGCTGGTTCTCCAGAAGCATCTTCCTCTGGACAGAAGTACCTTGATACAATGTGGTCAAGGTCGTCCACATCTCATTTGTGGTAATCTTCTCAGAAATGTGTGGGACCAAACTATCCTTTACCCCGTCCATTATCAAGTGCTTTGCCCTTACTTGCACTTCCTCATACTTATTCAACGGACCAACATTGATCGGGACGACCACAACCTTCCCAACATAATATTTGATGTGATACTCATCTAGGACAGATAGGATCCTGGCCTTCCAAATGATGAAGTTAGATGCTCCATCTAACCTCTGCTCAACGATGTCGAAACATATGCTCTTATCCCTTCTTCTGTTGCTGTTCTCAGCAAGAGATAATATCTAGGTTTCTTGGCGATAGAAAACCCTATAGGGAATATGCTCCCTCTAACGAGTGATTTCCTTCTTAGAAATCCTCCACCAATTCTGTCGAATAAACCCTCTCCAATCACTCTGTTGATCAGATCTCAGACTTCTTGGCTAGAAATTCTGCTGAGGAATTGCTTCCCCTTACTTTGTCAACCCTTCTAGACATTGTTCTGCACCGACATAAACAATGCCCCACCAGCAACTTCGAAGATAAAAAAATGCACCTTCAGCCACGAAAACTAGCACAACATCACCCCCTCTCGGACTATGTCACCCTCTTGGGCCTGCGTCGGCTTTGCGTGAGCTAGACATGCTTTGCGTCACCCTACTGGGTCTATGTCAGCCTCTATGTCAGCTCTGCGTGAGCTAGACTGGCTCTACATCACCCCTGCTTGGTCTGTGTTGTCCTTTTGCCGCTGCAATTCCTCTTTCTGGATCTGTGTTGTCTCAACCGCCTTCATGCAGCAAAAATATTCGTCAATAGATCTAATACCATTTGAAAATTCCCGAAAATACTTAACATAAATTTCTACTACAGAAATCTAGTTTGCTTCTCCTACTTCAGTTTTTTACATTTACAAGTTATTTTCAGAAATATTCAGAAAATATTAAAGTAAACACACTGCAGATCTACACATATATGCAGATCGGGTACTGAAGAAATAAGCACACATGATAAAGGACACACAAGATTTTTTGAACAAATGTCCCAGGAAAAATCAATGCGGGAAAACCGACGCAACAGATCTTAGAGGGTTTTATTATTATGAAGAATTCTGAATACATTCAAGGGCACCAAACATGGTTTGCCCAAACAGAGAAAATATCAGCAGATGCACCTCTATCTCACAGTGACAAAAAATATGGATGATTCAGGTGAGGATGAAGAACCTCATAGGTGCCTACGCAGTCACTGTGTCACCCTTCAGTGTGGAAAATTCACACCTTCTTGATCTGCTGAAAACAAGCCCTTTCTGGCCCACTGGAACCCCAACGCTTCCTTTCCTAGCTATGTGTTAGGCCTCCTTCCCTACGTGAGCCTCTACGCAGCTCTAACTTGGCCTGCATCACCCTGGCTGAGCCTACGCTGCCTTGCGCTGCTCTCACTGGGCCTGCATCACCCTTGCTGGGTCTCTGCACTACTCTGGTATGGATCTACCTCTCTGCCAATGTATTCTTAGCCTTGGATATGAAATCCCACTATTGATCTGCCCCTCACTTCACTGCACTCTCACTCGAAAATTCTCAGCAAACTGCGCCCCAGAATTTTGACTTAGCTCAAGTGTTGCCTCTCTGTGTGTGTTCTCCAACTGATCCCAAGCATTCCTTTAATACTTTTCTCGTTGAATACTCAACGACCGTGATATAATCTCTAATTGACGTCTAAGATTATAAAATACTTGTTCCACATCACTTATAACATTCTAACCCACGTGTCTAAATTAATTCACTTTAATTATTTAATTTCCCTAAGTTAGACTTAGGGTATCCATTAAAATAATTAATATTTTGAATAACTTAGGTTTCGAGTGGAATTTCTCCAAACGATTTCTGGGTCTTGGAGATCTCATGTGTTCTAGCCCCTCCACAAAGTTTTGGAGCTAGAGCACATCTGATGCTACCTAAAATCTCAACACTTAGTCATTGGTCCAACCATGCAACGACCATTACTTCTCTACACCAAGAGAACTTCTCAGTGCTCAAAGACTTCGTCGATGCATCCGCAAAATTCTTCAAAGTGTCCACCTTTACCAAAAAAACCTTTTTATCCTCAACCATATCTCTCACAAAGTGATACCAAACTCACTCTATCCTTATAGCTCACTTCACCAACCCCATACTTGAACACAATCTCTGCAACCAAACTGCTTCCTTGCTTGCATGAGTGCCTGCCATGTATTTTGCCTTTGTAGTTGAAATAGCCACTACATACTATCTTTTACTCATCCAACTGACTGCACCTACAAATAGCCTAAACACATACCCACTTGTAGATCTTCTTTGATCCAGATCTCCAGCCCATGTTGCATCAACAAAGCCAAAGATATCCAAAACTCTTTCCAATCCTTGTCTTCCATGGTAGCATAAACCATAATCAATAGTGCCACACAAATATCTGAAAACCCGCTAAACTGTTGTCCAATGCTTCTTCCCTAGTTTTGACATAAACCTGCTCAATACTCACACTGCATGTGCAATGTCTGGTCTAGTATAAACGATTACATACATCCGGCTACCCACTGCACTTGCATATGGAACACAGGGCATGTCCTCTTCTTCTTATTTTGTCTTGGGACACTGTTCAGCATACAACTTTACACCTACAGGAATATGAACCTTCACCGATTTACTATCCTACATATTGAACCTTTGCAATATTATCTCGACATAATTCCTCTTGTTTAAGCAGAGCTTCCTCTTTTCCCGAGCTCATTTAATTTACATGCCCAAAATATAGTTTGTAACACCAATATCCTTCATGTCGAATTTGAAGAACAATTGGGTCTTCAAATCCTGGATAATTTCTTTGTCATTCCAGCCAACAACATATCATCCACATGCAAGACCAAATAAATAACACGGTCACCAATTAATTTAAAATAAACACAATGATCCTCTTTTCTTCTGGTGAAGCCAAGTCCCTGTATATATGTATCAAATTTCTGATATCACATCCTTGGTGAATGTTTTAACCCATACAAAGAATTTTTTTAACCTGCATACCAGCTCTTTCTTACCCCTCACCGCAAAGCCTTCAGGTTGCTTCATGTAGATCTCCTCTTCCAGATACCCATGAAGAAATTTTGTCTTCTCATCCATCTGTTTTACCTCAAAATAAAATGTGCCAACAACAAATAAAAGTAATCTAGTAGAAGTTACCTTGGCAACAGGAGAAAAAATATCACCAAAATCAACTCCCGACACCTGGGAATAACCTTTTGCTACCAATCGAGATTTGTATTTCTCCACCTTGACTTATGCATTCATCTTCTTCTTAAACACTCATTTGATTCCAATGGGCTTCCTTCCAGCCGACAACTCCACCAGATCCCATGCCTCATTTTTGTGCAAGGATGCCATTTCATCAACCATGGCCTCCTAGTGTTTTCCATCCTTTGAATCCACTGCCTCCCTGACAGTTCTGAGATCATCATCAATGATAGATAAAGCAAAATTTGAACATAAAGAAGATGGACTATAGCTTTCTGGCTACCTTCTTTCTCGAGCTGCTCTTCTCAAAGCTGGAGTTTGTGGCTTTTCCTTTTTTGAATCTTGTTCTGCTGTAGATTCTGATTCATCCTCCTTTAGCTAAAACCATACCTTCTCAAGTTCCTTTGGTAGGAATTCATGTTTAATAACATATTTAACCTATCTAAACACCACATATCAGTGGTACACAACCTTCCTTGTTTCTAGGTTCCAAAGCTTATAACCTTTTAAACCATCCTTATACCCAATAAAGGTGCACCTTTCAGATTTGCTATCAAACTTTGTTATTTTCTCCTTTGGAACATGTACATATGCATCACAAAAAAATACCCTCAGATGTGAAAGAGAGGGTTTATTACCAGTCCATACCTTATGTGGAGTCTTATCCTCCAACGCTAATGAAGGTGATCTGTTAACCAGGTAACATGCAGTCTCCACTACTTCTGCCCAGAATTCTTGTTCTAACTCGGCACCATTGAGCATGATTCTTTTCTTTTCCATCAACTTCTGATTCAATCTTTCTGCAAATCTATTTTTGAGGTGTGTATGGAATAGTCTTCTTTCGTGCTATACCACACTTCTTACAGAACTCTTCAAATTACTTCTTGTAGAACTCTCCACCATTATCTGACCTCCACAACTTTATCTTCTTCTCTGTCTGGTTTTCTACCAAAGCCTTAAATTCTTTAAATCTGTCAAAGAATTCAGATTTCCTCCTCGAAAAATTTATCCATGTATTCCTTGAGAAGTCATAAATAAATGACACATAGTACACAAACTTACCCAGTGATGGAACTGACATAGGTCCAAACACATCACTGTGCACAAGCTCTAATATCGTGTTCGTCCTATTAGCACTAGAGGGGAAACTCACCTGATTCTGCTTCCCATATACACAATGTTCACAGAAATCGAAATCCAGAGAGAAATTATACATACCTTCTACCATACCATTACCATGTAGTATTTGAAGGTGCTTCTCTCCAATATGTCTAAGCCTTCTATGCCATATCATAGTCTTTTCTCCAGAGACCACTAGGCTTTATGCTCCACATTCAAGAACCACATAAATTTTGCACCCATCAATAATAGTGCTACCCAGAAGCTTGTACAGAGTTCCAATCCGAACTCCCCACATCAATACCAGTTCTCTGTGAACCATCTTGCATATATCTTTCTCGAACATTGTTTTTACACCTGCATCATCCATCTTGCTTAAAAAAATAAGATTTCTGGCCAATGCAGGAATATGCAGAACACCAGGAAGTGCTCTAATCATTCCACCTTGTAACTTCAACTTGAATTTTCCACATCTGACGATTCTGACCTTCCTATCATCCTCTAAGAAGACATCACCACCATCATACTTCTCATACTCACAGAACCACTCCCTATGGGGAGTGAAGTGAAAGGATGCACCTGAGTCAATCAACCATGCCTCATGATCTACATGTGTATTTGAAGAAGAAGCCAAGTACACATCCCTACCTTCATTTGAGGTGGTTTCGCCTCCGCAGAAGGAGCATCATCAAATCCATTTCCTTTCTCAGGAGCTTTAGATCTACAATCCTTTTTGAATTTCCCTTCCTTTCCGCATCTGCAACACACCTTTACATGTTTTCTTGAAGATTTATATCTCCCTCTAGATTTAAATCTCCCACTTGAGGACTTATTTTTGTTTCTGTTCTAGAATCATCCTCATACAGGCAAGACATCTCCATTATGGACCTCCATATTTTTTCGTCTCATCTCCTATGACAATAAGGATGTGATTATTTCATCAAAATTGAAGGTAGTTGTATTGCTACCTATTGCAACAACCAGATTGTCCCACGAATATGGTAGAGAACACAAAAAATTGATGCACTTATATTCATCTGAGATTTTAATATAAACATATAACAATTGACTTACCATAATATTGAAGGCGTTCAGATGCTCTGTCACATAGTCTCCATCCTTAATCCTCAGGTTATACAACATTTTCCGTAGGAACAATTTGTTCATCAGAGGCTTAGATTAATACAAAGTCCCTAACTTGTCCCACAAATCCTTCGTCGTAGCTTCCCCAGATACATTCAACAATACGGAATCTGAGATACACAACCGTAATGTACCCTTTGATTTCCGATCCAATTTCGCTCAATATTCATATGAAATTATCGTTGGTTTAGTACCCAGATCTACTGCAATCCACTGATCTTTAACCACCAACAAATCCTCCATCTTGAGCTTCCACAACTCAAAAATCTGACCATTAAATTTCTCGATCTCTATCTTTCCACTGCTTGCCATATTGTTTCACTGCAAGAATCGATCCCGCAGATCTCCCATTGAATAGGGTCTACCACAAGCCTGAGAAAAACCCCTCAGCAATAAAGGCGTCCCCTTGAAGCTAAAAAAACTTTGATACCAAATGTAGGTTTTAACCCTGTACAAAAATTATGTGCAAACAGATTCTTAAAACATAAAATAAATAATAGCGAGAGCATAAAACATAAAACATATATACACAGATATTTTCTCATGGATCCCAAAATCGAGACTACCAGCTTGATTTTTCATTATGTTCCTTTCAATGTTACAATACATATATATACATGCCAAAGCATTCGTAAACCCTAATCCATTAACCCTTGATTAGAACATAACCTTAATTACCTTGACTGGATCTACAAAATACCATGGACAAAAAACCATCATACCCAAAACCATTTGCTAAATTCATGAAAAAAACCATAGGTAGGTCCACCCACCTAATATAGGGTCCAATTTTTTTTTTCCAAGGGTGCTACCTCAGACCCCATGTAGGTGGACTAACGCCCTCTTGCAAACCCCCTGACACGGGGGGCCTGTGACCCCCCTACTGCGCCCAACGTGTGGCTAGTCGTGGAAAGAATATATAACACACCCAACAAGTAATACCTCTATAAAAATGTAGAGGGAACATGACAATAGGCCAAAGGAGGTTAAATCTTTTCCCTATCAAGAAGAGACATCAACAAGAGCCTAGTCCCCAAATTTATTTTGATAAAAATTGATTGAGGCTCACTAGGAATTGGTTTGAACTCATGAAAAATAGGGAATTTTAACCCAAAACTTTGTAATAAATAAGACCACTTCCTATCATTCCTTTCAGTTAGGTGACACTCCACACATCACACATATTCATAATTTATTACTAGAAAGAATATAAACATTTCACAGTTAACAAAACCAAGGATGACTTCTAATTCATTGGATGTGCAACACATAATATTCTCATTTAACATAGAGGAAAGGCTCTCATTCCGTAAAACATTCATATTCATAAAGGAATGCAGTTCAACAATTAGGTAAGCCATGTTAGATATTCAATTCATTGATCACGCCTATTCATATCATAATACCACTATTCTCATTCTATAAATGCACAAATACTCGGTAAATTGAACTACATTTCCAATTCATTCATAGGGTAGAAATGCACTTATATATTCTTCTTAATATGGTTGGAAATTGAAGAATGCATTTCCACTCTCCACCCAATTGTAGGCACAACTACACTACAAATCTCTTGTAGCTATACCCCCGAGCTAGATTCGATGTCTAGAGGACACTCCACTTAGGGTGTTATACCATAGGGGAAGTTCAGGGTATAAATTGAAGACTAATTTCCTTCAATGGATGAGAAATATATATGTCACCTCTCAAGCCCCGATTCAATGGCTAATACACAACAATTATGGTGGTTGAGGCTTGTACAACACAAAGGGAGACCCTTTCGCCCGTGCATATGATCCCTCAACGACCCTCATTTTTCTTGTGCTTCACATGCACAACACAAACAAAAAGTAGAGTTCTTCTCTGCAACCCAACTCAAGCAAATGGATTCTCTCAATGGTTAAATATCAACTATCACCAATCACACCTAGACTCTACAATTTAGTTTTCTAGAATACAAGTTAAAGGTTCATATGGTTTTCAATTGTTGGGGTCACATAACCAATTTGGGTCTCTCTCTCCATCATTGTTAATACTCTTCCCTCTCCTCTCCCATTCTACCCTATAAGCATTTTGCTTCATGAAAGGGTTCTAGAGTTTCCATTTCAATACACAAAGTCAACTTGGCCTTTATGAGGTATGCATCCTAGGTTTGGGTGACTCTCGTACCTCTTTCCCTATTCCTCAAATTTTCCTAGGGCAATTGGTAACTCGGCCAACACATAAGAGGGTGTTGACGGGAAAATACGTCCGGCCAACAGTAGGGGATCTCCCCGGTAGAAAGTCCCAATTATACTTTGAACCGTTTGGAGTAGGGATCCCGTCCGGGTGTGGGTCCCTGCCATCGCTTAAATGACTTTCTCTTCGGTCTCGAACAACCCGATTGAATTTGCAAACATACACTCATTCACATGATACAGAAATACAAGGACCGATGTATCAAACCAATATATGACACTCGTGCGTAGCGAGGTAATAAACAAAATGCATACGCCCTAGAAGTGTCGTTAGCAACACATCTATGGGGTAATGCATGCAAGATAATCCACCACCAAAGAAACAGCTTCTAATGGCGAGAATATCCCTTAAATTTCCGAAAGATATAACGAAATGCTAATAAAACAAGCTTCATTAACATTCATCATAAGAGTAAATAGTAAACTTGAGCATCATCAACACAATCACGATATATCTATGGAGCATGAATGATACTATTAATAAATACGTATTCATTAATCAAACGATATTCGAAACCGTACGCGAATACACACAAATGTTGTCACGAAACAAAACACATCATCTAATCAAAGGGGTTTTAACAAATATTTGTATTACATATGTCAAGAGTATGATTCTTCAATTACAATGCAATATCGCTCTTCTCGTCCCAAAAGAGAAGACGAACTTAACTATGTGCCCCACAGTGGGTATTTATAGATTCAAGAAACGCCTTTAGGCTTTCCGACGCTTCAACTTCCCGACTGGTCTGCCCTTCCTCGCGACCGGGTGCCGTGCGACCCGCGACCCAGTGCCGGCAGGCGACCGCGACCTGGGACGCGTCGCGACTTGCGCTCGAAAAGCTTAGCTATGGAGGTGGTTGTGTGATTGAGGTTTCTCGGAGCGTCAACTTTCTTGCCCTTGAGGAAATCTCGCCAATTCCGGTAATCCGTCGCTATAGGGGCGACAAGAGGGGTTTCCTCTTTTATTCGATGCATACATTCCAGTGGCATTTGGTATCGTAGTCTCCTTCTTCTCGAGAGATCCGGATTGAGAGGAGGCAAGCTTGGTATAGATTTGTACCCTGGAGTGACAAGCAACCGATTTAGGTTCTCTTGTGATGCCTCAAATTCTGTGTGTGGCAAGCATCTTGTCTCACGGGTTGCGTAAAAGACCGAATTTCCCGCGCTCTACTCCGCTTCCCGCCTTTAGTTTCATCCAAAGGCTCCCTAACGACGGAATGTGATGAAGAGCGTTCATGGAGTCAATACCACCGATCGTGATTATATGCGTACATCACTTTGTCTAAATCTTTGGCCGCCTTGTCTTTGGACCGCATATTCATCCGAATTTGTACTTTGGCATCTTCGTGTGTGACTCCAATCCTTCCTAGGCACATGTTCTGGAGCTTGCCGGCATCGCGCTCGTCCGCTTTTATCATTTTGTCCAAAGCTACCGAGGCTTCCCCGAGTCGCTCATGCTTATGTTTGGTTTCCTCTCGTGCCTCGCGACAGTAGGGCTACCGCTTGTGTCGTGTGAGCATTTCCTTATATACTTGCCTCATGGTCATTTCCAACACATCACACTCTTTCCCACCGCCGCTGGGACCTCATTCACTTGGGCGTGCTTACTTTGGAGCCGTAGCATCTCACTCTCTAGTCTTGATTTCTCCCCGCTCCGTCGCTTTTAGCTCCGTTCGTAGGGAAATAATCTCCCCGCTCATTCTAGTGACATTTTCCTCCTCGTGGCCGCGACAAAAGCGAGTGCTCGCCGACGCTATCATTACGTGAGTTAGTCCTTGTATCCTGGGGACCATGTCCTTTCCGAGGGCGACCGTAGATATGGTGGAATGGCTTTGCGCTAAGGGTTTCCTTTTCTCTTGCCATATTTTGAAAGAGAATTGGTCAAATGTCAATCGGTCGTGTCGAAGACTTCTTCTTCTTGTTCCCCGAGAAAATCATTAACATTGAGGGTACTTTTTCGCGCCACTCGGAGGAATCTCCAGTGGGAGATATGTCAATGTCGTCTCATTAGCTCGTCCTCCTCATCCTCGCCTTTGACCCTTTTCTTTTCTCCTTTTCTGGCGCTCGGCTTCCGCCTTGTCGTGTTCCTCCTTCTTCCCCGCGTTCGTCTCGCCTCTCGCTTCCTTTTCAGCTCTTTCTCGCTTCGCCGCCGCGCGCTTGTTCCGCCTTCTTTTGGACGATCGACTTTGTCGAGTTCTTCCTTAAGTGCTTGTTCCGCCGCCGCCCTGTGCCTCCTTTTCTCCGTCTTTCCTTTTCCTCACTCGTTTCTTCCGCTCTCGTCCCGGCATCTTTCTTACGTTTCTCTTCATCCTCCTTCGTTTTCTTTTCCTCTTCCTTCTTGGCTTGGGCTCACCGCCTTTGGCCGATCCGAGGTGCTCGGCCCCCGTACCTGGTCCGTGTTCTCTTATCTTTGGAGGAAGAAGAGCCTCCTAGTTTATGGCTCTTATCTTCTAAATTCTCGTGATCCTCTTCCTCTCGGTCCCAAGTCGATCCCCGAGCTAGTCGCCCGTCCGCGTTGTACCGCTTTTTTCGTCGTCCTCGCCGGCGCTCGACATGCCGGGTAACTCCATTTAAAATTGGCCCTTTTACAATGCTCGTGGAACTATCCCGACCGGGTCATAAGTTCGGCAATCCGTATTTCTAAAGTGGTAACCTTTTATCTCTTCCCCTTCACGCCCTACTTCGAAGTCCTTGATCGTATAAGCACCAATGGTGAGGGTAGGGCGGGCCAAGGTTTCTCTTCTTCCCTTTGGAAAGGACATTGGAGAAGCCCGAGGTCATCCGGAAACATACCTCTCGCATGAGCACCTTATCGGTGATAAACTTAGGCAAGAGCATGTGGTGCTTTGAATGTGCCAAATACTTTGATGATTGTAAATTCGGCGAGTGGAAACCAAGTGCGCCACCCGACCTAGTGTCTCCATTGCTCGCCAAGACATGCAGGGGGGTGTCTTGACCAAATAGTTTCCGTAAAGGGTGGGAATGAATATATGAGAGATTTGCTCAATATCTAACTTGTACCTGATTCCCGTAGTACCTTGGTCCGCAAATGGATTGCTCCGGTTTCCATGTCGAGTCCCGCTTATGTGGCCATCCCTCAACATGCAACTGGCACATACATCATCTAATAAATACGAAGCCATATAAAATTACGATCGGTTTCCCTCATCCGGGGCTAAAGTCGAAGCCAAATTTGTTTGCGTACCGAGCCCATTAATATAACAGACCTCAATTGAATCGAGATGCCGTGCACCGTTACGTGTTCCATAATGGTTGCCCATGATCCGTTGAAAGTGGTGGCATCCTAACGTCCGTACACTCTGCACACAAGATGGCGGCCACTAATCCTATACACTTTCCTCGCACCGGCCACCGAGTACTCCCGGTCTTTCTTGATTTTAAATTTATCTCGGTTCCGCCCCACCATTTTCTCGATTGTATCAACCATCGGTGACTTCATTTGTAGAAAAACCATCTCTGGGGTAAAATTTACCTCTCGGTTGGGGTAGTGAGTAGTAGACCCGTGCTTTTGAGCTCTCCAACGTTGCAAAAGCTTTACCTCCACTATCTCTGGATTAGCGTAAATTCTTGGGATCCGTCTTCTCGTATGATCCCGACAACATCTCGGGGCACGTAAAGATGGCGGGATGTGCCCCTCGCTAGGTGCAATTTGGATCTCTTGACCTTTAGGTATACTTCCGTCCCAGGGAGATCTTCTCGGAAACTCATCTTCTCGTTATGGCGAACTCGTGGTATACTTCATACCACCTAAGGTCGTCCCCCTTTGCGAAGGTGCAAAGGGTGTCCCTCGTATATTGGTGGAGGAGATGTTTGTATGTTCAGTAGTCCCGACTCTTCCTCCACCACCCGCCTACTTTTCTTTCGGACACCCGAGGTGCCATGTTGCTAGAGTCTGAGAGGATCCGTATCGTGTCTGCTTCCAAATTCACCTCGTTAGCATTCGTGAGAGAATCCCCCTGAGATGAGAAAGACATGATGATAACGGCTAACATACATCCTAAACAAGCAGTAGTTTAATTAATCTGCTTTCTCTTGGGGTCGCAGGTCGCCGATCAACAAAAGAATCTCACATGCGACTATGCGACCTTGCGATTAGGTCGCAGTGGTCGCGAGTCGCAAACAGAGAGTCGCGCGACCTACGACCTTGCGACCGCCGCCAGGTCGCAGTGTCGCACTTGGGCCTCGCCGGGGGTTTCGAGCGCGCGCGGTTTTGCGGATAAACCCTTCCCTAACCCGGGAAACATACGCGTCGGGAAAGGGTCTAAACCGGAGATAGAGCACAACCATGAGGACTTCTGGCAAGACAAAGGTGACCCTGGTTTATGAGAATACTTAACCGAAAACCCTACCTCCTCACCAGCAAGCAATTAAGACCATGGGGTGGCTAGATTTTAGCAAGAAATGCCGGGGAAGGAAACACAGGAGGAAATGGCAACTTACCCTGAAGAAAACGAGCGCCGCCGACTCGTCGAGCAATTCCACGATTTTCGCCGCGAGTCACAAATGCGACCTAGCGACCCGCCCTTATAAAGGGGAGTTGCACGTGCGAGCACTAAATGAGGTCGCAAGTTGATAGTTTGCACCTGCGACCTCGCGACCTTAAGGTCGCTCGGGTCGCATAGTTGCCGAGTCGCTAATTCCCTAATTACTTAATTTTTGCGACCTTGCGACCTTGCGACCTTAGGGTCGCCGGGGTCGCAAGGTCGCGACCTCTCGACTCCACTCCTGCGACTCGAGCGACCCGGCGACCTTAGGGTCGCAGAGTCGCACAGGTCGCCCATGGGTCGCAAATCGTGGATTCGCGACTTAGCGACTTGCTCTTAAAAACTTTACTAGCTTCTTCTTCTGGTTTCAAAGGGGGCTCCAAAAAATTTAGAAGTGTGTGTTATTATCTTTTTTGTATTTTTTTGGAGGGTGTTGTAGGGGGCTACAACAAATGGCGATTCACCGGATGAATACAGCAGTCTCCGCCGATGACAGTCGATGAGGGAGGAGGGAGGGGCTTAATACCGACTTGTTATTTTACCTCGGTAGTTTACACTCTCTCTTCCTTTGTCACCTCGCATCGTTGCCTCGGCCTTCTGCTTACTGGGTGCGATCAACCGAATTTTTAACTTTTCGTGCTCCAGGATCGAAGGGTTGGGGAAACCTTGGGGAACCGCCGGTCCTAGTACAATTATTTCGTCCTCATGGTGTTGCTCCGCCCGGCCGCCGAACCTCTCGGCTCCCGCGAGTCACTGCCTAAGGAGTCATGAATGTTGCTGTCACCGCAGCCGAGCTCGGTCGCACTCGACGCGAGTCGTTACATCACCGTCTGCGCAGAAGCCTTTCTCAATCCTTTACCCTTTATTTGTGTGCGATTGCACTTATTTGAGAATGTGCTTGTAGCACTTATTTAGATGGGCATATTTTGCCCGGACGTGATGAGGATCCCGACTTATTTTTTCTTGCGTAGAGGTTGCTCCCCGGTCTTAATATGAGGACTTGGGTTTTTCCCTGATGATCCGCAATTCTCTTTGAGTTAGCTCCGTTCCCTCACGATCCGGTTGTTGCTATATAAGACCTTTTCTCGCCCGCACCTTTCAAAGCCGTTAGGTGGTTCCTTATGCTTGAAGACTTCAGCAGTGGCCGTGTACTATCCCTTGGTGCCCATTACAAGTGGGTTTTTAGATCGTTTCCGTGTTTTGCGGGAAGGGCCTTTCATCAAAGCATAGAACCTATCAAAGAGTGAGCCGCATTGCGATAGCTTATACAAGGTCCTCCTCGTAGATTTTTAGAGTCCTCGCAGATTTTTTAGATTTTTAATTGACAAGAATAACAAAACCGACCTTTATAGTACACTAGGGCAGTATGTACCCCACCGAGGGCTACTCAAGTAAAATAGTGTTTGAGGTCATGCCCGTCATCGTGAGGACCTCGACTCTTCCTTCTAGAGTTTGCAATCGAAATGTATGGGGACCTACCTTTTCTTTAACTCCGAAAGGGGCCTATCCATAAAGTAGCTTGAAATTTGGCATGTTTTCCTTTTTCTTCGTGAGCTTTATCCCACTTTAGGACAAGATCTCCTATTTCAAATTTCTTATCTCCCGCGTACTTTTTATCGAACCATTTCTTGATCCGTCTTTGGTGGATGGCGAATTTCTTCCGGTTTCTTCCGCCTTTCCTCTTCTAATTTCAAGCAGGTGTCACTGCGGGTTTGCATAGGCGGGCAAGGGGTACCATGACACTCTTGAGACAACTCGTAGAGCAGAAGAGACAAATTGGGTGGGAGGACAACTTCTTTCCCATACACGAGAAAATATGGTGAGGTGCCTATTGAGGACTCTAGTGGGTGACGCGATCAGCCCAAAGTGCATTTTGGAGAGCATTATGCCGCTTGCGTTGGTGAGACAAAGGGTATTTTTAATGATGCGAATCAGATTTTTATTTGTTGATTCTCGCTAGACCATTTCCCTTGGGGATAGTACTTTGCGCAGTGTTTAAGAACAATGCCATTTTCCAACGCAAAATCATATAATTTAAAAGATGAAAAATACGTTGCATTATCAAACACCAAGGAAGTTGGAACGCCAAACCCGGTAATGATGGAATGAGTGACAAATTGCATTACCTCCGATCGTTGATTTGGCGTAATGGTACCGCTTCAACCCACCCGGTGAAATAATCGTGTCGTCGAATGTACCCGTGTTAAGCTTAGAAGAGTGGGGTAAGATCTCACCAATGACGTCCAGCGACCCCATTGTTGAAAAGGTTCTTCTACCGCTACCGACAACAAAGGGGCAAAGATCGGACGCGTTTCGCCAGCAACCCTCTCGGCATTGAATGCATTTCCGAACATATGCGTGGGCGTCTCGAAAAGAGTTGGCCAATAATAACCCCGCTCGCATTATTTTATGAGCCGTAGTATCCCCGCAAAATGACCTCCTCGCCGGTCCATCATGCGGCTCGATTAAGATTTTCTCGAGCTTCATCATATTCCAGCAGCAATAACATGACCCCATCGAATGTTTCTTGGAAGAGCTTCCCTTGGATTATCCGGTAAGACGCAGCTTTGAGTCCGATTGCACGTTCGCGGCATTTAGAGCGGGGTCCGCGACACCATGCGCTAAATATCCCGAAATATCCGAGTACCAAGAAGGGTTCCTTATCCGAGGTACGACGTCGCTTGGTACATATCAATTTCTTGCTCCCAATTATCTTCTTCAACTCCGGTGGGAACTTGCGGCCTGCAGCCATTTGGCATAGACCTTGCCCTTTAACCGTGCGTGCCGGCTTAAACTCTAAGTCGTACTCTTGCATACACGCAACCCGCTTCTCGTCTCTCGCCTAGCTCTTTGCCGTATGAACAAAGTGATCTGACAAACTGGGTGAGGAACGTAAACCGTGACATGGTTTTTTAGGATGTATGGTCCGAAATGTTTGACCGCTTTATATACCGCATAGGCCTCGTTTTTCGATTTCGGGATAATTCAATTCATGCCCCTTGAAAACCAAGTTGCTCATGAATGAAATGGGGCGCTCGTCATTATTTCCGTTCCTTTTGCGTGAGTACATACCGCTAGGGACGAATCCGAAGCGAAAGTATACAAAGTTTACAAATCTCGCCGAAATCGGGCTCCGGAGGGAAGGTGCTTTCGGCTATAGCTTTCTTGATCCGGTCGAAAGCTTCCTTTTCGGGCCGATTCCACTTGAAGGTAGCATTTTTTCTTTATCATTCCCCGTAGTGGTTTAACTATCCGGGGCGAAATCTGATATAAACTTACGTACAAAGTTGATCTTTCCCAAAAAGGACCGCATTGCTTTCTACCGTCGGGGAGTGAATCCGAGCAATGGCTTTCGCACGTTCGGATCAACGACAATGCCTTGCTTAGTTATGATATGACCCAAGAGATTTCCTTCCGCTACGGCGAAAATGCTCTTCTTTGGGTTGAGCGAGATACCGTATTTTCTCGCACCTTTCGAAGATCCGCCCGAGGTGACGCAAATGATCCCTCCGACGTTTAGAGAACACGTAACATCATCCAAGTAGACCACCACACTTTGGCCTATCGTACCCCCCGAATGCTATATCCATAGCTCTTTGGAACGTTGCTCTCGCGTTGATTAATCCAAAAGGCATACGCTCGAAAGCGAAAGTTCCCCACTTAGTCCGAAAGGTAGTCTTTAACCTATCTCGGTTCAGCCACCGCATCTCGATTGTAACCAGAGAATCCGTCCAACAGCAGAGAACATTTCTCGACCCGATTAATCGCTTGTAATATTTGCTCCATAGGGGGTACCGGGTAATTATCTTTATTCGAGGCTCTGGCTTAAGTTTCGGAAAATCCACGCATAAGCGAATTTCACCCTCGACTCTCTCTCCGTACGGAATCAAATTGGACACCCATGTGGAATGGCGAACTTTAAAGATAATGCGTGCATCTAAAAGTTTTTTGAGTTCCTTCGAATCAATGGTTCCATCGTAGGATGTACTTTCCCGAGCTTTTGTTGGAAAGGTTTTTACATTTTCTTTGATGGGTATCACATGTTGTATGATTCGAGTATCGTATGTGCGTAATTCCTCATATGTCCAAGCGAACACGTCACGCATATTTGCGAAATAGCCGAGTGAAATCCCGAGCCTCTTGGGGGTGCGCTCTTCCCAAGGTTGACGAATTTAGGATTATCCTCCTCGATCCCAAGTTCACTTGTCGCATGGGCTAGGATAGAGCTCGTACTTTGGCATTTGGGGGCCCACGGAAACGATTTTTGCGTATCGAAAAGCTTCTCAAGTGATACCACCCCTTTAGGCATGGGGTTTCCCTTTGACTTGCTCGTACTCCTTTTGCATAGCTTGGTCGTGCTCATCTTCATCTATAGCGTCGTCTTTGAATATCTCTCGAGTTACACATAAAATCCAAGACCCTGCCGATCATCATCGAAAAACGCGCATGTTAGTGATATTGTCCGGCACGCAGGGTTTGTACATAACTTCAATAGAAAAACCGTCCCTCAAAGGGGGTAACCGTGCGCATTAGCTAGAGTATCCGTCGCCGCATTATGCATTCTTAGAAATGCATTTAATTCCAAAAGCGTCAAAAGCGTAAATGAGCCGCCATACCTCTTGGCCGATACGCCTTTAAATGTGGAGACAAACATGAATAGTATCGCGTACCGCCGAGTGATAATCTCGAGTCTCCAATGACCCGTAAGCATTTTACCTTCAAATCCAACGCCCTTTTAAGCCCAAGGATCAAAGCTTCATACTGCGAGTGTTGTTGGTGCATTGGAACTCCACCTGACGGGAGATTAAGAATTTATTCTTATGAGGATCAAGCAAAAGCGCAACTCGCCAGCAAACCATCGAGATTTTTGGAACCGTCGTAATACAAGGTCCATATGTCACTTTCGTCCTTGGGGAGCGGTGATTGCGGAGGAATTTCGGCCAGTGTGAGACAGGCTTGGGCTTGTTCCTCCGCGTACGCAGTGTCATTTCGTAAAGGACCCTGGGCTCATCGAAGACTCGAGGAGGTCGTAACATCCAAAAATGGAATCTAGAAAACACATACCATGTTCCTCCTGGGCAAAGTCGATGGGTTCATTTGTGGCATCCAAATCGCTACATGCTGTGTTTCATGTATGGTTCACTTTCGACTCGATTTGGTTGTTTCTCCCCTTGTAAGGTAGCCATAAGTGGGACCAATCCGTGGCAAAGTATCCCTGCAACTTGCTAGACCAATCCCCGCTAAGTAGTACACCATAGGCTTCGTGGATGTCAACAACCCACAATATCAATACATTGATGGACCCTAGAGCTTCGATGAGAGGCGGATGATGACATTGTTTACATTCTCCAACTACCGGGTACTTTCGTGATCCCTACAAGTTGAATGATTTTTGCGCCATTTTCTCGGGAGAATGTTGAGTTTCTTGCACACGTATAGAGGCATGACATTCGTGGATGCACCGAGTCAACGAGACAATTGTGAACGTTGAAGTTAAACATCTCAAAAGACAAAAGGAAGGGAGGGGTGGATCCTCTCGAATTCGTGTTGACAGCCGTTCACTATAGACCCGGATATCCGGGACCGGGTTTGTGCGTACGTGTTGTCGACATTTTTCGTATTTTGGTTGTTGGCGAAAGCTTTTAGAATAAGTTCCTTTTGATTCGTGATGCGGCCAACTCGTAGAGTGAGATATTAGCTCGTCTTTTTCATGTCCTCCACTATGTTGTAGCTAGTATCGGCTTTGGGGACCAGGTTCCGTAGTGGTTTTCGAGGGCTCCACCGGGAGCTTGCTCTTGTGACTTGCTTTGTCACGTTACTATTTGTGGGCTTTTCCTAGCGTAGCTTGTCCTTCGTTTCCGAAGAATTTTCCTCGGTGAAAGCCCTCTTTCTTGTCTTCATATTATTGTTCGAGGATAGATCCTTTGCTTCTAAGATTATAATTTCGAGTGGGCCGAGCCTTGGGACCGCCCGCCATGTTGATATCAATGGGAGCAAGACTCTCCCCCCCGCGTATTATATCAAAAGTTAGAAATGCAGGCTCCCCGGGTTCCCCATCTAGAAGCGAGCCTTCATCTCGATCGAAACATCATCCTCTCGTCCGATTTCCCGAGTTTGGTCATCCAAAAGTTGGTTAACCACCGCGTCATGCCGCCAATCCATTGCGGGCACGTTTTTTCGTAGTGAGCAGCTTGGTGAAAAGAGCAAAAATTATCTTTCCCTATCTCTTCCACGTTGAGAGCGGCGCCGAGTTTGACCGAGGTCCGCCGGTGTTGGGATTACTTTTCTTGAAAAGGGTTTTGGGGGTTTAGTAGAAGTTGATGTTTCAATGTCTTTTCTTCTTCAAGTCGGAGACCCTCATTCGTTAGTAGTTTGAGGGGTCTCGCTATACTCTCGAAATCAAAAGTTTCTTTTCTCTCTATTAGGGGTGGAAGAGTGACCATTTTTAGCGATTGGTTTGTGATCATCCTTTCCCTTCGTGGTCCATGACTCCTATCGACAACATGTCTTTTTCTACCGCGAGAGCAAGAACGTAATTTGTCGTAAGGGTAGCGTGGGCCTCACATTTGACAAAAACGGAAATATCCCTAGGGAGAGCTTTAGTATAGTAGTCGATGGTGATAGAATCGTCCAATGCTAAGTTTGGAGAAAATTTTTGCAATATTGTGGCTAATCGTTGGTTAAAGTCTTTAACTTTTTTCTTTTTTCTATGACACTTGATAGTGCTTAAATCTCGTGAGGAGCATAGAGGGGTGTTTTATCTTCTCGAAAACTTTTGCGTGAACACGCGACGGAACCGGGTCCCGTGATGTAATAGAAGCACCGGGTAGGGAACGATACCGTGTGGCCGCATGGTTTACAAGAGTGTGTGGGAACGACCTTACATGCGACATCATCGATCGAACTCTCATGATTTGTAGAGACAGATAGAAACTACTAATATGGTCTTCCGCTGATGTGCCTTTCTTAGGATCGAACTTAGGAAGATGCTTCTCCGGGTGTCTCAGGCATATCATGGAGAGGACCTAAAAGAGCCAATGGGGATTGAGCCATTCGGGAGCAGAGGTCGCACCCTCCCGGGGTGCCGATGATATCGAGCTTCGCTCGTGACTCACTTCGCGTCCCCCGACACCGATTCTCCTTCATGATGGCGAGAGTGTTCATCTCGCGTCTTTCATGGTTATTCATGTTTCTAAAATACTCCCGCTGGTGCAGAGGGGGCCCTATTTTGGTTTTCTGGTGGTGATGATGGTTGGGCTGGTTTCTCCCGCCGCGGACTATATCTCCTCTACCTCCCACGTCCGTGACCCCCCGTTGGACCCCACCCTCATTTCTTCGAGGCTCATTTCCTTCCCCCCGCATTTCTTCGGCCATGTTACCTTCTCTTTCATTTCTTCGACCCCCCTTCTCCTTCTTCTCCGGTGGGGAATACACTCGGTTGTTGTTCCACCCGATGTAAGTCGTGCCGCGGTCTCGGGAAAGGTTCTCAGTATCGTGGAAACCTTCACTATCTTGGAGAATGGGGTCATTTTCCGACGGACACCCGCCCGAGGTCTTCAATCATGGAGTTCATCAAGTTCAGTATGGTGCTCGACTAGCACGCCATTACGAGTGACGTTTCTTACTGGGTCCTAGTGTGGGCTAGGAATTCCGTGATTGAGCGTACCGTAAATCCCCGACGAGATTGCGAGCGACCGGGCGTAAGGATCTCAACTCGTTCGTTTCAGTGATTTCGAAATATCGAGCCTCCTCTCTGAATATCTTCCAAGGGGGGAAGATGAGGTTTGTTATTTATGATCTCCCTTTGAGGGAGTTTGTGACGGAATGTCGCTTGTAGTGTCGGAGGATGCCATGGCCCTCCTTCTAGCGCCAAATCCGTTGGACGGGAAAATACGTCCGGCCAACAAGAGATCTCCCCTGGGAGAAAGTCCCAATTAGACTTTGAACCGTTTGGAGTAGGGATCCCGTCCGGGTGTGGGTCCTGGCTACCGCTTAAATGACTTTCTCTTCTGCCTCGAACAACCCGATTGAATCTGCAAACATACACTCATTCACATGATACGGAATACATGACCGATGTATCAAACCAATATATGACACTCAGTAGCGAGAGTAATAAACAAATGCATACACCTGTGAAGTGGTCGTTAGCAACACATCTATGGGGTAATGCATGCAAGATAATCTGACCACCAAAGAAACAGTTCTTAATGGCGAGAATATCTTTTAACTTTCCGAAAGATATAATGAAATGCTAATAAAACAGTTCATTAACATTCATCATAAGAGTAAATAGTAAACTTGAGCATCATCAACACAATCACAGATAGCTATGGAGCATGAATGATACTATTAATAACACAGATTCATTAATCAAACGATATTCTGAAACTGTACGCAGAATACACAGAGTGTTGTCACAGCTAAACACATCATCCAATCAAAGGGGTTTTAACAAGTATTTGTATTACATATGTCAAGAGTATGATTCTTCAATTACAATGCAATATCGCTCTTCAGTCCCAAAAGAGAAGACGTTAACTATGTGCCCCACAGGGGTATTTATAGATTCAAGAAACGCCCTTTAGGCTTTCCGACGCTTCAACTTCCCGACGGTTCAGCTTCCCTGCGACCTTTGCCGAACATGCGACCTGCGACCTGGGTGCCGGTGCGACCTGCGACCTGGGTGCCGGTGCGACCTGCAACCTGGGGACGGTCACGACTTGCGCCTGAAAAAGCTTAGCTATGGAGGTGGTTGTGTGATTGAGGTTTCTGGAGCGTCAACTTTCTTTCCCTTGAGGAAATCTCGCCAAGTCTGGTAATCCGCTGCTATAGGGGCGACAAGAGGGGTTTCCTCTTTTATTCGATGCATACATTCCAGGGCATTTGGTATCAGAGTCTCCTTCTTCTGAGAGATCTGGATTGAGAGGGAGGCAAGCTTGGTATAGATTTGTACTGGAGTGACAAGCAACCGATTTAGGTTCTCTTGTGATGCCTCAAATTCTGGTGCGGCAGCAGCTTGTCTCACGGGTTGCAGAAAAGACTGAATTTCCTGCTCTACCTGCTCCCAGTCTTTAGTTTCATCCAGTGTCCCTAACGACGAAATGTGATGAAGAGCGTTCATGGAGTCAATACCACTGATCAGGTGATTATATGAAGACATCACTTTGTCTAAATCTTTGGCCAGCTTGTCTTTGGACTCCATATTCATCCGAATTTGTACTTTGGCGTCTTGTGTGTGACTCCAATCCTTCCTAGGCACATGTTCGGGAGCTTGCTGGTACTGCGCTGTCCAGTTTATCATTTTGTCCAAAGCTACCGAGGCTTCCCTGAGCTGCTCATGTTTCTGTTTGGTTTCCTCTCGTGCCTCTGCCAATGGGGCCATTGTTTGTTTTAGGGTGAGCATTTCCTTATATACTTGCCTCATGGTCATTTCCAACACATCACACTCTTTCCTGACCGCCAGTGGGACCTCATTCACTTGGGCGGGCTTACTTTGGAGCTGTAGCATCTCACTCTCTAGTCTTGATTTCTCCTGCTCCGCTGCTTTTAGCCTGTTCTGTAGGGAAATAATCTCCTTGCTCATTCTAGTGACATTTTCCTCCGTGGCCGCGGCAAAAGCGGTGCCTGCTGACGCTATCATTACAGGGTTAGTCCTTGTATCTGGGACTATGTCCTTTCCAGTGGCGACCGTAGATATGGCGGGATGGCTTTGCGCCAAGGATTTCCTTTTCTCTTGCCGTATTTTGAAAGAGAATTGGTCAAATGTCAATCTGGTCAGGTCGAAGACTTCTTCTTCTTGTTCCCCGGGAAAATCATCAACATTGAGGGTACTTTTCGCGCCACCTGGAGGAATCTCCAGGGGAGATATGTCAATGTCGTCTATTGGCTCGTCCTCCTCATCCTGCCTTTGACCCTTTTCTTTCTCCTTTTGCCGGCGCTCGGCTTCCGCCTTGTCGTGTTCCTCCTTCTTCCTGCGTTCTGTCTCTGCCTCTGCTTCCTTTTCAGCTTTTCTCTTTCGCTCTGCCGCGGCGGCTTGTTCTGCCTTCTTTTGACGATCGACTTTGTCGAGTTCTTCCTTAAGTGCTTGTTCTGCCGCCGCCTGTGCCTCCTTTTCCTGTCTTTCCTTTTCCTCTTCCTTTTTCTTTTTTCGCTCTGTCATGGCATCTCTCTTACGTTTCTCTTCATCCTCCTTCATTTTCTTCTCCTCTTCCTTCTTGGCTTGGGCTTCTGCTGCCCGTTGCTGATCCGAGGTGTCAGGCCCTGTACTGGTCCGTGTTCTCTTATCTTTGGAGGAAGAAGAGCCTCCTAGTTTATGGCTCCTATCTTCTAAATTCTGGTGATCCTCTTCTTCTCGGTCCGAGTCGATCCCCGGAGCTAGCTGCCTGTCTGCGTTGTACCAATTTCTTTTTTCGTCCTCTGCCGGGCGCTCGACATGCTGGTAACTCCATTTAAAATTGGCCCTTTTACAATGCTCAGGAACTATCCTGACTGGGTCATAAGTTCGACAATCCAGATTTCTAAAGTGGTAACCTTTTATCTCTTCCCCTTCACGCACTACTTCTCTGAAGTCCTTGACTGTATAAGCACCAATGGTGAGGGGTAGAGCGGGCCAAGGTTTCTTCTTCCCTTTGGAAAGGACATTGGAGAAGCCCGAGGTCATCTGGAAACATACCTCCTGCATGAGCACCTTATCGGTAATAAACTTAGGCGGAGCATGTGGTGCTTTGAATGTGCCAAATACTCGGATGATTGTATATTCAGCGAATGGAAACCAGTGCGCCACCTGACCTAGTGTCTCCATTGCTCGCCAAGACATGCAGGGGGTGTCTTGACCAAATAGTTTCCCGTAAAGGGCGGGAATGAATATATGAGAGATTTGCTCAATATCTGACTTGTACCTGGATTCCCAGAATACCTTGGTCTGCAAATGGATTGCCCGGGTCTATTCGGAGTCCCAGTTATGTGGCCATCCCTCAACATGTAGCTGGGCACAGACAGCATCTAATAAATATGAAGCCATATAAAATTCTGACGGCGTTCCCTCATCTGGGGCTAAAGCTGAAGCCAAATTTGTTTGCACTGAGCCCATTAATATACCAGCCCAATTGAATCGAGTGCCGTGCACCGTTACGTGTTCCATAATGGTTGCCCATGCTCCGTTGAAAGTGGTGGCGTCCGAACGTCCGTACACTCTGCACAGCATGGCAGCCACTAACTTATACACTTTCCTCAGACTGGCCACCGGGTACTCCTGGTCTTTCTTGATTTTAAATTTATCTGGTTCCGCACACCATTTTCTGATTGTATCAACCATCGGTACTTCATTTGTAGAAAACCATCTCGGGGTAAAATTTACCTCTGGTTGGGGTAGTGAGTAGTAGACCTGTGCTTTTGAGCTCTCCAACGTTGCAAAAGCTTTACCTCCACTATCTCGGATTGCGAAATTCTTGGGATCCGTCTTCTGTATGATCCAGTCTAACATTTCTGGGCACGGAAAGATGGCGGGATGTGCCCCTGCTAGGTGCAATTTGGATCTCTTGACCTTTAGGTATACTTCCCGGTCCGAGAGATCTTCTGGAAATTCATCTTCTATTATGGCAAACTCGTGGTATACTTCATACCACCTAAGGCTGTCCCCCTTTGCGAAGGTGCAAAGGGTGTCTCTGTATATTGGTGGAGGAGATGTTTGTATGTCTGTGTCTGACTCTTCCTCCACCACCTGCCTACTTTTCTTTCGGGACACCCGGGGTGCCATGTTGCTAGAGTCAGAGAGGACCGATATCGTGTCTGCTGCAAATTCACCTGTTGCATTCAGGAGAGAATCCCAGGATGAGAAATATATGATGATAACGGCTAAATACAGTCTAAACAAGCAGAGTTTAATTAACTGTTCTCTTGGGGTCGCAGGGTCGCTGATCAACAAAAGAACTCACGTGCAACCTTGCGACCTTGCGACTAGGTCGCAGGGTCGCAGAGTCTCTAACAGAGAGTCGCGCGACCTTGCGACCTTGCGACCGGGTCGCTGGGTCGCAGGTCGCACTTGGGCCTGCCGGGGGGTTTCAAGCGCGCGCGGTTTTGCGGATAAACTCTCCCTAACGGGAAACATACGCGGCTGGAAAGGGTCTAAACTGGAGATAGGGCACAGCCATGAGGACTCTGGGCAAGACAAAGGTGACCTCGGGGTTTATGAGAATCAAAACAAAAATAAAACTTAACCGAAAACCCTACCTCCTCACCAGCAAGCAATTAAGACCATGGGGTGGCTAGATTTTAGCAAGAAATGCTGGGGAAGGAAACACAGGGAGGAAATGGCAACTTACCCGGAAGAAAACGCACCAGTCGACTTGTCAGAGCAATTCCACGATTTTCGCCGTGAGTCACAAATGCGACCTAGCGATCCACCCTTATAAAAAGGAGTCGCACGTGCGAGCACTAAATGAGGTCGCAAGTTGATAGTTTGCGACCTTGCGACCTCGCGACCTTAAGGTCGCTGGGTCGCAAGGTCGCTGAGTCGCTAATTCCCTAATTACTTAATTTTGCGACCTTGCGACCTTAAGGTCGCTGGGTCGCAAGGTCGCGAATTTCCTGACTTCCGACTCTTGCGACCTGGCGACCTGGCGACCTTAGGGTCGCAGAGTCGCATAGGTCGCATGGGTCGCAAATCATGGATTCGCGACTTAGCGACTTGCTCTTAAAAACTTTACTTAGCTTCTTCTTCTGGTTTCAAAGGGGGCTCCAAAAAATTTAGAAGTGTGTGTTATTATCTTTTTTGTATTTTTTTGGAGGGTGTAGGGGCTACAACAGAGGGTATGAACATTAAATTCAGGGAAGAGTGGGAAACTTCCCCATCTCCCTCACAAGATTCCTAAGAAAGCTATCCTTCTAGACATCGAGATTCGTATAAGCATATTCTCCTCTTCATCTTCAAATATTTATAATTAAATCAACAAAATACTTGCAACAAACAATTTGGAAATATAGTTATGTTGACTCTCTAACATTACTATGCTTTAGGAGATTAAAAAAAATATTACAATAAGTTAATCTTTTGTTTCAACTTTAACTTTAACTTTAATTTTAATTTTAATTTTAATTTTAATAATAATAATAATTATTATTATTATTATTATTTTACCACTCTAATAATATTATGTGATTTTATTTTAATTTATTTAATATTAAGTGAGGATCTTGAGAGGTTATATACTTTGAATTAGAAGTATGAGGTCACGTGTACAGTTATATGTGTTGAACTATAAGTATGGGTCACATGTAGAGTTAAATGTGTTGAACTATGTATAAGGTCATAAGTAAATTCTTAAACTCGACTTTACACGATATCTCTAATAAATTAGGTTTGCAAAACTCTTAAAATTAAAAAAAAAAAAATGATTAGAAGATTACCGAAAATCTATTCCTTTAAAGAAAAAAAAATCTAAAATACATAAGCATAAAACTTGAATTTTATTATAGTTTTTATAAATAATTTAGAGCTTTTTTTTTTTAATTTTCTTATTTAAATTATAACCTTTCTCATTTATTGAACGAATTTTTATTGACAAAAATTCATTAATTATATATATATATATATATATATATATATATATATATATATTTTGATATGAATTCATTAATAAATTTTATTAAATAATAAATTTTATATTAAATTAATATATTTTTTCATAATACAAAATAATAATGTTTTTTTTAATATTTATAAGTATTTAAATTTTTACCCAGCCATATTTTTTAAAAGTAAATATTTTACTATTTTTATAAACAATTATTTTTATTATTTAAAATTTGTCTTCTATTTTTAATTATTTATTTTTACATAATGGAAAAACCTATCATAACTTAGTTATTAAACAAGAGAAAACTATTATTGACTACTATCAATTTATGCATATTGACTCATCACTATTATTAAAAAAAATCAAACTATCTAAAATGAGTCCCTAATAAGTTGTAAAGAACAAGGTTTCATACTTACCTTGTTTCATTAAATCCAAAAGAGCGAACTTGTAATTAAACAAAAACATTTTAAATCATGCTCCAAAATATTTCCATCATCATTAAAAATTTTAATAAATAATAATAACCATACCCAAACCATTATTATTATATATCAATCACTTATCATTAAATTTTTTGATAAATAGCAATAACAATTGTTGCCTCAGTGATCATAATTACAACAACTAGCATTATGTATTCGAGTGCATAACCGAGGAAAACACAACCTAATGGAGTAGTTTTGTGGAAAAATTTTGTGGCTAAATCTTGATTTGTGATGTTTAAACTGGTTTTTTTATTGCATAGATGGATTCAAAAGTGTCAAAAACCCATGGGGTATTCGATTATGAAGAATTCACCCATAAAACTTGTAATTTCAATGAATTTGCAGGGTTCTAGACAAATTAGATCAGAAAATAAACTGGAAGACAAATTAGATAAGAAAATAAATTAGAAAACTTTCCAAAAAGTAAAGACTACTCACATCCAAATAATTAATTGTTGGAAAACACAATTTAGCTAAACAAATTAGATAAGAAAATAAACTCGAAAAATTTCCAAAAAATCACAATTAAAGACTTCTTTGGTCATCCCATTTTAGTTAATTAATGCATATTTTAGAAGGCCATAAAGTATACACATGAAGCTCCTCATTATGACTAATGGACACTCTTGGAAGACTGATTGTAATGATTTAATTATGATTTCATTGCACAATAGTTTTCTTCTACATTGTTATTCATAATACCATTTTTCTATAAATCTAAATAGAGTCCCCCTTTCAATCATTGTTGCAGCTGCTCCACTACTCCCCCACCCAATTGGACCTTGGTACATGTTCTAACAAAGAGCCTACTTAAAATACGTACATTTTTCAACACCTTCAAAATCCTCTATCTCAGAGCACCCAACAAGACTAAGGCTACGAAGCATTGTGCACTACGCCAACCCTCTTATGTTCTTTAGCTTCACACATCCATCTACGTTCAACTTCTCCAATGACCTCAAATGTTCAAGCCCCGGAAGCTCTTCTAAATTGTTTTCACTGTACAACAACAACGTATTCAAGTTCCTCAAGTCACAGAGCCAGGGGAGTTGGCTGATGGCACAACTATTTATCATTAAATCAGTTAAGTGAGACACCAGTCCAAAAGCTGGAAAACATTTTAATTCCTTGCAATCAGATAGGTACAATCCCTTCAAGTGATTGGTGAGTGGGGTAGACACATGTCTTCTAAATTTTGAAAACCTTTCCAGTTGCACCCATCCCATATTTTGATGGCCATATCTCTTTTTTCTCCAGTAAAAAAGCATGCAACATCTAAGAAAATCTCCCGCACCTCCACATTGAGTGCCTCGACACTAATTTGAAGTCTCTGCTTTATCTCTTTGGGAATAATCTGTTGAAGTTTGTCCAATTGGTCTTCCCAATAAGATTCGTTCTTTCTTCCACACAAAAGTGCCCCAAACACTTTCAAAGAGAGAGGCAATCCCTTGCAGTCTTTTAAGAACTTATTAACAAAGGATTCAAATTGTGAGAGTGGGTAGGGTTTCTTGAAGGCATGGAAGAAGAAGAGTTCTCAGGACTATTGTTCATTCAACCCAGTTAGCTTATAAATGGATGAGTTTTTGTTGATTTTAGATAACCATGGTATGTTCTATGTTTAATGTAGTTTACTTCAATCTTTCTTCTTATTAGCCCGATTTAATTTCAGATAAGAAATCACATAATAATTGAAAGTAAATTCTGATAGAATGTAAATATAGATCAACAGAAGACAAGCCAATATAAGATATAATAATTTGTAATTCTTCTTATTCAACAAAGATAGAGAAAAATGTTGTTACAGTAGTCAACAGGATGCCCTAGCCAACAAAGACTTTGCTGCTCAAACCAACCCTTTCAACCTCCAAATAGGTTCATTCAAACTTAGTCAAACTCAGTCAAAGATCAACCTTTCTTCAGTGTCACACACAACCCACAAATCAGCCCTCAAAACAGTCAACACGAGTGATTTTTCTGTGGTCAAAACAGTCAACATTGCGGTCAAAGTAAAAAAATTTCCTCAAATTTGGTGTCGTTCAACGGCCTTCAAAAATCAGATTTCCAGTGCAGAAAACACAATCAAATCATGAGGTTGACTTAAAGTCAATTCTGGTCAACATTTTTCAGATTTGCTCTAAACCATTCCGAAAATATCATCAACTTGTTTCACATGTGCAAGATAGAGAGAAGCCTCCAAAGGCTATATGAACCAATCAGATGAGGAAGAATGTGTGTGGTGAGTTGATGAGAAAAATGAGCATAAATTATCTCCAATCAATTTATATCCATCAATGAGGGTGCGTGACAGATATTTTGGGGCTTGTGAGCCTACATTACAATTCTGGTCGACCTTGACAATTTGCCCATGTGTGGAAAATAAATTCAAAATATAAGTTCTGCTTATCCAAACAACATGATATTTAGATCAATATTTCACCTCTCTGAAAGAGGAATCCAACAAAATATCATCTCCATAATATGAGCAATGCAACATGGATTTTGGACCTATTTTCCAAAAATTAACACTCTCTCTCAACTGGGGAGAAATCCATCTGTCCACCTATGAAATCCTATCATCCAGTACCATCATGTACTATCATAATAATCATCATCATGCAATCCTATGTCATCCTGTTGTAACTGATTTGCTAGCTCTTTTCTACAAATGAACGAGAGTGAGTCACAAATACATCACTCTCCAATGACTTGCAGTCATTCTGGAGGTAAAAACCTCAACCAGACTCTAGAGAGCCTCCACATACTGACCCGAAGTCAGTTTAGAGGTAAGAAACTCATCCAGACTTGATCCTAGATCAAGGTGTTGGACACATCCCGTAGTATACATAGAGAGTATGAAAATCCTTGATGCTTCCATCAATCATGTTATTGGTCTCTATCCTCATTTCCCAACTCATTGGCCAAGTGAGAGGTACTTCCCATGAGTCCCAGACTCCATCGGTAAGATGCATGTGGGGAATAGATCAAAGAGTGGGTGAACCAATTCAATATCATAACGATGGGGAAGAAGCACACCAACAAGGTAAGGCGAACCTCACCCTGTGGTTGCTTATAGCTCTAAGAAGCTATCCCCAAGCCCCCTAGTGATCCTAAAGCTCATAGTCCAACTCAGGTGAGACCCTTAGGATAGGGTATGTCCACGATACCAAAATTCTCATATAAGGTTAAGAATTTGACCTTCCCCAGGGGTTTCGTGAGAATATCTGCGACATGCTCATCAGTCCCAATGTGATGGGGCCTTACGACACCTCGCTATACCATGTACCTGACAAAGTGGTACCTAATATCAATATGCTTGGATCGGTCATGGAACACGGTATTCTCAGAAAGACGAATCCCACTTTGGTTATCATGAAGGATAACGGTGCTATCCAACACATGTCCAAATATCTCATTGAATATATTTCTCAACCAAACACCTTCACAACTGGCCATACTCGCTGCAATGTATTCGGCCTCGGCGGTGCTCAAAGAAACCAATTTCTGCTTCCTGCTCATCCAAGATATCAAAGCAAAAGCAAAAGTGAAGCAACATCTAGATGTGCTCTTACGATCCACCACACTTCCTGCCCAATCGAAATCGGTATATCCATGGAATTTCATAATCCCAATAGTGTATCTCAGCCCATGATTGATTTTTCCCCGAAGATATCTCAAGAGATTCTTGGCACCAATCCAGTGAATGTGATGAGGCTCGACCATGTATTGACTCAATGTGTTCACTAGGTAAAATTTTAGGGGATAATATTCACAGATGGGCTAATTTTCCATGATTCTTTCCAAAAAAAAGATTCGCCAATTCCCATTTTTTCCTAAAAATGATTCGTCCAAATTTTATAAGAAATAATTATTTTACCTTAAAAATCGCCAAAATTTTATAGAGACTATATAAAATCATTAGAAGTTTTAATTTTTTTACTAAAATATCACCAAGAATTTTATAGTTTGGATATTATGGATTAGTAATATTCACCTCTCTAATATTTAAGATAAATTTCCATCCTTAAAATTTTCCCTGGTCTTCACCACAAAACATATGTTTGGACGTGAGCTCACTAAGAAAATCAAGGCCCCCATGAGTTGATGATACTCGGTGGGATTTCCCAACTTGGTCCCAACAACACTTCCACACAAATTCTTAAAGTTGAGTTCCATCAATGTAGTCATGGACTTGCAGTCCACCATCCCCAATCTCTCTAGCAACTTCACGACATATTTTCCTTGAGAAAGGAAAATATCAGCTGGATTTTGCCATACCTCCAAACCTAGGAAATAGTGCATCAATCCTAGGTCCTTCATCTCAAACTCGGAAGCTAGCTCCCTCTTACATTGATGAATGAGAGGGTCAACACCACGTCAGCACCTGTCAAGAAGAGATCGTCCACATAGAGAACCCGAATGAGAGGCTTGTCATTATCAACCTTAAAATAAAGGTTTGGATCAACATCACTTCGAGTAAAGCCCAAATTCATCAAGTAGCTACCGATCCTCTCATACCAAGCCCTAGGGGCTTGCTTCAACCCATAGATATCTTTCTTAAACCTGCATACATATGTGTCTCTATCTTGGACTTCAAACCCCAAAGGTTGTTCCACATAAACCTCTTCCTTGATTGAACCATGTAAAAATTCAGTCTTCACATCCATTATATCATCATAATCTATGAATTCCTTTTGAGAGAAGCCTCACGCAACAAATCTTGACTTGTACTTTTCAACACTTCCATTGCCTCCATGCTTGATCTTGTAGAGCCATTTTGAGGTGACAACATATTTTTCCTTCAGTTTAGGGACCACATCCTAGACATCATTCTTCGTGTTCGATTCATATTCCTCGTGCATAAAATACTTAAAAACTTGATGCTTTACGACTTCTTCAAAATTTCCAGGCTCAGATTGTATAATAGTACTCATGGCTGCTAAGTACCCTTGGTACATATTCAGTTTCTTACTTTCCCGGAATGTTCCCCTAGGAGAAATATGTCTCTCGACACCTTCGAGAGTGTCTCTTAGCCATGAATGTCTTCTTTTATTTGAAGAGGGTGGATATATAGGATCCATCGGACCTTCAACGTCGGGCATCGGTTCAACCTTCGGTTCTTCCCGCCTTCCAACTTCTTTTTCTTATTCTTTGTCTTCCTTTGATCATAGGAAAATTTCTAGCCTTCCTGAGGGAAACATCTTCATCGAAGGTGACATCATGGCATGTCTCCACTTATCTTTGACTAGGCACATATATTATCTATGCCTTCGAGGTTTCACTGTAGCCCACAAACATTCCCTTCTTCCCAGAAGCATCCAACTTTCTCCTCTTTTCTTTTGGCGCATGAAAATAAACGGGACTTCCAAAAACTCTAAAATTAGAGACATCAGGTTTCTTACCAGAGAATACTTCTTTAGGAGTTTTGGAGTCCAATGCGGAATGTGGGCAACTATTTTGAATATACACAACAGTGTTGGCAACTTCTCCCCATAGAAACTTCGGAAGACCTTGATCATAAAGCATGGCACGGGCATCTTTAAAAATGGTTCTATTCTTCCTTTCATCAACACCATTTTGTTCGGGTGTATACACAGTGGTGGTATCCCTCCTAATGCCATCATCCCTGCAATAGTCATTGAATTCATTTGACTTATACTCGGTTCCATTATCGGTCCTCAAAATTTTGATCTTCTTCCCTGTTTGATTTTCAACCAAGGCCTTGAAGGTACAAAACCACTTGAATTCTTCATCCTTCTTCTTCAAAAAGTATATCTAAGTCTTGCGGGATAAGTCATCTATAAAAGTGATATAATATAAATATCCTCCCAAGGATGTTACGAGAAGCATACCATATAGATCAGAATGTATCAATTGTAAAATATCAAATGTCTTCGTGACACTTGAGGGGAATGGTCCCCTTGTATTCTTTCCTTTGCCACAACCTTGACATACACCTTCATGATCATATTTGAAATCGTGCATCCTTGTCACCACCTTCCTTTCTTCACGAACTGCTTTGAAATGAAGGTTTGCAAACCTCTGGTGCCATAGCTCAGATTGAAGGGTTGTGTTACATGTCATGGCCTCCAGTGGACTTCCTCCAACTTGATAGAGTGTATCAACTATAAAATCAAGAGTGAATGCTTCTTTGAAGTCACTCTTCCAAATGTGCACCTTTCCATTGATGAATGCCACCTTGAATCCTTTGTCCTCCATTGTCGAGATATACACTATATTCTTCTTCAAGTCAGGTATATACAACACATCTTGCAAGCGTAGGACTTGACCTTGATTTAGATGAAGGGTCACAGTCCATGTCCCTTTCATGGGATAGGTGGAAATGTATCGAAGGATAATTTCAAACTTCGTATCCTTTTCAATAAAATCAGAGAGGGCTTCCTTATATCGAGTGAATTTCCTTGAGGCACCACTATCAATCAACCAATTGTCCAACGTATCGGAAGGAGATGCAGTAGAGAGGGCATATATAAGAAAATATTCATTTTTCCTATCAACAACATTAGATTCATCATACCTGGAATTCCTTGACCTCTTGAAAGGTTACCCATTTCCACTTCGATCAGAAGGAGCCTTCCTCTTTCCTTTGAACCTGTTGTTCCTTTGATTTCCATTCCCCGAGTTTTTGTTGTTGTTGTTGCTGTAGTCATCATCTCCGAAAGAGTCCCTTCTATTAGGGCACTCTCCTTCATAGTGACCAAACTTGTTACAAGTGTAACATCTTCCTCTTCTTCCTCCTTTGGGACCCACTCTACCATGATTTTGATTTCTCGGACCAGCATTGTTCCTCTTCTTTGCATGAGAGGAGAAGGCAGTGGGGTCACTTCCATTCCCATTTGAGGGGTTGTCTCCCTCCATCATTCTTATATCTTCTTAAGTGCATCTTGTCAACAATTCATCAAAATCAGGAATCACATTATTATTAAGAATAATATTATTGAATACATACCAATCCCCGGGGAGTCCTCCAAGAGCAATGAGTGTGAGCTCTGGGTCATCTATGACTTCTCCAATAGCTAAGAGGTCATTCTTGATTTTGGCAAGCCTCATGAAATATGATTGGATGGATTCTCCTTTGCATTTCTTGATATCCTTCAACTTGTTCTTCAAAAATAGGATTTGATTAGCATTTCTAGCCCTGAACATGCTAACCAAATTATCATACATCGATTTAGATGTACCCATCTCGGAGATATAAGCAACCAAGTGCTTATGAATAGAATCCTTGATGATCTTCTTCGCCTTGAATTCCCCTTTCTTGTACTTTATGTTAGTGACAGTCGATGCATTTGATGGAGGCTCATTGATCTTCCCCTACACATATTCCATAACATCTTGGTCTTCCAATGTCACATCCAAAGACATTTTCCAAGCATGATAATCAGACTTGTGAGTCATATTACCATAAAATTTGAAACCCTTGTATGATGAGGAGGCCATTGATCCCGGTCCTTGATTTTTCAACATCTTCGGTGATTTATTTTCACACTTGCTAGAGCTTTGTCTTCACCTCAGCTCTAAAACCATGTTAATTTTATATAACCATGGTATGTTCTATGCTTAATGTAGTTTACTTCAATCTTTCCTCTTATTATCTCGATTCAATTTTAGATAAGAAATCACATAATAATTGAAATTAAATGATGATAGAACATAAATATAGATCAACAGAAGAGAAGCCAATATAAGATACCAGAATTTGTATGTAATGTTCCCAAATTTTAGCCTCAAGCTAAAATGAACATTATAGTTTGCATATTTTCATTTTGTTGAATAAAATGGGTAAGGAGACCCCTTAACCCCCTTAGATGGAGAAATAACACTCCTTGTGTGAAAGGAGGGTGAATAAGCGGCTGAATTAAGCACCTAAGGGTGTGAATATGATCGGGATCACTTTAATTTAGTCATCTTTGACTAAGTCAATAGCGTTGTCCAAGAGGAGTGATATCCATGACAAGGCAGCGCAGTTTTAGAGTAGGCTCCACTTGCATGAGCTAGGTGGAAACTGTGGATGGGAATCATGGTGAGAGGAGTTCATTTGCTTTATAAGGAGGAGATGGCAACCTATTTTGGGAATGCTTTTGGTTTATCATTTTCGTATGGTCTGCTTAGACTTGCATACCCGGGGCTGTTTAGCAGGGTTGCAGTGTTCTTGAGCACAAGGGTGTTCCTGTTCGGGAATCCCTACCTCATCCTCAAGGAAGGAGCGAGTTTTTGAGCTCCATTTCCTCATTCCAGAATTTGTCCAAGCTTCCTCCTACAGCTACAACGTTTTCCTGTTGGGCAGAAAACATTGTGTTGCTGGGTGCAGCAATAGAGGAACTCATAGAGTCATTATTTGGATTGTTCTTTGACGGAGAGCTTGTCTATTCATTGGAGGAGCAGCAAAGGAGACTCCCAGGATTATTTTCAGATCTTTGGCACTTGGCCAACCATTCACCATCTCTCACAGTGCATTCTAGGTCTGGAACTACGTTATTTTATGCAGGCAGTGTTGGGAGAGTTCATTGAGCTCATCAGGAGGATTGTTCTTGAGTAGAGGGATTAGCCTTCTACTAAGGAGAACCATTGGAGGAGGGCAATCCATATTTGAGAACTTCCATAGCCTCATCATATATATTCAGTGTTGCAGTGACAGATTAACCCTAGTAGTTAATTGTCACATTGTATTTTGATCCGACATTTCTAGTAATCCTTCCTGGATTGGCTAGAAATCTTGTATTGAAGCCCATCTTTACATTCTTGGGAATTTCTTTGTATCCTTCAGCCTCATTATCATTTTTTGTGTATTCATCAGCTCCTACTCTCATAGAGACTGCGCAGTCACTGCTCTCCGACATTTTTTGCAGTTGCAGCAACTCATGTATTTCATAGTTTGATCATTGGAGATTGGTTCCAATAGCTTGAGTGGCTTGTCCCTCATGATTTTCTTGTGTATTATTGTTGAGATAATAATATAATGTTGGCTGCATCATATTCCCTCTATGGACATGTTCATATTTGTAGATTTTCATGATTGTGTTCATATGTTGTTGTAGCTCACTCTTTGAGCACTACTTTGAGATAACCAAAGGTGGGAGATCTGTTTAACCTCCTTTGCGGGATTTCTTTGAGTTCAAATTCTGGAAATGTTATGTATGATGTATTAACTAAGGGATCCAAGTCCCCTTTCATCTTATTTTTGCGTCACCTTCCTTATACAGCGTCGCCTTGGACCTTATTGCAGAAAAATCCTAAAAAAGGGATATTACATTGTAATTCTTCTTATTCAACAAAGATAGAGAAAAATGTTTGTTACAACAGTCAACAAGAAGCCCTAGCTAGCAAAGAATTTTTTGTTTAAACCAGCCCTTTCAACCTCCAAATACGTTCAATCAAACTCATTCAAACTCGGTCAAAGATCAGCCTTTCTTCAGTGTCACACACAACCCAAAAATCAACCCTCAAAACAATCAACATAAGTCAAATTCCTGCAGTCAAAGACAGTCAACGATGTGGTCAACTGCATTCAAAATGCTGCAATCAAATTCAACGGTTTACCTCGATTTCTGTGCCCTCAAATGCGGCCTTCCAAAATCATATTTCTAGTGTAGAAAACACAGTCAAATCATGAAGGTTGACCCAAAGTCAATGCTGGTAAACTCTATCCAGATTTTCCCTAAACTAATATGAAAATATCAGCAACCTGTTCCACACATGGGAGAGAGAGAGAAGCCTCCAAAGGATGTATGAACCAATCATATGAGGAAGAATGTGTGTGATTAGTTGATGAGAAAATGAGCATCATGTCTCTCCAATTTATATCCATCAACGAGGGTGTGTGACACATCTTTTGGGGCTTGTGAGCCTACATTACAATTCTGGTCAACCTTGACAATTTGCACATGTGTGGAAATAAATTCAAAATATAAGTTATGCTCATCTAAACAAGATGATCTTTAGATCAATCTTGCACATCTCCAAAAGAGGAATCCAACAAAAATATCATTTCTATCATATGAGCAATGCAACATGGAGTTTGGACCTAGTTTCCCAAAATTAACAATTTTCAATTCCTGAGCTTGTGAGAATATCTTTATATTGGGATGTAATCGATATTAAACTATGTGATGGGATAATATTTTGATCGGGCAAAAGTGAATCAATCTGATCCACTTGATCTACATCATCTACAACTATTAGGGCATGAGAAGAAGAGAGATGTTGTTTAAGCATCTCCATACCTTGATCGATGTAGTCTATTTCTAGATCTAATCCAGTCAAAATCTTGAGAAGTTTTATCTACAATGAAAGTAAAGTGCCCCTACCTACATTTTCTCTTACATCTAAGAGAAAACAACATTTTTTTTACTGCAAAATTTTTCGGTTGAAGAGTTCTTTTGCTAGGGTTGTTTATCCTAGACCACCCAACCCAAAAATTCCTAGGACCCAAGGTTTTCCACTCTGCTCTTGTTGCTGCAATAAAAATTCATTTTCAAAATGTTGTACCTTTTCATCTAGACCTATTGGATATTTGGCTACATACAAAGGTGTCTTTTTCACTCTCTTCAAAACCCCTTCAACTACCAGACCCAAAAACTCCCCTTCATCGTTGGTTATTCACAAGAAAAATAAATAAATCTATTAAGAAAAATACCTTTACATATATCTATCCAAACATAAAGCAATACAATATCGTGAAACGAGAGATAAGGTGGAGTTCTTGTTGAGATTCAACAAGAAGATCCTAGAAAAAATTAAGCACCTACACTAGGATAGAGCCTCAGGCTATTTTTAGGTGGATGCCTATTTATAGATGCATGAGAAAATTCTATTTATATATTCATGTTGACTAATATTATCCCTTAATAATAGTTGGACAATAAATAATAATCTATTCTCAATGAGCACTTGGAAATAGTTAACTGAAGTGGAAAATCAGTTAGCTATGGGAATTTCGAGTTAAGAGGTTGGTTGGTGGGACATGCAAGTGGACTTAGTTGTAACTGAGTGATTCGAAGTTGTAACAGAGTTGGAAGTGAAATTATGAAAGTTGTAAAGTAGTTTAACTCAATTAAGTGAGTTAAACTCAGTTGTGCTAGTTGTAACTGAAGATACACTAGTGAGATATAAAGTGAATTAATTATTAATTAATTCACAATCAGTGGCCTCACATGCAACTGAATATTTACTACTATTAACTGCATGCATGTCAGATCCAATGGAGACCCAGTTGAGTTCTAGGTGAAAGGGAAGTGAACTATCAGTTGTGACATTATCCTGTTGCACACATGCAACCACACACAAACATTGGATGTGCCCAAGAGGATTGCACAATCAAGGCAGGCAGGATTGCATTCATTCAGGGATTGCTATCAGTTGGGATTGCGTAGTGGAGGCAAGCTATCTGGAGACAGTAAATTAGCTAAGGAACTTGCCAATTTTTGTATTACAATATGAGACAGTTAGCTCATGTACTGAGAGCTCTTGGATTAGAGCTTTTTATGTAATTGTTTCATCATCCATGATATAATACATAATAGAAGATAATGGGGTTTTCAGCTATAAGCTTCCCCTGGTAAATTATCTTTGTTTTGTTTGATTGATCTTTCTTCATGATATTGTGATTGGAGATTGTGTTTCAAATTCCGCAAAGATTTGTAGAAGTGATTCTGCATTTAACAGTAGCATATAATTGTTAGATCAAGAGAATCCAGGACATACATGTATTTTTTATTAAGTTTCTACATGGTATCAGAGCACAAGAAATTGCAATATTGAAGCAGGAGCTGAGTTTGTTGGTGGGAAGAATTCGAATTTGTAGAAAGACCTTCTTGGTGCTACAACTGATTCAAGATCGAAACGGATTTCAATGGCTTGAGGTTAGAGTATGCACTCGAGGGCATCTCAAACTACATTGCTTGGAAGGGCAGGATGGAGGCAGTACTCGAAGATAATGGCTTGAAGGAATTCATCAAAAAAGATGTTCCTAAGCCAGATGCTGCTAATCTTGATGCATGGTGAAAGAAAGTGGCAAAGGTAAGGAGGAATTTGTTGGAGGGAGTACGATACCACATTATCTCAAGCCTCCATGGGAAAGCCACACCATATGCTATGTGTAAGGCTTTGACAGATCTATTTCAAAGCAGCAGTGACCATAGAAAATTGGTGCTCAAAGATAAACTCAGAAAGATCAAGATGGAAAGGGCGACACCATTCCAAAGTATCTCACAAAGTTTGTCCAATGCCGGGATGAACTGGGGAGTGTGGGAATAACTGTTGCTGATGATGATTTGGTGAGCTTGGCTCTCTTGGACTTCCTAAGAGTTGGCATAGTTATGAAGATTCTGTCAACGGATGGGAAAACTTTTCGGATTGGGAACGACTGTGGTCGGATTTGGTGCAGGAGGAGTTCAGGCGGAACACTAGAGATGGCTCTTCATTAAAGCATGATGATGAAGAGGATTTTTCTTTGGCTACCAAGGCGAAGAAGGGGAAGGGGAATAAATTCCATTCTAAATCTAAGTCTAAAGGCAAGAAGCTGGATATGTCCAAGGTGAATTGTTTTCACTGTCACGAACATGGGCATCTTTCTACTAACTATCTGCAAAAGAAGAAGAACACAAAGGATGCTTGAGCTACAGCTGGTCAGGCCATTGCCTCGCAATTTGAGCTTGAATTCTCCTTGATCGCATGCATGGTGTCAAGTTATTTGGGATTGGTGGGTATTTGGATAGTGGCGCTTCCTTTCACATAACGGGAGATAAGGAAATTTTCAGTGACTTGGAGGAGAAAGATCTTCACATGCATATAGAGATGGAAGACGATGGAAAATATAGTGCTATCGGCATTGGTACCATTACCTTTCAGAAGGAGCCAGGTAAACCATTTCAATTGAATGATGTTATGCATGTTCCAGGTCTGAAGAAAAATATGGTCTCAGTCGCAATGTTGGAGGACAGAGGCTATGACGTTGTTTTCAGCAATGGAAAAGATTTCCCGCGATATAAAACAATAGGTCAAGCCAAGGGGATATGGATTCGAGTTAAGAATATCTACAAGCTGGAGGTAGATGGCTGCGCTGCCATGATGGGCAAGGCAGAAAAAGTGGTGAGCCGGGATGAGGGCGAATTATGGCATAGGTGATTGGGCCATCTTCATCATGGAGCCTTGAAAGTCATGCATCAAATATCTACTGGACTTCCAATGGGAACACTTTCTCAGTTAGATTAGTGCAAGGGTTGCACCATGGAGAAGTATCTAATGTCCACCTTTCATGAGAAGGAAAATCGTGCTTCAGGGATCCTTGAGAGAGTTCACACAGACGTGTGTGGACCGTTCTCGGTTGCTTCAACAACAAAACATAGGTACTATGTTATTTTTGTTGATGACTTTTCTCGTAAATGTTGGATATTCTTCATGCAGAAGAAATATCAAACATTCTCAAAGTTCTGTGAGTTTAAGGAATTGGTGGAGAAAGAGTTGGGGAAGAAAGTGAAGGCTCTGAGGAGTGATAATGGTGGAGAATACATCTCTAACGAATTCAAGAACTTCTGCAGCAAAGAAGGAATTCGAAGAGAACTCATAACGCCTCATAACCCACAGCAAAATGGGGTCGCGTAGAGGAAGAACAGAACGATCGTGGGTGCAGCACGAGCGACTTTCCATGATCAGGGCCTACTAATGGATTTGTGGGTGGAAGCATGCAACACTGCGGTTTATGTGCAAAACAATTGTCCTCATAGAGTACTTGGCATGAGTACACCTGAAGAAGCTTTCACTAGTACGAAACCGAATGTTTCACACTTTAAGATTTTTGGCTCATCTGTTTATGTGCATCTGACCAAGGATGCCAAGAAGAAGCTGGAGCTGACTGTTGAAGTCGGGATTTTTATGGGGTACACAGAAACACCCCATAATTATTGTGTGTATTTTCCAAGCAGTCGAATGACTGTGGTGTGACGGGATATAAAATTTGATGAGGGGAAAGCCATGCGGTTGTCGCTTGAGAGGGAGCTGGACTTGCATGCAGAGGAGGAACTATTGGTTCCCAAATATGAGTCTCTAGATGTGGATCAGCCGCAGGAGGAGGTTCATGGAGTGGAGGAGTCCACTTACGTAGAGCCAAACATCAAAACTAGAAGAAGGCGTACCATAGAAACTGATAGGCTGAGACTTGATGCTGCACAGAATGTAGGAGCCCCTACTTCACAGAGCAGACAAAGACAGTCTCCTGACCAATTTACTGGATACATGGCTCTCATGAGAAAATGTATTGTGACTGAACCATCTTCCTTTCAAGAAGCAGTGCAGGAGCCCACATGGGTAGATGTAATGGTGGAGGAGTATGACTCCATTGTCAAAAACAATGCTTGGGAAATTGTTCCAAGGCTGGTTGATAAATCAGTGGTAGGTTCAAGATGGATCTACAAGGTAAAGCAATCTGTTGATGGGAGTGTTGAGAAATACAAGGCCAGATTTGTGGCCTGAGGCTTCTCACAGATCGAGGGGATAGATTATGAAGAGACCTTTGCACCTATCACAAGGTATTCTTCCTTAAGGACCATCCTTGCTCTCTCTACGCAGATGGGCTGGTGCATTCCTCAGATGGATGTGAAAACTGTGTTTCTCAATGGGACCATTGAGGAAGAGGTGTACATAGAGCAACCTAAGGGTTTTGAGATCTTCAACAGTGAGTCGCATGTGTGCCGACTCAAAATAGCGATGTATGGGCTGAAGCAAGCACCCCGTGCTTGTTACACTTGGATAGACAGCTATTTCATCGGACTGGGCTTCACAAAAAGTGAAGCATATGCAAACCTATACCAAATTGTGGTGGAGGGTAATCTTTTAATCATTGTTCTTTATGTTGATTATTTAATATTGACCGATGATGAGTAGTTGAGACACTCATGCAAGGAGGATCTTGCAAGGGAGTTCGAGATGAAGGATATGGGCCTCCTTCATTATTTCCTTGGATTGGAAATATGGCAGCGAGATAGTGAAATTTTTGTGTCTCAAGGAAAGTATGCAAGGGAGATATTGGGTAAGTTTCACAGGGAGGGTTGCAAACCCATGGATACTCCTCTTCCAGGAAACTAGAGGAAAGAGGATGCTACTTCTGAAGAGGTAGTGGATGCTACTATCTATTAAAATTTAGTGGGTTTGCTAATGTATCTAGTGAACACGAGACCAGACATTTTCTATGCGGTTAACCAGCTGAGTCAAGCTATGGTTAAGCCTACCAATCTCTTTTGGAATGCGGGCAAGCATGTCCTGAGATACTTGAGGGGCACATCAGAGTATGGTTTATGGTACAGACAGATGGATGAGGTGAAGTTGCATGGATTCACGGATGCAGATTGGGCAAGCAGCCCATCAGACAGAAAGAGCACATCGGGGGGGATATTTAGCATTGGATCTACAACTGTTTCTTGGTACAATAGGAAGCAGAGATCCATGGCACTCAGTTCAGCGGAAGCGAAATACATGGCAGCGAGTCAAGCTGCATGTGAGGCTATCTGGATGAGAAAGATATTGGTTGGTTTGTTTGGTTCTCATTTAGATCTGACAGTGATTCATTGTGATAATCAGAGTTGCATTAAACTCTCGATTAATCCTATATTTCATGATCAATTTAAGCATATAGATATCCGGTACCATCATCTCAGAGATTGTGTGTAGATGAGAATCATGGTGCTTCAGTACATTCCTACAAAAGACCAGGATGCAGATATTCTGACGAAGGCAGTCACCAGGAGCAAATTAGAATACCATAGAGACAAGATCGGGGTGAAGGATAATCCCTTTCTTGTTAAGATGGAGTGTTGAGATTCAACAAGAAGATCCTAGTGAAAATTAAGCACCTACACTAGGATAGAGCCTCAAGCTATTTTTAGGTGGATTTCTATTTATAGATGCATGAGAAAATTCTATTTATAGATGCATGTCTATTTATAGATGTATGTGGAAGTTCTATTTATAGATTACATGTTTGTTTATAGATGCATGTCGACTATTATTATCCCTTAATAATAGTCGGACAATAAACAATAATCTATTATCAATGAGCACTTAGAAATAGTTAACTGAAGTGGAAAATTAGTTAGCTATGGGAATTTCGAGTTAAGAGGTTGGTTGGTGGGACATGCAAGTGAACTTAGTTGTAATTGAGTGATTCGAAGTTGTAACAGATTTGGAAGTGCAGTTATGAAAGTTGTAAAGTATTTTAACTCAGTTAAGTGAGTTAAACTCAGTTGTGCTAGTTGCAATTGAATTTACACTAGTGAGAGATCAAGTGAATTAATTATTAATTAATTCACAATCAGTGGCCTCACATGCAACTGAATATTTACTACTATTAACTGCATGCATGTCAGTTCCAGTGGAGACCCAGTTGAGTTCTAGGTGAAAGGGAAGTAAACTATCAGTTGTGACATTATCCGGTTGCACACATGCAACCACGCACACATTGAATGTGCCCATGAGGATTGCCCAGTCAAGGCAGGTAGGATTGCATTCATTCAGGGATTGCTATTAGCTAGGATTGCACAGTGGAGGCAGGATGTCTGGAGATAGTAAATTGGCTAAGGAACTTGCCAATTTTTGTATGACAGTATGAGACAGTTAGCTCATGCACTGGGTGCTCTTGGATTAGAGCTTTGTATGTAATTGTTTCATGATCCATGATATAATACATAAAAGAAGATATTGGGGTTTTCAACTATAAGCTTTCCCCGGGAAAATTATCTGTGTTATGTGTGATTGATCTTTCTTCATGATATTGTGATTGGCGATTGTGTTTCAAATTCCACAAAGATTTGTAGAAGTGATTTTGTATTTAATAGTAGCATATAATTGTTAGATCAGGAGAATCCAGGACATACGTATATTTTGTATTAAATTTCTACAGTTCTCACCCATTGCAGGTCTCCAGCTCGAAACCGCTTATCTAACTGTCAATGGTACTGGAGTCGTATCACAACTTATTTTGGTGAGTTTGATGATCATAACTCGTCCTCTTTATTTATGATTGCAGGGCTTCAACATACTTTCCATGATTACCCTGCGTCCACCTAAGCTTAGAGGGCTTGACACTGTAAAATACAAGGATAATCGTTCTCTCGATTCCAGCAATAGGAGGAGTTCATTTAGACACCAAATAGAGTTTGCATATCCAGGAGAGAAAACCGCCACATGGACAAAGGCAGTTCTAATAGCACTTTCTATTTGAGGAGTTAAATAGTCCCCCCATTGCAATTCATGTTGATCTAGAAATAATTTCAATCCCTGTGAAACAAGGTGATGATACAAATGGATCACAAAGTTTTTCTTCACATCAGGCCCACGGTGATTAATGAAAACACAACTAGTGGTGGAAGAGGAGGCAACCATTATCAATTTGGAAATACATATATAAATAAAGAAAAACCCAAACTACAAAGAAGTTTGATCAGAGTATCTCAAAGAAATTGCAATGGAAAACCCAGAGAGATGCTCTACCCTACTTTATGTACCCAAAGATTGGTGTTCCCACTTCTTTTCTCTTTTTGTGTGTAGTGGTCGACCGTCAACTACACGAGGACAATATTTATTCATGGGGTCAACACAAATTCCAATGCAAAGAGAAAACAAACAAGTTGTCTTTAGTGAGACTTTTTGAAGCTTTTCTGGTGGATTTTTTCTGGTCTAATTTATGTGAAATCAGATAGGAATTCATTGAAATCACAAGCTTGATGGGTTAGCCCCTGAATAATCTAAGCACCCAAGGTGTTTTTCAGGGTGATGAATCCATATATATAGTAAAAAAAACTAGTTTAAATAGCACAAATGAATATTTCACCTCAAAAATTTTCGTCGGATTCCGGCACCAGAAACTCCAAAAATTCGCATATAAGACAACTCCAAAAACAAACAAAGTGTTCCACTATAGCAGAACCGCACTCTCTCCAACGGAACAACGCTCTCTCGACCATTACATTTAACTAAATGGTGAGGAGTAAGGAATCTCACTTTGTACGACGCTCTCTCGACCATTACATTTGATTGAATGGTGAGGAGTCAGGAATCTCACTTTCTGTGTGGAACCCAAAGGGCTCAATGCCATGGTTTAATGGTTTAACGTTTTCCTTAATTGTCCAAATTTTTAACCACCAACATTTCACTAGTTTGTGTGTAAGTTGGCTAGGATTACATCTTCATCATCATTTCCAAATACATCATCCCGATCGGGGAATTGAACCGGTAACATCATATCAAAGAGTGTCTCACACCCGATCACCATCTATCCAAGACCTCGTAGACAACATTTCACTATTTTTGAAAAAACAATTATTAGAAACTTAATTTTTTAATAGTTAAGTTTCAATTTTTATTTCTAATTATATATTTATATATTTTACACAACTAAAAATCTATTATTACCTAGTTATCATACAAGTAATGGGATAACTATCATTAACTACTATCAAGTGATGCATGTTGACCCATCACTATTAATAAAAAAAAATCATACTAGTAAAAAAATACACTGTCATACATGTTATATCTAAAATTTTTGTAATCCATAATGTAGACAAATGTCTTTCAAATTAATCATAACTAGCAATTGCACCATATGTTGCAAAGGAAACGGTTGTAAAGCAATACTATAGGAAATAGTAGTATAAAATAAAAAATCTTAAAATTTCAACCAATCCTAATGAAGAGTTTCAAATTACCCCTATTACCATTAATATTAAATTTAAAAATTGAAATATATATATATATATATATATATGATCAAATATTATATAACTATGGGAGAAAGTTATAACATAATACTACTAAAAAAATAGAAATGGTTTACAAATCAAACTCTTCCCAAAAATTATTTTAATCTAATTATGATAAGGTAAAAAAAACCTCTTGACCTACCATAGCAAATTTTATCATATAACGTAACCATAGGATCACATCCTTAACCTTCCATAGCAAATTTTATCATATAACTTAACCATAATTTTAAAATTAGATTATTATGGAGATGGTTAAAATTTAGAAAATTACATAGTCTAATTTAAGAAATTGTATTAAACCAAAAAAATATTTTAATCGAATTATGATAAGGTGAAAAAAACATAATGATGCTGGGTATCCACACTGTGACCCATCGCCATTTACATGGCTTCATATCTATTTTTGTAGTTTAAAATGCATGAATGAATAGTGGCTTTGCACCTAATGCAGATGGAAGCATAAGCCTAGTAAGGTTCCGATAACGATGTACAGTGATTTAATGATATGTATTGAATGTTTCATACCTAATTCATGTTTATTTGGATAATATTTCCATCTCCTATTTGTGCTTGCAGAATATGTGATTCAATATTATCTTTTCGAATCTCTCTTTATTCTGTTCAGCTCATAGAAGTATGTCATGAACTGCCATTGTAAACTGCCATTTTTATCTAGATTGCAAATTCCATAATAGTTTGGAGATCTGAGGGATAAGGGTGAATTGAACTGTTTAACTTAGCTCCTATCCCTCAAATTTTAGAAATTGAATTAAATTCGATGATCTATATTCCTACGCACTCCTCTGCTTATTAGGGATTCCATATAAACTTTGGCTCTACATTTTGACTCCCCATCAATGTTAATCGTATTTGTACCTTCTTCTCTAGCAATAGTCATGAGTATGGTAGCTTCCTTTTCTCTTGTATAGGTTAAGTACCCTTTCCAAGTTCACATTCAAATTCAATCTATGGTTTTACGAATTGACTAAAATTCCCCCTGCTCCATATGTTTGCTGTTAGCTGGTTTTTACCTGAGGCTCTGTCAAAATACCCATGGGGACTGTTGTTATGATGTTTGGATCTCTTGCATTCTTCCTTTTTGTTTCAAATTTTGTCCTCTCACAGTTTTGGTATTCTCCTTTTCTTTTATGGTACGTTTTGCAAGGCCAGATTTCGTTCTCTTAGAACAGAGCTTCGTTCCTAGTAAGCCATTGTGCCCAAACAAACAAAGCATGGAGGAGAATGATACTGCTGGGCAGAGGATGAAAGCAAATCAGTAGGGAATCACAAACTTACTACCAAGTACTTTTGATAGTTAAAGTTCAAGTGCTGTTGGATTCAATGTTGTATGCCAGATATTTATATTTGATCTCAGCAATAAATTGAATATCCTAAACCTTGAAAGAGAATGACCAGTGGAGACATGTGGTGTTCGAGCATGTGGTTGTAGGTATTTGTCCCATTGCTTATTGGGTTAGTGAGTAAAGAAAACACAATTATGACTTCAATTTTAGTTTAATATGTATGAACAATAGTTGCTTTGTAAATGCAGATCATAGCACAGAAATTGATAAAGGTTATGAGAGTGATGGAGGGCGATTTAACGAGTGTTGGATTCAATGTTGTATGCCAGATATTTATATTTGATCTTAGGAATGGATAAGGCATATCATGGCTGGAATTCACGAGGGTTTCTACCGAGTATTATGGTGAAACAGAGGAGAAAGTCCAGCAAGTGGGTGACCAAACCCTAGCTTGGAGAGAAGTCTATAAATTATGGAGGGGAAGAATGAAACAACCTGGAATTGGTATCCATGAAACCCCAAGGAATTAAGTGATACATGGATAAATGGGAGGATAATACAGAGGGGATGATTTTTACGAGGTACAAGTGATTGAGAGTCGTGGATTGGATAGAGTTGGCAAGAATCGAGATTATCATACCTCTAATGGACACCAAATTACCCGTAAAATCCTTATGCATATATCAAAGCATTGAAATTTAGCTCGAAAAAATCATCCCCAATTATTGTAGATCTATAACTTTCGAAATATCACCACATTTAGCTTTGATACTAAATAATCTGCATCTGTGCTTCATTAACTCTTTTAATTTTAATGATATTTGATGCAGACAAACTTTGGTCAGGTTGATTGATGAGTATGAACTTGTGAGATTTCGAAGTATACAGGGGCATACTAAAGAGGCTGCTGAACTGGTTCTACATACAATATTTCAAATAATATTTAGGCAAAACAACATTTCAAATAATATTTGGTAAAAACATCTTTAGAAATGTGAAACTTAGAATATCAGTTCGGATTAGCTATTACTAATTTGGAAATATTACACAAAACAAAATATAAATTCAAGAACTGCCACAACATATTAATTCAATTTGTTGCAAAGATGACATTATCTGGACTCCAAATCTTTGGAAATAAAACCACAGAAATCCAAAGCATATGTATATGCCCAGATTGTTTACCTACCTACCTTAGGACGCAAGTCACTTGAGGTGATATTTATTGTATAGAAATGTGTTCAAACTAAATCAATGTAAGTCAGAAAAAGGATGTAATAAATTGCTAATTGTTTATGGAATAAAACCATAAAACAGTAAATTCCATTTGTTGTATTATGAGATTTACCTAATTTTGTAGTTTAATATGTATGAACAATAGTTGCTTTGTAAATGCAGATCATAGCACAAAAATTGATAAAGGTTATGAGAGTGATGTAGGGTGATTTAACGAGTGAGTTGTATTTAATTTTAGTGTATGAAAGCTAATTGAATAGTATATTTTTCCAAGTGTGCTTGCTTCAATTTGTTGCAAAGATGACATTATCTGGGCTCCAAATCTTTGGAATAAAACCACAGAAATCCAATATGGAATGTTTAGCTAAGTGGTTTACTATTTTTAGAATATGGAATGTTTAGCTAAGTGGTTTATATAAGGAGTTGAGAGTGCCTATATAACATGGTAGGAGTAGACACGGCCACCAAAAGCTGATGGTTTAAGGTTTTGAAGCCTGTGAGAAACCTTGAAGGAGAATGACCAGTGGAGACATGTGGTGTTCGAGCATGTGGTTGTAGGTATTTGTCCCATTGCTTATTGGGTTAGTGAGTAAAGCAAACACAGTTATGACTTCAATTTCACTGTTGTATTGAGGATGAAAGAAAATCAGTAAAGAATCACAAATTTAGAACCAAAAAAATACTCGGGGTCACAAAATGCATGATTTGCAATGAAAAGTTCTTATGAGAGTGCATTCTAGATGCAACAATCTGTGTTGTCAATCCTGCAAAACAAAATAATTACATGGCTTCATATCTATTTTTGTAGTTTAAAATGCATGAATGAATAGTGGCTTTGCACCTAATGCAGATGGAAGCATAAGCCTAGTAAGGTTCCGATAACGATGTACAGTGATTTAATGATATGTATTGAATGTTTCATACCTAATTCATGTTTATTTGGATAATATTTCCATCTCCTGTTTGTGCTTGCAGAATATGTGATTCAATATTATCTTTTGGAATCTCTCTTTATTCTATTCAGCTCATAGAAGTCTGTCATGAACTGCCATTGTAAACTGCCATTTTTATCTAGATTGCAAATTCCATAATAGTTTGGAGATCTGAGAGATAAGGGTGAATTGAACTGTTTAACTTAGCTCCTATCCCTCAAATTTTAGAAATTGAATTAAATTCAGTAGTCCTATATTCCTCTGCCTCCTCTCCTTATTAGGGATTCCATATAAACTTTGACTCCCCATAGATGTTAATCGTATTTGTACCTTCTTCTCTAGCAATAGTCATGAGTATGGTGGCTTCCTTTTCTCTGTATAGGTTCTGTACCCTTTCCAAGTTCACATTCAAATTCAATCTTATGGTTTTCTGAATTGACTAAAATTCCCCCTGCTCCATATGTTTGCTGTTTGCTGGTTTTTACCTGAGGCTCTGTCAAAATACCCATGGGGACTGTTGTTATGATGTTTGGATCTCTTTCATTCTTCCTTTTTGTTTCAAATTTTGTCCTCTCACAGTTTTGGTATTCTCCTTTTCTTTTATGGTACATTTTGCAAGGCCATATTTCGTTCTCTTAGAATAGAGCTTCGTTCCTAGTAAGCCATTGTGCCCAAACAAACAAAGCATGGAGGAGAATGATGATCTCTCACATCTCTGCTTTCCAGTCATGCCTCCAAACGTTCCTTCTTCATACAATAGGGATTTGAACAACTTTGGCAAGACAAATAACATTAATAGTGCTTACCCTAAGTCAAAATATTTAATGGCCAATAACGATTATGAGAGTGATGGAGGGTGATTTTAACGAGTAACCCATCATGAAGCAACAGTAACAAAACTGAAATGAAACAGAAATAGGACTTGGGGACTCAATGCACCTTAGCTGTGGTCAGCAAGTAGAGATAGTTTAAACTGATCAGTAAGTAAACACTGTCTTCTTGACCCAAGCTTCAAACCTTCACTTTCTACAGCGGCAACTACTTTCTTTCCTTCTTGACGAGGAGAAGAAACATTCCACTTATGAAATGTTGCAACAAAGACATGGACAATTTGAGTGAGAGGACTACCATCGGGCAGTTTATGTCGGTAAAATCTTGTCCCACACAAGAAGGCAAACAGTGCTATCAACATAGTCACGGCGGGAATGCCAAATCCCAGACCCCATCCAACGTTGTCCTGAATATACAAAAGTACAGTGACTCCTAGAAGAGTACCAAAGCAAATAACCCAATACCAATAGTTGAAGAATGAACTCTTATACTTTTTCTCTACCGGATCGCCGTCTTCAAACTGATCTGCACCAAATGCTTGTAAACAGGGTTTGTGGCCTCCTTGCCCCAAAGCAACCAAGTAGATTGAGAAGAAGAAAATCCAAGATTGATGCAAACTCCTCAAAGAGGCAGATAAAGTGACCAAAATTAATCCCTGTAACAACCATTTCATGCAGTGTTTGTTATTTGGACTCCATTCACGAGGTTAAAACAGAAAAGAACAACTATTTTCAAACCCTAACCCTATCATCCTTCCAAATAGGGGTTTAATTCGCCTGAATATATTGCAAAACCTTCCTGTATCAGAACCTTCACCTTCTTTAAACCTTTTGCCACCAAAAAATCCAGTGAGATTCTTTCAACCCGAAACACCTCCTTGAGCTGGACTTCCAATAGATTCGGCAAAGAGGTGGAATGTATTCTAAGTGTGGAAGCCTTGCGGAAGAAGCCGTCGAAGACCCACGCCATCTGCTTCCGATACAAACTGTTTTATTATCTTAGCTACCAGAACTTTGGATATGTATTTCAGGTTTGGAAAGCCTTGCGGAAGAAGCCGTCGAAGACTCCATAGAACGACATCTGCGTCCGGGAGCAACTGTTTTATTATGTAATTGATTAATAATAACAGTTTTTAATCTGAAGGTGCAGAATGTTTCAATCGTCTAACACTATCATCAATGGTACACAATTGTACACCTGTCATTTAGGAAAGTTGTTTTCATATAAGGACGCTTTACAGCGTAAATATAAATGGAAAGAGGATTTTTTATTATTGTATTATGTAAAAATATTTATAATTTTTTCTAAATTATTATATATTTTTTATTTCTAAAATATTCATATTAATGATTTAAAGGGTTAATTTCAATTATTTTCAAATTTTTAATTATTTATATAAGTTTTAAATTATAGTTTATTTACATTAATGATTTAAAGTGTGTAATTTCCAATTTGTATTTATAATTGTTATTAATTATAGTTATGAAAATGAATTTAAATTAATGGATTAATTTGAAATTAATCCATATATAATTGTTTTTTAACATTGGACAGTAAATGTGTTATATTAATTATGAGTTATTATAATTGTTATTTACTATGGAATTATTTAAAACAGAGGGATTTATGATTGATTCTAATTTTTATAATTTATAATTGGTGTTTATTATTACAAAGGAATGAAATATAGTTAAATATTAAATTTTGAAATTATAATTAAATGCTAAAGATTTGATATTACTTTATTGGATAAGTCTCTTTAAAAGTAAGGAGAACTAGGGATGAAAGTTAATTAGGAGAAATTAGGTTATATTAATAAAGTGAAGGAGAATTATTAAATAAGGGAGATTATTTAGGGTATATTATTAATTATAAATTAAGGGTTTTAAAAAAAAATTAGTGTTGAGAGGGGTGGGGTTTATCATAGAGGTTAATGTGGGAATCCAATTCTCACTAATGTTCCAATCTTCGTCCCTATTGAGGTTATTATGATGTTTATTGATTTCTAGGGCTTCTCTGAATTTTCTATGATAATAAAGATCAATCTTGGATAAGATTAAGGAGTTTTCAATGCAGATATGATGTTTGGTGAGGTTTGAATGATCAACTAGGTTTGAATGATCAACTAGGGCAGAGGTATTTGAACGATTATGTTTTATGTCAGTAGACTGTTCCTAGATTCTGGTTTTGATGGAACACCACGTTTCCCAAAAATATGGTTTGCCACATGAGCAAGGGATGAGATAAACACCTTTTTGGTCTTTAGGGTCAAGGGGATCTTTAACAAAATTAAGGATGTTGTGGATAATGTTTATAGGTTTGAAAGTGGTGTCAATGTTGTTTATCTTTAAAATATTGGCAATCATATTAGTGATGCTTAGGATGTAAGGTAAATTAACTTTCCTAGCAATGTTGTCATTTTTTTTAAAGTTATTTTTATTGTTATTCTTCGGTTTGTTAGTTGTGTGGAAAGCTTTGATGCCTTGATGTTTGTTATACCCATTTCTTGAAAATACTTCCATAAGATGAGATTTTTCAGATTCCATGTGATCTTTGTTAGAAATTCTTATAACCCTGGTTGCTAAGGTGTTGAGGACTCCAAGTTTCTAGGATGGATGGCGGTGAGAGGTGGCATGAATATATTGCCCAATATGAATATTTTTTCTATAAACTTGGTGTGATAAGGATCCATCAGGGTTTGGAGAGAGGAGAATTTCTAAGAAAGGAACGATGGCATTAATCTCAGTTTCCATGGTAAATAATATAAATTGAAATTAACTCTTTAAATTATAAATATGAATCACTTAGAAATAAAAATATATATAATAATTTAGAAAAATTTGTAAATATTTTTACATAATACAATAAAAAAAATTCAGAAATTGTAATCAAACATCTCATCTCATTAAACCTGTCGGCTCATCCTTTCCTCTCTCAAAACCCTTCCTATTTACACCTCGCTCCTGAGATTAGACCTTCACACTTTTCTGTTTTGATAATGAACCTTGGTAGATGGTTTTAAATGTCGATATAAAAATTCAATTAATGCGATGAATTTAGAAACAATACCAGAACAAAATATAGATCGCAGAAGTCTGAAATCTGAAATAATGCACCTATACAGAAGGGACACTGTTGTGAAACCAACTCCAAAAATAGAAGAAAAGAGATATCAATGCCTTAGAAATAAGCCACTTCGAGGGGGAAACCTCCAATACATTACATGAATGAACAATTCTTGGATGATACAAATTAAAAACCTCCTTTCTATATATAGGAGTCCAAGGGGCCACAATGTAATCCTAGTGGGGCCACAATGTAATCTTAGCCGACCTAACAATAATAATTTAAGGGCACAATAATAACAATATGAGGGTTACAAGGGTACAATAATAAAAATAAGGGGGTTACACAAACAACAATAAGTGACTATACTAGTAATATAGGAACCTAATATTCCCCTCTCCTTCAAAAAAGTGTTGTCCTCAACGCTTAAGTATCTCTAGGTGCTTCTGTATAAAATTTTGATCCTCCCATGTAGAATACTCAGTGGGTAAGTTCTTCCACTTGATGAGATACTCTGAAATTGATCGATTCCGTAGCTGTCGAGTTCTTGTTTTCGTGACCACTTCAGGTTCCAATATGATTTTTCCTTCCTTGTCAACTTCTGGCAATATTGTTTGAACTAGAAATATTTTCACCTATAACCTTCTTTAAGCATGAAACATGGAAAACTGGATGCACTCGTGAAGAAGCAGGAAGCTCCAATTTGTATGCCATAGTACTAATCTTTTGCAACACCTTGTAAGGACCATAGTAATTTGGCGATAAATTATTATCCTTCTTAGCTTTCTTGAGGGACATTTGTTTGGATGGTTGTAGTCGTAAAAATACCCAGTCTCCTACATCAAAACTTCTCTCGCTGCGATGTTCATCTGCCTGTTGTTTCATTCGATTTTGTGCCAAATTCAGGTTATCCTTTAAGAGTTGGAGAACTTCTTATTGATGCTCGATGTGATCTTCCACTGCTTGAACCTTCGAATTTTCTCTTAAAGATGATGTGATGGATGGTGTATGATATCCATAAAGTGCCATAAATGGGGTCATTTTTGCTGCAGTATGGAAGGAAGTGTTATACCACCATTCAGCGAGAGGTAACCACTTGACCCATTGTGTTTGTTTATCAGATACAAAACAACGAAGATATCCTTCCAAACTTTTATTTACTATCTCAGTTTGACCATCAGATTGATGATGATAGGATGAACTATGAGCTAATTAAGTACCCAAACAAGAAAATAACTCTGTCCAAAAATTTCCAGTAAAAATGGGATCTCTGTTGCTCACAATAACCCTTGGGTTTCCATGTAGCTTTTGATTTGTGTCCATAAATGTAGTAGCAACTGTACTTGCTTTAAATGGATAAGATAATGCACAAAAGTGTGCATACTTGGTAAGTCTATCAACTACCGCCATGATGACACTCTTTGCTTCAGACTTAGGTAAACTTGTGATTAAATCCATTGAAATCTCCTCCCAACGTTGACTTGGAATGGATAAAGGTTGTAGAAGACACGGGTCTTAATTGTCTCAACTTTATTCTGCTGGCAAACCAAACATTCTGCCATAAAATTTTGAATATCAGATTCAAGGCCATCCTAAAAAAATTATTTCTTCACCTTGTGGTAAGTTTTAAAAAATCCTGAGTGTCCTCCTAAAGGAGAAGTGTGAAATTCAAAAAGAATATTTTGTTTTAGTTGGGAATTCTTACAAATATATAAGTGATCTTTGTACCATAAGGAATCATTTTTCCAAATAAATGTATCAGATGTACTAGGATCTTGCTACAACTTTTGAATGAGTGTCCACACTTCTTCCTCCTTATTTCATTCATCTCTTGCTTCGACTATCCAATCTGGTTGGATAATAGAAATGTCACAAAGCAATGCTTCCACTTCTTCATTCTTTCTTAAGAGTGTCTCTACAACATTTAGCTTTCCTTTTTTGTAGATTATTTCAAAGTCATAACCCAACATCTTTGTGACCCATTTTTGATGCTCTTCTGAAGATAGTTTTTGTTCCAAAAGTGTTTAAGACTATCATGATCAGTTTTTACCTTGAAGTGTCTTCCCATTAGGTAAGTTCGCCATTTCTTTAGTGCATGTAGTATTGCTAACATTTCCTTCTCATAAATAGGTTTCTGTAAATACTTTCCTTTGATTGGATGAATTTCAAAAGCAATGGGTCTTCCTTCCTGCATTAAAACAGCACCAATTCCATTTCCTGAGGCATCACATTCCACAATAAAGGTTTTTGTGAAGTCTGGCGTAGCTAAGACCAGTGCTAGGCACATTACCTCTTTAAGATGTTCAAAGGCCTTAGTTGCTTCAGGAGTCCATGAAAATGCATCTTTCTTCAATAATGTTGTTAGAGGTGCTGCTATTCTCTCATAATTCTTAACAAACTTGCGATAATACCCTGTTAACCTGAGAAATCCTCGCAACTGCTTTATGGTTGTGGGGACTTTCCATTCCTTAATGGCTTTAATTTTGTTGGGGTCTACTTTAACACCCTCGTGAGATACAATATGACCCAGATATTCCACCTCTTGCACTCCAAAGAAACATTTGGATGTTTTTGCATATAATTGTTTCTCCTCCAATAGTTTGAGCACCTTGTCAACATGTTGAACATGATCCTTCCAAGACCTACTGTAGATTAGTATATTATCAAAAAATAGTAGCACAAATTTTCTAAGGAAGGGTTTGAAAATGGAATTCATCAACCCTTGAAATGTAGAAGGTGCATTGGTAAGGCCAAAAGGCATGACCAAAAATTCATAATGACCCTCATGAGTTCGAAATGTTTTTTTTGGAATATCTTCGATCTTCATTCTAATTTGATGATATCCTGAACGAAGATCCAACTTGGTAAAATAAATTGCTCCATGTAATTCATCCAATAATTCATCAATCACAGGAATGGGAAATTTATCTTGAATGGTGAGCTTATTGAGCTCCCTATAATCCGGACACATTCACCATGATCCATCCTTCTTGTGTACCAATACTACGGGAGCAGAGAAAGAACTTTGACTAGGTTGAATTATACCTGCCTCTAACATTTCTGCAATCATACGTTCAATTTCGCTCTTTTGGAAGTAAGGATATCTATAAGGCCTGATGTTTGGAGGCACACTTCCTGGAATCAAATGAATAGCATGATCATGATCACGAATAGGTGGGAGTCCTTTGGGAGTTTCAAACACCTTGGAATGATTGTCCAAGACTTGTTGGAGATCTGCAGAAATAGATGATTTTGATGTTGGAACTTCTAGTGAGCATAATTGTGCAATTACGCCTCGTTTTTATTTCTTTAGAAGCTTTGTCATGACATTAGAGCTTATTATCCTTCCCGTCTTCCCTTCAATACCCCATAATTCGACTTCCTTTCCTTCTGAAAAAAATTTCAAGAAAAGTTCTTGAAAATTAAAAGCTACCGTCCCCAAAGATTGTAACCATTGTACTCCTAGTACAACATCAACACCTCCCATAGGAATAGAAAGCATTGGACTAGTCAATACATATTCCCCCATGGTTAGCTTGATATTATGGCATTTTCTAGAGAAATTTATAGTTCCTCCATTTGCAACCATCACTTGACATTCTGGTGCTGGGTATAGGAAACAATTCAATTCCTTGGCTACCTTACAATGAATAAAATTATAGGTGCTACCTGAATCAATCAACACTATTACCTTTTTATTCTTGATATGTCCTTCTATCTTGAGAGTTTGAGGAGTGGTAATTCCTGCCAATGCATTACACGATATGGTCGGACTCATTTCTTCCTCTTCTAGGGCTGGTTTTTGGTGTATATCCTCTTCTTGTTCATTTTCTTCTTCCTCTTCACAATCTATGTAAAATAATTTCTTCTCAGCACACTTATGACCTTTAGTGTATTTGCTATCACAACTGTAGCAAAGCCCTTTTTCTCTTTTTCTTCCAATTGTTGTGGTGTCAACCTTGTAGGTTGTGGAAATCTAGGCGTAGCAACACTTCCTTCTTTATAGAAGTGAGTGGTAGGCTTCCTTGTCACCATAATTTTACATTCAATTTTTTTTGCCAACCTGAATGCCTTCTCCAATGAATCAGGTTCCAAAACGCAAACTTCATGTTGGATGTTATCCTTTAAAGTACCTATGAAGAGATCAATCATGTGTTCCTCTGGAATATCGGTTACCCTTATATTCAATTTTTGGAAGTCCTCAATGTGCTCCCCCACTAAACCCTTTTGTTTGAGATTTATCAATTGGCTAAAGAAGGTGTTGCTCTTTGTATCCTCATAATGTGCTATCATTTCCTCCATAAAAATTGGCCAAGTGACAATTTTTTTACGGGAGCAAAGCCATCAATACCATACAAATGTATTTTGTTCTAAATGTAAAGTTGCAATGCGTACCTTTTTTGTGTTTTGCACATTATGGAGATCAAAATATTGCTCCATCTGTAGTATCCATGTTACAGGATCCTTTCCATCAAACTTCCTCATATCCATTTTTGGAATATGGTGGTTCTTCCCTCCAACATTAGAGTTTATGAAATCACGATTAATATTTGTTTTGTTCTCATCATGAGTTTCCTCTACTATCTTTTCACCATTAGAAACATTTCTTGTATCAACTTTGTCAAACCTTCCATGTCTGCTTTTAGATCATTCTTCATGTTTTTCATATTAGTTTCCATGCCAGCTTCCATGCAATCCATCTTAGCTTCCATGCCATTCTTCAAACCATCCATCTTATATTCCACGCCTTTCTTCAAAACTTCCATGTCATTTTTTGTTGCTCTTTGCAAGAGCGAAATTTTTTGCACATGCTCTTGTAATTTTGATATGTCATGTTGCCATTCTTCGTCTTCAAGAGTCATAGTAGAGAATTCTAAAGGCTTAATGAGTGTTGAATTGTTTTTAGGGGCCATTTGAGAATTCAATACTGATATCTATTCTACAATATGCCCTTGGAATCAATTCAACTTGATTCTTCAAACAAGACTTATGCAATTCGGAAAAAAAATACACACCTTTTACTTGCTTTTGAGGAGCTCGATATTGAAATTTTCTTATCGTGATTCTTGCAGATCCTCAATATTTGAAATTTGGTCCTGTAGTATTCCTCTAAAGCATCTTTCAAATGCCACAGGTTTGACTTGATTTGGATTCTTCAAGACAACGTTATGTCCAATATCCCACAATGACCTAATTATGGACTGGTTCAGTAGAGCGAACTTGTACGACTTGCCACGTGTCACTGTTTGTTCCTTTGGCTCTAAAATTTATAGATAGGAAACTACAGTCCATGTACTTCCAGTCACTTTTTATAGAGTTCCAATCCGATGCTCAGAGAGAGAGTTATGAATATTTTTCCACGATCACCTCTTTGAGATGAAATTCAGGAGCCTGAAAAAAACATAACTTCCACAAATCATATCTCCGAAAATATTGCGAACCAACCTCTGAAATTTTGCGACGATATTCCTTAGGATTTCAGCTTTGTGCTCTACAATGTTCTGCTTTGGAACCTTCGTAGAAAAAACGTTATAGCAAAAATTTCGCGATGACATTTTTAAGTGAAATTCAGGAGCCTGCAAAAATACCTAACTTCCACAGATCATATCTCTGAAAATGTTGTGAACCAAGATCTGAAATTTTGCAACGATTTTCCTCAGGATTTCGGCTTCGCACTCTAAAAATTTTAGCTTCTGAACCTATTAGCCCCCCATAAATTTTTGACAGGCAAAGTAGGGGGCTAATTTGTTCCTGAGCCTTCAATGAATGCATCTCCCCTAAGACACATCATCCTTGAAGTCTCCTGGGCCTTTGCCTTTGATAATCCCCTCTGTTGTTTTCCATGCTAAAGATCCTCTGATTGTAAGAATTTGTGCTCCTAAAGGCCTTCATTTACCCCCTTGTACTCCTGCAAAATATCCCTTTTCATCTCCTTTTCCCCTTCCTCCCCTAAACCATCCCCAAAATTCCCTTTAAATCAAACCTCTACCCTTTGTTTAGCCAAATTCCCCTTTGTTCCCCTTACCATTTCCCTTCCCAGGCCTAAAAATGCATTAAAAATGGCCTAAAAACCCATGTTCTCCGTATTATGGGTCCTAGCCCCTTTCGGCCAAGCCCTTGTATCCATTTCCCCCCTGCAAAACCCAATGCTATGACCAAGTGCCGGCACTGAAAAGCGCCCATCTCCAATGTGTATCGGGTGCAACCTCGACCGTCGATCTTGGTAGATCAGACGGCTATCATTAAATCTGCAGCGCCCAGGTTTCCCCCGTTCATTCCCCAGATCGCGCCATCGCCGTTCATTTAAAGCGCTGATCTGACGGTCATCAATCTTCCCGCGCCGGTGGTCCCCATACACTGTTCCAAAACCCGACAGCTTCTATCGCACCGCCTTTGCGCGGTGGGCGGTTTTTCCCAATGGCCCAGCGATTCCATACACCGCGCGACACCTATCCCCATGTACGATTTCAAAACCGCCGTCCCTGCACGTTAACGTCATCCATCGCGCATTATTGTTCAGACACGGATGCCCAGCGATATTGCCGTCGACCGTCCAATCTGGGGCGGGCCATCCAACGACTATCGCTCGCCGAAGATACGCGGTAGTTAACCCAGATGCGCATGCGATAACCCGAGGTATGGCCCACCATCTATCGTCCTCCGATGCATCTTCAGCCCTCGATCTCCTCCCGAGATCAGACGGTTCACATTCAATTGCCCCCACTGTTGACTATTCCACCATCGCCCGGTCCCGCCACATCATTCGTCCACATGTCTCCTCCGTACATCCGTCACCCCCACGAGCATCCATCGTACATGCGCCCATTCCACTACATATAATTGGTTCATTTTCAATTTTTTTTAAGGTTTTCGTTCAAATTTGCTCTGCAGACCCCCAACCACCCACCAGAACATTTTTCACCATTTCTCTGCAATTCTTCCTCCATTTCGTCATCTGCACCGCCATTTCCTTCACCCACACTGCATCCCTTATCCCCATCCATGGATTTCGTGACAAGTTTGCTGTTTTGCAGGGTTTCAAGTGCGGAAAATTGCCATGGCTCATTGTTCCTGTTACAGTGGCAGATATTAAGGAAAGGGGCCATGTACAATCATACATTTAATGAAGAAAAGGCCCAGGGAAGTGTTTGACGTAATTGTAATCAAAGGACAGGGTCAAAATTCTGTCACTCTCCTCCGGAGCCATTAAAAGCACAGAGTTCATGGCCAGAAGGTAATTGTGGGAGCGACAAAGAGAAATCAGCAAGGAAATCAAAGATTTAAAGCATTAAACTAGAAATTTCGAGGGCTTAATCCAGTTTTTCAGAGGCTAAGCACTAGTTTGAAAACCCCGAGGATCGATCAGAAGGTCCTGTGCACAGTAAAAGATGACATCATGGTTTATTCACCGGCATAATGTTTTTCTTCAAGTACAGAGCTCCCATACAGTTTTTATTCAACACCGTGTCCCTGAAGGAATTTCCACCATGACAGCAGGTCGAAATTGCCAGAACATTTATGTAGCAGACTCCTCAGCAGTTTGTTTATCATTTGTTTATCCACTATAAGTACAAAGAGTATTACAACCAAAATGCATCAAAGTCATATCAGAAGTAAATGGAACTTGAAGAAGACCATTCTTCCATCCAAAGGGGTGACAGAAATTAAATACTCAACATTCAAGCAGAATGGGCTTCAGCCCTCTTTCTTTTCAGAAGTTTTAATACTGTATTTAGTTCTTCACCTACCTTTCATGTTCCTCTTCAGCTATAAAACTCAGGAAAAAACATTGTAATGGTTGTTGATCAGTTATCAGAGAACTGCAAGTAGTTTCTTTTGAGACACAGTCTCTGTGTAAAGATTGTAAGATAGGTTGAAGGATATGTTTTCCAGAGTGAGTGTTCAGCTATTGGAAGTATTGTACTTGATTGGTATTGTTGTCTAATATGACAAGCACATTTCTTTGGATCCTGATCTGAAGCAGCGGTGATGTTTTCCTATCTCTGTGTTTACATTCATTTCATTTCATTTCTACTGGCTCACATCAGAATATTGGCATAGGATTTACCCTTGTTTGGTACCCTATGTTGTTGCTCTCCTTGCCATTTATGTTTCTCTTCTGCATGTATTATCTAAGGAATGTTTTCAGTTGGTTTAACCAATGTAGTGGATGTTATTGCCTGCTCTCTGATGTATGAATTAAATGAATTCAGTTCTTAGATGTTTCTTGTTATAGATTTAGTTGGAAGATTTGGGAACACTGGGGATTAGAGTTAGCCCTGTCCACTAGGATCCTTGTACGACCTACTGATCTGTAACATTGTGCTCTTAAATCTGTGTTATCTCCTCCCTCCTACTTTCCATATCACATAATCATCTTGAAAGATCCTAAGTTTCAGATGACCAACCCAATTGAAAGCATGCCTATTGATTAGCAAGCAAATCCTTTCCTGACTCCATTGCCCAATGGTTTTGAATATTTCCCGGAACATTTCACCTCTGCCTTATCCCTCTTTTCTCATCCTAGTCTTACATTGAACCTTTCTTTCTTGATAACCAGCAACCAAACCAAACAAATCAAAAAAGCAAACCCGTGCCTATAACTAGCCTAACATCTTAAAATTTGAGCTTCATAAACATAAACCTTTGCTCATACAGAGAGATCCCTCTCTGGACCCAGGAGGGCTAGATCCTGAGGTCTGAAAGTGGTTATGATGTTGTATCATATTTTGGTCTTGCCAATCTGGCCAAAACATGGGAACCTCAATAGAATCTTCGTAGAAAAAACGTTATAGCGAAAATTCCACGATGACTTGTTTGGAGCAGCGAAACCCTAGAATCCAAAGCTCTGATACCAAATGTTGTGAAACCAACTCCAAAAATAGAAGATACGAGATATTAATGCCTTAGAAATAAGCCACTTTGAGGGGGAAACCTCCAATACATTACATGAATGAAAAATTCTTGGATGATACAAATTACAAAACCTCCTTTCTACATATAGGAGTCCATGGGGTCACAATGTAATCTTATTGGGGCCACAATGTAATCCTAGCCAACCTAAAAATAATAATTTAAGGGCACAATAATAACAATATGGGGGCTACATGGGTACAATAATAACAATAAGGGGGTTACACTAACAACAATAAGGGACTATACTAGTAATATAGGGACCTAACAGACACAACAAAAAATATTCGCTCATTTGAGCGATACATATCTTTGATTGCTAAAAGAAAGGGTGATCTCACATTCCTCAAATGCTGCAAGGATTTTTCCCTCATTCCCACCTTCGCCAGAATCAAACACTCCTTGAGAAATCCCAAAAACAATCATATTTTTCTTGAAGCCAGTATGGCCCTAATCTGCATCGAGATAAGAAAAACCAGGTATGATTTAAATTTCCTCTATAAAATATTTTAACCTGCACATAAAGTTAGCTAATAAAATTGATCCCGCCCTCTGGTAAAATGATCCAGGTGGATATTGGTGGCCACCCGCCTATTCCACTTGGGCCCCCACCATTGTCTCTTTCAGTTTTTCAGTTTCGGCATAACTTACTATTTTTAGCAGATTTTCGGGTCCTGAACTTCCGGAGTCATTTTGAGGCCCTAAACGACGTTTTTTGGGCATCGCGCCTCCAACAAATATTATTCCATTTCAAAATGATATTCATGGCGAAAGTTTTAGTCCTCAGTTAGAGCTTTCTAATGATGTATCATGTGCATCAAACGTAGATAGTATGCCAAAGTTACGTCCCTGGGAAGTTGAAACACCAATTTACCCAAACGGGGGCCATAGTTTTGGCGCTTCATCTCCTAGGGTTATGTTTTTGGATTTTTAGGGTTCTCCATTGTTTCTCAATAATAAATAGGCCCTCGAGCCCCATTGTAACTCAGTTCAGAGGCCTGTAACCGCCACATCTCTTCTCAGAGATAGCTACCAACGCCCTAGCTAGTTTTATTTCCATTCTGTCTGTAAGCAAATTTCAGTTCTTTGATATTAATGAAATGAAGTGTTATTTCCACTGCATCTATGTATTTATGGTTATATGTTTATTCTGTTGCGTTCCTGCATAAATCCGGATCAGTGGTATCAAAGCGGTCTACTTTTTCTCGATCCTTCTTTGCATGTCCCCAACGAGGTCGGGGTATAAGGAGCTAGGGCTTGATCCGTGGAACTCCAGATCGTATCGAAACCCGACGGGGACGCCCATGGGGGACGAAAAGAAAGATGAGGGAGCAGGATATCCTATCAAAATATTGCTCGAGGAGGCCCTCGAAAAACAAAGGAACGCGATGATGGATATCTTTGCTCAGATCCTTCAACGGTTGCCCACCGGCGGCACATCTGCATCCAGCAGCCACTCTGGAGTTGCAACTCCTTTTAAGGTACAAGTAAATTTTGACATTCCCATATTTGAGGGTCAAATAGACACAAATGTCGTAGATAGATGGTTGAATCTATTAGAAGGATATTTCTCCGTTCATGACTTTTCAGACCGGGAGAAGATTATTTTTGCATTCCTCAAAGCTACCCCCCATGTGAAGGACTGGTGGGAAACCACTCGTGAGAACAAGGACTGTATATAACCCTCTCCTGTTTCTCTTACCTATACCAACTTGGAATTCTTTCCGAGACGCCATCAAGGAGCAACAGATTATCTCGGTGGGAGCTTTGAGGACAAGCACATGGACCACGTCGCGACAACAAAGGGATCAAGATGTGCATGAGCTCGACGAACTGGCTCCATACCCCGCGGCAAGACAAAGTTGCATCAAAGATTCAAGAGAAACATTTGGTGCTGTTATTGCACCGGTCTCCACAGACACATTTAGGAGGAATGGAGTTCCCACATCCTCGCTTGGTACGGCATACCGGTATGCTGCCAAGATTGAGCAGAAATTCAAACAGAAGAAGCGAGACTTTGGATCTGCGAATCAAAATCAAGGGAAAGGTGCTTCCAAACCGCAGAACAAAGGACAAAGCTAAGGCATGGCGGCTAAATACAACCCATCAAAGCCATAAGAAAAGAACATCACCGCAAAGCCAAATAAGGACACGGGAAAGTGGTGTGAGTTCCATAAGAGCTCCACTCACAACACAAGTGAGTGTTGGGCCAAGCAGTCGTTAGTGGCCGAGATGAGGGCTTCTAAGTCAGATGCATGCTCCGACTCTGAATCAGAACCTGAAAAGGGGAATGAAAAAGTGAAACAGATTATTGATGCAAAGCCCAATGCCACTGTTGCCACTACAAAGATCCAGAAGGAGGAACCGGAAGATCCAGAGGAGGAGGAATGTCTCTTCCACTCCCAGATGTGGGTAAAGGGCTCCCCTATACAGTTCATTGTCGACAATGGGAGCCAAAAGAACCTCATTTTGGCAGACGCCGTGAAGTAGTTGGGTTTTCTGACCACATCTCACCCACATCCATACACCATCGGGTGGCTTCACCAAGGACGAGATCTCCGTGTCAGCCAGCAGTGCTGCCTTCCTTATAGCATCAAGCCCTTCACGGATGAGATATTATGTGACATTGTTCCTATTGATGTTTCTGATGTATTATTAGGACAACCATACTTGTGGAAGTGTCATGCTGTGTATGAGTCTCGACCTCACGCTATTATTGTTACTTTGCGAAATAAGTTGTACAGGATACCAAAGGTACCACCTCCTACCGCTATCTCTTTGGTTACTGCAAAAAAATGTAGTAAGCTCATTTCCAAAACTAGGAAATTCATTTTCCTGATGATCTACCCCCAGGGCAAGAAGAAGATTGTGGCCACGACCTCCAGATAGGGCTCCTCTGCACAACAACAACAAATGGACAAGGGTGTGGAGGAGTACCTGGACATCTTCACCACACCCATGGTTCCTCCACATCGTCAGTCGAAGTGCACCCGATTGATCCGACCCTGTGCGCCGCTACCCAATGGACCGATCTACCTGCCGTCTGGCTCGGGAGAATGATGAAACCAAGAGGCAGTATCTGTGGAGTCGCGTGGCAGAAAGGTCACATCGTACCAAGTTCATCGCCCTGTGGAGCCCGACGTGTTGGTACAAAAGAAGGATGGGATGTGGAGACTGTATTGACTATCGGGCGCCCGATTAAGATCACCGTCTGCATTAGGTACCTAATCCCACGTATCGAAGGACCTTCCTCGGACTAACCCAAAGGTGAAAAATATTTGAAAAGATTGACTCGAATTCTAGGTATCACCAGTACTAATTGAACTCCTCTGATGTGTGGGACCCGCTTCAAAGCCAAGGAAGGCTTTTTGAATGGTTGGTCATGCCTTTTGGGTTGATGAATGCTCCCGCAACCTTCATGAGGTTGATGGAAGACATCTTGCGACCATTCACTAACTCATTTGTAGTGGTGTACTTGGATGAAATTCTGATCTTCAGCCAGAATTAGGAAGAGCACCTCCACCACATCCGACAAGTCTTCCAAACACTGCAGCAACACAAGTTGTGTGCCAATTTGGAGAAGTGCACTTTTGGCATTACCCAGGTTCAATATCTGGGATAAATTATTGATGAAAGGGGGGTGCATGTGGATCCAACCAAGATCCAAGTCATTTGGGATTGGCCAGCCCCAACCGCTATAACAGACCTTTGTAGCTTTCTGGGTCTTGCTAATTTCTACCATAGGTTCATGTTGGGATTCTCTCATATCACTTGGCCCTTGAGTCAAGTTGCCAAGGGAGGAGCGAGAGAAAAATTATTTTGGTCAGAATCTCAACAGAAGGCGTTCATAGAATTGAAAAATCGCCTCTGTTCTGCCTCCTATTTGGCATTGCTTTTGCACTTTGCAATACTACATTTGGAGACCTGCATACATGCCTCCTGCGACTATGTTATTGGGGCAGTTCTTACTCAATGGGGACATCCAGTGGCATATCACAGTGAGACATTGTCTGACACAGTTCGCAAGTATCCCGCTTATGAAAATGTATTCCATTGTGCAAGCTTGTCGACAATGGAAACATTACATTTTGGGAAAGGAAACAATCATCCACACAGACCACCGCCCCAGCTTCATACAGACACAAGGGAAGTTGCAGAATGATCACCATCAAAAGTGGTCCACATATTTGCAACAGTTTCATTTGAACATCAAGTACAAGAAGAGTAGCACCAATAATGTTGCAGACTGCCTCAGCCGACCACCGATCGTGGCGCTCACCACCGTGCTCAACTCTTGTGGGCACGAGACTTCTGATTGGCCGCTTCTCTATGAGAGTGACCCAGAATTCGGCCACACTTACAAGGCACTCTTGGGGGGTACGCAAGTTCCAAATTTTCACCTCCAAGATGCACTTTTATGTCACCTCGGACACCTTTGTGTTCCTTCAAGCGAGCGTGCCAAGATGATATGGGAAGCACACTACAGTCGAGTCGCTGGGCATTTCGGGGTCGAGAAAACAGTAGCAATCCTGCAGAAGTATTTCTATTGGTCGAACCTTCGAAAGGATGTCGAGAAGCACATCAGATCCTGCACTGCTTGTGCCATTGCCAAACCGACCATCAAGAAGCAAGGCCTATATACTCCACTACCTACCCCTAGTCGACCGTGGGAATCCATCTCCATGGATTACATGTCGGGCCTGCCTTCTACTAAGAATGGAAATGACCGTGTTTTCGTGGTCGTTGACAGATTCTCGAAGATGGCCATCATGGCGGCCTGTAAGAAGAATATCACAGCAGAAGCCACTGCTAAACTCTTCTTTGAACGAGTGTGGGTCCACTTTGGGATCCCACAGTCTATCACCGCATCGAGATAGTAGGTTCTCAAGAGACATTTTGTTCAGCTCTCCTGGCTTACTGCTGGATGTATTCACCAAGTCCACGCTCTTCTCTTTATAGCAAACATGCAACTTTATGCCAGTCGCCAATGTATCGATCAGACACATTTTGCGTACGTGTCAACTACTTCCATCAACAAGACACAGACAGAGCCTCTCTCATGTACAACATAGTTATAACAGGCTTCTGGCCACCAATTGGTCATAGCCCCCTTTCAAAATACCTGCCCACTATGTCCCATCGACGTAGCCATGCCATTTGGTGGGCACTCGCTTTTCAAAATGCATTCAACTCAATATGTCCACCAGTTGACAAAGCCAGTAGCTTCATCGAGCGCATTCAACACATCCGCCAACAAGTTCATGATATATTGGACAGAGCCAATGCCAAGTACAAGCAACTCCATGATCAACACCGGGTGCCACACAACTTCCAGGTGGGTGACAAAGTATGGCTACATTTGCAGAAGGAGCGCCTCACTGGACCCCACCGCAAGCTTCGCCCGCTCCGACACGGGCCGTACACCATCACCAAGGCTGTAGGGAACAATGCATTCGAGCTCAGTATTCCACCATTCCTTGGTCTGCACCCAGTCTTCAATGTGGATCGCCTTCTTCCTTACTTCCCACCTCTACTGGACACCTCAGACATTGCAGAACAACTCACACCAACTGAGTTAAATCCAGACTGCATGGAACAGGCCACCACAGATTGCATCATGGACATGCAAATCAAGAACACTCGCCAGCAGAAGATCCAACTATATCGGGTTGTCAAAGCTGGCCAACTCCCGCACCAAGGAAAGTGGTTCACCAGGGACCAAGTTCAGCAGAAATTTCCTCATCTCATGGAGGAACTTAACGCAATGGGGACCATTGCTTCCTAAGGGGGGAGGAATGATCCAGGTGGATATTGGTGGCCACCCACCTATTCCACTTGGCCCCCACCATTGTCTCTTTCAGTTTTTCAGTTTCGGCATAACTTACTATTTTTAGCAGTTTTTCGGGTCCTGAACTTCCGGAGCCATTTTGAGGCCCTAAACGACGTTTTTTGGGCATCGCGCCTTCCAGCAAATATCATTGCATCTTGAAATGATATTTGTGGTGAAAGTTTTAGTCCTTGGATAGATCTTTCTAATGATGTATCATGTGCGTCAAACGGAGATAGTATGCCAAAGTTACGTCCCTGGGAAGTTGAAACACCAATTTACCCAAAACGGGGCCCATAGTTTTGGCGCTTCATCTCCTAGGGTTAGGTTTTTGGGATGTTTAGGGTTCTCCATTGTTTCTCAATAATAAATAGGCCCTCGAGCCTCATTGTAACGCAGTTCAGAGGCATGTAGCCGCCACATTCTTCAGAGACAGTTTTATCAGCCGCCCGAGCTAGTTTTGTAGGGCTTCATTGTGTCTCTAAAGCAAATTCTGGGCTTCTTTGATATTAGCGGAAATGAAGTGTTATTTCTGCTGCATCTCTATATTTATGGTTATATGTTTATTCTGTTGCGTTCCTTCATAAATCCGGATCATAAAAAATGGACGGAGCCTCTACTCTTAAAGCCCTTAAAATCAAACTATCAACCTCTGAAAATCAAATCAGTAAATTCGCTAATATTATTCTTAAACACTCCTGTTTTGGGATCCCTTACCACTCCTCCCAATTCCCAGCGTCCGATTTCGCTCCTTAAGCCAACTCAGATCGATTCTCTTAAATCCATTATTAACAAAAACTCCTCTCACAATTCACTCCTCGACACTCGCTCCCCTCCTTCTTTAACTGTAAACCTCTCCACAACTCCGGTCGAATCAAAACATTTAGACTCTCATGAATACCCTCTCTTCCATCTTCGTAATGCATTAAACCCAAAATGTGAATGCAACATAGACTCAAACACTTCCCACCGCAATCTCCAGAGCGTTCATACTCACATCCCTCCGTTCGTTTTCAACCCGCTTAATACCACATCATACAACAACGCTCCTGGCGTTCCTCCACATTAAGCTATATAATATAATCATTTCTCTGAACTCCCGCATCATCTATGTCTCAACCCCAACCATGGAATATGCATGGAGGCTTGCGGAAATTTGAGGAGACATCACATATGCACCCCTCTCAACCCAATTGACGTTGAGATCCATCATATTCGCAACCTTCCCAACACGTCCATTGATACTGACTAATATTTTTGTGAGAACCCTACTGAGTCATATCGTAACCCTCAAAACTAGTTAACCACGACTGATAGGTACCTTTTCGATGCTCCTAAGTGTCCTCCTCATGAAAAAATCCCTAAAACCCGCTCATGTCATCCCAACTCGTCTCTTGGAAAACACGTGTGCGCATCTAATAACATTACCTATGACATCAGCCTTAATAATACCCAATCATGCCCTTCTCATCATGGTAATAATACCATGATTAATCTCTCTAACATAGAACTTGATGAACCCACATTAAATCTATTAAGAAAATGTCTTAATTTCTCCATTTCTCCTCATTGCATTCCCTTTGAAGACATCCTTAGCCATGTGGAATATGGTATAAAGGATCTTCCTGATAACATTAAAGATATTATAATGCATGATTGTTCTGTCATTCTAATAAAATCTAAGTCCTCTAAAAGAAATATTAGTAAGAATGAATTCTATGCTTTAAAATCTATAAACTCAAACCCTAACATTGCAGTACTAAAATTTGATAAGGGGGGTGCAGCTGTAATCATGAACATAAATGAATATGATGAAAAAATGATGGATCACCTCCTTAATAGTGGTTGCTACAAAAAATTAAATAAAAATCCATTATAAATAATTACCAAAGAAATCAGTAATCTAATCAAAATGAGTAATGTTCGGGACATAAAAAACCTTATTGAAAGAAATCCCTATACTCATAGAATCTATAGTGCTTCTAAAATCCACAAGGAGGGCATACCTATGAGACCCATATTTAATACCATAGGTGGTCCCTCGTACCATCTTGCTAAACATTTTGCCAAAAAATTTAAACCTCTAGTTGGCAAAACTGATTCTTTTATTAAAGACTTCACCCATTTCATTAATCAAATTAAAAACCCTAAACTAGATCCCGATGACATATTAGTAAGATTTGATGTTACTTTTCTTTACACTAATATTCCAATTAATTAAGCTATGGAAGTCATGAAGAAAATAACTGATCCACATACTTTCAAACTCATTGAAATATGCCTAAGATCTACATTCTTTAGTTTTAAGAATGATATCTATGAACAAAATTGTTGTGTCTCTATGGGATCTCCTCTATCTCCCTTCATTGCCAACTTATTCATGGAAGACTTTGAGACCAAAGCCTTGGATTCTTCCCCCCTTAAACCCACATTGTGGAAGCATTTTGTGGATGACACCTTTGTCATTTAGCTCCATGGGAAGGAATCTTTAGAAATTTTCAAACATCACCTTAACAGTCTATCTTCCTCAATAAATTTTACCATGGAAACTGAGATTAATGGCATCCTTAATTTCTTATACTTTCTCCTCTCTCGAAACCCTGATGGATCCGTATCCCACCAAGTTTATAGAAAAAATATTTATACTAAGCAATATCTTCATGCCACCTCTCACCACCATCCATCCCAGAAAATTTGAGTCCTTAACACCTTAATGATAAGGGCTATAATAATTTATGACAAAGATCACTTGGAACCTGAAAAATCTCATCTTATGGAAGTATTTTCAAGAAATGGTTATAACAAACATCAAGCCATAAAAACTTTCCGCACAAAAAAAAACTGAAGAATAAAAATAACAATAACTTTAAAAACAATGACAACATTGCTGGGAAAGTTAACTTACCTTACATCCTAGGCATCGATGATAGGATTTACAATATTTTAAAGAAAAACAACATTTACGCCACTTTCAAACCTATAAACACTATCCCCAACATCCTTAAGTCCGTTAAATATCCCCTTGACCCTAAAGACCAAAAAGGTGTTTATCTCATCCCTTTCTTATGTGGAAAACCATATATGGGGAAAACAGGGCGTTCCATCAAAACCATAATCCATGAACACTATGTTGACATAAAACATAATCGGTCAAAATCCTTTGCCCTAGCTGATAATTCAAACCTCACCAAACATCACATTTCCATTGAAAACTCCCGCATCATAGCCAAGATTGACCATTATTATCATAGAAAATTTAGAGAAGCCCTAGAAATCAATAAACATCAAGATAACCTCAATAGGGATGAAGGGTGGAACATTGGTGAGAATTGGATTCCCACATCAACCTTTATGATAAACCCCACCCCTCTCAACACTAAATTAAAAAAAAAACCTTAATTTATAATTAATAATATTCCCTCATTAATTTCCCTTATTTAATAATTCTCCTTCACTTTATTAATATAACATAATTTCTCCTAATTAGTTTTCATCCCTAGTTCTCCTTACTTTTAAAAAGCCTTATCTAATAAATTAATATCAAATATTTAGCATTTAATTAAAATAATTTTAAAATTTAATAATTAACCATCTTTCATTCCTTTCTAATAATAAACACCAATTATAAATTATAAAAATTAGAATCAATCATAAATCCTGTTTTAAATAATTCCATAGTAAATAAAATTTATAAATAACTCATAATTAATATAACACATTTACTCTCCAATGCTAAATAAAAATTATATATAGGTTAATTTCAAACTAACCCATTAATTTAAATCCATTTTTATAACTATAATTAATAAATATTATAAATACAAATTGGAAATTACACACTTTAAATCATTAATATAAATAAATTATAATTTGAAACCTATATAAATAATTAAAAATTTGAAAATATTTTTATATTATGAAATAATAAAATTTGAACTTAAACCTTTAAATCATTAATATGAAGCATAAAGTCAACAGCTTGTTAAGGAAATAGAAGAAAATGAGGTAACTGATACAATTTGGTCAATGGATCCTGAAAAGTCTCTAGAGCTGGATGACTTTCCTATCAACTTTTTTAGAGATTTACTGTTTGAGATAAAAACAAACCTTATAAGAATGATAAAATTGACTAAAAGCAAATGCAGGGTGGGAGGAAACACAAATTCCTCTTTTCTTGCCTGCATAACTAAATTGCCCAATCTAGTAATTGTTTCTCGATTTTGTCCTATCTCGCTCTGTAATGCCTCTTACACGATTCTTACAAATATTATTGCAAGTAGGTTGAAGATGGGTTTGCTCAAATTAATATAAAAAAATAAGGGTGGATTTCTCTAGCAAAGGCTCATCCTGGGAAACATTATCTTGATTAAGGAGTCCATTAACTCAAGAAAGGAAAGGGGAGAGCCAAGTTTTTCCATCAAGATTGACATGGAAAATGCCTTTATATTATTCTTGAAAAGCTTGGATTTTCTAGTTGATTCAGCTGTTGGATCAAAGCCTGCATAGGGTCTCCTTGGATTGACCCTTTAATAAATTACAGTCCTACTCCATTTTTCAAATCATCCAGAGGTATCCAGCAAGGTTTCCCCCTTTCTCCATTGTTGTACATCATAGTGGCAGAAAGCCTAAGTAGAAACCTTGAGAAGGCTAGGGTATCTAGAAATTTGTTGGGTATAAAAAATCATTGCCAAAAGGTTCAAAGCGGTCTTAGATGTATATCTTAGTTCGTCTGGAGGTATGGTAAATAAAAGGAAGAGTTGTATTTATAGGTGGAATTGTTCAGATTCAACTCTGTAGGAGATTGATACTACCTTGGACTTCTCAGTTAATGTTGGCTAGAGGAATTTCAAATATTTCAGCATTCCAATTTCATTGAGGCTAACATTCAAGGAAGATTGGGAGGAAATTCTTCAGAAACTCAAAAATAAAATACAAGTCTGGGGAGAAATGTGGTTAAATCTAGCTGGAAAATCCACTCTCATCAAATCTATTTTATTAAGTTTTCCAATCTATATTTTCTTGAGGCTCCTAGCTTCAAAGAATATCCTCACTCAGATTGGAGCAATCCTTAGAAATTTTCTGTAGCAAGGTGGAAAAAATAGGGATCAAAATTTCCATTTGATTAAGTGAAATATTGTTTTTCTTCCAAAACAAATTGGAGGATTGGGGATAAAATATCCAATGTTCATGAATACTACCTTAGGCATAAAAATTGCATGGAAATTGATATCATATTCTAAAGAGTGGTGGAAGTTGGCCTTCTTAAAGAAATAACTCCATAAATCTAGACTTTTAAGGGAGGAGAATGTTCAATGGGAAGGTAGAGGATCAAATATTTGGAAACTCTACCGAGAAAAAACTCCCATCATAATTGAAAATTTGGGATGGTCAACAGGAAATGGAGTCAACATTCTCTCGAACTTGCTATAAATTGAGCTTAATGGAGCAGGTGCTCTGGTGGAATGGATGTGAAGCAAAGGTATAAAAATATTAAAATACATGTCATCTTGGGATGATACATAATCATGGTTAGAATGGAGCTTCCCAAGCCTTCTAACTCACTTAATTCCCCATTGGAACTCTCTGCATTCTCTTCTGAAAGGATTTCCCCATTTAACTCAATACTCAATAGACGTGTGCTTATGGAAGCCATGCAGGTCTCGGCGATACTCTGTGAGAGAATAATACAACCTTTTGTTGAAAAGGCTCCCCCACTCTTCCCCGTAAAAAATATTGAAAAGGATTTGGCATGCAGATACTATCTCAAAGGTAAATTTTCTATGTTAGGTGTTGATCCATGGGAAAGTTTTAACAACATAAAATATGAGAAGGTGAAACATACAAGGCCCCTCTTGTTGCGGTTTATAAAAAATTGATGAAGAAACAATACAAGACTTATTTCATGATTGCCCCTTTTCACTTGTTGTATGGAAATCAACATATGAGAAGGCCCATCATGCTAAATCCATTCATTATATTTGGAATGCAATGTTAGAATCATGGAAATGTAATGCCCCAATGGAAAAAATTAAATCATCATTGGCTTGACATGTATGGGTTGCACTGCCAAAATTTTTATGTTGAATGATTTGGCTCGAAATAGAGCAAGTAGTATTCAAATAAGGATCTCCATCTCATCTCAAAGTAGCTATCAAGGCTCAATGTATCCTTGTAAAATCAATCTCTACTAAGGGTATGAAAGTTTATGAACAAGAAGACTTGTCCCCAGAGGAAAAGAGTTGGCTCTAACTCTTAGTTCCAATTGATCATGTTTTTAGCTTCACATCATGGCCTAGGGGTCACAAATTCACTTGATTAAGGATGGGGGTTGAATATTTTCAAGTTTGGAAAGAAAGGATATCATATACAATTTTGTGCTTTGATGGGGCTTCCAAAGGGAATTTCAGGGTGTCAGGAGCATGGAGGAACAATTTCTATCCCCAAAGAACAAGAAGTGCATAACTTTGCATGGGGCCATGGAACTGCAAAAAATAATCAAGCATAATTCTAGGCACTTTGGAAGGGTTTGGATTTGTTAATTTTTTCATAAAGAAACATTTTTCTTTACTTTGATAGTTACATTTCTTTGCTAACATGTTAATTTGACCCCAAATAATTATACCATTGTACATATCTGTATTATTAACCATTAGAATATTAAACTATGCAGAAAGAACAATGCCATCATCATCATCATCTAAGAATTGGAAAGTAAAAGGATCAAAGGAAGAGAAGCATGAACACATAGAGACACCAGGATTGGTCCGAGACCAGGGAAAAACCCACAACAGGGAAAACCCTCAGAAATTATTCTTCTTAGATCATGATAAAATGATTCAACAATAAGAGTATAATGATCCATAGGTACATATATTTATGATTCATAAAAAAAATAGCATGCACATAATAAAACCATACCATACTTCTGCATGAAGGAAACGTAATCTGAGAACTGAAATGCACTGACACTAGTTGTAGAAAAATTATGAATACACATGATACTGAATAAGGACTTGTTGTACTATACAACACCCCCCCCATTTATTAATATAAATGGGGACCCTTTAAAAAACAAATATAATTTTAGAAGCATTATTTCTTTTTAGTGTTAAAGTTTTAAACTTTAGGAACAAAGGGTTTTTCTTTCCGCTTTAATTTCAAAATGCTTAGCACAAATTGCATATCTTACAAACCAAATAAAGTTAAAACATATATAAGATTTGCAAATTTAAAAATCATTTTAAACCTTTTTTGAGTTACATAAAATCCTCATTGAAACGATTAAAAATCCCTTAAAACTTATAAATCGCGTCACGCCTCCTTTAAATAAAAAAAATTATAACATTTCGAAAAGAGTTGTGATTATTCGAACCCGAAAAAACAATAAACAAACAACGAAATGTATCCATAAATACAATATAGTGCAAATGCTTTAAATCATTAAGCACATATCACATTTCGCAATAATTAACCAAATGGAAAGTTATATCCACTGTAATGAATTTCGATTTGCGATTTGCGCAGATCGCATTTCACAATTTCACCGGCGGCGAAAACATGTACTATTGGTATCTATTAAAATTTGTGATATGTGCTATAACATTTAATATTCAAGCGCTTGAAATAATCATTATTCAATCAATTCTCTATGAGATCTAATGACTTAGATCGTTATATTAGACATATTGCGTAAGGCTTGTAAGGGATTTGATAGAATGAGTTAAGGGTTATTAATGACATTCAATAGGTACATGATTCAAAATATTGATATCTTACTTGAAGCATGATTTAAATTTAAAAGCATCGGATTTTTATTTATTGTTTATTTAACTCTCTTCTCTGTCTTTTCTCACTCCTCATTTCAGATCTGAATTTACTCGTTTTTCTTGAATTCGGGAAACTGCCTAAGGAAGCAATATTAACAGGAATGTCAAGGAAAGACAAAGAAATTTCCCAAGCATGCACTGTTGAGACTACATACATGCCTCCATTATTCTCAGACACAACGTGCAACAAGGATTGTGGGAGTTCTTCATGGGAGGCAATGTACAACCTGTTTGAAGGAGAACAACAAAGAGTAATAGTGAAAGTGGCATCAGCGGATAAGGCAGTTTCATTAGAGTTGTCTTACTTTGTAGTTCCATGTTCTTTTCTCCATAGGATAGCAGCAAGGCCAAAGATCTTACCATACACTAATATGGTAAAATGGGTCATTGACAACCTCAACATTACAGACATTAAATTTAAGAACTCCAATTTGGAGAATATGGGGTCATTCACCACTTAGGATTTATGAACAATGTATCATTTTTCTACACATCAAGAGAATTATGATAAATCCTTCCTACAAATCTTTACAAAAAAGAATCCAGACCTCATGAAAGTGGTAAAAGGATGGAAAGAAGACCAAGGCAAGCTAAGCGAGCTAAACTTGGTATGTACCCTGTAGCACAATTACCCTCCCCTTATTGTTATGCAGCAGGAATGCTATGTAGACTATTTTATAGACATGATACCACTAAGTTCTCTAATGAGTGGGTTCCTTTAATTGACGCAATAGTAAATTCCTCTATTATAAATTGGGCGAACATTTTATCTGATAATTTGGCCAAAAATATCATGGATTACAGAAGCAAAAGAATCGTTTCCACTAGGACAATTCCCCCTTTCTATATGAGCGCATATATCATGGATGCCATATGTTTCTGTTCAATTTTTCCTATTATGGGATGGAAGTAGACAAGCCAAGAACCTAACTCGATTCACATTTATCATGGAGACCTTTGAGAATCTGAATTTCATTTACATTGCTACAAAATTTGTCATGGATTTATGTTCTGATGTGTAAGATTATCTTTAATGAGAAAGTTCCTAGATTTTCCAAAGAAACTAGTGTCAATATCTTACCTGTAGCCCGATGGTTTGGTGAGGAAAATTTTACTTATATCAGAGTTTTTGGGAGTCTGTCTTCTCCTCATGTCCTACCATACTACGTCCCAAATAAATTTTTGGCCAGAGAAATCGCATACCAAACCCTTACAAACTGTATAACTAAGCAACTCAGAGATTCCAAGAAAGCTATCTGGCCTACCTTCCCAGTATCGTGTGGCACTTTTTCCCTTTTTGACATAGGTCATGCAGCTAAAGAAATTTAAAATATTACTCCATTGAATCTGGCTTTAATACCAGGAAGACAATATGATCCAAATAATGTAGTTCAGAATTTCACCAATAGTCTTAAACTCATACCATTCATGCATGAAAAATATATGTTCGATGATTTATTTGAAGGTGTAGAGAAGTTTACAAATGTGTTAAACTTTGCATCCAATCAACTTAGTGTGGCATACCTTATGAATTTTCATCAATACAAAAACAAGAGGTTAGAAACAGTCCCATTGGAATTGTTACAAATGGAAGATGTCAAAAGACCAACCCCCAACATCAGTTTAGGTGATGAAGCTAAAGACATGTTAGAGGATGAATCACAAGAAAAATCAATTCAAGTTTCAGAGAATTCTCAACATCAATCTCAGAACTTAGATAATTCGGATAATGCATCTAAGAGAAAAAATGAAAGCCATGAAAAGATAATAGAAAATTTAATTAAAGAAATTGAGATTCAAATTGAAGGAGAAACTGGCATAGCTAAATCATCTTCTAAAGAAGTTTAGCATATTCAAAATACACCTGAGAAGAAATTGAAACCTCAAGTTCATAGTTTGAACATAGAATGGGAGAATTTTTCTAAATCACTGGAGACACCACCACCGAAGCCTAATGCTGAAGAATCGAAAAGTTTCCAAACGCCTGAGCCAACCCAGAATATAGCGGAAACTAAAATGCCACTACAACAAGTGCCAGAGAATCAGGAATAAGAAATCATCCCAGCCTACCCAACTCAAGAAATCATTTTGAAAATTGAGGAAATACCTCCATTAGATGTTTTCTACAACCCAAGCCACAAATTTGTATTCAAGAGAAGAAAGAGAAGAAGGATTGATGAATCAGTAACTGCCCTTGACAATGAATCAGTGGATGTAGTATGGAAGGACTCTCTTGCTAATACAACTGAACATCTCACTAAACTATCACAGTTTGCTGGTGCATATGCAACTGCTACAATTCACAAAGCAGAAGAAGTGAAACTTCTTCTCAAGCAAAAGGAAGACAAAGTTCAAGAATTGGAAAAACTACTAGAACAGGAAAAGTTTAATTCTAGTAATCAGATTGAGATGAAAATGTCACAATTCCAAAAGGACTTTGATAGATTAAAGTTGCAGCATCAAGTACAGATTTCAGAAAAGGAAACTCAGATAGAAGCAACTATGGATAAACTGAAAAATCAGCCTCAAACAGAGCAATTTATAAAAGAGGCACTGGAATGGAATGTAAAATTGAAGCAAAAACATGAAACCTTTTGCAACCAAATCTTAGTTACCAGTTCATATTGTGATACAAGAAATATTTTGATTCAACAAGTGGCTAGGAGTCTGAAAAGGTCGAAAAGAAAATTTTTGAGTTCATCCAATGGCAAGAGTCTGATACAGGAAAGAAAGCAGATCTCCCAAAAATTGATAAAGTTCACAAATATATTGTATTCAAATATTGGGAAATGCAGTTAAGACAAACAAAGAAGGAAACATCAAAGGCAACAAATCTGAAAAATGAAATCATCGAATCTGTTAATGGATAACTTCTAAATTTTGAACTTATCAAAGAATCTACAACTGAAGTGCTCCCAGAGCTTAAAACATTAGAAGAAAAGTGGAAGGAAAGCGTAGAGACACAGGAAGAAATTATTAAAAAATATAACTAAGTTTGATCAGGAAAATTACTATAATTTTCTGATGAAATCATATCATCAGTGCCTGACCCTACAATCATTAAATGATTCCACTAAGAAATCATTGCCAGCACTTTTGAATGCAGTGTTTAAAGGCCAAGTTAGATCTGGGATTACACATCCAGCTCAGCAAAAGCCGATGGTAGGTATTTTCCACCTCAGACATCAAATGGGAAAAGAAGATCAACCCACCTAAGTATGTTATATTTTCCTAGATTGTACTTTAAGTTTACTCATTACGAGGAAGGTTGTTTGAAACCTTCTCAAATTTTTATGTAATAATCTATTTTAAACATATTTAGTGTAGTATTTAAACCCTTCTCATGCATTTAGAGAAGAGTCCAGAAATTTGTCATAAAACATTTGCAAAGAATGCACTTATGTATGTTTGTAAATGCCTTGATGAATTAATGGAACAAATTATGTTTTCTTTTGATATTGAAGTTGTTTAACTGAAGTTGCACTATTGTACTCATTAAATTTATTTAACGTGAAGAGGACCAGAATACTACTATTAGTTTGAATGAGTAGAACCTTGTATATATGGTATTTATACACATTATATTAAGTTTTTCTTCTTGAATTGATAGTCATCTTTTATCTGTATTATATATGGAAGTTGTTATCATAAGTAAATGTTAAATGCACTTTTGTACTAATTATTTTTTATGGTTACTTATCTCATATATGATCAAACTTATGAATGCGATATATATTTCACAATTGTTTTGATTAAACTATTTTGTCAAAAGAATTATTTTTACATAATTTTCATCTCTTTCAACTTTTGAATAATCTTCATTACCAATTGTTGAAAGATATCTTTCTAGATCGCATTGAGGAATGAATACTCCTGGGTATATAGTAGAATATATATTTATTTAAATGCATATGATATATTAAATCATTATTCCATTTTCATATTATAAACAAACACACCCTCATCATCCTTATTGGGAAATTGGTCCCTTTACCCCTAGTCGGAGCCACTACACCAAATGGAAAAGGAATTTCTCTAAGGTCTGGATTGGGTGGTTTTCCCCCGTGTTGTTGCAACAGAATTTAGAGGCTTCAACAAGATTGTAGATACATATTTCAATGGAAAAAAATAGATCTGATCTACATATCAACGAATCTATAATACCAAAACAAGGATCTGATAGATCACCAAGTGGTATCATATCTAAAGTCCTAGATATGAATCCAAGAGACTGTCAACGAGTGTTCCAATGAAATTGTGACTAAAATACTTATGTTTGGAGGAATTGCGCAATCAACTAAAGGTGAATGAAATTATATGTGCCCAATCATTCTTTGAGCCTTGGCCTTAACACGCTAAACCCGCAGATTTGGGGCTCTGATCCGCTACCACAACACTTTGTGCCCATGGATCTGCTTCAAATCAGCCTGATTTGATCTCAGAAGCTAGGTTGCGCCCTTAAAAAGTTGTGCTAGTGACTTTGAATCCATGGTTGTGGACACAACACTCCCTGCTCATGGCTCTGCTCAGCAGGGCTGCTACCTTAGCTTTATCTTCCTGCGACTCTGCTTCAAAACACCAACACTCAATCATTTTATAATTTGTAAAATTAGAACACCAACAAACTCACACACTGTTTTCTCGAAAGAAAAATAAAATAAAAACTACTACATGGCTACCCTTAATCATGAAACACTCCAACGTAATTCAAACTCAGAGTCTTTTTAAAACAATGGATTTGGAGACTCAGAAAATGGGACAGCGTGACTCCTTTTCACGCAAAACCATCGCCTTCCGTATGCAATGACCGATTTTAATTTCTCTCAATTTCTAGAGATGGAGTTCATTTGTGGCAATCAAAATCTGATGTATGATCGACACACCAAGTTCACCATAACATTCATCTCAGTTTAGATTGCAGCATCCTCCTCTTGCCATATGTGACGTTGATCTTCACCTTCAATAGGATCTTCTGTCTTCTCAGTGGCATCAACTTCTCTGAAGAGGTGAAAGGGCAAGAAATTATACGGGAATAAGGACATATCCTGGCCATCCACAATTTAAAATCCTATCTGACACATTGTATTATTGAGGATTTATGCCCCGCGGGACAAATAAAATTCGAGTACGAATTCTTGACTTTTTTTCATTGACTATCGAATCCTGCACCTTTTAAGCAAATTCTGAATGTACGATTGATGGATAGATTTTGCAACATTACAACAACCTTGCGGAGAGGAAAAACGAATTGTGATATATTGACTTATCCATGTGCTCCCCGTTCCAATGGCTACTAAATTTGTTCGGTACAAGCCTCCCTGCATTGATGAAAGTCGAAAGACCAATAATATATTGGAGTAGGATGAATAACGAGCATTTTGTACTATTGAACAACAACAAGTGGAGTAGGACCTTCGAAGAAATACAAGTCACTCAGCCTGCGTCGTTTTTTGGCTGAAATAGTCCTAATGACGACGGGGTATGCCTCCACACACTCAGTTGCGGATCTATATGATTGTCTGTGCACGAACTGGAATTGCATGGTGCATTGTCGAAATCTAACTTCAATGGAACAATGAGATTACACAAATTTTTAACTAATCCTTTAGAATTGTTATTGTACAAAATGAAACTAATTACATATTGTACATGCTGAGTAACATTATGAACTTTTCAAACTTTTCACGTCCCAGTGCCTTTGTAAATATGTTTGCGATCTGCTCTGAAGTAGGACAATGTGTCAGATGAATAACTTTGGCCTCTATATAGTGTCGAATCAAGTGATATTTTGTGTTAATATGCTTGCTTCAATCATGAAACTTGGGATTTATTGGCCAACTAAATTGTAGAAGAGTTGTCAACGAGTAGTTGAGTTGAATCCTTTTGTTTCTCTTGCAAGTATTCAAGTATTCTGTGAAGCCAAATGATTTATTTTGTAGCTTGAGCTGATGCAACATATTTGGCTTCGGTGGTAGAATCAACAAGAACATATTGCTTGTGTGACCTCCAGCTTATGGCTTCTGATCCAAGACTCATGCAATAACCAGAAGTAGAGACTCCATTCTTCTTATCTCCATCAAAATCAGAATCTAAATAACCAGTGAGATGGAAATAGGAAACTTTGGAATATTTGATGTGTTATAAAACTAGCTCCAAAAATAGAAGAAATAGAGATCAACGCCTTAGAAATAAGCCACTTTGAGGGGGCAATCTCGTTTGAATGATACAAATGACAAAACCTCCTTCTATATATAGGAGTCCATGGGGTCACAATATAATCCTAGCCAACCTAACAATAATAATCTAAGGGCACAATTATAACAATATGGGGTTTACAGGGGTACAAAAATAACAATAAGGGGGTTACACTAACAAAAATAAGGACTGCACTAGTAATATAGGGACCTAATATGCCCCTCTCCTTAAAAAAAGTGTTGTCCTCAATGCTTGAGTAGCTCTGGATGCTTCTGTATAAAAGTTTCATCCTCCCATGTAGAATCTTCAGTGGGTAAGTTCTTCCACTTGATGAGATACTCTGAAATTGATTGATTTCATAGCTATCGAGTTCTTGTTTCCGTGACTGCTTTAGGTTCCAATATTATTTTTATTTCCTCATCAGGTTCTGGAAATATTGTTTGAACTGGAATTTTGTCACCTATAACCTTCTTTAAGCATGAAACATGGAAAAATGGATGCACTCGCGAAGAAGCATGAAGCTCCAATTTGTATGCCATAGTGCCAATGTTTTGTAACACCTTGTAAGGACCATAGTAATTTGGAAATAATTTATTATCCTTCTTAGCTTGCTTGACTGACATTATTTTGTATGGTTATAGCCGTAAAAATACGCAGTCTCCTACATAAAAAATTCTCTTGCTACGATGTTGATTTTTCTGTTGTTTCGTTCGATTTTGTGCCAAATTTAGGTTATCCTTCAAGCATTGGAGAACTTCTTGTTGATGCTCGATGTGATATTCCACTGCTTGAACCTTATAATTTTCTCTTAAAGATGATGTGATGGACGGTGGATGATATCCATAAAGTGCCTTAAATGGGGTCATTTTTGCTATAGTATGGAAGGAAGTGTTATACCACCATTTAGCTAGAGGTAACCACTTGACCCATTGTGTTTGCTTATCAGATACAAAACAACTAAGATATCCTTCCAAAGATTTATTCACTATCTTAGTTTGACCATCGGATTGAGAATGATAAGATGAGCTATGAGCTAGTTGAGTACCCAAACAAGAAAATAATTTCATCTAAATATTTCTAGTAAAAATGGGATCTTTGTCACTTACAATAATCTTTGGGTTTCCATGTATCTTTTGAATTGTTTCCATAAATGAAGTAGCAACTGAATTTTCTTTAAATGGATGAGATAATGCACAAATGTGTGCATACTTGGTAAGTCTATCAACTACCACCATGATGACACTCTTTCCTTCGGAATTAGGTAAACTTGTGATAAAATCCATTGGTATCTCCTCCCAACGTTGACTTGGAATGGATAAAGTTTGTAGAAGACCTGACGTCTTAATTGTCTCAACTTTATTTTGCTGGAAAACCAAACATTTTGCCACAAAATTTTGAATATCAGATTCAAGGCCATCCCAAAAAAATTATTTCTTCACCCTATGGTAAGTTTTTAAAAATCCTGAGTATCCTCCTAAAGGAGAAGTGTGCAATTCCAAAAGAATATTTTGTTTTAGTTGGGAATTATTACAAATATATAAGTGATATTTGTACCATAATGAACCACTTTTCCAACTAAATGTATGAGATGTACTAGGATCTTGCTGCAACTTTTGAATGAGTGTCCACACTTTTTTGTCCTTCTTCCATTCATCCCTTGCTTTGGTTATCCAATCTGGTTGGATAATAGAAATGGCACAAAGAAATGCGTCCACCTCTTCATTCTTTCTTGAGAGTGCATCTGCAAAAACATTTAGCTTCCCTTTTTTGTAGATGATTTCAAAGTCATAACCCAACATCTTTGTGACCCATTTTTTCTGCTCTTCTAAAGATAGTTTTTGTTCCAAAAAGTGTTTAAGACTATCATGATCAGTTTTTACCTTGAAGTGCCTTCCCATTAGGCAAGGTCGCCATTTATTTAGTGCATGTAGTATTGCCAACATTTCCTTCCAATAAATAGCTTTCTGTAAATATTTTCCTTTGATTGGATGACTTTCAAAATCAATGGGTCTTCCTTCTTGCATTAAAACAACACCAATTCCATTTCCTGAGGTGTCACATTCCATAATAAAGGTTTTTGTGAAGTCAGGCGTAGCTAAGACTAGTGCTCGACACATTTCCTATTTAACATGTTCAAAGGCTTTAGTTGCTTCAGGAGTCCATGAAAATGCATCTTTATTCAATAATGTTGTTAGAGGTGTTGCTATTCTTAACAAACTTGTGATAATACCATGTTAACTCGAGAAATCCTCGCAACTTCTTTATGGTTGTGGGGACTTTCGATTCCTTAATGGATTTATTTTTGTTAGGGTCTACCTTAACACCCTCGTGAGATACAGTATGACTCAAATATTCCACCTCTTGTACTCCAAAGAAACATTTGGAGGTTTTTGCATAAAATTGTTTCTCCTCCAATAGTTTGAGCACCTTGTCAACATGTTGAACATGATCCTTCCAAGACTTGCTCAAGATTATAATATCATCAAAAAATAATAACACAAATTTTCTAAGGAAGGGTTTGAAAATGGAATTCATCATCCCTTGAAATGTAGAAGGTGCATTGGTAAGGCCAACAGGCATGACCAAACATTCATAATGACCCTCATGAGTTTGAAATGATGTTTTTGGAATATCTTCAACCTTAATTGTAATTTGATGTTATCTTGAAAGAAGACCCAACTTGGTAAAATAAATTGCTCCATGTAATTCATCCAATAATTCATCAATCACGTGAATGTGAAATTCATCTTTAATAGTGAGCTTATTGAGCTCCCTATAATCCTGTGCGCCATGATCCATCCTTCTTGTGCACCAATACTACTGGAACATAGAAAGAACTTTGACTAGGTTGAATTATACTAGCCTCTAACATTTATGCAATCATGTGTTCAATTTCACTCTTTTGGACATAAGGATATTTGTAAGGCCTGATGTTTGGAGGAACACTTCCTGGAATTAAATGAATAGCATGATCATGATCAAAAATAGGTGGGAGTCCTTTGGGAGTTTCAAACACCTTGGAATGATTATCCAAGACCTTTTGGAGATCTGGAGAAATAGATTATTTTGATGTTGGAACTTCTAGTGAGCATAATTGTGAAATTATGCCTCATTGTTCTTTCTTCATAAGCTTTTTCATGACATTAGAGCTTATTATCTTTCCTGGCTTCCCTACGATACCCCGTAATTCGACTTCCTTTCCTTCCAAAAAACATGTCAAGACAAGTTCTTGAAAATTAAAAGCTACCATCCCCAAAGATTGTAACCATTGTACTCCTAGTACAACATCAGCACCTCCCATTGGAATGGAAAGCATTAGAATATTCAATACACATTCCCCCACGGTTAGCTCGATATTATGGCATTTTCTAGAGAAATTTATAGTTCCTCCATTTGCAACCATCACTTGACATTATGGTGCTAGATATAGGAAGTAATTAAATTCCTTGGCTACCTTATAATGAATAAAATTATGGGTACTACTCGAATAAATCAACGTTATTACCTTTTTATTCTTGATGTGTCCTTCTATCTTGAGAGTTTGAGGAGTGGTAATTCCTACCAATGCATTACATGATATGTTCAGACTCATTTCTTCTTTCTTTGTGGTAGGTTCCTGGTTTATATCCCCTTCTTTTGAAGTTTATTGTTCATTTTCTTCCTCCTCTTCACAATCTATGTAAAATAATTTCTTCTCAGCACACTTATGACCTTTAGTGTATTTGCTATCACAATTTTAGAAAATACCTTTTGCTCTTTTTTCTTCCAATTGTTTGGTGTCAGCCTTGTAGGTTGTGGAAGTCTAGGAGCAACAACACTTCCATCTTTATAGATGTGAGTGGTAGGCTTCCTTGTCGCCATAATTTTACATTCAAATTTTCTTGCCAACCTGAATGCCTTCTCCAATGAATCAGGTTCCCAAGGGTGAACCTCATGTTGGATGTTATCCTTTAAATTTCCCATGAAGACATCAATCCTGTGTTCCTCTGGAATATCAGTTACCCTTATATTCAATTTTTGGAAGTGTTACACTTTATTTTGTCACCATGACATTTGATTGTCTATATAGGTTCATCACTACCTATATTATGCTCCCTTAGATGTCAAAAACCCTAATGTTCCTAAACCAATTCTTGGAATTGGAGAAAAGCTCATTAAAACCCTAAAAAATCTAACTCCGCACTTTTTCTAGCTCTTTCCTGCGGATCTGCAGATACTTGTTCTATAGCCTGCGGCACATCCCACGTGTTCTGCTTATAGAACCTGCGGACCCCCATAAATAGTCAAATAAAGGAAAAAGTAAGTTCTAGAAGCCCAGCTGGACGAATATTCTCCCAACTGGAAGCTTCTAGAGGCATGATTAGTTCGAGCTTTATCCCTCCACTCATGGAGCTCTATCCTTTCACTCATGGATTTTATCCCTTGGTATATGGATCTCAAATCCCTTCATGAGAGGAATCCATACCCCTCTTCATGGAACTGAAACTACTTCCATTTCCCTATAAATTTAGCTCATTTTTCAGTCTCAAGGGTAGACACATATGTGGTAATTGCTGAAGAAATTCATAAGATAGCATACTCTCTATACTAGTAAATTTTGGTATGAGAATTATCACACACTCATGTCCATAACTTCATGCTAGTTCAGAGAGGAGAAGGCTTGTCAATCTGAAGGAGGAATGATTGTTCAAGACCCTGGGAGGAACTTGTGCAACATCAAGGTGACAGGTTGTAAAGTTACTCTTTTCATACAAGATAATACATATGTACATCCTTTTCTCATTGAGTTTTTCTTGTGTCTATTTGAATAATTCAACACTTGGATTCCTTGATCACTGAGTTAGATTAGCTGTTCTCAATTATTATATGTTGCAGGTGCTTTTAATTCTTTTCGCTGTCTTTGATTGCATGTTCTCATTACTGAAGAAGCCTCTTTGGAGCGACTGGATAAAAGGCTGCACTGAACATCGAATTTCAAGGTATGAGCATGTCCTCTTTCTTTTTTTATACTAATTTTGAATTGCAAATGATCTAGAGAAAACGATTTACAAAATGGATGTTTGTTTCTAGCTATCCATAGGATACTAGGGAGACCGCTCTTGTCCGCGAGAGGGATTTATCCGCATAACAAAATGGCGAATTCGCTGGGGAATAGAACTTAGTTTTTCTTTTTATTTTTTAGTTTTAATTTTAGTAGTCTTCTGATTTTTATTAGTCTAAAAACTGGGTTGGGTAGATAACTTATCAGAATCCCTGAAAATAAAATCTGAATTTTTATTTTTTCTGTATTTTTCCTGGCCTCCGCGGTTTTTATTTAAAGACAGTGAGGTAGCCTCCGCAGTTTTTAGTTCAGAACAGTGCGATACTGCACAGTTCTCCATTGGAACCTGTGAACCTATGGAATTTTTTTGAAAAATTAATAATTCTCTTTTTAGGAGCCAGATTACTAGGTTCTCTGTGTTTTCCCCAACATGACTTAACTGCCAATATCTTATGTGTGAGTTTCTTTCAGCAATTTTTGAGTTTGAGTGATTTTTCATCTGATTTGCATTTTATGTGTGAGAGTTTGCCCTAATTTCTTGTTGCTCCATATTAGAAACCTTCATATACCTTAGCTTACTGGTATGCTGTTATTTTCTTGTTGAGCCATTGGACTTGTTGCAAACTTTTCTTTTATGAAAATTGAGTTTCGTTTTCATTTGCAAATTTAGAAGAGTCTTAAGCTTACTAAGGCCTGAATTTCACATTAAACCATTTGTTGGATGTTTTCGTTTTTGCTTGATAGAAATTCTTCTTGGTTCGATCACAAACTAACAAAAAACATCCTCAAACTTTCTAGATAGAGTTCAAAATTAGAGTTTTTTCTTTTGGTTTTAAATTTTATGTTTTTAGGAGTTTTAGATATAGTTTTCTTTTTGGAGAATGGTTTGTTTAATGATTTGTAGTTTATGATTTGATTGATAAAGGATTTCATTTTGAATGAGTAATTGATCATTTTATGAAATTGAGTTCTCAAAGAAATCATCTTCTTTTCAAAGATTTTTGTTTATCAAAGAAAGAATTGATGCTTTAGAAAATTGTTAAATCTCTCAAATATTTCCCTTAAATAAGTTTCATTGAAAAGAAAAGAGTTTCACTTTCATATAGATGCATTTAGCTTATTTTTGAGTCGGGTCATAAAACATCATTGAAGTTTCACTTCCATACCTTCTATCTTAAGAAACAACAAAATTAAAAAAAACGCTTTAATAAAATTAATCTAGATATTTTTTACATTTTCTAGGGCTCTTTTCCACCAACGTAGCTTAGGGTGGTGTCTTGGAATAGGTTGTAGTTAACATTCCAAGACAGTTCAAACAAACAAGTAGAAATCCTATGGTAGGAAAAATCCAATTGTAGCATTTGTGCACTGGGAAGCTCTTCTTAAAAGAGTCAAGCACGAGATCATGTCCGAACCAGTGAGGTAATCGTACCTATCTCATTGGGAAAGATAGTAGATGTGCGCATATTAAAAATGGTAAACCTCGAATAGACCATTGTCGAGGAGCCCGGGGTTACTTGTTGGTAAAAATTGGATTATATCAAGGAGCCTTCAAGGGGATTGAACTAGTTACTCTGCCCTTGCGTTTATATCGGATCGTAGACTGTTCCCCCAGGTACATTTGTTCCCATTGGTAACCTTAGTGACTATAAACTTTAGGATTCTTTCCGAAGGTGACGGTGGAGGGAAGGTCCCACTATACCTAGAGAAGACGTTGACTAGACTCACTTGGACTTTCTGGAGGGTTCTCTTCACTTCGAGATGGTTTAAATGGAGAAAATTGCACCAGACTGTTTCATTAAGCAGGTTTTCGGGGTAACTGTTCCAACCGCCATTTCTGCATTAAAATTTTATGACGTTGGATTTCATCACCAACTAGTGTTTTTAGTGTGGGAATCTACTGTTTGTGAGTGGATTGATCTCTTAGATTTTCTAGACGTGTGATCAATTTGATTGTTTCCTTATATACTTTAGGACATTTTGTTGAAATTTTCTTTGATTTCGTGTGTTAAATTTTTTAATCGTGGCTGAATTACCTAGACCATGTAGAATGCAGGGGAAACCCTTGAGTACACACCAAGCCAGTTAGAAAAACTTAAATTTGAGAAAGGACAAACATTAGGGACTAGATCAACTGAACACGAAGAAATATCAATAATTATTCATCGTGAATACGAATTAGATCAACCTCAAACAACAGAGAGTACTCCAAGAAGAGTTTCAATTTCTGAACTAGCTGAACTTATTTCTACAATTAGTGAATTATCAGCTACTGAACCTGAAATTTCTGAACCAGAAACTGAACCTGCTATGTCTGAGCCTGATTCCGAGTTTGTCACTCCAACCCCTCATCGTCCTGATTCACCCAGAGTGAAGTATCATATCACTGAAAATCTTCCTCCTGGTCTCATTAGTATTGAAGAATTTACTAACACTGAGGAAGAAGTTGTTCTTCCTTCACATCAAGACTCTTTAGATCTTAGGCCAAGTGAATCAATTTACGATAGCCCTTTCAAACAAGATCCTTGGTATTCTTAGTTGACAAACTTTCTACATGATACTGGTCTAAACTATTTGCCACCCCAAATTCCTTTTTACGCCATACAAAGAGGTTACAGACCTCCATTAAACATGTCTGGTGATTCATCCATGTTTTCTGCATCACCAGAATCATATTTTTATGGTGGTCCGTCTGTTCCTGCGGGATACCAGTCGCTTTCTGGTACTTTCTCAGGAGCAACTCCTTATCTTGTCAAACATATACCATCATCTGGTTCAAATGAATCACATACCAAAAATTTGAGTGCGGAATACATTTACATGATGTCTGGACATATTCCTAACCCTGACCCTCAAGGTAGTAATTTACTGCCTGGGGGGCAGCCTCAATGACAGTACATACCTCAAGGATCATATCAACCTCAAGGACAGTACAAACCTCAAGGCTAGTACATACCTCAAGGACAATATCAACCTCAAGGGCAGTACCCAACTTAAGGTCCACAATCTCTTCAAGGATAGTACCTTGTACCAGGGAAACCGTCTTTCCAGGGACAACAACCTCCTTTAGGGCCAAAGTTCTACCTGGAACAATAATTGTTTCAAGGAGGTGAGAATTATCCAACTGATTATCAAACATATATTGCAAATTATCAACTTGGTTACGGTCCATCTTATGCAACACAACCTTTAATGGGACCTTCATATCCTGGAGTAAACACGGTGTGGGATCCATCCCAAGTTCAACAGAATTTTCAACCTAATGTGTAAGTACCCTATTATCAACCTGGTCAGCCAATTGGTTATAGTCAAATCCAACAACCTGTCCAACCTACAATTCAAGTATCTACACCTGGTACAATTCAACAGCCTGGTCTGAGTACACCTAGAACTCCAACTCAAACTGTTGCACCAACTTCTGTTCAAACTACCACACCTATTCCTGGAGTTTATACAGCCCCTATTTCTATAGCCCCTCAAGTATCACAAAAAATCCCTGTAGTTTCTGCACCACAACCTAGACCCACAGTTCAGACTACTGTTCAGATGCCTACGGGACCACTTGTTACAAGTACAATTGTAACAAGCCAACCTCAGTTTGTTTATCAACCATATCAAGGGCAGTATCAATATGGGCTTGTAGCACAAAATCCAGTATACCAACATCAACCGTACCCTGGTTACACGTATCAGATACCAGCTCAACCCTAATATGGTTCGGCTAATCTTGGTTATCCGAGAGGTATTCCAATCCCAAATTCATAGGCTATTCCAGGATATTTTGGATATCCTCCTCCTGGTACTGGTATAGTTCCGCAAGGTTATCAATTTGCTCAGCAGGACCCTAACGGTTGGTTTCCATTCATTGCAACTTTGGATTTACCTGATTTGTCATGCCCAACGAATGATCCAATCTATTATCTTACGTATTGGCTGCCAATGCCAAATAAGTTTCCTAGTGATATTCCTAAATTTTAAGGAAAATCAAGAGAGGACCCCTCAAACCATGTCAATACTTACCACTTCTAGTGCGCATCCAACTGTTAGGTCCCTATATTACTAGTATAGTCCCTTATTATTGTTAGTGTAACCCCCTTATTGTTATTATTGTACCCCTGTAACCCCCATATTGTCATTATTGTGCCCTTAAATTATTATTGTTAGGTCGGCTAGGATTACATTCTGGCCCCACTAGGATTACATTGTGGCCCCATGGACTCCTATATATAGAAAGGAGGTTTTGTAATTTGTATCATCCAAAAATTGTTCATTCATGTAATGTATTGGAGGTTTCCCCCTCGAAATGGCTTATTTCTAAGGTGTTTATATCTTCTTTCTTCTATTTTTGGAGCTGGTTTCACAACATTTGGTATCGAAGCTTTGGATTCTAGGGTTTCGCTGCTCCAAACATGTCATCGTGGCATTTTCACTATAACTTTTTTTCTATGAAGGTTTAGTAGCTGAAAATTTTATAGTGCAAAGCCACAATCCTGAGGAACATCATTACACAATTTCAGAGCTTGGTTCGCAATATTTTAAAAGATATGATCTGTGGAAGTTAGGGATTTTGGCAGGCTCCTGAATTTCACTTAAAAAGTCCATCCCGGAATTTTCACTATAAAAATTTTATACAAAGTTTCAGAAGCTGAAAGTTTTAGAGTGAGAACCCGAAATTCTAAAGAAAATCATCGCAAAATTTTAGAGCTTTTTTCGCAATATTTTCGGAGATATGATCTGTGGAAGTTAGGTCGTTTTCAGGCTCCTGAATTTCATCTCAAAGAGGCGATCATGGGAAAATATTCATAACTCTCTCTTTGAGCATCAGATTGGAATTATATAAAAGTGACTATAAGTACATAGATTTTAGTTTCCTTTCTATACATTTCAGAGCCAAAGGAGAAAACAGTGACACTTGGAAAGTCGTACAAGTTTTCTCTACTGAACCAATCCATAGTTAGGTCATTGTGGGAGATTTGACATAACTTTTCCTTGAAGAATCTGTTGGGAAAAATACTAAGAGGGGGGGGGGGTGAATCAGTATTTAGGGCATACTCAAAAATTTTCACTTTTTCTTACTTCTAAAACCCATACGCTACTTTCCTGATACATACTCGCGTATATACACGAATACCCTTTATGAAACTCGCGTATACACAGAGATCTAATTATGCCATTAATTATTCACATATATAATTCCATCATTCATTCAAAACATGTGCAGTAAGAACAGAATAAACCATCACACATAAGCATCACACATGAACACCAGGATTTTAGGTGGAAACCCAAGCTCTGGAGAAAACCACCGCCGTTGTCTTTGCACCGCTGCCATTGCTCAGCCTTCAATATTTTATTATAAAGAAAACATCTTACAACATATGTGCTGGCGCAGCCTCCTACCAGCATGCAGGCACCCACCTGCGCTCGTTTACCAGCCTCTCCTGGAAGGGAGCTACGACCCCCTGCTCTCGTTTACCAGCCTCACCTGGAAGGGAGCTACAACCCCCTGATCTTAGCACCAGCCTCTGCTGGCAAAAAGCTTCTACTTTCAGACTGAAGGCTTAAACCCTCAAATCCACTGCAGACCACGTTTCATCAATTTTCAAACTGGATCCAACAGCTCCAACACAACCCTTCACTCTTGAACAAACATACTTTGCCCAATGCTACAAATAGAACAGTGAACCCACTGTAACCAGAATATCAGAGTTAACCCAGACCTCAGAATAGACATTCAGAAACACTTTCAACTTTGAGACCCCATTAATTCAGATTCCATACGCACTTTTAGTATAACAGACCCGCGTATGTACGCGTGTTTCATAAGACAAACCCGTGTATACTTCAGTAATTTTTTCAAATAAATTCTAACTGCACATACGCGCCTTTCCCTGAACAGAGCCGCGTATACACGCGCTTTTCACGAAACCAACCTGCGTATGGATCTCCAAAAGATAAACTTTGCACAACAGATCAGATCTATGAACTTACCCAGATTTCTTCGACTTCTTCAACTGATTTGCGCCAGGTCTTCATCACTTCTTTTCAGATCATCTAAGAGATTCACCATTTCAAGATCTAGAGATCTTGAAACTTCATTATGTTCATAGATGCATCATAGATTCAGGTCTATCAATTAAGAGCAGAATTTAACCATGCAGATATACTCCAGAGTGAAGTATTCATTAAAGCCCAGACACATGCACACATTACACAATGATCTTCTTCTCCTTATATAGATTAGCCTTTTTCAATACCATGAGTCAAAACCACTCAACCTCCGATGGTATTCCTGGACAGGATCAATTAGATAATCCAGCGCTCAATAGAATGGGCCAATACCATGGTAATGCCCCTTGGTATCATAATTTTAGAGCGCAAAAGGGCATACGCGACTTGGAGCATTCGCTTCCGCGTATATACGCAACTTCGCCTCATAAAAACTGTGTATATGCTAACCCTGAATGTATACGCGGGTTCCCTTCACAACAGTAGCGTATACATTGTATGTATACGTGGTTTTCCTTCACAAAAGTAGCGTATACATTGTGACATATTATATTTATCATTTTTCTGGTACTTACTGGAATTCTTTTATCTGTCACATCTGAACTGATCTGTAGATACATCATTCTTACATCTTTGACACATAGGTTGCTTATCATAGGCAACTCATCAAGTAGGCTTCCATCAAGAACATCTTCATCAAGTAGGTTGCCATCAAGGACAACACATTGCATTATATAGCCAACAATCTCATTTCACCAAGTTTCCATCAACTTTATCAAGTGGGTTGCCATCAAGGACAACACTCTGCATCATATTGCCAACAATCTCCCCCTTTGGACTTGATGGCAACCACGATGGTGTTTGATCACCACAAGAGATAGATACATTAAGCATCATGATATTCTTCCCTTATTCAAACACCATGTCACTCTCCCCCTTTGACATCAAGGGCAAAGGGCGGATCAAAACCAAGACAAGGTTTTGCTTCCCATGCAGATTTGATGTGTATTGAAGTTACCATGCTCCCCCTGAGTTCACGCTATATTTTCAATGAAGTACATGACTCTATGACTTTTCCTATCACCAAGGACTCATACATACATCAAATATCCAACCAAGTGGATTTACATATGAAACTCAAATACCCAACCAAGTGGGTTTACACATTTTGACTCAACTACCCAACCAAGTGGGTTTACAAATTTGACAAGTCCTTACATGACTGAATATTACAATTTTACATCATGGGTCTCAACATGACCTTTTCATCAAATTAAAAATATGAATTTTCATGAACAATACCAGAAAGACATCAAGAGAGATCATATATCAGAACCATCATAATGCCAACAATGCATTATACTAGGGCTCCCCCTAAAAATGTGCATCCAATGCATCCTTTCCATATGGCCAAGGCTCCTCCTTAACTTGTGCAACCTGAACACCTTCAACGGCAAGTCGTCAGCAACAAACTCTGCATGATCTGTCCATATCTCTGAATCATAAGACTTCCATCTCATCCAACAGATACTCTTCATCAAGTAACAATCCGGGCTCATCCATGATTTTCAACATAAGAAACCAAGTATCATTTCATCATTATTTAGAACTGAGAAAATAAGTTGATACGGAGTCAATAATACAGTTATTAACAGTAAGACTGATGCTCCCCCTGAACCTCTGCTCCAGATCTTTAGCTATCATATAAATTCTCTTATAATCAATGCATACACGACTGTGTCTGCTGAAACTCGCATGTATACGCGACTTTTGTCCATCTAACCCGCGTATGGAAAGTGAAGCATAGAAATTTTCACATTCCTTCATCTCCCCCTGAACTTGTCCTTCCTGTACCTGTCTTCTTCATATCAGATGTTCTGTCAGAAATACATATAACCAGAATAATCAAATCAACCATGAGAATCATCATACATTGCTCCCCCCGTGATGATACATCCCCATTGTATCTCACATTACTTCGCATCATTCGAGAAGTAAGTGTTGAGCCTCAAATTTGTGCTTTCTCTTCACCTCATTTTACCTGGCTTTGAATCTTTAGCACTTCCTTGTGAACTAGATTCTCCTTTAACAGTTTCATGAAAACCAAGACCAAGTTTAATAGCAGGAGATCTTTGATTACTAAGAATATTGTCTAGAATCTTAGTACTATCTTGAAATCTCAAGAGTTTATCCTTTTCTTCTAATTTACCTGTGAGAATGTTTACCTCAACTTCCAATTTTTGGCATTGCTTCTTCATACTTTCTTTAACCCTTTTTCCTTCTTCAATTTGATCATTCAATTTTAGAATTTCTTCCTTCAACCAATTTTCGTTTTCTTCACATGTTTGTAGCAGCTCTTCATTCTTCTTATTTGATTTTTCTAGATCTTCTTTGAGAGAGATAATTTCTGCTTCAAGTCCTTCCTTTTCAAATGATAGGGGTTCTTCATTCTTCTTATTCGATGCTTCGAGATCTTCTTTCAGAGAGATGATTTCTGCTTCAAGTACTTCATTCCTTTTGTTTGATTTTTCCATATCTTCATTTAGATCGTTGATTTCTACTTCAAGTCTTTTATTTCGATTGCTTCCATAATTGTACAACCTTTGATACTTGTCTACCTGTCCATTCAGTATTTCTATCTGTCCTTTCATTTGAGAGATCATCTCTTTGTAGATAGTTTCTTGCTTATTAGATGATCTTTGTAGTTCTTCAACTTTAATCTTAAGAGCTTCTTCTAGATCCATAACATTCCTTTCACTATCTTCACTATTACATGCACAAGAAGGTGAATCACAAGAAAAACAATCGGTACTTGTTTTATCTTCTTCATTTTCTGTTGCACATGTTTTTGAGATATCTCCTTTCCTTGAGTAGCCTTCTTCTTTTGCTTCTTTGCCATGAGCACTAGCAGATCTTGGTCAGAATCTTCTTCATCTTCACTTGACATTTCATCATTATCTTCATTTGCATAATAACTCTTTCCCTTTTCAAATTGTTTCCCTTTATCATGATTTTCTTTATAAGGAAATTTAGCAGCATAATGACCAACTCTTCCACAACCAAAACATTTGAAGGGGAGCTTACCTTTGAATCTTCCAGTTCCGAGTTGGAGTTTTCTCACAAAATCTGCTTCTTCTTCTTCTGATATATAATTTGATTCCTTGACATCTTTCTTTTCTTTTCCTTTTGCACATGCCTTAAAAGCAGCTTCTTTAATTTGGGAAGGACCTCCTTGTCTCATTTCATAAGCAGTTAGGATACCATGCAATTGAACAATAGTAAGAGTTTGCAGATCTTGCCTTTCTTCAATAGCTGCTACTTTTGACTCAAATTTTGAAGTCAAAGATCTTAAGACTTTTTCAACCAGAGTAGTATCAGTTATGGTTTCACCCAAACTTCTCATACGATTTACAATATCATCTAGACGTAAAAAGAAATTGGCAATACTCTCATCACTATGCATCTTCAAATTTTCATATTCAATTCTGAGGATTTGGAGTTTGGCACTTTTTACCTTTGTATCTCCTTCATAGCTTAGGATGATTTTGTCCCATATTTCTTTTGCTGAATTTAGCTGCATCACTTTAGCAAATTCTGGTTCAGACATGCTTCCTAACAAGACATTGACTACCTTGGCATTGATTTCATACTTCTTCCTTTCTGTTGCATCAGAGGGAATACTTGCCGGATATTGATAAACTTCTTCCACGATTGCCCATACTTCTGCACCAAGGCTTTGCATATATGCTTTTGTTCGTATCTTCTAGAATAACAGATTATCTCCATTGAATAGAGGTGGCCTTATAGACATTACTCCTTCGTGACTTCCCATTGCGACGGATCTCCTTCAAGCGATCAAGCTTCTACAGAACGACCTGCGCCGATACCAATTGTTGGGAAAAATACTGAGAGGGGGGGGTGAATCAGTATTTAGGCATTACTCTAGTATTTTTACTTTTCCACTCTCTAAAACCCATACGCTACTTTGATGAAGCCAACTAGCATATACAGGCAGATATCCTTCATAAAACTCGCGTATACAAAGAGATCTAATTATGCCAATAATTCTTCACTTATATCATTCCATCATTCATTCATTAGATGTTCAATAAAAAGTAAACATGTGCAGTAAGAACAGAATAAATCATCACACATAAGCAACACACATGAACACCAGGATTTTTAGATGGAAACCCAAGTCGGGAGAAAACCACTGCAGCCGTTGTCTCAGCCTTCAATATTTTATTATAGAGAAAACATATTACAACAATGTACTGGTGCAGACTCATACCAGCACGCAGGCACCCACCTATGCTCGTTTACCAGTCTCTCCTGGAAGGGAGCTCTGACCCCCTGATCTCGTTTACCAGCCTTACCTGGAAGGGAGCTACAACCCCCTGGCTGAAGGCTACAACCCTCAGCACCTCTATGGACCACGTTTCATCAATTCACACTGGATCCAATCCATACAATTAAGCTCAAGGAACATTCATCAATGCAACAAATTTCTCTATAGCAGCATAATCAATATTCGAACTACCCAGATCAACATTGACAGATAACAGTATACATCAAAAATAGATATCAGCAAGAGAACAGAACAGATCAAACATCTCACAACTTCAGCAAACCCTAGTTTATCATGCACGCTTTCCTTTCACTGATCCTGCGTACATACGTGCCTTCATGCATATAAACTCGGGTATACCTCTGCACATACTTCCGAAAACCCTAACTAGACATATGCCCTTTTCCTTCATCAGATCCGCGTATACACGCGCTTTTACCGAAACGAACCAGCGTATACTTCTTCAGACATTTCAGCACAATTCTTCAGAACAGATGCATAGCTCAGATATTACCCTTTACTTCAGAAACATGTTCGCCTCATCTCAGATCAGAACATTCCATAAACAGATATAGAAGATACAAATACATTTCAGATCTAGATTCACTTCTTCATCATTTTCTTCATAGGTGCATCACAAATTCAGATCATCAAACTGTTACCCTTTCCATACATATATACTTCATAATGAAGTACTCATTCAAACCTAGACCCTGCACTCACTTTGCACAATGATTTTCTTCTCCTTATATAGGTTTACCCTTTTTCAATACCATGAGCCAAAACCACATTATTTCCAATGGTATTCCTAGACGGGATCAAATAGATAATCCAGCACTCAATACAATGGGTCAATACCATGGTAAAGCCCCTTGGTATCATACTTTTAGAGCGCAAAAGGGCATACGCGACTTTTAGCGTTCTTTTCCGCGTGTATACGCAACTTAGCCTCATAAAAGATGCGTATATGCTAACCCTGAATGTATACGCGGGTTCCCTTCACAAAAGTAGAGTATATACGCGGGTTTCCTTCACAAAAGTAGCGTATACATTGTGACATATTATATTTATCATTTTTCTGGCACTTACTGGAATTCTTTTCTCTGCCACATCTAAACTGATCTGAAGATACATCATTCTTACATCTTTAGCACATAGGTTGCTTATCATAGGCAACTCATCGAGTAGATTTCCATCAAGGACAACTTCATCAAGTAGGTTGCCATCATCTTCATCAAGTGGGTTGCCATCAAGGACAACACTTCTGCATCATATTGCCAACAAGCCACATCCATCCATTCTACTTCAAAATCACAAGAAACAAAACAAATTAAATAAATCTAATAGAAGTTAGAAAAAAAATAAAAAAATATCACCAAAGTCAATCCCTCTACCCAGGAATAACCCTTTGCTACTAATCGAGTGTTATATTTCTCCATTCATCCTTATACATTCAACTTCTTCTTAAACACCCATTTTATACCAATGTCATTTATTTTAGTTGGAAAATCCACTAGATGCCAAACCTCATTCTTGTCAAAGGTTGTTATTTCTTCAACCACGGCATTTTTCTAGAGTTTCCCATCCTTTAAATCCACTACCTCCCTAATAGTTCTAGGATCATCATCAATAATAAAAAAATAAAAATTTAAATGGAAATAAGGTGGAGTATTCCTTTATAGCTACCTTTCTTTTCTGAATTGATCTCCTCAATACCAGACTATATGGTACTTCTTCATCTTTGTGTTCTTTTATAGAGCCTAATTCATCATCCTTAAATTCAAAAACTATATTTTATAGTTATTTCTCCCTTGGTAGGACTTCTTGTTTGACATCTTTGATTTCTCTAAATACCACATATATACTATACAAAACCTTCTAAATTTCTAGGTTCCAAAGCGTATAACATTTCCGACTATCTTTATATCCAATAAAGATAAACTTTTCAAATTTCTTATCTACCTTTCTCCTATTCTCCTTTGGAAGTGTACATAGACATCATAGCCAAAATACCATGAGATTTTTAAAAGAGGGTTTCTTCCTAGTCCATATCTCATGTGGAGTCTAGTCATCCAATGGTCATGAGGGTGATCTATTTACCAGGTAGCACACAATATCTACTTCCTCTACCCAAAATTCTTGTCCTAACTTGGAAACACTAAGCATGCTCCTTTATTTCACCATTAATGTGCTATTCATCCTTTTTTCAACTCCATTCTGTTGAGGTGTGTATGGATTAGTATTTTTGCTTGCTATACCACACATTACATAATTTCCACATAATTATCCACCATTATTTGTCCTCAATCCCGTAATTTTATTCTTCATTTGATTTTCCACAAAAGCCTTAAACTCTTTGAAATTTTCAAAGGCTTAAAATTTATTTTTGAGGAGATAGATCCATGTATACCTCGATAAGTCATATATAAATGAGACATAATACACATATTTTCCCAATGATGGAACCAATATGGATTCAAACACATGATTGTGCACCAATTGTAATATTCCCTTTAATATCACAGCACTAAGGGAGAATATTAATTTATTCTACTTCCTATATAAAAAATGTTCACAAAAATAAAATTCAAGAGAGAAATTAGACATACCTTCTACCATACCATTACCATTTAGTTCTCAAATTCCCTTCTCTCCAATATGTCCCAATATATTATGCCACATCATATTATTTTATCCCTAGATTGTAAGAGTTTTTCCTCCTTCTTATCCACTCTAAAAAACAATAGAATTGTTGGTCCCATCACCAACAATTATTCCTAACAACTTATACATATTTCCAATCTTAACTCCCCTTACAAATACCATTTATCTTCAAACCGTCCTGCAAGTATTCATTTCCAAACATTATTTAGACACCTGAAGCACTCATCTTGTTTAGCAGAATAAAATTTATGGATAATATTGGGATGTATAGAACACAACATGGTGTTCTAATCATTCCACTTGTGAACTTCAAATTGACTCTTCTTCATCCTATGATTATAGTTTCTCATCCATCTCCTAAGAAAACATCACCACCATCATAGCTTCCATACTCAAAGAACCACTCCTTATGAGGAGTCATAAGAAATGACATGTTTTAGTTAACTAACCATGAATGATGATCTACATGAGTACTTGAAGAAGAAAAATACACATAACCTCCTACGTTTTAGGATGTATTTTTCTTCTATGGAAGGAGTATCATCGAATCTCTTCCCTTTCTCAGAAATTTTGGATTTATAGTCTTTCTTGTAATGTTATTTTCTACATCTCCAGCATGACTTTATGAACTAACGAAGAGATTTATATATCCCTCTAGATTTAGATCTCCCACTTGAGGTCTTATTTATATTTTTATTTTGGGAGTGTCCTATTAAATAAAAGGCATATGTGTTTTGAATTTCTATATTTTTCTGTCTCATCTCCTTCGATAACAAGGATGATAATATATCACTGAAACTCATACTATTTGAATTATACCTATGGAAAAAACTAAACTATCCCACAAGTTAGGTAAAAAACAAAACAAAATTATTCACTTGTCTTCATATTAAATATTAACATAAATAAATAAAATTTGACTTACTATAATATTGAAGGAATTCATATGCTCTGTCATTGAGTCTCCATCCTTCATCCTTAGTTTATACATTTTTTTTTCCATATAAACAATTTTTTCCCGAGGGACATAAATTGATACAAATTCCTCGACCTATTCCACAATGTATTCATTATAACTTCCTAAAACATTAAATAATACCAAATTTAAGGGACACAATTTTATTGTGCTCTTTTATTTTAGATACAAATTGATCCAATCCTCTTTCAACATCCCTGTTGGTGCATTGTTGGCACCCACAAAAATCCACTAATCTTTGTACACCAATAAATTTTCCATTTTGATCTTCCATAAACTCTTTCCATTGAAGTTATTGATCTCTAGCTTTGAATTTTTCACCATTTCCTTTCACCACAATAATCGATTCCACAAATATCCCTCTACCACGAACTTGAGAAAAAATAAAAATCCTTAGCCACAAAGGCATTCCCTTAAATTCAAAACTACTCTAGTACCAAATGTAGGTTTTAACCCTGTACAATTAATTTATAAAAATATATTCTTAATAAAATAGAAGAGATATAATGAAAAACACTCACATTAACACAAATGTTTTATCTTAGAAACCCAAAACAAGAAACATGTTATATTTTTCAATATATTCATTTGTATATTGTTACAACACAATATATCTATCTCACAACATCCATAAAATTCCAATTAATTTACCATGGATTATATTATAATCATAGTTCCTTAATAAAAACTACAAAACCATGGGAAAAACCACAATGCATCACAAAATTGTCAAAGGAAAAAAAGTGTGTTGAAAATCACCAAAAATAGATACAAAAAACCACCCAAAAACATTTTTTTGGGATCATTTCCCCCAAAACCCTACATGAGAGGGCTCCTCACCCCTCTGACCCACCCACTACACCTAACACAATGTACAATGTGTAGGAATAGTCATGCAAATAATATAACACACACCCAACATTATCCTTCATTGATGTAGCTCTATCCATTTCATATCCACCAATAAATCCACCCATGATTTGACTGAGGTAGATTGAGTAGCCAAATTTGTTGAACGTATCCAAAACCTCCAACACCAAGTGCATGTTATCCTATAAGAAGCTAATTTTGAGTATAAGCAGTAGTAGGAATAACATTAAGTTCCCCACAATTTTTATATTAGAGATAAGGCGTTGCTGTATGTGCAAAATAAGCACATTATAGGTCCCACAAGAAGCTTAGACCACTTGAATATGGGCCTTAGACTATCAAAAAGTTGCGGGTGAAATGATTTTAAATTGAGTATCACTCCTTTCCCTGTCTTGCACCTAGAATTTAATGTGGAGCGACTATGACTATATTTCTCCACCTATATTAGATGCCTTAGATGTGATTAAGTACTTGGTCCTACAAAAATTAATCTACATTACATTAAAAAAAAATATTGGATCAAATTATGAAGACAAAAATGATGGCACCCACTTGCAAAGTATATATTCTATCAAATTTTCAAAGCAAGGAAACTTCTTCGATTTGGAAAGTGTCTCACCGGGATTCAAATTCAGTGAAAGTTTCCCCATCTCCTTGTTGAGAGTGCTGGATGCCGCTAATAGTAATGGGGTATTCTGATATGCATTCCCAATTATACCTCACATTGTTTGGAATCGGAGCCCCAACTGGAAATTTAGGCCGATTGCCATAATCTTAAATATTTTTCTTGGATGCAATAAACGAAAAAAGAGAAAAACATGTACTTTAGAGATGAACAAGTAAGTTAGCCGTGTGACGTATTCAATTGCAAAGTGCATAATGTTACTTTCATGGAAATGAAGAGAAATTTAGCCTTCAAGAGAAAAATAATAGTACTATCCTAATAAATACACATCCATACATTTGAAATAATTGTTAGTAATCTTACGAAATATTTCACAAAGAAATAATGATCATGAAAACATAATACACATGATTCAATGATGCATACTAAAGCAAACGAAATAGTTCAGTTTCATTAGGATGTGTTAACATAAATATACATCGCAAAAAATGAAGGAATAGTCTTACAATCATTCATTATTGAAAATTATGCCAGCTCCAAAAGCTTCAAATTATTAAGTAAGAGTCCCAAGATACACTATTACAATTATATAACACTAGTTCCAATAGTGGAACGTTAAGCAACTACTTGCTTCTCAAAAGGTTAATCTTCTCTCTTATGCCTCGCTTGAGAAGCCAAGGTGAAAAGTCATTTTCTTGAGCTATGAGGGTATATATATAAAAAATGAGATGACTTTCCACCTCCCTTGTGAATCTTGATCTCCCCTCATGAATCTTGAGCTTACATGTGACTTTTAAAACTCCTATGAGACCTTTGTAATTCTATATTAATTTCCACATTCTATGAGCGACCTTTGGACATCCACACACTTTGCATTTCTCATTTTAGGTATTACATAATTACATCAACAAATTATTTGGAAAAGTACAATGACACATGAGACTCTTGAGGTGACACTTGGAAAAGCCATGACTTGGAAATGATGACATGGAACTTCATAGTGATGTGTCAATGTCAAGGTTTCCTCTTTTTTTCCATTTTTAATCTTCAAGATATGTTTTGGAAGTACTTAATATTCATTCTCCAAGAGGCTAGGATGATGTGGAGATCTCTATGTCTTCTTGATATTCCTTCTTTTGTCATGATCAAATGTCCCCGAATATTCTTTCTTGACGATATATTTGTATCTTCAACTTCTCAAATGTCTTCATACATGATCTCATTGACATCCTCTTTGAGCATCATCATGTCATGTAAAGATAAAAATACCTACAGATGGAATTCATTCATGAAAAGACAACATCAGTCTGAAAATATCCTTATCTTGTTCTTCATGTAATACACTGATTGAGGCATAACAGAGTGTATAATTGAGGATGAGGCTAAGGGATTTTTCACTGTGCAGTTCCAAGGGGAAGTGATGCAGGTCTAGTCACTGTGACTATGAAATGCATAGTGGCTGAGGGACTGGAGGGAAAGTGTGCACAGTTGAGGGAGTCAGTGATGCAGTGAGGCAACCTTGCACACTATGATTGTGTAGTTCACAATTCTGGGAGGACTTGGACAATGAATTTCGCAATTGAGGAAGATTGAATACTAACTAATACTGTGAAATGTGAATTTTAAGCATGAATAGGCAGTGATTGTGCAGTTTTCAAGTGTAGGAGGCAGGTAATAAGAATTGGGATTTATCAATACGCAATCCTTGGAGGCAGTGAATGTGTAGTGCAGAGTTCTAGAAGGAAAGGATGGATGATTTGGGACTAAGGCTACACATTATATAGTTCAGGAAGGAAATATGATAAGTGGTGTTGGGCCTCGTAAATGCCCATGTTTTCATCATGAAATATCACTGTTTATACCCTAAAACCCTAGGTTTTTAGCCTGTACTATACCCTAATTCCATCACTTGCCGCCAAATACTCTCTATGGTTGATTATCACCAATTTTCTTCACTTATTTATGATTAAAGATGATTTTTTCATGTTTTACTGATGACGATTTTGTTGAAGTACATTTATTACGGGGTTCCATTGCTGAAATCCCTCATAAGCCAGCTAAGTGTGAGAATGTCTAATTTAGGGATTTGACACTTTCGGCGTGCCTCCAAAGAAACCGAGAGAGGTTATTATAAAAAATAATATTATGATACCTCTTCATAAGCTGGATTCCATCAAACTCACTCATATGGGTCTCTAGAAGGAAATTACCCAATTTGTCTAAATCTGTAAAAAATTCTAAACTACCAACTTCCACCTCGATTTCTGTGCAGAGGAAGGTGAAAGAAGAAATTTGGGCACATGGGTGTTGATCTAGTATAGCCAATTTAGTAACGATATAACCATTTTTCAAACTCCCATACGGTTTTGGAGATATTCAGGGGGGTTTGAGGCTAATATATGTAAAATTCGTAATTTCTAGATTTCTCAAAAACTCCCAAACAACCCAATTATGGTCAATTTTGAAATATTTTCCCTTTTTAACCTCCATATGGCATAAATATCATTATTTGTCAACTTAAGTTGTCTAATTTCCTACATGATTTGCTTAGCTGCACCTAGGCTTGATTTGGAAGAACTATGCTTCTCCAATCACCCTCCAGGAAATGATCCAACATACCTAAAGCTTGAAGCTCCAGCTCAGCATTCCAAAAGCTTGATGTTCTAGCTAATGATGATCCAGCATACCTAAAGATCCAACTCAGCAATCCAGAAACTCGATGCTCCAGCCAATGTTTCAACAATTTCATGGAATCGATGCAATGACCAGATGGCCATTGTCCAGGCAGTTGGGTTTAGTTTGATAAATTTAGAAGCATCCTTCTATGTCAGTATGCAGTTTTGATAGGAAGAGGACAATTAAAAATTATAATATTATAATGATAAATATGAGTAATTCATGGATTTCCACATCATTGGTTTTTCAACGCCCTTTTATGTAACAAAACTGATGCTATTTGTGAATTTTACGATGCCTATAAAGGATGGGATGTGTAATATGTTTGGGGGGTGTGGATATTGCAATTCAAATTTTGTAATCAAGACTGAAGACTATGATTTAATTCTCCATTAAGAAAGCCGAAGCTGTAATTTGCCACGCTATGTTGTTAATTTGATTTCAGAAGGGTTGTCGATTTTTATGAGTTCTTGAAGTCGATTTTCTAAAGCGTAGTCTGCCTCTATAAGTCCTAAGCTTCTCCAAGTGTGGAAAGGGCTGACGAAAACTAGATTAACTTTTGTAAGCATAGATAGAGGTAATCTGTATGTGCATTTGATTAATTTCTTAAATTTTTACAGTTGTGCTTAGAAAATCGATTTTACTTCATGCGTTAATGATTGGATTTTGTTTTTATGAATGATTTCATTTGTTGGCTCTTAGCTAGATAGATTGAGTGTGTGCGTTGAGGAATTTCATGGTGAAGGATTCTGAAATTAGTGTTGTAGGTGTGCGTTAATTCTTTTTTAAGTGTTGCTCCCAAAAAACACATTCAAACTTTTCCAGCGCTGTTTTCTAGACAGAGATTGCGTTTGTTGATCTTGTTATTCAAAGTAATCTCTCAAGTCTCCTAGAAAATGAGTTGAATGAGAATAAACCTCTGAGATTGATCAAGTATGCAGAGTGTGGATTGAATGCATCAGGTTTCATAATTTCATTGGTTAATGAAATAAATTCAACGATTGATTGGTAACTCCATCTCTTTAAACATCCGAATTTGAACACAATGCAATTTCTCCATGATGAATCGATGCTGACAAGTGCGTTTTGGCCTTGTAATATCATTTCCTAAATTGAAATCTGAGGTAAGCATACCAATCAGACCATAGGCATAAGTATAAGATTAGATCGAAAATCCAGATCCATTATTCGAACTTGATCTTGGAATTGATTTACTGATTCCATCAATTAGATTAGAATTTGATTTATTTAAAAAAGAAAACAGAGTGTGAACTAAGGTCTCTACACTTGTTATAAAAACATAGTCGTCATCATTTTTTGTGTAGGGTCAAATAGGATTTTCTTTTTGTCACTGAAGCCTAGTAGTAGGATCTTATTAGTTGCCCACAATACGATTGTAGAAGGATTTTTAGAGCATGTTTCATGTGAATTAACTATGTCAAGGTCCCTTAATTATTTCTCAAGTTCCAGTGTTCATTTCTGTTGCTAGTAAAGGTATTGGGTCGATAGGAATATTAGTTTAAGGATTCCGCCTGAATGTGAGATTGTTGAACTGTGTGCAAGGTAGGTTTTTAAGGTCTTTTCTGATTTTGTAAAATAGATTAAGGTTTGTAGTCTTTGCTGCAATTGGGAATTTCTAGCTCATAATAGTGAAGTATGATGAGTGATCTAAGCCTTTACAACTTAGTTTCAAAGTGATTTTTGTTTTAAGACTCCGAATTATTGTATAAATTAGTTACATTGCAAATTGATTGAAATAGGTGAATGAGTGCCAATTGTGATTTTCATTAGGTTGTTAATCAAAATATTAGTTTTTAGGTTGAATTAGTTCCCATTACGAGATCTCTAACAGTGTGTGTGCTTGCTTTGATTAGTATATCTCATCTTGTTGAATAGGAGAGCAGAGTGTTAATTATTGAAAGCTTTTTGAGTAAATTTGCGAGAGTTCGGTTTAATGATTTGACTGATGTCAACTGTAATCACAATATGATTTCGTGAGTACATTTGCATGCTTCAATAGTGCAGGTTCATCTCATTTGACTTTGAAAAATGGAATTAGGGGTTGCTGAATAAATTTCCATAGAGTAGATCATAAATCCAGCATGAAATACTGAGTTGTCCGTTGTGGTTGATAGGTGTGTGAAACAATCATTTCAAGAAGTTTTAATGTTGCAATCTCTTGTTTGATGTCAAGTAGTGAAATTGGTATAAAGTGTCCTATCCTAGGGCTTGAGTAAGGAAGTCATTAATGACTGTAGAATTCATTATGTGAGCATAAGATCAATTGATAGGTGCATTTAGATTAATTAATTTCTTCCAAGTGTGGCTTATGAAAGTTAGAATTAGGGTTTTGGCTTTTTTACAAGAAATATTGAATTGTTAAATCGAAGTTTTTTGAAGACTAGGTATTTTCTTTAGAGTAATTAGGTTTTGATTTTAGTTCAATCATGAGATAAATTAAATAAAGGGTTAAGTGCTCAAGTCAAATTCAATTATTGATCCTGCTGAGAATGATGAACTGATATCTTTTCTGCAATTTGTGTGTTTATGAGTATTTGTGTGTCTTGACTCTTAATTAATTATCATAAGGAATCATTAAAAATATGACCTATAAACTGAATCAAGAAATGCAGCGCAGTTCGTGTTTACGAGCTTGGATTGACAAGTTAAATATTAAGAGCTTTAATTCACCAATTAAAACTCTCAACAAGTGGTTGGTTAGGAAAGTTGTGAAGAGAGGAACATTGCATAAATTGACTAAGTGTGGGATCAATGAAGTGAAATATGAGACCAGAAAATGTAACAAGTCTTGAGCATGATCACACACTTACAAATTATCAACCACATGCAAATAAAATGCTTAACACTAAAAATAAACATGCATCCATTGAAACGACAGTAAAACGACACTTACCTCTAAGTGCAAGACTTGAGATACACTTTGTGACACAAGTTACGATTGAAACAAGAAAGTGCAGAGTGCTCTGGAAGTAGGTCTAATACATGTCTCTATGATAGATCAAACCCATTACTACCAGAGAAAATCCCAAAGCTACGTCTTAAATATGAGCTATAAGTCCCTTTCATAAATAGAGACACTTCCCTTAACAAAAGACGACACTTGGAATTTCTCGACAAAGGGAATTGGAAATTTATAGATCAAGTATGGAATGAATGACCTTAGTTACTAAAAACGACAACTCACATGGTTAAATAGAGGCTCTACAGTTTGAATATAATCCAAAATTTGGAGGGTGTTATAGCAGCGACAACACTTGTTGACACAGTGGTAGAACTCTAACTTCGATGTTCTGGTCTAGCTTTAAGCATAAGGTCTAGTATTTCAAGAAGTATTTATTCGTAGTGTGGAAAACCTTAGCTTCCTCATATAACCCAGTTATAGGTGAAATCTCTTCTATTCATTCCTTGGTTGAATACATTTACAAAGATTACTGTATCGTAATTTTTTTGATATGGGGGAAGGGTTTTATGTAGTTGCGAGTTTAAGATTATAAGAGTTTTAGTTTCATCTTCGGTGTTGCTCCACTACTAGCATGCATATTCAATACCCTAACAGAGTCACTGTAGGAACACAAGCATTTTTTAACTGTCAGAGAGTCTGTTTAGTACCCCGACGAAGTTACTTTCTTCACCTCCCTACGCAGGAATCTTTTCTCTTCTTTCACCTCTTATTTTTTTTCAATATGCTCATTGGCATTTTATCAATGTTTATATTGCCAAGGTGGAAGAGGGATCCTGACTTATTGAGAGAAAAAGAGGTTGTTCCCTTAGATACTGTTATATACATATGCAATAAATATGACTTCTATTAGTTTTCCCCTTTCCCTTCTCTACTTATTGGACCGACATCCAAAACACCATTCAATTACAATACAGAGTGAAAGAATGAAGATCCTATAAAATATACGGGTGTCATGGTTTTTATCAAGGCTTTCCGTTCAAGTGGATCATATTTTCCATAGAGACATAATTAAACTTAAAGATATCAGACCAAGACAAGGAATAAGGACCAAAAATTAACAAATTGTTGTTGTGTATCACAAATCCATTTAAAACTTTCACCACATTCTTTGGAACTATACAAAACAATTTCATACAAGGTTTTATTCACATGAGAAACAAAAAAAAGGAAATGAAAATGACACAACATGACATGAACGGATAAACAAACAAAAGTACAATGAAATAAATATGTACATAGGTAGGGACACAACCCTAGGCTATTATTGGAAATAATGCTTGAGATCTTGTCCATTTATAGGAAAATATTCCATCTTCCAATCTAAGTATTGAAGATGATAAGTATGGTGAACAAGTTTATCATGCACAATGAAGGTTTGATCCACTGGGATTGGATCTTAGTGTGTTTACCTTTATCTTCATGGGATTTATCCCACTTCAATAATGGGTTTCCCAAACTAAACTCCTTTATCCCATTTCTTTAGTCGACCAAGTAAAATAATATGTAGTGGTTAAGATATATCAATTCTTCTTTGATTAATGTGTAAAGATTTCACCAATAACATCCAATCCCCATTGTTGAAAATTTTCCATATCGGTAATGGGATGCAATGGTGCTTAACTTCTTATCACAACTAGTGCATATTTGAAAAACAAAAAACTTACGGACGTAGGCATGTGCATCCTTAAATAATGTAAACCAATAATAACCAGCCTGCATGACTTTATGTGCATTAGTATCACCTATGTAGTGTCCACCTGTTGGTCCATCATGGAGGTATTTTAATACCATTTTTGAGTCTTATGCTTCTAGACATTTGATTAGGACACCATTGTGATGCTTTCGAAAAAGCACACCATATACAAGATAATATGATAAATATTTAAGTTGAATAGCCCTCTTCTGTTTCGCTGATAAATGCAAGGAAACAATACTATGATATGGATATTTTCGCACATCGAAGTACCAAGATGTGGCTGCATTTGTAGGGGAAACTTGTTCAACATTGTAAATTTTGATTTCTTGTTCCCATAAAAAATATCCCTCTTCTGGTGAATTAATTGCTTCCACTGCAAGACAACGAATACCATGTCAATTGATCATATGAACTAGTTTAAATTCTATATCATATTCTTGAAGGCTTCTCATCTGGTTGGCTCTCCTCTCATCCAATTCTTGTTGTATGAAAATTGATCTAACCACTGGGTGAGGAACAAACATGATCACATGACTTTTCATGAGGTAAGGCCTAAAATTCTTAATTTCCTTGTATAATTCATAGAATTTCTTATCTATGGTGTGATAGTTCAATTAAGATCCCTACAAGCCAACACTCATGAAGGATATAAGTCAATAATTTCCTTGATCATATTTCTGAGTGAGAATGGTTGCAAGAGATTTTTCAGAAGAAAAAGTATATAACAAGAAATCTTTGCAAAAATCTGGACTATAACATGTTGGTTCTTCGAAAATTTCTTGTTTAATCTTGATGAAGATATATTTCTCCCTTTGATCCCACTTGTAAATTTCGTCCTTCTTGATCATATCTTGTAATGACTTCACAATCTGTGCATAATCTGAGATGAAATTTTGAAGGAAGTTAATTTTCCTCGAGAAGGAACGAATGGATTTCTTATTCACGGGAAAGGGAATATAAGCAATAATCCATACCCATTCCGAGTCTACTTTAATTAATTTCTTAACTATAATTTGGCCCAAGAGGTTACCCTTAGACACTCCGAAGATGCCCTTCTTAGGATCTAAATATATTCCATATTTCCAACATTGCTAAAAAATAATCTTCAGATGATGAAAGTGATTAGATATTTTCTTTGAAAATACCTTAATTTCATCCAAGTACACCACTACATTTTTCCCAATCAAATCACAAAATGAATGTCCATAGCCCAATGAAAGGTAGCACCTACATTGATGAGTCCAAAATACATACAATTAAATTCAAAGGCACCCCACTTAGTCTTGAATGTAGTTTTATGTTTGTTGAGTTTTGCTACTAGAACTTGGTTGTATCTAGAGAATCCATCTAATAGTGAGAACATCTCTGACTCATATACCGTTTGAAGTATCTTCTCCATAGAAAACAGGAGATAATTGTCCTTATTTGAAGCCCAATTGCGGTTGCAGAAATCAACACACAAGCATATATCTCTCAAATTCTTTCTTACAGGAACCAAATTAGAGACCCAAGTAAAATGAAAAATTTTGAACATGATCCAAGCATCCAAAAGTGTTCTTAGTTCTTTCTGAATGAGAGGTTCAAGTGCATGATACAATTTTCTTAACTTCTATTGAAATGGATTTACCCTTTCTTGAATGGGTATCACATGCTGGATAATTCATGTATCATAATTTTTCACTTCATTGTACATACATGTGAACACATCTCGGTAATGATTAAAAAGACGACTAAAGGCTTGTTGCTCTCGAAGTGTGCAACAAGTACCTAGATTCACATATTTCAGATCTTTTTTCATATCCAAATTTAATTGTTCATGCCTTAGTGTAGAACTGTGAGCATTTGCATTAGTTGGCCCCTTAAAATGGTTCTACAGGTCATACAACTTCTTTAAAGATACCAAACCCTTGGGCATGGGTTTCCTTTAATTTCCCGAGCTTCTCCTTGCAAGGATTTCTCATTATAGTCAATTCCTACATCTTTAAAAACATCATCATTTGCCATGAAATCTAAAATTTGTTGGTCATCATTTAAAACAAAAAAATATTAACATTATTAGGCATGAATGGATTATAAATAATCTCAACTGAAAAGCCATCTCTCAATGGTGATAACCTAGAAACAACGCTAGCTAATGTATCTCTGTCTACATTATGAATTCTAGGAACACAATTAATGTTAAAATCTAGGAAATATGAAATGGGACGCCATACCTCTTGCTGATAGATTCTTAGATTAGGTGACACACAATGAAGAGTATTTCATACTTATCATGTAACAATATCTAGTCACCAATTACCTTAAGCGCTTCCACCTTGAGGTCTATGGATTTCTTTAAACCCAAAATGAGTTCTTCATATTAAAAAACGTTGTTTGTGCACTCAAATTCCAAGTGGCATGAGATTATATTTTTGTTCTTTCGCAGGTCTATCAAAGTACAAGAAGCTCTAGAACCCTCATGTGTTTTCAAACCATAAAAAAAAAAAATCCAAATATTAGCAACAACATGATTAGTTCCTATAATAGTATTATTTTCATCTATGTTAAAAAAATAATAATCATAAGCACAAATTGGATTGCAAGGGGAGTTCAAGCTGTAAACTCTGGTGGTACAAAGGGATTAGAAGACAAGATAACATCCATGATAAACTTCTAGAAAATAATTTTACAAACTCATTTGCGCATAACTGATACGCTCATTAGGAGCTTCAATCATCCTGATGGTATGTTTCATGAAAGGCTCACTCTCGATTCAAATTTGATTGTTCTTACCCTTGTATGAAAGCCACAAATGTGACCAGTTTGTAGCAAAGTATCCCTACAACTTGCTAGACCAATATATACTAAAAATCAAGCCATAAGTTTCTAGAATCTCCACAACAATAATAGTATGTTTAGAGGTTTTTAATGGTTGGTAGATCAGAGATGATATACCATTAATAAGATGGATTTACTGCAGCTAATAATCTCTTCCTTATTTGTATTTAAGAGTTTATGTAGTGACTCATTTTAACCTTACAGTAATAAAGACATAGGTTCCTAATAAATGTGAGTAGAAGCGTAAGTTTTTCAATGCTAATATTATAATGAGAGAGGATACTATCACATAGATTGCATACTTATGTGCTAAAGCAGACCTATAGTCTATAATGAACTTCAGTTGAACACATTCTTTTATGTATGATTTGTTAGGAAAAAAAACCACAATATGTGATGCTTTATGTAGGTGTTAACCCTATACAAAAATTACATGCAAATGAATTATTAAAACATAAAATACACAATGGAGAGAACATTAAACATAAAACAATATACATAGATATTTTCCCTTGGATCCCAAAACCGGGACTACTAGATTGATTTTTCATTATATTCCTTTCAATGTTACAATAAATATATATATACATGCCTAAGCATTCATAAACCCAAATCCATTAATCTTGGATTAGAACATAACCATAGTTCCATTGACCGAATCTACTTAATACCATGGGCATAAAACCATCATGCCCAAAACCATGTGAAAAACCCATGCACAAAACCATAGGTAGGTCTATCCACCTATTATAGGGTCCAAAAATATTTCTCGGGGCGCTATATCAGACCTCGTGTAGGGGGGATAGCACCCCCATACAAACCCCTCTATGATCCCCCTGCTTATCCCAGCGCAACGAACAGGGGGGCTAACTCCCCCCTATGACCCCCCCACGCATGCGACTAGTCGTGGAAAGAATATAACACACACCCAACACTTTATGGTTTGATACCATCAAGTATTTAAGAGAGGGGAAATTATTAATTTGTGATGTAGGGATTATTATTGTGGAAATAATCCCAACACCTAGAAGGTCAATTTAAAATCAACAAACATTTTGTATGCTTCACTATCTCAAAACAATATTGAATATGTAAAGCCTAAATATTAATATCACCAAATGGATATGCACATGTTGTTGTGATAAGATAATTTGAAACATCACATAAACATTGACCATACCTCAAAAATAACTTATAATGTTGTGTGAAGATAGTTTGCAACATCACATAAACACTAACCATAAACAAAAAACGTCTCACAACATATACATAAAAAAACTATTAAAAATAACATTATCATTAAATTATAAGTTTAAAAATATATCAATCTAATAAAACCATTGGCATGCTACAAAAACTAATGTAACTTTGAACAACCATATGAAGGCTAGGGGAAGTGGGTGTCTAATAATGTACGATTCTAATAAATAGATATCCACCCATAGATCAAAATGGCTTATAACATATAGTTTTGAAATATTTATATTGTTAAATTTAAATTTAAATATAAATTTAAAATAAAAATATAATAATGCAACCGTGGATGCTTGGAAGAGAATAATTAATAACAAAATAGGGAAGGATTCATGAACCTGATATAGCGATCAACTAGCCGATATAAAGATGTTGCTGCAAGCTGATAATAAGGATAATTTATGGATCCTCATTTGTGATGTCATGTAGTTATTTCTTGTTAAAATGTGAAACTTTGGTCAAATTCCACCATGGGAAACTCATTTGTAGAAGATGATTATTGGAATGAATTCCTCTTTTCGAGAGGACCAATTTTTACCTATTATTGACGATGTTGGAAAATTGTCAAACAAGGGGGTCTCTCCGATGTGAAGTATCAATTAGACCTCACACCATTTGGAGTAAGAGCCCCATCTTATCAACCCGACTTCCATGTATCCTTGTAGATTTTCCTTGGTTCCAAAGTTTAGCACAAGAGAGCAATACACAGGTATTTTCATATCAACAAGTGAGTATGCCTTGTGAAATGTTCAACTGCAGAAAGTATCAAGGTCATTTTACTGAAAGGGAAGAGAAAAGTGGGCCCTTTTAAATACAAGTAATAGTACTAATCTAGAAAAGGCACATGAGCATATACATAAGAATTAATTTCTCATCAACCAATGAAATATTTCACAAGGAGGCAATTATTGTTAAATAAAATACAACACACCTTCAAAAAGATAAGTACCACAACCACCGAAATAGTTCAAAAGTTCCTTAGTACAAATGAAACAACATACATCACAAAAATTTGAAGAATAGTCTTAAAATATTCATGAATTAAGTAAAAGTTACAAGATACATTCAATACAATGAACACCACTAGCCCCAATAGTGGAGCATTAGAGCAACCATTCACTCCTCCAAAACACTATTTTCCTCTCCAATCCATGGTATGAGGAGCTAAGGTGAAAAGTCCTTTACATGATCAATGAGGGTGTATATATAAAAAATGGGGTGCTCATTCACCTCCCTTGTGATTCTTTGAATACCATCATGACTACTTGATTTTTTTTACCTTTCGACTTCCTACATGACTTTTCACATTACATGGATGACTCTTGGAATTCCAATTTACATCACATTTATCTAATATTGAATTTACATAATCCACAAAATGATGTGGCATATGATGAATCATGACATGACATGACATTGAACTAATGACATGGACTTCAAGATGACATGGCCATGTCAAGACACTTGTTTCTGCTTTATTTATGTCTTCTTGAGAGATGTAACATGATCTTCTTCTTCCCCTTCACATGGCTTGAATATAAGGAGTCTTCAATGTGATCTTTTTCTTCAACTGTTGATGCAAATTGATGTCCATCTGTCTTCCCTTGATTGATCAACTTGTCTTTGAAACTACAAATATGTCTTCTAGCACAGTCTCCTTCCCCATCTCCTTCATCATCATCCTGTCATGGAATGATAGAGTACCTATGACTACAATCCACTCATAACAAGATCACATCAGTTCGATAAACCCCTAGTCTAAGATGCTTTATTATTATCTATTGAATGAGATAGAACTAGGTGACAGACTGAGAGAGAGGCTTTAGGATTGCACATTTATTCATATCAAGCAGTTTAGGAGGGCTAGATGAGGTTGAGTGGCTCGGTTGGGGATTTTTCCAAATTTTTACAAAGTTTTGGATTAGTGATATGCATTTGAACAAAATAAAGACCTGAATATGATCACCCACTTAGTTCACTTGATGACACAACATGGAACACTCATAACATATGTACAACATACTTTCCTCAAGAATTGAAGAGGAATTCTAGTATAGAAAAAATATGAAACCAATGAGGGTGTAATGTATGAAGAAGAGGAACTTTATTCAACAAAAATTCAAGAACTCACTAACACTCAACAATATTCCTAGTGTCATGAATACATTCATAAGAAAAACTAGGATTTGGTTATTCACCATAACACTTAACATATGAACTCTTCGACCAAAGGTAATCTTCAAATTTATTAGCTTCGCCATTCCACATATTCAAGAAAGTTATACAATCCAAACCCGAATTCGATACAAGATATTTGTATGAGGATGAATTCACTACAACAATATGATCAATAACCCAATCTCAAGAAATAGGAAAATTGTAATGAGAAATCCCGAAATCCATCAAGAATAAGTTTGCATCCAGCGAAACAATATGAATGAAAGAATTATGTGAGAATATATAGATCTGAGATGGTTAAGGAATTTCACTAGGATCGCAAGAACCTGACATAGCCATCAACAAGAGTTAAAGTTCTTCGACTTCCTGACATGTTACGAAACTTTGAAAAGAAAGATAACAACATTTTGTAAACTAAGTTAGATCACAAATTTCATGTGGACAACTTGTATCGTTTAAGTTAACAAGATCACCATTATTTGTATGGTAGCTATCATTGGTTTGATAAATTTTTTCAACTTCAACAAAAAAATTACTCAAGTCATAATATTCCTCTAATTTCAAGTCTGAGGATGTATGAATTGGAAAAATATCACGATCGCACTGATTCAAAGATTTTCCCTCATACAAAACCAGAGATGATAAGGGATGTAATGGATTCTCTTTAATTTCATCGCTTTCTTCTTCATCATGGATATTCTCACTATCTTCTGTCATTTCAATATTCAACTCATGAGATGAAAAAATTGAAGAGAATGGAGAATTTACATCACAATTTAATGCATTAAAAATAGTAGAGCACAAAGGATAGGGGGTGAAGAGGAAGAAGTTTTCATAATAGAGTCTTCTTTTACCGAAACAGATTTGAGATCTAAATATTTTGAAATAAAATTTTCTTGAGAAACTGAAAGATCATATGGTGCACTTGGGAATTATTCTTCATATATATCAATGGAGTCATCCTCATTAGAATAATTATTTCCCAATACGTCAAATTGATTATATCTGACTAATGACCAAGGTTAACAGATTCATTATCAACCAAGAATGAGGAAACACCATCTTCATGCAAAGGATTTTGAAAACGAGAATAAATCTTGAAATAATCTTCAACTTACTACTCCCCTACTTGTGAAATGTGACTACCTTGCATGTGTTCACTGCTTGTATTTGGAAGATATTGATTAGGCAGATTGAGCGACACGCACAGATTGAGTGACATGTAGAAATTTGAATAGCCGATATATTATTCACCAGATTCTCTTGATCACACACCATTTATCTTCATGCACAATACAAAATCTCTTCTACCATTGATCATTAATTACTTAAATAAAAGAATCGCATGCGCACATTAAAACCATAAACAATCACACATATGAACACAGTATTTCATGGGAAAGCTTAAAGCTGAAAACCCCCAACTATCTATATATTATATTTCATAGAGATCATGTAACAATCATTGTACAAAGCTCCTCACAAGCTCTCAACACAACCTCAAATTGCTACACACTAATCAAGCTAGATCTAGCAAAACACATGCTCCAATCTCTGCCACCTGATAGCCAACCTCTATTGCGTAATCAATGTTGTAGGATGGCTCATTAAATAACTTGAACCACCTGGCTTGTACTGCACAATCCTCATGGGCTTCTCCAATCACTGGTTGTTGCAAATATGCAACAGTATAGTCACAACTGATAGTTAACCTGCTCTTTCACCTATCTCTGCACTGGTCTCCACTGAAACTGTCCATGCACTAAAGTTAACTAATGTATTATTTAGTTGATTAATGAGTTTATAATTAGTGAATTAATTAATAATTAATTCACACCACTCTCACTAATTGTATCAATCAGTTAAACTAGATACAAATAGCTCAACTATGTTTAGATTAGTTAAACCGAACACAACTCCATTAACTTCCTCAATCAACTCCACCAAACTCTCTCACATGAGTTCTAACTGAAGTATCCATGCAATAGCTCCACTTAACCCTCAGGAATAGCGTAATTCCTTCTGTCAGCTCCTGTGCCACATCCGTGCACTTAACTGAAGTGCTCCAAGAGAATAAGATAATGTTTATAGTCCGAATATTATTAAGAGCTAATAATATTCGACATATCTATTTTTAGACTGGCAATCTAAAAATAGATTCCGCCCAATATGTCTAAAAATAGAAGTCCATCTATTTTTTCCAACTTGACCAACCATCCACAAATAGCATCCTGCAACTCATAGAACATGATCCATATGTATAAAAATAGACATAGTCTAAAAATAGACTTTGCGCCAAAAATAGCCTGCGGGCCCACTTAGTGAAGGCAACTTCTTTCCACTAAGCTCATCATCTTGTTGCAATCTCAACACTCCCTCTCAACAAGATAAGGATTATCTTCCACCCCTATCCTGCCTCTGTGGTATTCGAATTTTCTCCTGGTGAGCACCTTCGTCAAGATATTAGCATCCTGATCCTCCGTGGGAATGTATGAAAGTAACATGATCTTCCGCTGCACACAATCTCTGATATGATGATACCGATCCGTGAAGCCATGCCGCCTCAACTCATCCTCCTATCTGTACCATGATCCATATCCCGATGTGCCTCTGAGATATCTCAATACATGCTTCCCCGCCTTCCAAAAGAGCTTGGTAGGCTTAACCATAGCTTGTGAAAGCTGGTTAACTGCATAGCATATATCGGGTCGTGTATTGACCAGATACATAAGTGACCCCACCAACTATCGATAAACAGTGGCATCCACTACCTCCGCTGAAGTAGCATCCTCCTTCCTCCAACCTCCAGGAAGAGGAGTATCAACAGGCTTGCAGCCATGCATGTTGAACTTCTCCAATATTTCTCGGGCATACTTACCCTGAGAAACAAATATTCCATCACTGCGCTGCCAAATTTCCAATCCCAGGAAATAATGAAGGAGGCCTAAGTCCTTCATCTCAAACTCTCTAGCAAGATCCTCCTTGCATGAAAGTATCAACAACTCATCACCTGTCAAAATAAAATCATCTACATAAAGTACAATGATCAGCAACTTACCCTCCACCACAATCTGGTATAGGTTAGGATCCGCCTCACTCTTGGAGAATCCAAGTTTGGTGAAATAACTGTCTATCCGTGTGTACCAAGCACGAGGTGCTTGTTTCAACCCATACAGCGCTCTCTTGAGCCTGCACACATGCGACTCGCTGCTGAAGATCTCGAAACCTTCAGGCTGCTCTATGTACACCTCCTCCTCAATCACTCCATTGAGGAATGCAGTCTTCACATCCATCTGATGAATGTGCCACCCCATCTGCGCTGAGAGAGCAAGAATCGTCCGTATGGAAGAATACCTTGCGACAGGTGCAAAGGTCTCCTCATAATCGATCCCCTCTATCTGTGAAAAGCCTCGGGCAACAAATCTTGCCTTGTACTTCTCCACACTCCCGTCAACTGCCTGCTTCACTTTGTAGATCCATCTCGAACCCACCACTGATTTCCCTTCTGGCCTCGGGACAATCTCCCATGCACTGTTTCTGACAATCGAATCATACTCTTCCACCATGGCATCTACCCATGCGGGATCCTCCACAGCTTCCTCGAAAGAGGATGGCTCCGTCATGATACACTTGCTCATAAGAGCCATGTATCCAGTATACCAGTCAGGTGACTGTCTCTGTCTGCGCTGTGATGTAGGTGCTCCTACAACCTTCTCTGCATCTTGAGCCAGTCGCTCAGCTTCTGTAGTGCACTTCCGCCCTCTGATGGTTGGCGCTGCATGAGTGGTCTCTTCCACTCCATGAACCTCATCTTGTGGCTGATCCACATCCCGAGACTCATCCTTAGGAACTAATAGCTCCTCATCTGCATGCAAGTGTGGCTCCCTCTCAAGCGAACACTTCATGGCTTTCTCCTCATGAAATTTGATATCACGTCGCACAATAGTCTTCTGACTGTCTGGAAAATACACACGATAGTTGTGGGGTGTATCAGTGTACCCCACAAATATCCCAACCTCTACGGTCGGCTCCAGCTTCTTCCTAGCATCCTTTGTCACATGAATGTAAATAGGTGAACCAAAAATCCTTAAATGAAATACTATCGGGGGTCGCTTTTACCGTAAAACACCTCCTCAGTTTACTCATGCTAAATATCCCGTGAGGACAATGGTTCCGCACATATACTATAGTATCATATACTATAGCATTGCATGCCTCACCACAAGTGTATGGGAAGGCCTTGATCATGCAACATCGCCCGTGCAACACCCATGATCGTTCTGTTCTTCTGCTCAGCAACCCCGTTCTGCTGTGGGTTATGAGGTGCTATGAGCTCTCTTCGAATTCCTTCTGCACTGCAAAAGTCCTTGAATTCGCCAGAGATGAATTCACCACCATTGTCGCTCCTAAGAGCCTTCACCTACTTCCCCGATTCTTTCTCAATCAGTGCCTTGAACTCACAGAACTTTGAGTATGTCTCACTCTTCTTCTGCATGAAGAAAATCCAGCACTTCCGAGAAAAATCATCAACAAAGATCACATAGTACCTGTGCTTTGCTGTCGAAGCTACTGAGAAAGGTCCACACACGTCTGTGTGAATTCTCTCAAGGATCGTCGTGGTGCAACTATCCTTCTCATGAAAGGTGGCTTTCACAAATTTTCCCAAGGTACACCCCTTGCACTGATCTGACTGTGCAAGAGTGCCTTTAGGAAGCCCAGTAGAAATCTGATGCAGTATCTTCAAAGCTCCATGGTGAAGGTGGCCCAATCTCCGGTGCCACAACTTGCCATCATCCCGGCTCACCACTCCTTCTGCCTTGCCTGCCATTGCTGCGCAGCCATCTACCTGCAATTGATAAAGGTTCTTAACTCGAACCCCTATCCTCCGGGTCTCACCAGTTGCCTTACTGTGTAGGAAAGCCTTTCCCTCGCTAAAGACAACATCATATCCCTTGTCTTCTAACATCGCCACAGAGATAAGATTCTTCTTCAATCCTGGAACATGCATCACTTCCTTCAATACGAAGGGTTTACCAGACTCCCTCTAAAAGGAAATGGTACCGATACCGGTCGCACTGTATCTACCATCATCGCCCATCTCGATGTGCACTCCAAGATCTTTCTCATCCAGATCAGTAAACAAATCTCGATCTCCTGTCATGTGAAAAGACGCACCACTGTCAAGAAACCACACTGAACCCATCACACTTGAGACCAAGCATGCAATCAGCGAAAAATCCAGCTCAAACTGCGAGGCTAAGGCCTCTCCAGCTGCAGATCCAGAAGCCTGCTTATTTTTCTTCTTCTGTGGACAATTAGTGGCGTAATGTCCGTGTTGGTGACAGTGAAAGCACTTCACCTTGGACATGTCCTGCTTCTTGCCTTTCGCACCAGATTGAGAAGCATGCTTCTTGCTCTTCCCCTTCTTTGCTTTGGCAGCCAAAGTGAAATTTTCTTCATCAGAGTTCTTTGATGAAGATCCATCCCCGGTACTTCGCCTTATCTCCTCTTGCACAAGATCCAACCAAAGTCGCTCCCATCCTGGCAATTTCTCCCGACCATTGACAGAGTCCTGATAGGAATGCCAACTCTTCGGAAGCCCAAGGAGAGCCAAGCTCACCAAGTCCTCGTCATCTACAATCACCCCCACACTTCCCAGCTCATCCCTGCATTGGATGAACTTTGTGAGGTACTTGGGCATACTGTCGCCTTTCTCCATTTTTATGTTCCTGAGTTTATCCTTGAGCGCCAACTTCCTCTGGTCGCTCTTGCTTTGAAATAAATCTGTCAAAGCTTTCCACATCAAGAATGGAGAAGCCTTACCATGAAGGCTGGACACTATGTGATACTTCACACCTTCCAACAGAATCCTTCGACACTTTGTTGTCTTCTTTTTCCATGCGTCAAGTATGGCAGCATCACTAGAAGTAGGTTTTGGAATTTCTGCATCTATGAACTCCTTCAACCCATTGTCATCTAGCACCGCCTCCATCCTGTCCTTCCATGCAATATAATTCGAGCTGCCCTCAAGGGCATACTCCAATCGCAATCCGTTGAAAGACATCTCAACTTCGACACCAAGAAAACATTGCTGCAAATTCGAATTCCACCAGCTCAAAACTCAACCGCTTCAATGTTTTGCAATTGCTCCAATGATCAATATCGCTCTGATACCATGTATAAATTTGAATAACTGATATATTATTCACCGAGATTCTCCTTATCACACACTATTTTATCTTCATGAAATATACAGAATCTCTTCTACCATTGATCATTAATTGCGGAAATAAAAACAATTGCATGCGCATGACATTAAAACCATAAACAATCACACATATGAACACAGTATTTCATGGGAAAGCTTAAAGATGAAAACCCCAACTATCTGTATATTATATGTCATAGATATCATGTAACAATCATTGTACAAAGCTCCTCACAAGCTCTTAGCACAACCTCATGTGCACATTAAAACTACAAACATTCACACATATGAACACAATATTTCATGGGAAAGCTTTAAAGTCAAAACCCCCAACTATCTGTATATTATATGTCATAGAGATCATGTAACTATCATTGTACAAAGCTCCTCACAAGCTCTCAGCACAACCTCCAATTGCTACACACTAATCAAGCTAGATCTAGCAAAAACACATGCTCCAATCTCTACCACTTGATAGCCAGCCTCTATTGCGTAATCAATGTTGTAGGATGGCTCATTAAATAACATAAACCACCTGGCTTGTACTGTGCAATCCTCATGGGCTTCTCCAATCACTGGTAGTTGCAAATATGCAACAGTATAGTCACAACTGATAGTTAACCTGCTCTTTCACCTATCTCTGCACTGGTCTCCACTGAAACTGTCCATGCACTGAAGTTAACTGATGCATTCTTTAGTTGATTAATTAGTTTATAATTAGTGAATTAATTAATAATTAATTCACACCACTCTCACTAATTGTATCAATTAGTTAAACTGAATACAAATAGCTCAACTATGTTTAGATTAGTTAAACTGAATACAACTCCACTAACTTCCTCAATCAACTCCACCACACTCTGTCACATGAGTTCTAACTGAAGTATCCATGCAATAGCTCCACTTAACCCTCAGGAATAGCGTAATTCCTTCTGTCAGCTCCTGTGCCACATCTGTGCACTTAACTGAAGTGCTCCAAGAGAATAAGATAATGTTTATAGTACAAATATTATTAAGAGCTAATAATATTCGACATATCTATTTTTAGACTGGAAATCTAAAAATAGATTCCGCCCAATATGTCTAAAAATAGAAGTCCAGCTATTTTTTCCGACTTGACCAACCATCCACAAATAGCATCCTGCAACTCATATAACATGATCCATATGTCTAAAAATAGACTTTGCGCCAAAAATAGCCTGCGGGCCCACTTAGTGAAGGCGACTCCTTTCCACTAAGCTCATCATCTTGTTGCAATCTCAACATGAAAAGGGTCATGAGAAAGAGATGGTAGAGGATGACATGTATCCAAATGCAATTAAAGATTTAAATTATGATTAATCATATCGTCTTGAGGAATGGAGCAATTTTATACACCATAGGCTTTATGAACCATTCCGAGATTTCCTCCATGGGATCTAAATCATGAAAAGCAGAAGGATGATTAAGATATGGATTAGGAATTTGATTTGTAGACTTCCCAACTTTATTATCATTGCAAGGAGGCACCCACATCGAAACTGAAAAAGGAGGAGGACAGGGAAAAAAAGGAATAGAAGGTTCCTCCTCTAAAATTAGGGGTGTATGATGGCTTACAAGGGTTGGGGAAGAAAAAACATCGGGTGCTTTGGGTTCACCATGCAAAGAGATACAAACCAAATGCTCAAAATCTCATTTAAATAAATCCCAATTCATGTCTTCTTCAGGAAATTCATAACATATGTGAAGGAATCGATTAGATAAATCCTTAATTGATTAATTAGGATTCATAATTATTTGAATAATCCTATTATAAAAATCTTGGTAATCATACTTATCAAATTATAAATGAAGTTCCTTGATGAGGTGTTTAAGAGAATGAATGGAATCAGGTGGTAGAGTGTGACGCCATCGACTAACTCGACCTTCAAGGGTGAGGTAGAAGAGAATACAAGCCACATATTCACAATCAATTCCAATGTATTCAGAAAACTTAAGGAAAAGAGATGCATTCTCAACAATGGATGTATCACCCTCACCATAAAACTTGAATTGAGATAAGTCATGGAGAAACTCATCGGGGATTGAAATTTCACTAGGGGTCAAGTTATAAAAATACCTCGAGAGTACAATTTTAGGATGATCCAATTTAGATAATACGTTAAAAATAGACTCAACAGGCACAACTTATCATCTCGCTCTCCTTCTAGCACCATTTTTTTGACAGTACTGGAAATCTGTCAACCAGGGGGGTCTCCTCGATGTGATGTCCCAGTTAGAGCTCAGATCATATGGAGTAGGAGCCCCATCAAAAGTTCAATTTACCTAGTACAGATGAAAAAAAAATACATCAAAAACATTCAAATATTAGTCTTACAATATTCATAACATATGCATGAAATTGAGTTGGCTCAATGGGCTTCTGAATTAAGTAAAAGTTTCAAGATTCATCAAGGTAGTGAACACCACTAGCCCTAATAATGGAGCATTATAGCAGCCACTTGATCCTACAAAACAACTATTTTCCTCTCCAATTCCTGGTAGGGGGAGCCAAGGTGAAAATTCCTTTACATGAGAAAAGAGGGTGTATATATAACAAATGGGGTGCTCATTCACCTCCCTTGTGACTTTTGGACTACCCTCATGACTGTTTGACTTCTCTATGAGCTTTCTACTTCCTACATGACTTTTAACATTACATGGATGACTCTTAGAATTATGATTTACATTACATTTCTCTAATATCTAATTTTCATAATACAAAAAATGATGTGGCATATGATGAGTTGTGACATAACATGACATGGCACTGATGACATGGACTTCAAGATGACATGGCCATGTCAAGCCACTATTTTTTGTTGCTTTATTTATGTCTTCTTGAGAGATAGACCATACTCTTATTATTTCCCCTCATCATGGCTTGAATATAAGGAGTCTTCAATGTGATCTTGGTCTTCAATTGTTGTTGCAAATTGATGTCCCTTTGTCTACCCTTGATTGATGAACTTGTCTTTACAACTACAAATATGTCTTCTAGCATGATATCCTTCTCCATATCCTTCATCATCACCCTGTCATGGAATGATAAAGTACCTACGACTACAATCCACTCATGAAAAGATGACATTAGTATGATAAAACCATAGTCTAAGATGATTTATGATGATTTTTTGAATGAGTTGGAACTAGGTGAAAGACTAAGAGAGAGGCTATAATATTGTGCATTTGTGAAAATCAGGCAGTCAAGTGTCAGGACTAAACCTTGAGACTGCACAATGAATAGTTCAGGCTGGGTTTGGAATGAAAATTGCGTAGTTGAGGGATTCAAGGAGGTAGGATGAAGGATTCAGTAATGAGATTACCCACTGTGAAATTATGGAATTAGAGGAGGCCAAGTGATTGTGTAGTTTCACAGTTCAGGAGCTCAAAGCTGAGGCTTGGGGATTTAGACTATGCAATGAAAATTGAAGGACTATCTGGAGAGGAAAACTACATAGTTCTGGAGCTCAAGGGCTAGGCTTGAGCACTAAGATTGCATAATGTGCAGTTCTAGGAGGCAGATATTGTGCATTGCATGGTGTGAAGAGACAAGGTTGTTTCTTGAGGACTAGGACTACACAATGTGTAGTTCAGGAGGGCTGGATGAGGCTAAGTGTATCTATAGGGGAGCTTTCCTAGTTTTGACTAAGTTTTGGATCAATGAGATGAAGTTAAAAAAAATATATACTTGAACATTATCACACACTTATCTCACTTGGTGACATAACATGGAACACTCAGGACATATGAACAACATACTTTCCTCAATGCGACAACATTGCCATAACTCACTCCAAGTGTAACACTAAGGGTACACTTTGCGACGACACTTGTGTGCTAGTGCTTGAAACTTTGGAAATGAGTGCGATGAATATTTAAATGATAAGAAAAAATAATTAACAAAAAATATTACCCCGTGAAACAAACCAAAACTCCACTTTACATGATAAGTGACACTTCCCATGATAAAAGACAAAATTTTCTATATGGAAAGAGAAGTGCGAGTGACTCTTGCGATATGCAAACGACAATGAAAGTGAGACATTCCAAAGCGAAGATAACATGAAAATGACACCCGCGAAAGCGAAGGTGTGCAAAAGCAACAATTTGAAAAACTCACCTAAATAGAAGTTAAGTGAGGGATTTCCAATAACAGTGCACACTAACTTTCAACATGGGTTGAAAATTGCACATGCACTATCTCGATGGACTATGCTAGGCTTGTTCAAACTTGTGTGACGGAATGCATTCATGAATTCATTATAGATTGATCATGTGTGAGTAGTGACTTTGACACTTACAATCCAATAAATGAGCTAAAATTCTTAACAGAGTATCAACTAACCAAGAAGTGACTATGGAACGATCGATCACCAGATATAAAATAGGCTCCAAAATTAAAGTATAGGAAAAATTTTGGAGGGTGTTTGTCATAGCGACAAAACCTATGGATCGATGGATTTTGACAAGGGAAAGTTTATTTTTGAGGTAGGTTTGACCTACATTGAGTGCAAGCCTGAGGTGGAAGCTTGACCACAGGCTTGACCTTCTATTTGATCAATTTTAACTGCTCCAAATTTGTTTATGTTGCTGATGTTTGACTGTTAAGTGAGGATGAGTTATGCTCTCCTTTGACCGAGCTATTTTCGAATATTTTGACCAACCTTTGAATTTCTAGTTAGGGCATAGTTTGACTATTGTTCATTGGGGGAAAATTGTAGACTTTGACTAGACCATCTATTTAACTATGAGAAGTGGTATTGTATAATCATATTGGCAAGTCAATTTGACTATTGACTTTGATAGTTGCAGAAAACAAGAAATGAAGTTTTAGGAATAATCAAGAACTTAGTAATGGAGTTACTTGGTGGATGGAATTGGTCTCTAGTCAAAAGGTAAAGTTTGTATTAAATTGATGTAATCTACTAGAGAAAGAGTTGACTATGTTTTTCCCCTTCATATGGGTTTTTCCCCGGCCTCATGTCTACATATTTTTTCCTTGTTTGTTTGGAATTTTTCTTGATGAACATACAAAATTGAAAGACAGAACTAATAAAGAGATAAGAATAATCACAAGAAAATTTCAAAGGTAAGTGAAATCCACTTGAAGAACATAATTCACATAATGCTCTAAATTTCTCAACATAGTATTAGAGCTTGGTTATTTTCCATAAGGGTAGCAAGAAGGTCAGTAAGGCCTCAAGACAAATGATAGGAAGATAAGTATCCTATGACCAAGATTATAGAAGATACAAAATAAAATTCTAGGCATTCTAATAATCCCTAGTTTTAGTAATTAGGCCACAAAAATTTGACTGGACAACAAAAGAAACATTAAAGAATATAGGAGCCTTGTTCTGGAAGATTGAAAGGCTGGGATGGGAATTATAATGAAATAATCAAAGTACAAAGTATGTAAAGGTAATCAAAGAAAAATATAAACTATGTGATATCACAGTGATATAAATTCATAGAACTTTAGGTGATGAAGTTAATGTTTGGGTTTTATCAATGAATAATCCTTACAAGAGAGAAAGAGAGATTGTTAAATTGATATTGATAAATTTCATACCTATACAGTGGTATAGGAATCTTGAATTAATGTCATTTTTGCAACATGAAATAAAAATTTAAACAACCACTAAAGGGGTTGAAATTCTAAGAATAAGTATCATTGGAGATCAAGACATATTCATTATAACATTCTAAGTTATATCTACCATCTTCTCAAAGAATAAAAGGTAATGAGAATGTTTAGGAGCCATCCTACAATACTATTTGGAAGACCAGAAGAAGTGACATCAATCGCCATGGAGAAAGACCACCTAATGAGCATAAGTGTATTAAAATGCCTCAATAATAGAAGCCGAGATTCCCACCTTATTTATGTGCATAAAGGAGACCAAGATCTAAGGTTCATTAGGCATATCATCAATCTACAATCACCTTATAAGACAAGAATCTATAGTGTGTAAGTTCTATGCATAGTTACAATGTCAAGATTGGCATACACACACACATACACACACACACACACACACAGTTCACTCCTATATAATTCAGTGAGCTGACCTACACTTAAAGAAGAAAAATTTAGAAGAATCCCTCTTGAAGAAAATATATGAGTAAGTAAGAGTATCTACTAAAACATTGAATATTAGCAACATCAAAATAATCCTTGGTGAAAGTATTTAATATCTTGAGACCTGTACACCACAAATCCAAACAAGAAGGATGTCTACAATTAGAAAATTTGGCATGACATTAGTGAAAGTCACAATACTTCGCGAAGGCATTTTTTCTTATCATGAGTAGGCCTTATATTAGTCTCCATGATAATAAAGGATAAAGGTATGAATTCATGAGGCATGTATAAGTTTTATATTAAAAGTATAGCATTATATGTTTAGTTGGTTATTTAATTCTAGGGTTTATAGTTGTCTATTTAGGATTGTAAATAGTACATGTGAAGCCCTATCTATATGACCCTGAAACCCTAAATATTGGCCTCTAGGTTTTGTGAGCTAACTAGCGTATATGTCAAGTATGATCAAATGAGAATAATAAGTTGTATATGACATTAAGTACCTAGTCCTATATTTGGAAGTTGTTAACCCTAGGATTTCATCCTCCATCATTTCTTAGAGACCTTAGACTGACAAAACTAACACCATGCTTTTATTAACACATATTTTGTATGTGTCAATAATAATTGCATGCATAAAGGATAAAATTTAGAGGGAACATGCTGGTAAAAGAAACTCCAGGTATTGTTGAAAAATGTAACTAGTGTCAGTCTTTATAATTGTATTTGAGTCATGCATTTTTAAAAATAAAGAAAACAAAATTATTTATAAAATAATTTTTTATTGAATTATTAAAGCATGGGTTTCATGCTTAGGTCAATGGTAAATAGGTCAAGCCTCCATTTTAGGCTTCTAGGATTTTTATTGAGTTGAAATTGAAAGTGATATTTTTTTTTTTTTTTGTGTTAAAGAAACTCCTCCACCAAGTAAGCTCCATTCTCCTACAAAAGACTGCCACACATTCTACAAGTCAATATCCAAATAGAAGACCTATAAACTGGCTTACAAGTCGGCCTAAAGTCAATATGACAAGTCGACTTCAACCATTGTTCATGCCAACTCAAAAGAACAATGATAAACAAGTATAAATAGCTTATCATTTGACCATTTTGAAGGAGACAAGACAGGTATTCAATATAAAATATTTTGAAGCTCGGATAAGAGAACCAAAGGAGGGGCCAAGAATATATGTGGTAGGAGCTATTATAGGAGGGGCAAACAATTTTCTGTTGCAGGAGATATTAGAAGAAGGGTTGAGAATATTTGTTGCAGATGCTATTGCAATACTGTTGCAAAAGGAGATGATTTGGTGGTTGGAGAAATTATGTTGGTAAAAGGGTCATGTGTGTCTCAAAAATATCTAATATACTAGAGAAATATTTGACCTAGTTTTCCCTTTTATATTGGTTTTTCCCTGGCCTAGTGCCTACATCTTGTGTCCTTGTTGTGATATTATTTGTTTGGAATTTGTCTTGAGGAAAATAATAAATAGAAAGAAGTACTAATAAAAGGAAAGAACAATAAAAAGCAAATGTCAAAGTTAAGTGAAATCCAATTGAATAACTATATTCACTTGATGTCCTATATTTCTCAACATGGTATCAGAGATAGGGCTTTGAAGAGAGGGCAGATAAAGAAGATAAAATTGGTTCCATCCCATCTCAAGATTTTTTTTTACCATAGATCAAAGTTGTGAAGGAAATACGATTAAATTTCTGGGAAATCTATCAAGCCCTATTCACCATGACAAGCCTATAGAATTAAAAACTACAAGGGCACGAGAATATATTCTCTTGAAGAACTGAAAGAGTGATTCAAAATTCCTAAGAGGGCCACACATCTTGGTGATAGAGTGAGGGTCTAGAGAGACTGTATAGGTTTGAAGCCTTCATACGGTCCTAACTCTATAATTTATATCTTATTCACTACAGAAAAATGAACCTGTTAAGGATTGTTCTAAGTTTTGTTAGGAATCAAAGGCCTTCATCTTAACAAATCCACTAACCCTGAAAAGGAGAAAAATATTTTCAAAATTCTGAACACAAAGGTTTGTACTAAATATCTGGTTTTGTTGGAGGACAATATTGAATTTGTTCTAAATCTATACTGGTAATCCTAAAGTAGAGCCATCATTACCTTATTAAAAGGCCAAATTTCTGAAAGGGAACTCTAAAATGAGACTTCTAATATTGATCTATCATCATACCTATCCTATTCTCTCTTTCATACAGTCTTATTCTAATATCCTCTTAAGGATAATTCAGTGGTTTAGATGGAAATATCTTATGACAAAATATTGGTAGTCCTATAGAATATACATTTACATAGTACAAAAATTGAATTGTTGCCTTAGGGAAGCCTACCTTTGAAGTATACATATACAAGTCCTCTTAAAAAGACACTTGTTGAAAAACTGTATCAAACATAATGAAAGACAAATTCTGTATCATATTTTAGTTTCTTGAAGGACCTATTCAATCAGTTATATCGAATACAATAAGCAACATTCAAAGTCATTTCCCCTATATAGTTTGAAATACAATGTGAAGTTATATACTTTGGGTATAGTCTACAAAAGAAGCTGCAAGAAGTGAAGAAGTGTAACAAGTCTCTTTATCGTCAAGTATTCAAGTAAGTATCAATACCACTTTCATATTTTAGTAACTTAACCATAAGGAATGCAACCTTGAAGTATGTACAACATTTTTATGTTTGTAAGAATTAAACATATGATGTTGGTATTGAAAATTATAAATCCCAAATGACACATGACAATCCTTGTCATATATAAACCCTAAATCTGATATGTACTTCTAAATTTTGTTGGTAATCTAGAGTATATAGTAAACCCTAGTGATAATTGAAGTAGAAGAAAAATTGTTTTTGCTAGATCTACACTTTGCTCTTGGGAACCCTAGAATTCCATCCTCCATTGTTTGCTTGGTTGTGCTTGCCATTAAGTGTTGCAAACATAAAATTGGAACTAAATTAAGAGAGATAACTTCAAGGAAACCCTACAAGGTTTGTAAAAGGAGCAATAATAAGTATCACTATAATTATTAGATTTGCATCAAAAACCTTTTTCATTATAGTTATTCTGAAATTTGTTTCATATTATTAACTGTATTATCTTTACGATTTTAAATTGCAAAACATTCTTGTTAGGAATATCAATCACTAGATTGAATCTACCTCTATCATTTCTCTTGTTATTTTTTCATTTTTTTTGAAACCCTAAATTTTAGGGTTCACTATAAAACCCTAACGTTTTGATGCTTAGGGTATTTTGTTGATAATGTCGAATCCCTAAGTTAATTAGGGTTTGAAAGTATAACTATATTTAGGGTTTTGTAATGATTTGGTGAAACCCTAAAATTTTAGGGTTTGTCATAGAACCATAAACCTTTAGGGTTTGGTGAATTGAGTTTATTGAAGCCCTAGGAATCAAACCCTAAGTGTATATGCTTTTGCATAATTTAAACCATAGTTAAAAATTGTTAATATTTGATGTTTGTAAATTGTATATATGTAAAATATTAATATGAATGAAACCCTAGATATAAATTTTATAGTTTATTAATGATTTTTAGGGTTTGTAACAAAACCTAGTAAAGTCTAACATGAAAATGTTGAGAAACTAGATGTACAACAAGATTCTATAAGTCCTAGTGATCAAGCCTAAGGCTTGTATCAATTCCCTTGTAGGTGTTGAGTATAGTTTCTAGAACTTGAAATAGTGAAACCCTAGATATGAAATTCTCTCACTATTAAGTTGTTGATATCTAAGGCTTAACTTTGAAATATAGGGTTTATGCCAAAAACCCTAGTAAAAAATATCAAGTTGGAAAAGAAAGGTAAAATTGATTTAAGCTATGGAAGTTTGATTACTTATATTGATAATCTCATTGATATTCTAACTTAGTATTGATCGCATGCTCTTTTATATTTGTATTTGGTTATATTTGTTACTAGATTTGCAGTTATACAATCTTCAAGATGTTGAATATGTTCACCTACCTTCTTGATGAGCATGATGGAAATAAGAGTCTAATAAAGTCTATTGATGAGTTGAGGGGGATATTGCATATTCTCCATGAGTTTATAAAATGTTGACGAAAAAGTTACGAATAAGATTTTGATTTTTTTGAACGATGTTAAGATTTGCAATGATTTCCAACATGATATATGAGCAACATTGGGATATTTGAATAACCCTAATATTCGTACTAACTTATATATGTATTGAAAATTTGTTGCTAATTAGGGTTGTGTTTGTGCAGAATATCTCCATGAAAAGAAAAAAGTTCAGAAGCATGCTTGACTGATCATGGTGTGTTGATCTTTGGGTCTATGGTCTTGGAAGTCTTATTTGAATTTTATAAGAAGGGAATTTGGTTCTATGGCCTTCGAATATTTTCAATGTAGAAATAAAAAGATTTTCTTTAAGTCAAATGCAACACAAAACTAAATCACACACCCGGTAGCCAAGTGCTTGGTGCGCTAAAGTTGAGAAATACTTTGATGAGTTTTTTTTTACATATATGACTCCAACCCTAGTTTATCTTTCAAATCTAGATATGCAAATGAAATTAATTGCAAAATAAAGTAAGGAGGAGAAGTTATATGAGAAAAATAATTAATAAAACAGAAGAAAAATCATACCAATTCCTTATGCCCAATTAAATAGAGTAAGAGTTTATCCTATTTACCTAGATGAAAAATGACAGTTTATGGTATTTCACTCAGGTACAAACACAATGGTCAAATATAGACAAATACTACATTAATTTTTTTCATGGACATGTTTCTTATTTCTTATAAAAATTTATGTAAATTCCACTCGGCAAAGACATACAACACAAATATCAAACAAATTTTGTTGTCTCTCCTAAACCCTTACCATTTTAAGCTATTTTCTTCAGATAGTTTTTCCACTTCAACATCCGAATTGATACCAATTTTCCTACACATATTCATGAGACCAATGAGGCAAACTTAGGCTAAATTTGACCAGATATTAAATTTAAGTGCATGAATAAATAATAATTAAAAGGAATTGAGTGTATGAATACCTGAATGAGCTCCTCTTGTTTTTATAATAAATTGTTGAAGTAGTTTAATCTTGGATAAGACCTGCCTCCACTCGATGAAGAAAAAATGAAGTCAACATTGACTTTTTTGTTACTTTGTTGGATCGAGGGTGTTTTTCTCCAATATTATCCAAATCCTAATTTATTATCTACTGAACAGGGCTAACCATGTGAAGGTGGAATTTCTCATGGACCCTCCCTCCTTCACATCACTCTCAATTACCTAGTACCCAATCTATATACCATATAGGAAATAGTTGAAAGAAAGACGTTAAGATACATAAAAAAAATAGCAAACATCCATTCATTCGTAAATCCAAAAAATATTTCATCTCAGAAAATTTTATCATAAAAGATATGTTTACATAATATGAAACAAGGTCATTTACATAAAGAAACATATAGCAATTACTAATTAACATATAACATTCCTTCATTCATTCATTCATTCATTAATCATAGACACAAAATACTTGATCTCGAATTTTTTTTTCACAAAAATATGTTTTCATAATATGGTGTGTGATGTTTTCATAATTGGAATGGACATCATTTGCTAAGAACCATCATGAGGTGACTGGAAAATAGGCTATAATGTTTTTTTAGTTGAATTGACTTGAACTAGTTGTAGATTAGGAGGCCTAGTTAGAAGTACTAGAGCGATTCGATGGTATATTTCAATGAGAAGTATGTATTTCATGGATCATGATCTTTTCAAATGGATAGTTGAGTTAATTATCACATGAGTTGAAGCCATTATGTAATTGAAAGGGGCACATGAAGATGAATAATTTTAACACTAAAACATAGAGGATTAAACCCTGAACTATTAATTTTGGAAGGTTTATTGACACATCAGAAATAAGGGAGTAGTTCAGGGATAAGAGAAGAAGGGTATTATTCAAGGAAAAGAAGGCACCAAATCTTTTAATTACAAGAACGTTCAAAGTATTGTAACACAATATTGTGGATGGAAAATACTAAAGATCATGTATATTGAACTATAATAATCCATTAGTCCACAAAATTAGAATTGGACTTACTCAAATCCTTCACTAGGTAAATGTTTATAAGTATCTCATCCCCAATACTAAAATGGGTGGATGATTTAACATATGTTGGTACGTTAGAAAAAAGTTCAATGCATGGTAGTTATAATTATAAAGCTTATGGAAACTAGTGATATAACGTATGAAATCTTCCTTATTTTGCCTAGTAGTCATAAGGGTTATACATATTTGAAAATGAATTATATACCAAGATATTTAAAATCCACAAAGTTTAGTGAGAAAAAATATTAGAATGTGTCTTCTAGATTTCCCCCCTTATTCAGTTTACAGTGGTTTTGGTTGAGAATGTATAAAAAATTCCTTGCATTATAATTTAATCATAACCTCAAACTAGAGTTGGGTGAATAAAGGTCACATAATATAAAACAAGGTCGTTGAAATGTTTTCTAACAGAAAAATCACAAATTTTTATTAATATAGTCAAAAGTTACATGTGCACATGCAATCAGGCATTCAACCTCTCCATAAAAAATGTGGTACTAAAAACATCGGGATATAAATAAACAAGTGCAATAATTTTTTATCAATTTTTTCTCTCCTTTTAAATAGGTATTTATCAAGGATGTATTGATCTTCACCCTCTTTAATTGTTGTGGTCTCCTATGTATGTCTTGCTGCTAACCTAGTCCTATGACTATGCTACTGCAAGTGGGGCCGAGCATCAACTGCAATAAGGAAAAAATGTTAAATTCATATTTATAAAAATTATTATTACAAATTTTTTATTAATAAAAATAGTAGTAGAGTGTTCTTTACCTAATTCGGTAGTGGAGGGAAGCAACAAACTTTCATATGTGGCCATATGTTCTCTGGCCTCATCCTGTACAGGCTCTCGTGCAGAAACAAGAGAGGTTACAAATAATACAACATTTTCATTTAAATATTTAATTTCATTCCATACTACAATTTATTTATAACACGTGAGATACCTCTAGTACCAAGCTGAAAATCAGTCTCAAGAGGCACTCCACCGTCAGTAGGCTCATGTGTTGTATCCACATTGTTTGCTTTCATTTTACAATCAAACACATTACTTTATGGCCAAAAATAACCAATAGATTGTACAAGTAATTTTATAAATTCTATTCATTGATTTTATTTGTTGGAATACTGTAAAGATGCAAATATTGTCCTACATTCAACCACGATTTGATAGTCGTGCTTGAAAGTAAGCTTTAGGCCTTCCTTTGTGGGAGCCTCCTTGAATTGTGACCCCTTCAATTTTGCATGAGAACGTGATTTTTTTTTCTTCTATGATATTGAAGTAAAATTATTAAGAATTTATAATTTGGATGATTTTTTTTTTATTCTTACAATTTAGTGGCCAGTTTAGAGTAACCAACCAGGCCAAGTTTATGCTGCCCATGTTTGGTTATTCTAGCCATCGTAATTTTGGATGTATTTGGAAACCTATATTTAAAATGTTAAAAAAATGAATTAGATGTTGCAATGATGATAAAGCATCATAATTACATTATTAAAATAACTTCATACCTTCCTAGTATGGGTGGTGTATTCCCTACTTTTTGCAGTGCCTTCTCATTTTCATTTGCTTCAAGCGCTTTCCACTCCATATTTGGAATCGCTAGAGGGCGCTCATGCGACCTTTTCCTTTCCAAATGATACATATAATGGTCCCATGGATATTTCAAATATAAGCCTGCCTTAGAGGTAACTCAAGTTTTGTTGAAGGCACCCTCACCGAAGAGGCGGACCATCCTGGTTATAAGTTCATATTTCAACTTGGAAATTTAGGATTTCTAGTTCTTGTCAATGGTGGTCCCAAATATTTCCAAGGTTAGGTCATACAAACACCTATAGAATACATCATTTGCTACAAAATGAAATTATCATTACTTTAAAATTATCACATACTATATGTTAACTTCATTTAGAGTGTACTTAATTTTTAAAACACTTCTTAAATACTTGGAAGTTTCTCTATTTTCATTGGGAAATTGTCCTCATCTACCAAAAATGTAATTGATAGTGTTCTCATGCTAGTAACATGAGAAGATCCAAGAAATATCACTTCAAGTTGCACAATGAAATCATGCTCTACATCCACATCATCATCTGCAGATCATGACATATGTTGTTCAAGAGGTGCAAATCATGTCTTGTGTGGTTGACCAAGTGTACCAGACTCAATGATTAGTGTGTCACTCACCAACATTGAGTCACTAGTCGCAACATGAGGTTCGTACTATACCAAAAACTCATGTAAAATAAAGTTTTTTTTATAAAGGATGAGATAATTAAAAATCATAAAAAATAAACATGATAATTAAATGAGTTTCTCACCCCATACTAACGAATTTGGCACATCAAGGTTTTTTATTTTTCCTCATATATCTTATGTATGAGGTTCAATAAGAAATAAAACACTAAATTTCTTGTTTTCTTTCATTCAAATCTTATTTATTGTTTAGATCGGATTGGTAGACATAAAAATTTCTTCTTTAGTAAGCTCTTCCTTAGGAGCATCTGTGGATTTTCCTAAGGATGGTGCCTTCCCCTTATTTTTGGTGTGCCAAGATGCCCTATTTTTACCCTCTTCCTATAACCATTAACCTCTGTTTCATCTCTATAAACCTTGTCATTCCTGCACTAGTCCAAGATAACCGTCTATTCCTACATATACTTAATATTTCATAATTAATGGTTGTTAGTTGCTTAATTAATTATTTTACATAGATTTCATTCTTTTAAGTATTTCTTGTAACTTATGTTTACTTTCCTAAAAATTAATTGAAAAACTAAGTGTTAATTATTACGTAGCATGATCTAGTACTGGCAGTTTCCTGCACTGCCAACAAATATTGCTCTATGATCTCCGCATTAGTTCGATCACTCCACGCAGGTGTTTTGATCTAAGTCTCCTAGTTTAGTTGTGGATTATCTGGAGATGGATATAGGTAGAGTATAGTCAGGGATAATTTCCAAAGATATGGTCTACAACCAGCAAAGCTCGTGCCTTGTTATAACCATTAGCCGTTTGTAATGTTGTTTGTTAGTCCATTCAGCCGAAAGGCTTGAATTGGAAATAACTCTGTAATTAGTAGATTATGGCTATAGGCCGAAAGACTACATATAATATAGATCTACATTTTCAATTATTTTTAGCGTGTATTTTAATTCTTTCGAAAGTAATTGGAAACTTTGGTGAAGGGAGCTCTGTCCCTGTGCAAGAGCTAGTGCCTTGTCACATGAATGGAGTGCTCTAAGCCTTAAGGCTTAGAGCACCTACACAAAGACATAAGTCTTCAATAAAGAAGGTAAAATATATTTTTTCACATAAGTTGTGTACCTGCACAAGTGCAAGCAGATTGCAAGAGTACATGAACGATTTCTTAGTGTAGAAGGGAAATCATTTGGAAAGAAGATATTTGCAAGCGCTCACTTGTTAAGCTGCCAAGCCTCTATACTGAAGATAAACATAGAGCTTCATTTCAGAATTTAAGATTTCTTTTAGTTGTGTGAAAATTCCTTTACTTGATTTCCTCACAAATCCATTCTTTTACATTCCAGCACTAGAATTTCTTTGGTGTTAATTGCCTTTGAAATTGTCTTCTATTTGATTCTGCAATATTTTGATTAAGAAGTAGGAATAGGAATAGGAAAATTTCATACCACTTCTGGCATTACCTATGCTTCATTTCTAAGTTTATGAAACCCTCGAGTTGATAATTAAGTGTTGAGGAGTTTGATTAAGTGCAATTCCTCCACCCAACATTTTGGTGTCGTTGTCGTGGAGGTGATTTGAATTGGTAAGAATTTTCTATTTTTCTTCAATAGGGGTAAGTCTGCTATTATTTTTTCTGTAGTGTGCTTATATTGTTTGAAGTGATTTATAGGTGCTGAGTTATTTTTTAATTTGCAGCATTTTATTGGAATTTCGTTTTGTCATTTTTTGAAATGAACGCCTAAAAAAGGTAGGGGTCCGAAGCCCACTAAGGGCCAAGGAAATACTGATAAATATGAAAAAAAATCTCATATTGGGCCTTCTTTTATAGGAAGAAATTCCAAACAAACCCAGACTCATCACACAGGAATAGTCTACTTGGGCTCTGGCAGTAGTAGTCTAGGTGTGACACAACCTATAAAGGGGAAGAAGGAGACTATCAGAACCCATAGTCAGCCTTCCCAGGCTGCTGAGAGCGGTTCTCTTGGAGGAACAAAAATGGCAGATCATGAAGACCATGCATAAGTAACCAGTGAAAATCAGGTAAACGAGGAACAATACACTTTTGGATTCCTAATTGTGGATCCGGATGTAACTGTGAAAATGAAAAATATACCACCATCAGCTCTTCCTCATTTCTATGGTAAGGTACATGAAGATCCAGACTCTTTCTTATTTGAGTTTGATATTTTATGTAGAAGTTATGATTATTCATCTGATGCTCAGAATTTAAAGTTGTTTCCTGCAACTCTTAAGAACACAACACTTTGCTGGTTATGGGACTAGGGGGAACACTATAGCTTCTTGGGAGAAGATGAAGAGAGTGTTCCTGTCGACATATCATGAATATTGTAAAACTAGATATATTCAAGATGAAATCTTACTATCATGCAACATGATGATGAGACTCCAGAGAACTAATTATAGAGATTCCTGTACATCCTACAAAGGTCAAAGAAAAAATTTGATCTAAATACCATTAAGACCTTTTTCTTATGTGGGCTTACTGATGATGCTAGAAATAATTTAAATTGGTTAGGAGAAGGGGATATTGCTTAGAAATTTTTTGATCAAATATGTGACTTGTGCAGGAAATTCTCCAGGAACCAATATAAATCCGATAAAGGAATTCAGAATAGAAATAAGAAAAACAAATCTATTGATGCTATGATCATTGGATTGGAGAATAAAATGGAAAATATGAAAATAGAAATAATGAATACTGTTAGCAAACAAATAGACTCCTTAAAATTTTAGCAAAAACTTGTAGAAGAACATGACTCATTATCTATTTTTTGTCCTAAGTGTAGGAAAAAGCATATTTTAATGGAATTTCCTCTTGATATAAAAGGAACTAATAAATGTGTAATTTCTATAGAGAACCATGCCATTGAAAAATGTCCCTCCATACCTGGGCTAAAAGCTGTACTTGAAGGAGGACAACCTGAAGCTGAATCATTGCATGTTATGGGAGCACGAAGAAACTGGCCTCAGGTAAGTGTAGGTATGACTTTTGAATTTCCACCACATTTCTTTGTTTATAATGCATATCCATATTCCTATCCTAAAAATAGTCACTTTAAAAATTGGTAGCATGGGAACTAGTATCATTATGGACAACCCTGCCAATATTGGCAACAAGGATGGAAAGGGCCACACCATTCACATCATTCCTATCATGCACCTATGCAATCATACCCACCTATATATGCACCTTACCCAATGCTATAGCCATCATTACCTCAGCTGATTCAACCAATGCCACCATTGCGTTTACCTCCACCGTTTCGACCTCCCTAGCTGCCTTCCCAACCCTTGCCCAACCCCAATAAAAAATCAATACAAATGATCCATTCCATGAACCCGCTTTCCTTACCGAGATATCAGTCCATGCCATTTGGAGTCAATTATCTCCAGCTGATATTGGGGAAGATAATAACCATAGAAAAAAAGAAGCAACCTATGTTGATTATCGAAGAGAAAGGTGAAGAGGAAACTCTTGACAATTTTGAAAATAATGTCACCATTTAGCTTATCCCTGTACCCTCAGAGCCTTTATCATATTCTTCCAACTGGACTTCCTATCAAGAGAGGCTAGTTATGAATACACTAGTACATTTGGGGGAAATTCCGACACTTGGTTCTGACGCTTTTGACCAAATGTCGGAAATTTCCCCAAATTTTTTCAATCCCGCCTGAAACCGTCGCTATATTGAAATTTAGAGAAAAGTGTTGCAATACCGACACTTAGACAAAGTGTCGCAATTGTGACGTTTGGAGGAAGACATCGCAATTGCGACACTATGCCCCAAAGCGTCGCTATTGCGACAGCTGCCTCCAAATGTCGCAAGTGTGACACAATGTCTAAGTGTCGCAATTGCGACGTTTGGAGGCATCTATTGAAATAGCGATGCTTTTTCCACCATTGGTATAACGACACTTATATGTGTGCTACATAAAAATATGAAACTTATATGCACGCTGCATAAAAATGATTTTATTAAAAACTACATTAACGTATGATATCACGCGCGCATTCGCCCTCCGCTCTTGCAAAACAACATTCAACCTCAGCATTCGCCCTCAGCTCTTGCAGAACAACATTTTCCCTCAGCATTCGCCCTCAGCTCTTGCAGAACAACATTCTCCCTCAGTATTCATCCTCAGCTCTTGCAGAACAGCATTCGCCCTCAACATTCGCCCTCAGCTCTTGCAGAACAACATTCACCCTCAGCATTCGCCCTCATCTCTTGCAGAACAACATTCGCCCTCAGAATTCACCCTGAGCTCTTGCAGAATAGCATTCGCCCTCAGCATTGTCCCTGAGCTCTTGCATCAAATATCTATCCCCAGCTCCGCCCTCGCCGTTCGCTACACTCTCATAGACCAAATGATCAACCCGCCTCTGCACGCATTCGCCTCCGCCCTTGCAAAATGGTAAGTTCTTACCGCAGGCTCTTCCTCCCAGTAGTAGGTTGGATTCTATTTGGTTTTTCGTCAACTGCATTGGATTGTGTTAGGTCAGAAAGGGTTCTCTCTAGATGTCTTCCAATGTTCTTTCGGTGATGAGTTTCAAAGAGGATGTGTAAGATGTGTTTGTGCTTGCATAATTTGACTCCACCAAACTTTCATGAAGTTTAAGCTATGGATTTTAGTTCAAAAAACTCATCCATCTCAACACCCAAGAACTTACCCCCTTGGTCTGATCTATATTGAAGGTGAAGTGCAAAGTGGTAGAGAATGGGAGATCGAAAGTCATCAACTTTATCACAAGGGTAGTACTCTAGATCGAAAGTGATGAGCTTTAGTTCTCCAGATTTGGGGATTTTATGATATTTGGGTATTTTCTGATGACATACCAAAGGTCACATCCATACAACCATATTAAGGTCAATGTTGAGATCATTCTCATATAGATATAGGTCACTGATATATAGGGTTAATATCATCATCACTATCCATGAAAACCGAATGGTTACAAAATTTGTGATTGTGGTTGGCTCATTTATAATTATTACCCATTTACAGTAGAGAACAGAAACACTAAATATGGCCCGAGTAGAGCCTTTACAATAGGCAATGGAATTGCAGCTACTTCGTCAATAACCAATAGCTCCACTTGAGAAAAATTTTCATAATCTTGGGGTTGGATATACTGCAGAGCAAAAAATTGTAGTTATCATTCGTGCTCCAATATATTAATATACTTTTTACATTGAACTGAAGAAAGGGAAACAAGCAAATGCTAGCCATCATATAATGCTTTGACATAAGAGTTTTGAGTGACATACTTGAAAAAAAGAACTCATCCACTGATATTTATAATCATTTGAGTTATTCAAGTTAAACACAATGTCAAGAATCAAAATTCAATACCCTCTATTATCTTCATCACCCATTACAAGATTTAAATTTTTCCCAAAGAAACGCTTATTAATTTGGTAGCCATTATTTCTCCCTGCTTTAAAAACCCTACATTTAAATGAAAACAAGCATTTCATTTCAACTACAAAAATCTATTAGTGTTCAAATGTACATGTGTGCATCACTTATGTAGGGTATTCCTTTTCCACTTTCACATTATCCAAGAATGTGTGCAGTATAGTTCATATTTTTTGTGATTTAGATTATCTTGAAAAAGGAAAGGTAAATTATTTCCCATGGAAAAAGAAGGTTTTCCCTTTTTACTACCGGAAATGGTACAACAAAGTTCCATTTCTACCCGAAACTCCTATGAAACAGGAACCAAATAAAGGCCATGTCCTCAATGGACATCATTTGGCTTTGAAAATGGCCATTGTACCGTGTTGTTTCTTATATTACATCACGATAGTTTCTTAGGTCATTTCTTGTTTCTTGAGATGAAAAACAACCAAAGAAATTGTGAAGATCCTTTCAAGAAATAAATGACCATTTCTCAATCATATCTCAACTATTTTTTATTTTATTCAATGGTTGCTTACTTTGAGAGAAATTTGACACTTTTATAAGGAATATAACATAAAAACACAAAATGGGAAGGAATTGATGAGGTAGATGACCTTTAGTTGTTGTAAATTAAGAATTGATAATACATGATGCATGTTCTGTACTACAAACTAGATTCCTTCCTGGAGTTAGGACACAGAGTATTGAATCAAAGTTGTAGTTTCTAAATTCTTGTATTGGTTCATCAATCTTGAAATTCAGACATTGCATGTCTTCATTGCTTCATGTTTGAATAATTTGCATCATATCATACAATAGGAAATTAGGAATTATTATTATTATTACTTTATGGATCTGTTAAGTTACTTTAAGTTTGCATGGTTTAGTGTGAAATTATTCTAGTGTGCCCCTAGGCCCAGGTGAAGGAATGCCAAGGACTGAGAACCCTAGTTTTTAAATGGTATTGTTTCTTATACCCAAAAACCCCTCAACATCACTTCTTATTAGCTCTTAACAATAGTGTTGTAAACAATTTGAGAATTTATATAGAAAAATCTCGCACTTCTCAAGATAAATTCCTAAAGCTAAAGTGTGATACCATATGTAATTCAATAGCCCCATTGTCACCTCACCAACCTCTTTTCACTTCGGGCTAGCTCTCCTCCAACTCAAGGGGGGTTCTCCCTAGTAGATGTTAGGGATCTAATGGCCCAACCGAACCAAGTCAAGAGCCCCCTAACCCTCTATGTTTACTACTATCAATCAAAATATTGAACAATAGGGTCAAACATGCATGCTGAAGATAAAATTGCCAGGGTATTTTTGGGTAATTTCAAAGGGAAAGTCCCCAAACACATATAATCAAGGAATTATAACGTGATTTCAAACATTAAATATCAACAAAATCATTTAAAGGACATTGAAAAGAAAAAGGTGATGGAAGATAGAAAGTGCCTTACTTAAATGCTCTAAGGATTTTTCAATAGTTTCTCCAAAAGCTTCACTTCAAGGCCCTTCAAGATCATCTCCAACAATGCTATACCATATTCTTGAACAATGTTGCTACAAAAATGTCCTCAAGGTCTTCACAACAAGTTTACTAGAAGTTGCTCCAACAATATATTCAATAAGGTATTCATTGTCAACTCGTCTCTTGTTTGGGTTACTTAATGTGCAATGACATGTTTCCAGGACTGAATTCAATGCAAGGCATATTTGAAACTCTAACTTTGTCTTCCAGTGTCTTATTAGAAATTATTTCAGTTTTCATTTTGTGTTTTCAAGTTAGATATTGTTTTCAAGTTTTTACATTTATAATTTTATTGCAATGTGGCAGACTGATCAGGGCAGTACAGGAACAACCATGAGACGGGATGATCGCGGAAAGAGGCCAGCAGAAGAACATGTAAAGTGCCATCATTTCTCTATCTTCAGGTATTTTAGTTATTTACATAATTGAAATAATATTAATTTTGTTCAAATATGCAGACACCTAGCCATGGTATGCCTGATGATTCACTCTTTGAGGAAGAGCTTTCTTCATCCCTATCTCCAGCGCTCTTGTTGCGAAAAAAGGCACGAGATGCAAGGTCGGAATTTAATACTTTGATAGACGTGCCTAAAACACCTGAAACGGAAGAGAGGATAAAACAACTTATGAGCCAGCTAGAAACATATCAGGTATTAATAAAAATTCAAAAGGATATTTTTTTTGTTCTGCATGAGATGAATTGTGATAGTTTGATTTTTAATTTTTACATTGACTAAACTAACAAAAAGTTTTTTTGTATGTAGCATTTTCTGGCACTTGCTGAACCCAGTGTTGGTGGTAGTGGGACACAAGGGCAAGAGATTTCCCAGCAACCCTCTCGTACACCTTCTACTCCTTTAGGTGCCAACCAAGAAACACACCCTACCCAAGAAGACACCCAGCCAACCGCTGAACGTGTTGGCAGTGATGAGGCTGATATGGCCAACTACATTATTGCGTTTCCTGGAGCTGCACGTGTCAGCTCCACAGGGACCATTAATGGCACGTTGTTGGTGAATGATGAAGGTGTCCCAATAAAGCACGTACAACTCCCAGGTAAATTTTAATATTTTAACTATTTCATGTACTCTATCTAAAACATATTTATCATGATTTTTATTTTTAAATTAATGATAATATCTTTTTTTCTGTGTAGGAAACAATGAGTTCTACAGGTTTTTGGAGAGCCATGCGTTGGTAATTTTGGCCCAACCATACGCACAGGGTGGAATTCCCAGAATTCCAACCTGAAAAAAGAACTTCTAGATTATCTAAAAGCCCTTTTTGGGGTCGGCACATTTGACAGAACAGCGGTGGCTCGGGTAGCTGGAAAATATTTGAAATATACCAGGGACACCTATAGGACACAATTGAAATTTAACCCTAGATACTAGCGTCCTCTAATAGTTCCAGAGAGTGAGTGGAGAGCACTCATCCATGACGAAAAAGAGAAAAGGGTAAAGAAAGAAGGAAAAATGCCAGCTGGACCCGCAAGGTAAATTAAAACTTTAATTCAATAGCTTTAATTTTCTCTATGTCTAAAATAAAAGTGTGCTACGTCATATCTGACTTAAATCTTTTGATGCTAGGTTGCCTGACACCTCAAAGGCAACCAAAGCTAGGATTGAAGAAAAGGGCCATCACAAGCTAGGCCAGGGCGGCTACTTGAAATTAGCCGCAAGAATTGTAATTAAGTAGCTAAACATCTTATAATTAATTATATCACCTTCCAACGTTTTTGTAATCCTATCAAATATGATTAAAAATACAAAATCATATGTAATGTAGGGTGATGACTTTGGAATAGAAACTACAGAGGAAGATAAAAATATCGCTTTCCATTTTGGCTATCAAGCCATAGTTAAACGTCGCAGAAGCTTGGGGCAGGTCCCAAGATCCAGAATTCCTGATAAGGTAAAACACTAACCTTTAAATATGTTTGTTTTCATCCATAAATTTAATTTCTAACAACTTTTTTTAAATCAGGGGAGCAGCACTATTGACGAGGCAAATAACCCAGTTTTAGAGCCAGATGTAGATGATCCTCACATGCAACTTGATCATTGTAGTGGGGACCAGGCTGAAAATGCTACTATCAGTGAGGGCCATGACGATAATTAATTTCCACTTATAATTTTTTCTAATTATACCTTGATGGTTGTCCTTATAATTATATTTAAAAACTGACAATTAAAATTTAATATTATCTGTTTTTGTAGGCGATGCCCGTCACTGGATGAGACCAGACATCGTGACTACGCAACTAGGTCAGCAGTGCGGGTCGAAAGGCACGAAACAGGAGCATAGAACGATGATATTGATGATGTAATTAGGAGCTTTAGAAATAGGAAGAAGAAAAAGAAAATTTGATAATGTAAAATATTGTATTATTATAAGACAAACGTTACCATACTTGGAACGTTTTTTGCGTTATATAAAAAACTCATTTATCATACTATTTTTATGTCAAGCATTAATTGCAATATTTCCTTGCGTATTTTTTGTTGAATTGTTTTTTTATTAGTTATTGAATATTTTTTTTATGCTCATGAAAGTAAAAAATGAAATATAGATTAGGTATTGGGGAATTGAGAGTGATGTGAGGGAGGGGGGAGGGGCCATAAGAGCTTCCACCTTCACGTGGTTGGCCCTGTTTAGTAGAGAATAATTTATTGGAGCAATTTAATCTTGGTGCAAACCTCCCTCGATCCAGCGTAGCAACAAAAAAGTCATTGTTGACTTAGTTGCTACTCTTTCAGATCGTGGGAGGCTTGTTCCAAGTTCATGCAACTCCAATAAATTGTTCTTGAAAGGAAGAGGAGCTTATTCAAGTATGTTTTTACATTTTCAACATATGTTCTAACATTATCATAAGAATGCATCTTAGAGTAAAAAATACTACATCAATTACTTGTATTTATTGTATAGATAATGATGGATTTTGATTGACTTGGAAGTGCAGGTACAAATCCTCTTGCATCATGAGCAATACAACTTGTCAACCAGGGTCATGTCTAGGATATTTTTGCTTGTGCACTTGACCAGGTTCGTAATGTCACATTTTGTAAGTTTCTTTACAGTTCATAATTCAATATTAAGCTTGTTCATGATTATTATCTAGGTTTTTTGTATGTGTTTTTTCATCTATTTGATTGTAAGCAACTCTGCATGTTTCCTGTTGTTCACTATGATTTATCCCATTACCACTCCCAGGATGAATTCGACTTTATTGTTACATAGGTTACTTTATTGTTACTATGATTTCTCCATTTACGATTTCATAGGTTACATCATGTAAAGTTGTCAATCTCAGGTTGGTGATGAGCTTTAGTTCTCCAGATTTGGGGCTTTTCTGATATTTTCTCCCTCGTGTCATTCCTACATCACCTCATTGTTTGAGCATGCCAATTGTCTACCACTTGTACCAATTGGCACATGTCAATCTCTGAGTGGTGCCACATTTCACCTATTATCGGCCCACTTGACCACCTGTCAATTTGTCTTGCAGGCGGTGTGAACAAACTTGCTGATCTTGTTGGAGTCACCCTTGGGGCGAAGGGAAAAATGTTGTCTTGGAGAGAAAGCATGGTTATCTAAAAATAGTTAATGATGGTGTGACAGTAGCTAAGGAGGTAATTTGTAGATGTGTGCTCTGGTTTTATTTTTAACGTTGTATTAGTTCCCCCTCTTAAATGTCTTAGATTTGGTAGGCATAATTTGAAACTCAAAGGTGAAAGGAAACATATTTGTTACCCAGTGGTCTACTTGGCCTATGGACTAGCCACATTAGAGTAATGCATAAAGCTTTTCACAACAATAAAAGGAAAGGGTTATGGCTGAGTCAAATTTTATTGTTATTGACATTGTAATGAAATGTATCTCAATGCTATGGTTTTGGCCTTTTTATTGGTTGAATTAGAGGACCCAGTTGAAAATATTGGGGCCAAGTTGGTAAGGCAAGCTACGACAAAGAAAAATGATTTAGTTGGGGATGGAACCACAACATATGTTGTTCTTGCACATGTTGGAATATTGAAAAATTCCAGAACAATGAATGGAGAATAAATCTCCCTTCCTCTAACACAGAGAAAATAAAAATTTCTTTGACAGGAGACATAGTTTCAATACTTTGAAAACAAACTTCTATTCCCTTCAATAACTCAAAAAAAAAACTATTACACTTCTTCCTCACTGAGAGGGATTACAAAATTATGACTGCTACAAAACGCAGTGCATAAAACCAACTCACCGTCTGTTCAAAACAAACATACTCTGTCTCTAAAACACTCTGCTGTGTTTTTCACTTTCGCACTGCTGTGCATACACACTTAAAAAGTTACACTCAGTCTTTCACTTTTTACACACTGCTGTGTAATAAAAAATTTACGTACTGTCTATAAAAAAAATACCAAGCTTTTTTGTCCTTTTTATTTTTATATGCCGTAACATATAAAACATATTATAATAAACCCTCTTTTAAAAAAAATAAAATTAAAACTAAATTCTATGGCCCACCTTTCGTTTCGCATATGATATATATATATAACATATGTTTAAAACATATGTATATATTAAAGCATACATAAAATTAAACTATCAAAACATTAAAGAACCCTTTCCGTCGGACTTCAAAAGTCTGAATAGATTGAATTTCAAACCAAATTCGCGTTCCAAAATGGGATGCTGACGTCTGCCTAATTTGTAACGCGAATTCTCAATCCAATGTGCGTTATAAAAAATTCGGGTCCGGTTTTCAGGTTTTCAGATTCCCTTCAATTTCATGCGATCCAATATTAATGCTCCACGTGTCCTCCTTTTGAATTTACAAAACTGGCAGGTAAATTTATGTTTGTTTAATTTCTGGTTGGTGAATTGCGTTAATGCTGGTTGTTGTGTTTAAATAGAATCCTGTACAGAAATATGGCTGCGGCCGTCTACAAAAAAAACTTGCAGGAATTTTAAATGCTGAATTAAATTTCTGGATGGCGTGCAAGCAACCTCCAAAAAAAAATGTTGCTACTGCATCCGTTCTTTTGCTGCAGCAGTTGAAGTTAAAATTCAACAACACATGGTTTAATAAGTGAGGGTGTAAAGGTAACTTTTTGTCGATAGTACTGGATTAAGATCATCTATTAATTTTTGTAGGGTCTTATGGTGTTTGGTTTTTTAGTTTTGGGTTGGGCTTATTGAGTCTAAGATATTTTTTGAGTGAAAAAATTGCTATTAGGTATTAAAAAATTTTGGTTCTTTTGTAAAAATTTATGAGTTTGTTAGGAAATACAAAACTGATAATGGTTGTATCTTAAATTTATGGAAAATAATTTGAAATGAAACCTTTTTTTTTAGGTTGTTGCAACAGGTGTGAAACCCATTCAAATTACTAGGGGCATTGACAAGACAATAAAGGCCCTTGTTTCAGAACTCAAAATTTTGTCAAAGGAGGTAAATGCTTGCCTTTTGAGTAGGCTGGTTTTTCTTTTTGCTGATGGTTTGGTGTATCTAATTGAATTAGTTGCCTAAGGTATTTTTGGTTGCAAACTCCTTTTAATTTTTCATACAGTATTGGCCTTGTGGAATACATTTGATTGTGTGGTCTTGTTAGATCTACAACATTTGTAGTTGTTTAGTCTTATGGACGAGGTGCACTTTTATTATGGAAATAGTTGATGCAATATTGTCATTTAATCCTTACCGCAGGGTAGCATGTTGAGAAGTTTCTTGTGAAACATTTGGTATTCAAAATGACACTTGATCCTATACAGCATCATGCACTTGACTTCAAAATTCATATTCAAAGTGTGCCAGGCAATTCTTGCAAAATTTCAAATATTTATGTTGTTTTAAACCATTATCTTTTTCATGTATTGGATGCTGAAAATGAGAAAAAGACTTTGGTATGAAACCAACCGGTGAATAATTTCCAGCAAAACAACCACTTCCAAGACATGATTTAGAAGTAGAACATATGTACTTATGAAGCATAGAAATATATCCTTGATGCATTGTCAATGTTTGGCTAGGGTTATTTTTGGAGAAAATAACTCCTTATTCCTAGAATAGTGATCTTCAATACAAGTAAATGCCAGAGAAGAGAGATCATCATGTGACATAAACCTATTAACAAAAGTGAACATGGAATGATTATTAATTATGGCATACTAAGTTGTCAATGATTTTGACTATTTGTCTTTAACATGTAAAAATGTTAAATTCCAAACTTACATCATCATGGTTTGGCATCATGAGCTTGACTAATTGTCCACCATGCTCATAATTTCATTGTTGTATTCATATCTATAAAAAACATTTCAAATAATAATAAAAAAGTTCTATAAGAAAAATCCAGACCTCCATGCTGCTGCTCCTTGTGAGACAAAGTCAAAATTGCATTACACAATCTGACACATAAGAATCTCCTATATCCCGGTGGTATGCATCCAAATTATTATAATAGTGTCTTCAAGACTTATGTTGACATTGCCAATGAGATATTTAAGCAATGAAATATGGAGCCTTCTTCATTGTTGTATATGTAACAGTCTTTTATTTTTATAAAGATTGATGGTTTTGTCTTTCTGAAAATGAAATGTAAAAATAATTTATTGTGGTCAATTGAAAAGTTTTTTTTTTAAAGCTTTTCATTATGGAAGGGCGAAATAGATATATGCCCTTCTAATTGAAATTCGGACCTGCCCTTCAAATTTGATCATTGTGTGGGACCTTAACAAACAATAAAACTATTCCGCCGCGCGTTATATAAAACATATAACAAAACCTTTGTCAAAACTTCAAACGAACCCTTTAGCCGTGGGTATTTCATCACGAATTGATCATTTTACTATGTACCTTCTTCTAGAGGAATATTCTTCCACTTGATTAGGTACTTCATAATGGTTATATGTCAAAGAGATACATAATGTTTATCTATAACTTTTTGTGGTTCAAGAATCAACTTTCATTCTTCATCTAATTTTGGAAGTTCCATTTACATTGGCATATTTTTTCCCAAAACCTTTTTTAGGCAAGATACATGAAAAACCTTATGAATGCAAGAAGAAGGAAAATATAACTTCTATACCACTTGTGCAATTCTATGAATAATTATTTAGGGCCATAACATTTTTGAGCTAATTCTTTATTCTTCTTTTTCTTGAATGAAGATTGCTTATAATGCTATAATCTAAAAAATACCCAATTACCCTCAAATTATCTTTCACTTCAATGTTGTTCCCCTTGTTGTTTTAAAATGTTTCATGTCATTTGAAGGTTTTCCATAATAATTTTCAAAGTTTCTTTAGTATTTTCCATATGTGACTTTGTTTCCTATACTTTGGACTTATCTTGCAAAAAGTATGAGATACTAGGAGTTGGATATCCATAAAGGGCCTTAAATGGGGAAATTTTAGTAGATGTGTGATAGGTAGTATCATATTACCATTCTTCCTCGACGAACCCACTTCATCCATTAAGATTGCTTTTCTAAAGAGTAACATTGTAGATAACCTTAAAAACATTTGTTAACTATTTTTGTTTGACCATTTGATTGTGTTTGATATGTAGAACTCATGGCAACTAGTGTTTCTCCACTCATATTAAATAATTATTTCCAAAATTTTCTTGTTACTATTACTTTAGGAAAGCCATGAAGACTATGAATTTCTTTCACGGACACTTCTGCCACTTGGCTTGTTGTTTATGTACTTTGAGCTCTACAAAAAAAATCTACAAAATTTGTCTATATAAATGACCACAAAAATGTAATACTTACCTTTATATTTCAATAACCCTGTAATAAAGTCTATTGATATATCTTCTAGTCTTTGAATATGTATGTGGAATGGTTGAAGTAACCCTAGATATTTTACTATCTCTCTTTTATTTATTATTCAAACCTGACCTTCTCTTACAAAATTTTGAATATCTTTCTTCATTCCTTACAAAAATATATTTTTTGATCCTTTGAGATGTTTTAAGGAACCTTGCGTCCTACCATCAGAGAGACATGGGACTCCCTTAATATTTGTTTATTCAAATATGCTTGCGTGCATAAAAATATTCTACATTTGCACCAAAGTATATCTCTCTTTCACTCCCAATGCTCCATAGAGTTCATCCCATCCTTTATGAATTTTAGTTTTTGTTTCGTACTATTGTCATTTTTCCATTATGGCAAGCTTCTTCTAGCCACCTAGGAATAGAAAATGTAATTGGATATAAATTTGAGGCCTCTTCTATTTTAGAAAGAGCATCATGTATTAAATTTTCCTTACCCTTTTTGCAGATTATCTCAAAATTAAAACTTTGCATTTTTTCTCCTCATTTTTGTTAATATTCTAATGAAAATCATAGCTTCAAAAAATACTTTATTACATCATGGTATATCTTGACTTTAAAGTACCTCCCAATGATATGCTATCCCCATTTTTTATTGCATGTAATATTGCTTCCATTTGTTTTTCATGCGTAGATTTCACCAAATATTTTCTTTGAATTCCTTGCTTTTAAAAGCCAATGATATCCCTTATTTTGTTAATTTTACGTAAATTCCTTGTCCTAGTGCCTCACACTCTACTATGAATTTTTTACCAAAAGTAGGTGCAACCGATGTTGGTGTAGAAGACATGGCATCCATTAAAAGACATAATGCCAAAGTAGCCTCATCATTCCATATAAATGATATTTTCTTCAAGAGATATGTGAGTGGACTTGAAATGCATGCATAATTCTTAACAAATTATCAATAATATCATGTAAGTCTAAAAAATCTTCTAAGAACCTTGATTTTCTTAGGAATAGGTCATTTTGTAATAGCTTGTATCTTTTGAGGCTCCAACTTCACTCCTTCCTTTAAAACAATATGAACCAAATACTCGAATTCTTATTTCCCAAAAGCACATTTGGGTATTTTTCCATAAAAATGATTGTTCTCAATAATTTATATAACTTTTCCACATGTTTAGTGTGGTATTCCCATGATTTATTATAAATATGTGTATTATCAAAGAAAACCAACACAAATTTTATAAAATGGGATCAAACAAAATTATTCTTAAGTCGAGCCCGCCGGACTTCAAACGGCGATAAACCATAATTCAAACCAAATTCGCATTCCAAAATAGCCTGCTGACATCGGCCAATTTTGTGACGCGAAAACCAAATGAATTCCGCCCTAATCTTTTTTGGGTCCGAAGTTGGGCTAGCGTACGGAGGGAGAGTTGTGACGCGAATTTCTTATCAAATTCGCCCTAATCTTTTTCGGGTCCGGATTTCCACTGCGCGAGTGGCCCAAACAAAGATCCACTCCAATCAATTTCTGCCACATGTCCTCAATCAAAAGTTACCCTATTCTCGGATGTGGGTGCATTTGATGGCGTTTAAGGCGATGGGACATGGATGTGGCGATTTCATATCAATCGCATTAAGTTTTAACATTGTTCAATTAGCCGATATTTAAGTTCCAATGTTTTCACATAAAATCGCATTAAGTTTTAACACTGTTCAAGAATGGACCTCCACTCCTATTAGCGATTCTGCATGCTCCAATATGATCTGGCCTTCGGCTCTCATTAATGAGAGATTAATTATGACGGGTGTTCTTCGATTGCATTGCAATCGGGTCGATAAAATGGCATTTCGCTATGGTTTTTCAGATGAGCCAATTGCTGGGTTACACTGCCTGCTCACTGTGACGAGAAGGAGAAGTGGCCAGCTGAACTGCTGCTTAGACCTTGGTGCATATCTGAATTTCTCTCAGTCTGGTCTGTGTCTGTCTTCCTCTATTTCTTGGAATTCTGCTTCTCCGTCTCATCTTGTGCCCACTACTAATACTGCACCCATGCCTCGCCTACGTCAAAGGATGTATTGCTGCAGGGGGAGCACTAGAGGTCAACCCCTGCATGCTCCTTCCAGCCCCTCAACTGAGTCATCTTCCCAGTCCAGTGATTATTACGCAGGTCGCTATCCAAACACTAGGAGTGGGTGGGGTCGGGTTCTAGGATCTGGCCACCATATGGGCTCCCCTGCTCCTCCTTTCGCCACCGTTTCACCTTCTCCCACGATGCGCACCATGTTTTTTTCCTTTAATTTCTCTCTGAACCACCCACTAATCACAACTTCAATCACCGTGGTTTTCTATGAGGAGGCCCAAATGGAGGAACAATGCACTCGTCTGGCGGGTCTGAGCTCAGAAAAAGCTGGCCAGCATTCAGGCCTTCAGGAGGGGAGCAGTGGCGCGAATGTGGAGATAGCACCTGGCGATCCTGGACCTTCCGAAGGGTGGTGCCGAATCATCGAGGAACCACCGGAGAAGTAGTTTGGTTAATTTGGTTTTCTTGCTTTGCAGGCCCACTTAATTGGGCATGTTTTAAATTATATTACTGTGATGGACCTCTGTAATATTTTTGAATTCTGTAAACGTTCAAGACTGGTTTCCCCGTATGAGGGCAGTCTTCTTTTTTGATTTTTTGATGACAAATTTTCCATAAGTCTGGGCAATGTTTTTGACTAAAGTCATGCTGTAATTTTATTCCCACTGTTAATAGATTAACTTTACTTAGAAAAACAAATGTTGCCCTGTTTCTATTTTAAACCTATTTTTTGAAATACAAAGCCATGTTTATATGATTGTTTATAGTCGAAGCACTGCAGGGTGGTTTATTATATTAATATTTCACGGTCAAATTATGTTCATAACAATTGGAAAAAAAAAATGTTGCCCTGTTTCTATTTTAAACCTGTTTTTTGAAATACAGAGCCATGTTTATATGATTGTTTATAGTCGAAGCACTGCAGGGTGGTTTATTATATTAATATTTCACGGTCGAATTATGTTCATAACAATTGGAAAAAAAATGCTGCCCTGTTTCTATTTTAAACCTGTTTTTTGAAATACAGAGCCATGTTTATATGGTCTACGTATTATACTCTTTCTCTATATATCTACAGGAACCTTTTTTCTATGAACAGGTTGGATGCTGTAGCGGGCTACTAATGGAAACAAGCGAGCCTGAACCTTACATCTCGGATGCAACAGATGGTTACCAATTTTGGAATCAAGTGAGCCTGATCTTACAAGCGAGCCTAGGTTTCTGCAGATGGTTTTTATTTCCGGGAACAAGCGAGCCAGAACATACAATCGACCCTGGGTTTATACATATTTTTGCTCTATCATGGATGCTTTTTGTGTGAGGTGTATATCAACAGTACATGTCTCTGCACATTTCCTGTATCCGCTTTATGATACTATTTATGTGTTGACAGGTTATCACTCTGCCTTCAAAACTAGCGATGCTGGTTTATTGATATGGTCTGATGGTCTTTTTATATTTTGGACATATCACACTCCTCACATGATTAGCATTTTTCTCTGCTCAAGGATTTTGGGTACTTTAATTTGTATTTGGAACAATGGACGTCGGTACTCTATCTGTTGCTTTACTATTCTACATATTGCTATTTCACTTTCTTATAGATGCCTCGGGCATATTTGGATGCTTTCTCAGATTGTCGATAATCTCCATGTGGACCGTTACTGGGTTTTATATCAAGTCCCTGTATGTGACATGAGGTATTTTTCTATCACTGTCTGGGGTGGGACTTCCACTTTTCTGGATGGATATTTTGGTTCCAATCTTCAGATGTGAAAATGTAATGACTTCATGGACTGTTTTACTTCATATAATATATTCAAAACAACGTTTTTTCTCTTGTGAAAAAAAAATGATTAATGTTTATCACTCTGCCTTCAAAACTAGCGATGTTGGTCTATGTTGCCGGTTTATTGATATGGTCTCATGGTCTTTTTATATTTTGGACATATCACACTCCTCACATGATTAGCGTTTTTCTCTGTTCAAGGATTTTGGGTACTTTAATTTGTATTTGGAACAATGGACGTCGGTACGTACTCTATCCGTTGCTTTACTATTCTACATACTGCTATTTCACTTTCTTATAGATGCCTTGGGCATATTTGGATGCTTTCTCAGATTGTCGATAATCTCCATGTGGACCGTTACTGAGTTTTATATCATGTCCCTGTATGTGACATGGGGTATTTTTCTATCATTGTCTGGGGTGGGACTTCCACTTTTCTGGATGGATATTTGGGTTCCAATCTTCAGATGTGAAAATGTAATGACTTCATGGACTGTTTTACTTCATATAAAATATTCAAAACAACATTTTTTTTCTTGTGAAAAAAAAATGATTGTTTATAGTCGAAGCGCTGCAGGGTGGTTTATTATATTAATATTTCATGGTCGAATTATGTTCATAACAATTGGAAAAAAAAAATGTTTCCCTGTTTCTATTTTAAACCTGTTTTTTGAAATACAGAGCCATGTTTATATGATTGTTTATAGTCGAAGTGCTGCAGGGTGGTTTATTATATTAATATTTCACGGTCATTGGAATGCCCACAATTCATAACAAATATTGGATATTTACTGTCCTATTTTAAATTTTAATTTTTTTTTTTTGAATTGAACCCGTCGTCGGTATACCAACGCCTTGTAAGCGTCGGAATTGCGACAGCTTAAAAACGTCAGAAAAGCGACAGTATTAAAACGTCGGACCACATTTCGTCAGAATTTCAACAGTTCACAAACGTCGGAAGAGCGACGTTCAAAACGTCGGACCACATTTCTTTGGAATTATGACAGTTTACAAACGTCGGAAGAGCAACGTCCAAAACGTCGGACCACATTTCATCAGAATTGCGACAGTTTACAAACATTGGAAGAGCGACGTTCAAAATGTCAGACCACATTTTGTCGGAATTGCGACAGTTTACAAATGTCGGAAGAGCGACGTTCAAAACGTTGGACCACATTTCGTCGGAAGTGCGACAGTTTACAAACGTCAGAAGCGCGATGATTTGGGAAACGTTGGAAGAGCGACGCTTGTTTGGAAGTGACGGAAAAAGTGTCGGTAGTGCGACACTTTGTAAGTGTGTCAGAATTGCGACGAAATGGCAAACCACGTTTTTCCCGTCCTCGAACTGTCGCTCTTGCGACGACTATGTGTCAGAATAGCGACGAATTGGTCGTCGGAAATTGGGCCAAATTTTCTAGTGATAAGAATGACCCAATTCCTAAGTCTAGCTTGGATTCCAAGCTTATGAACCTTTTCATAAAGGTGCCTTTGCTCCAAGATATCAAAGAGATGCCCATATGTTCAAAAATCATTAGGGAAATCTGTCTTAAGAAGTCAGGGAGGAGAATATTGGAACCTCAAACCATTCAATTTCTTGGGAGAGCATCAGAGTTAATGATGGGGCGTATGCACATGGAGAAATATATTGATCCCAGAAATACTATTGTCTCTATTCAAATATGTGATGTCCTTGTCTCTAATGTACTTATAGACTTGGGGGCAACCATTAATGTTATGACCAAGAAAACCATGGATCAAATTGGATTGGTCCATATTCATCCTAATCCCACTATGCTTGAACTAGCAGACAGATCTAAAATCAAGCCGGAAGGGGTATTGGATGATGTGGTCATTTCTTTAGATTCTTGGGAATATCCCATAGACTTCGTTGTGCTTCAGTCAAATAATCCTATGGGAGGGCATCCCTTGATCTTGGGATGACCATGGCTTGCTACGGCTGATGCTTATATTGGATGTTGTTATGGTGATATGTATATTTCCCATGGAGAATGTAGGAATATGGTCACCTTGTATCCACCCACTAGATCCATTCAGGAGCTTAGAGAAAATATATGGCTAGACTATAGTAGTGATGAGGAGACTCAGTCTATTTCCATGATCCATCAATATTCTAAGTCCTCACAGGAGGGTGAGATTCATGACTTCCTGAACAATCTAGACACTATGCCTAATTTTTAGTCATTGAGTCAAATTTTTAGTCTAGATTTTCAGGAAAGTCACGAATCTCTACCTCCCTCACCACCATCTTTAGTAACACCTCTGTGTACACTTGAGCTTGACACTACTCTTGTTGGGATTAGTCCAGGAAAATATTTACATATCAGTTCAGAATCAGATTCATCCCAACAAGAGAAACTTGTGAATTTGTTGCAAAACCTCTGCATGGGGCTATGAATATATGAAAGGTATCCCACCTGAAACTTGTACTCACCATATCTATATTCAGGATGGAGCTCGACCTATCCGACAACCCCAAAAGTGTATGAATCCAACTCTAAGAGATGTTGTAAAATATTGCAAAAAATCTTGGATTTTGATTTTATCTATCCTATTTCCGACAACCAGTGGGTCTCTCCATTGGTATTAGTCCTGAAAAAATATGGGAGATGGCTCATTTTCAATGAATATAGAGAATTGAACAAATCCACTCTTAAGGATTACTTCCCCCTTCCTTTTATCGATCAAGTACTCAATACTTTTGCGGGTAAGAAGTAATTTTCTTTTTTAGATGGCTTTAGTGGTTATAACAAGATACATATTTCACTCAAGGATCAAGATAAAAAAAAATTTACATGTCCATGGGGCACATCGCCTACCGAGTACTCCCCTTATAGCTATGTAATGCCCTGACAACCTTTCAAAGGGCAGTATTGGTTATTTTTGCTGAACTTGAGTGTGTAGAAATCTATATGGATGAATTTTATGTGTTTGGTGATTCATTTTAGGGAGCCCCCAAAAATATAGAAAAAGTGCTTCTTCATTGCCAAGAAGCTCATATTTCCTTAAGTGACAAAAATTGTAGAATAATGTGCAAAGCAAGAGTGGTTCTTTGCCATCTTATTTCAGACAAAGGTGTCTAGGTTTACCTTGCAAAAATAGAAATTATTTTGAGTCTTCCTGTACCCAAAACTCAAAGGGAAGTGAAAGGTTTTCTAGGAAATGCGGGCTACTATAGGAGATTCATTGAGAACTTCTCTAGGATATCTACCCCCCTTTTTCAACTTTTGGCTAAGGATAGTGTGCTCTTGGTCCACAACTTGGTAATAGTCCTTTGAGACATTGAAGGAAAAACTAATTCAAGCACCATTTTTGAGAGAACCAAATTGGTCCCTACCATTTCATATTTCCTCTGATGCCTAAGATACTACTATTGGTGAAGGTTTAGGACAAGAAGAAGATAAAAAATCCTATGCCATTTACTTCATCAGTAAAAAATTGTGACCTGCTGAATTAAATCACACAATTACTGAGAAAGAGTTTTTAGCTGTAATATTTTCCATTAATAAATTTAGACACTACATCACAGGATATGAATTCTTTGGACATACTTATCATTCCATGATACAATATTTAATGAATAAGCCATTAACTAGCGGTAGAGTGACTAGGTGGTTATTATTGTTGTAGGAATTTAACATTACTATTATTGATAGACCAGGAAAATATAATGTGGTAGTAGATTTTCTTTCAAGATTAAATAATCCCAGTGAAGAAATTCCTATTAATGATGATTTTCCTGACGAACATATATTTTTTGTGTCAACAGGATCCACATGGTTCGCTAACATAGCTAACTACTTAGTCAGAGGAAAAACACCACCTCACTTATCCGCTCGTGAAAAGTTGAGTATCATACAGAAAAGTGCTACATATTCTTGGGTTCAAGGAGACCTCTTTTACATTGGACCAGAACTTATTTTCCATATATGTGTAAGAGAGGAAGAAATGTTCGATATCTTAAAAGCTTCCCATGGTGAACCTTGCGGAGGTCACCTCGCTGATAAGTGGATTGCATACAAAATTCTGTAAGTTGGCTATTTTTTGCCTTTCTTGTTTAAGGATGCCAAAAAATATGTCAAGATATGTGATAACTGTCAGCGAGTTGGCCAACCTAATCAAACCAATGAAATTTCTTTATGTCCTCAGGTTATTATTGAGCCTTTTGAAAAATGGGCCATTGATTTCATAGGACCAATAAATCCAATGTCATTAAATAAAAAAAATATTTTGGTTTGTACAGATTTTGTTACAAAATGGGTAGAAGCTAAAGTTGTATATTTTGCTACTGAAAATTTCATTGTTGATTTTATTTTTACTGAGATATTTACTAGATTTGGTGTGCATAGATATATTATTTATGATAATGGTCTGCAGTTTATTTCTAACCTGGTACAGGGTGTGATGGAGCAATACAAAATTCGGCACAGGAAATCTACACCATACCACCCGCAAGAAAATGGTCAGGTGGAGTCCAAAAATAAACTAATTGAGTCCATCCTTACAAAGACAGTAAATATCCATAGAAAGGACTGGGCAAATAAATTACCAGAATCCTTGTGGGCATATCGAACCACTTGGAGGAATAACACAGGACATACACCATATGAGCTAGTGTATAGGAACAAGTCATTTTTCTGATAGAGTTCCAGATCAAGACTTTCATAACTACAGTCCAATTGGGGCTAGATCTCTCTGAGGCACAACAACACCGTCTCCTATAGTTGAATGAGTTAGATGAATTTCTAAGGGATGTTGTTCATCGGAACATATTGGTTCAAAAACAACACAAGAAGTGGCATGATAAGTATATCCGGAAAAAGAAGTTCCAACCAGGTGATTGGGTACTCCTTTATGATCCTAGATTTAAATATTTCAAAGGGAAATTCCATACATGGTGGATGGGACCTTATGAGGTAGTTAAAGTGTTTGAGAATGGAGTGGTAGAAATTAAAACCATTGATGGACGAAATTATGTGTTCTTGTTAAATGGGCATAGACTAAAGGTATATTTTCATCCCCTTACTAAAGGAGATTTTATGCAACAAGTCCAACAACAATCTGAAGAGGAGATGGTAGGTGGAAACACCGACCCATTGAAGATTTGATTCTTTCTTTTCCTTATATAAAAAAATGAAAAAAAATGAAAAAAAAATGACAAAAAAGGGAAAAAAAAAATCTTGTAATTATGAAAATCAATTGACTAACATGATTGCAGAAGATTCAACCTGAAAACTAGCATGTTGGCAGGAAGATCAAAATTTAAAATAAAAAGGGAATGTTGTTTGATTTTTAGATATGCTTGTTGTCACCAAGAAGAAGCAAGTTCAAGGAAGCAAGCCCTTGCTCAAGTTTGGGATAACTAGCATGGAAATTTTTATCCAAGTAACGCTTAATTCCTACTGCATGTACTTTTTCCAGCACCAGTGCAGGTAGATTTTCAAGGTAAAAATTTTGCCTTTCTTCTATTTCTCATTTCATAAATTCCCACTATCTTTCTTTCCTTAAATCTCGCAATGAATTTCCATCCTCTTTCTTCTAAGGAAATTACCCTTACCTGATTTCATAAAATCCATCTTTCTCCCTTGAATTTTTTTCCACATCCTGTTTTGCTTATCCCCCTTGGTGATATTATTCTTGGAATCCCTACTGTAATGTTCCTTCCCATTCTAAAAATTACCCCCTTTTCACTTCTTTATTCCCTCATAAATTGATTGTGGGATTTGATGCAGTCAATCTAGAAGGAATGCTCATGAAACACCAAAGGATGGCGAATAAAACTTGTCTTGTGTATTCAAGCAAATTTTTTAAGTCTAGCTGAAGAATTGTGTTCTATCAGAATTTTTTTATTTTGGTAGTCCCTGGTGCAAAAACGCACAGTGCAAGCAAGCTCATTGCAAGCACGGTGCAATGAAAGCAGGATCAGTATAGGCACGATTAGTGCAAGAACGCGGCCGACTGTGAAAGAACAGTGTAAAACAATTTTAACATAGTACATGAGTGCTTCATGCAAACTATTTATGGAATTTTATTTCTCTGCACATGAATGATTACTGCACTAATAGATCATAGCATTATATTTTTTAATTAATACTTTGTTTTATCACTTACTGACTTAGGAAATTTTTTAAAGTGCAAGATATATTGGGTTTTGAAATCTAATATTTTTAATAAGTACTGAAATATGCCTTAATTGAATTATGAGGTAAAATTTCGGATAGTATAGATTGTCTGAAACCCCATACTTACCTCCATTGAAAGGATCCTATATCACTTGTTCGTCATTATCTTACCTCATAACTCGATCATCCATGACCATTACACCACTGCTGTATAAGCCTCCGCCACATCTAATTATTAGTGCTTGCTCGTAGCAGAGTGATACGTATATGCATATAATCCGAGGAGTCGTTTTTAATCATTAAACATGATTGGATGGATGGGACCGAAAATATGGTGGATGGATGAACCTCCAGCATAAAATTCTTGGAAACCTTTGATATTTGTCATTGTGAAATGCTTTTGATGCTGTGACAGGGAATTGAGACGGATTCGAATATGGCACCTATAAGAAATGAGCCATTGTCCTTGAGGGAGTTAGAGCAGACTGCAGAATACCGAAACAGTCTTACACTATTCCAAGAATCTAGGTTCCTTCCATTTTTGCAGAAGTTTGATGGCTTCGATATGGCCATGGTTCTAGAGTTTGTGAAGATGTTTGAAGGAGGCTGTGCTAGAGTCGGCTCATTAGAATTTGAAGTCACGGAGGAGTCCATCACGCGAGCTATAAGCTTGCCAAATATAGGGGAACATTGGTTTAAAAAGGAGCGGCTTGAAAAGAAACAATGGCGTTGGTTTGTTGTTGATAGAAAGCTCAAAGTTGATTGGAAGAAGGGGCTTTTATGCAACTCCATGCTCGGAAAATGGTGAGAACTCCTCTTAATTTTACAAAATTTCCTAACCTGTGAGGGTAGTTATTCCTTAACGTTTGTATATCACCTTCCGTTATTGCTGCACTTTTAGTCAAGGAAAATTATTAATTTTCCCTACTACCTACTTCGAAGTCTCAAGAAGATGGTGAAAGGTGTGCATAGTGGGGATGCAAGCCAAGTTGCACATAAGTTATATCATCATGGGCTCATCACAATCCTTGTTAAGAAAGCGTTGGAAGAAAAGGGAGTGACCTGGAAGGCATTCTTGAAAGAGTTTCAGGCACGAAGTGCAGGGAAGTCTCATGGCACGAGTGTAAGCAAGAAAAGGAAGGCAGAGACACTGTCCTCTGCTAATAAAAATAGTAAAAGCAAGCTGGTGCAAGAAGAAAATAAGTCTATCGAAGACGCTCCACCCTCAGCAAAGAAAAGAGTGACAAGAACCCCGAACAAGAAAAGTATTGTCATCGGTCAAGCTCTGTGATTGTGATCGAGGAATCACCCCAGGCTTCACCTGGAGATAATAACCTTTTAGTTCTTGCAGATGCGGCAACTCACACCGTGGTGAGTGAAGAAAATGTGGAGAGGGAGGATGACATATCTCTATCAGCCTTCATCCACAAGTTAAAAATACAGAATATGACACCAAGTGTAAGATAAAATTAGGCAGAGGGTCAAGAATATGACGAGACGCAGTATGTAAAGACCCTCGACAATTTTTATGAACAAGTTATTGAAGTCCATGATGGTTTGAATGAGTAGGGTACTGAAATCCCTGACGAGTTGGATGAACATGGCACTAAAGTCCCTGATGAATTAGGTGTGCAAGGTACTGAAGCCCTTGGCACAAATGATGTGGAGGGTATTGAAACCCTCAGTGACATGGAAATCCCTAGCGCAGAAACCCTTGGTGATTTTGATCTTGGCAATGAAGGGACTTGCTTCGAGTTCGTTGCAGAGAATGTTTTCACATGAGAGGAGCTGGGCATAGAGATCTCTCCCCTCTAAGTCAATAAATGGATAGTATAATTTTTACAGCAAGTTCATGACCTAGAGGCTTTGAACCAGGTCATGAAGGAGCAAAATTGGCAAAAGCAAGGCCAGGTAAGGTTGGTAGAAGAGGTCGAAGAACAGAAATGGAAAGTGAGAATATGGAAGTTTCAGGCTTCTAAATGTTACAAGTGTCTTAAAAATGTGACCAAACAACTAAAGAAAACTTGAGGTAAAAAGACAAGGGTAGTGAAAGCCGAAATCAACATTGAAGTGCAGGATTGAAAGATGGCCCCCATTTTTGAAGATTTTTTTTAGCAGGTAAAATGTTGTGTGAGGACACACAACAACTTAGGGATGGGAGGATGTTGGTGTGCCAAAATGCCCTATTTTTTACCTCTTCCTATAACCATTAACCTCTGTTTCATCTCTATAAACCTTATCATTCCTGCACTAGTCCAAGATAACCGTCTATTCCTACATATAATTTGTATTTCATAATTCAGGGTTATTACATGCTTAATTAATTATTTTACATATATTACATGATTTTAAGTATTTCTTGTAACTTATGTTTACTTGTCTAAAAATTAATTGAAAAATTAAGTGTTAATTATTCTGTAGCGTGATCTAGTGCAGACAGATTCCTACACCGCCAACAAATATTGCTCCATGATCTCTGCAATAGTTCAATCACTCCACACGAGCATTTTTATCCACATCTCCTAGTTTGGTTGCAGATTATGTAAAGATGGATATAGACAGAGTACAATCAGGGATACTTGCCAAAGATATGGTCTACATCCAGCAAATCGCGTGCCTTGTTATAAGCATTAGTCGTTTTTGTAATGTTGTTTGTTAGTCTATTCAACCGAAAGGCTTGAATTGGAAATTAATCTGTAATTAGCAGATTATGGGTATAGGCCAAAAGACTGTACATAATATAGATCTTAGGTAGAGCCAATTTAGCGATATCAGGAGATTGCAATTTTTTTTACTTTGCAATTTCGTATCGCCTTCGTTCTGAGTTGGACTCGCATTATAATGTATGTTTGCTGATCGAATTTAATACAAGGAATTATGCCATGATTTCTTCACGCTATGTTTAAATCTTATTTATGCATTGATTAAGTGCTGAATCGTTTCATTTCCTAAATAGGAAACGAGCTGGTTGGCTAGGGCTCATCCAACCCAGCTCGTTTACCCTTGTGATTTCATCATTTAAAAGGTTCGTGTGTGTATTTCTTTATTTGCAGATGTGTGGTTTGAATCATTATTATTCTTGTTTCCAAGTTTTGAGTTAAATTTGTTTCATTGTCAAAGCATGAATGGATCCATTGTGTGGAAGTTTGAATTAAGTTAATTTCCCTCCTGCAATTTCATCCTTAGTTTCTTCCACTCAGATCGTGCAGGAAGATTCTTCGGATCATGTAGGATTTTGCATTCTGGTTCACTCATTTATTTCACAACAAGTGTTTCATTCCTTTTCCTGTTTATGATTTCATTTATTCCTGTAAGTAAAGCATTATTAATTCAAGTAACCATTCTTAAAATTCAAACTTCTGAAGGTTCTAAGAATGACTACGTGAATTAAGAAAAGATGCCATTGCAAACATCACACTTTATACTTGCATCTCACAACTTAAGAGAAAGGATCAGAAGTAATATGTAGCATTATAAGTGAATTTTCAAAAGATAATTTGATTGCATGCAAATTACTTTGACTGTTTCTTTGATTGTCAAGAATTGTTTCTGCCTTACGAAGTTTATTTTCATTGCAAATATTAGTCAATTAAAGAATTCCTTTTTCTTTGTGTAGTTTATGTCAGAATTCAACCTCCAATTGCAATTCTTTTTATCACATCTTTTTATTCTTTTGAAAGTAATTGGAAACTTTGGTGAATGAAGCTTTGTACCTGTGCAAGAGTTGGTGTCTTGTCACAGGAACATAGCGCTCTAAGCCTTAAGGCTTAAAGCACCTACGCAAAGACATAAGTCTTCAGTAAAGAAGGTAAAATATACTTTTTCACATAAGTTCTGTACCTGCACTAGTGCAAGTAGATTGTAAGAGTACAAGAAAGGTTGCTTAGTGTAGAAGGAAAATCATTTGGAAAGAAGATCTTTGCAAGGGCCCACTTGTTAAGCTGTCAGCCCTCTATACTGAAGATAAACATAGAGATTCATTTCGGCATTTAATATTTATTTCAATTGTGTGAAAGTTCCTTTGCTTGATTTCCTTGCAAATCCGTTCTTTTACATTCTAGCACTAGAATTTCTTTGGTGTTAATTTCATTTGAAATTGTAATCTGTTTGATTCTGCAATATTTTGATTAAGAAGTAGGAATAGGAATATGAAAAGTTGATAACACTTCTGGCATTTCATGTGCTTCATCTCTAAGTATACGAAACCCCTGGGTTGACAATTAAGTGTTGAGGAGTTTTCTTAAATGCAATTCCTCCACCCAACACTTATTACCCTATTTATCAAATAAGTATAATTTTCAATTCATCCACAATTAATCAGCATTATATTAATAAGAAAAGTACTACTGAAAATATATTGTAGTAAATGACATCACATATAATAGAAATTTCTTACAAGCTGGGTAAAATTGAATGCATGTCGCCCCCATAATAGCAATATTTGTTTCCATTTGATTCAAACTGTAATCAATGAGAAAATCTTCCCCGGAAAATATTGATTTAATGGCACATACGACTACACAGTTTCCTTCATGCCCCTCAAATATGAAATTAGGTTGATTATTTGTGGTCATGGGCCGTGTACTATTTATAAACCTTGTAATATTACCTGCTACTTTTGGCCTTCCATCAATATACACAGTTGCACCTTTATTTTGATCATTTTATTTTAGTTTTATATAATTTGTGTCCACTCCATATATTCACATAATTTTTCTATAATGGGCTATTTATACCTAATAATTGTAGTTGTAGCAAGGCCTGACATACTCCATCAATTTAGTTAATCCTCCATAACATACCTTTATTCCATCCATGGAAAATAGCCCCAAACCATGTAATGAAAATGGGGAAATGTAGTCTATCCTTTCATTGAAAACAAATTAGTATTTATTTTCGGAAGATCCTTGGGTTCCCATTACTTCACTAGATGTTTATACCTCAAGGGAACCTCGATTTCATCTATGCTCCCATTATCATAAAAACATGAACCCCCTTTACCTCTAGTCGATATGCTGTATGATGTAACAAATGTTTTATCAATTTATTCTATCCTACATGAACATTCATCACTCGACGAAGATAGATCTGACAAATATATTTTTGGTTGAAAATCCTATAACAGTCGATCAAATGAGAGAAATTTTTAGCAAGTGTGACAAGGGATGTTGAGATCTCAACATAATTTGATAGAATTTAATCTTCCATTACAAAAAAAATACCCACATACTTCAATATGTTGAAGAATGTAATTAGTTTCAGTGGAATAAAAGGAAAAGTTTTTGGATGTCGAGGCTGTTGATGTTTTATGACTTGTGAAGGCCAAAAGGGTATATTAGATGAATCCCTTCAGTAGTCTATAAATTAGAGTGAGGATAATCCTCATTCTCACCAACCCAAGTGCAATCCATCATAAGTGGAGAGCATCTAAAGTAGACACAACCTAAAGGACTATTTTCATGTGAAGTAGGAGGAAATTTTGGGTCTGTTTTGTCTCTATTCCAAAGTTATTCTCCCAATTTTGTTATCTATTTTTGGAAATATGTTTTATAAGAGAAATATAAACACATCGAAATATTTTTTCTAGTCCTTGTTGATGTAATCGTAGTAAAGAAAAATCAACACAAATAGCCTTACCACTACTAGTAGGAGTTGCTACTAAAATATCATCATCTAATTTATAAAGAAATGAAAATACCCGGGTTTGAATAAGATTGATGTGTCTAAACTGTTGATATAGTGCTTCCTATGAAATATTCCTTAATTCAGACATAGGAAGTTCGTATGAAGCCAAAATTTCCCTACCTTTCGTTCATATGAAGCCAAAATCTCCCTAAGTTTGCATGACAACCAAATTGAAAAAACACAAAGGGAAAATTGTTCTTTTGGAGGTTAGGGAAAGCAATAAAGAGAAGCTGGAGGAGGAGGATGTAACAATCCTAGTTAAAAATACATGTAAAAATATATAAGGCCACGGTCATGGGACACATATTCCAAGCTAAATGGTGGGAAAAAACATCCCAGTGGGTGTTCATTTCGGTTTATTATGGCTAAGGAAATTGGCAAAGGAAATGGAAAAGTATTTTGCAAGGAAAAATGGAATTTTTTGGCATTCTATTTATGAAAATAACGGAAAATAGAAGAATATGAAGGTGAAAGGTCATAGATTGCATGTGAGGAGGAAATTGAAGGAAAATAATGGAAAATTAAGAAATTCGAGGCCTCATTGATAAAAATACTTCTGAGGATCAGTTCAAAATATTTTTGATAGGTTTTTCGTGGATCTCTCATTCTATTATCTCTCTCACACTCTTGGTCACCTAGATTTTCTTGGAGCACTCTTGGAGGAGTGTGGCATACTTTTCATTTGGAGCAAGAATGCAAATGAAAAATAAAAAGAGCGCAATATAACATCAAGATAAAAAAATACAACTGGATTTCTTTATAGGTGTCGAGTTGCATGTATGGTTTGCTTGCTAGTTTTTTCATGCATGGCACATGCATGTGGTTTCTTAGTCATGATCTGTCACTAGCAGGGAGTATTTCCTAGATTGACAGTGGTTTTCCTAGCCTTGCCATTTCCTGTAGCCATGGTGTTGTGGGTTTCTTTCATTTTTTTTCTAGTTGTTTCTCATGTTCCTTTGGTCGTGGGTTGAGTTATTATTTCTTGGAGCCTTGGTTGGAAAAATGTTATGGAGCCCTGTAATAGCTTAGGCTGAATTATTAGTTCCTGGAACCTTGGTTGGAAAAATTCTCTAGAGTCCTTTAACAACTTGGGTTGAGTTAATAGTCCTAGAACCGTGGTTGTAAAAACACTCTAGAGTGTTTCATGAGATCCCAAATTCATGCTTGGAATATGAAACAAGGATGATTGGATGAAGAGAGATTTGGTTCAACTAATCTACAGCTGGGTGGAACGTAGAAGTCCCAAACATATTTGGCCTTTGCATTTGTTATTAAGAGATTCTTCTACTTGGCATTCCATGGGTAAATATACTTGTTTATATGTGGTTTTTATGGCTTTTATATCCTTTCTACTTATGTTGGTTATATGTTGGTTATGAGCATGTTTTATGAAAATGACGATGTACGACTCCCATAATGTTTTTATCTATAAATGAATGAAAAATGAATACATGACCTAATAGATGATAATGAAACTAATTTGATAAGGCATCAATGCTTCTTAGTGATTCCTAGATAAGTATGATACCCCTATGCCCAGATATGTTATTATGACCTATAGAATGTATATTTGTGGCATGTTTGACGAAATGAATGTCATGGTTGGGCTTGGTTAGGTCAAGTCCTTGATCAAGTTTTGTGTTAGAGGCTTTGTCTTGGTGGCATTCATTGTGTTGGAAAGTATCATCAAGTTCTGGGCAGTGGTTGGAGGCTAGCCTTGAAAAAGTGGCTTAAATTTCATAGTCTTTGGCATAGAACTAGCTAAAATAGACTGCAGTCTCTCCCTTACAAGAATTGTGGGAGCGAATATAGGGTTCTAGTCGCATACATGCCTTGTTATGGGAGTGACTGGGGTTTTTATTAGTGAAAAGGAAGTTTGATGTAGGTTTTAACCTTGTACAAAAATTATTTGCAAAAAAAATCTTAAAATAGAAAATAAAAAATAGCGAGAGCATAAAACATAAAACAAATATACACAGAGATTTGCACCTGGATCCAAAAATCATTATATTCCTTTCAATGTTACAACACACACACACATATATATATGTTTCTAAGCATTCATAAACCCTAATCCATTAAACACGGATTAGAACATAACCACAGTTCCCTTGACTAGATCTAAAAAATACCATGGGAATAAAACCATCATGCCCAAAAACATTTGCAAACACATGCACAAAACCATAGGTAGGTCTGCCCACCTAATATAGCGTCTGCAAAAAATTTGTGTTCCCTTAAACGGAAAGAATATAACACACACCCAACATTCCACCACTTGTTGTTTTCTTTCCATAGGGATCCACAGGAGAGCTTAGTCATTGGTCCAGCCCTACAATGCCCATTGTGTCTCTACACCAATAGAACTTCTTAGTGCTCACAGAATTCGTCAATGCATTTGCAACATTATTCAAACCTTTACCAACAACACATTTTTTTCCTTAACCATATCTCTCACAAAGTGATACTAAACATCAATGTGCTTTGTCTTTGAATGATAAGCATGGTTCTTAGCCAAGTTTATTTCACTTTGGCTATCACAGTCTATCCTTATAGCTCGCTAAACCAACCCCATACTTGAACACAACCTCTACAACCAAACTTCTTCCTTACTTGCATGAGTGGTTTCCATGTATTCATCCTATTTAGTTGAAAGATCCACTATAGACTATCTTTTACTCATCCAAATAACTGCACCTCCAAATAGTCTAAACAAATACCCACTTATAGATATTCTTTGATCTAGATCTCCAACCCAATCTGCATCAACAAAACCATGGATATCCAAAAATCTGTCCAATCCTGGTCTTCCCTAGTAGCACAAACCATAATCACTAGTGCCACACAAATATATAAAAACCCGCTTCACTGGTGTCCAATGATCCTTCCATGGTTTTGACATAAACCTTCTCAATCCTCCCACTACATGTGTAATGTCTGGTCTAGTACAAACCATCACATACACTAGGATACCCACTGCACTTGAATATGCAACATGGGATATGCCCTCTTCTTCTTCTTGTGTCTTGGGACATTTTTCAACAAATAAATTTACACCTACAAGAATAGGAACCTTCACTATATTACTATCCTGCATATTAAACCTCTACAATATTGTCTCGACATACTTCCTCTAGTTTAACCATATCTTCCTCTTCGCCCAATCTCGTTTAATTTCCATGCCCAAAACATAGTTTGCAATATCAATATCCTTCATATTGAATTTGGATAAAAATTGGGTCTTCAAACCCTCGATAATTTATTTTTCATTTCCAACCAGCAACATATCATTAACATACAAGACCAAATAAATAACATAGTCACAAATTAATTTAAAATACACATAATGATCCTCTTTTCTTTTGGTGAAGCTAAGTCCATGTGTATATGTATCAAATTTCTAATACCACATCCTTGGTGACTATTTTAGCCCATACAAAGAATTTGTTAACCTACATACTAGTTCTGTCTTACCCTTCACCGCAAAGCCTTCAGGTTTCTTCATGTATATTTCCTCTTCCAGATCCCTATGAAGAAATGTTGCCTTCCCATCCATATACTCTACCTCAAAATAAAATGCAACATGAATAGATAAAAGCAATATAATAGAAGTTACTTTGGAAATATAAGAGAAAATATCACCAAAATAAATTCCCGACACTTGGGAATAACATTTTGCTACCAACCGATATTTGTATTTCTCCACCTTGCCTTCTACATTCATCTTCTTCTTAAACACCCATTTTCTTCCAATGGGTTTCCTTGCAGCTGGAAATTCCACTAGATCCCATTTTCTATTTTGTGTAAGGATGCCATTTCATCAACCATGGCATCCTTCCATAGTTTTCCATCCTTTGAATCCACCACCTCCCTGATAGTTTTGGGATCATCATTAGTGATAGATAAAGAAAATTTTTACTAGAAAGCAGATGGATTGTACCTTTCTAGCAGCTTTCTGTCTCGAACTTATCTTCTCACAACTGGAGTTTGTAGCTCTTCCTCTTCTGAATATTGTTCTACTATAGAGACTAATTCTTCCTCCTTTATATCAAAATCTATATTCTCTGGTTCCTTTGATAGGAATTCATGTTTAACAACATCTTTCACCTCTATAAATACCACATCTCAGCAGTACACAAACTTCCTTGTTCTTGGGTTACAAATCTTATAACCTTTTAAACCATCTTTATACCCAATAAAGATGCACCTTTCAGATTTACTATCCAACTTGGTTCTTTTCTCCTTTGGAACATGTACATATACATCACAACCAAATACCCTCAGATGTGAAAGAGAGAGTTTATTACCAATCCATAATTCATGTAGAGTCTTATCCTCCAAAGATGATGAAGGTGATCTATTAACCAGGTAGCATGCATTCTCCAGTGCCTCTACCAAAAATTCCTATCCTAACCAGGTACCACTAAGTATGATTATTGCCTTTTCCAACAATGTCTTGTTCATTATTTATGCAACTTCATTTTTCTGAGGTGTGTATGGAGTAGTATTCTATTGTTCTATACCACACTTCTTAAAAAAATCTTCAAATTCCTTCTTGAATAACTCTCTACCATTATCTGTCCTTGGTGCCTTTGTGTTTTTCTTTGACTGGTTTTCCATGAGAGCCTTAAATTCTTTAAACATGTCAAAGACTTCATATTTCTTCCTCAAGATATATATCCATGTATTCCTTGAGAATTTATCTATAAATGACACATAGTACATAGAATTATCCAGTGATGAAACTGACATATATAGGTCCAAACACATCACTATGCGCATGCTCTAATATCTTGTTTGCCCTCTTAGTACGCGAAGGGAAACACACCCGATTATGCTTCCCATATACAAAATGTTCATAGAAATATAAATCCATAGAGAAATTAGACATACCTTCTTCCATACAATTACCATGCAGTATTCGAAGGTCCTTCTCTCCAATATGTCCAATCCTTTGATGCCATATCATGGTATTTTCGCAAGAGATTAGTAGGCTTTCTGCTCCACTTTCAGGAACCATAGAATTGTTACACCCATCAATATTAGTGCTACCTAGAATATTTAATAAATTTCCAATCCAAACTTCCCGCATCAAACCACTGCTCCCTGAACCATATTACATGTATCTTTCTCTAACATTGTTTTTACACCTGCGTCATCCATCTTGCTTACAAAAATCATATTTGTAGCCAATGCAGGAATATGAAAAACATCAAGTAGTGTTTTAATCATTCCACCTTGAAAATATAGATTGAATTTTACACATCCGATGATTCTTTCCTTCCTATCATCCCCTAAGAAGACATCACCACCATCATACTTCTCATACTCGTAGAACAAATTCATATGTGGAGTGAAGTGAAAGGATGCACCTGAGTCAATCAACCACGCCTCATGATCTACATGTGTATTTGAATAAGAAGCCAATTACACTTCCTCACCTTCATCTAAGGTGGTTCTCACCTATGTAGAAGGAGCATCCTCAAATCCCTTTCCTTTCTCAGGAGATTTAGATCTATAGTCCCTTTTGAAGTTCCCTTCCTTTCCGCATTTCTAGCACACCTTTAGAGGCTTTTCTAGAGATTTAGATCTCTGTCTAGATATAGATCTACCACTCAAGGAATTTTTTTGTTTTGTTTTGTTCTAGGACCGTCCTTGTATAGAAAATGCATCTCCATTTTGGCCCTCCATATTTTTCCGTCTCCTTTCCTCCCACAGCAAGGCTGAGACAATTTCATCAAAATTCAAGGTAGTTGTATTGCTACCTATTGCAACGACCAAAATATCCCACAAATCTGGTAGAGAACACAACACAATGATTCACTTATATTCATATTATATTTTAATATCAACAGATGAAAACTTACTTACCACATTATTGAAGGCATTCAAATGCTCTGTCACCGAGTCTCCATCCTTCATCCTTAGGTTATACAACTTTTTCTGCAGGAAAAAATTATTCACCAGAGACTTAGATTGGTACAAAGTCCCTAAATTTTCCCACAAAGCATTCGTCGTAGATTTCCTAAATACATTCAATAATACCGAATCTGAGATACATAATCGTATTGTTCTCTTTGCCTTCTAATCCAACTTTCTTTTTACGTGTCGAGTTGCATATATGGTTTGCTTTCTAGTTTTAGCATGCATGACACATGCATGTGGTTTCTTGGTCATGATTTTTCACTAGCACAGAGGATTTCCTAGATTGACAGTGGTTTTCCTAGCATTGCAATTTTCTGTATCCATGGTGTTGTGGGTTGAGTTATTAGTTCTTGCTGCCTTGGTTGGAAAAATGTTATGGAGCCCTGTAATAGCTTAGGCTGAATTATTAGTTCTTGGAGCCTTGGCTGGAAAAATGCTCTAGAGTCCTATAAGAACTTGGGTTGAGTTAATAGTCCTATAACCTTGGTTGTAAAATTACTCTGGATCCATTGGTGGGCTGCGTTACTAGTCCTGGAGCCTTGGTTGGAACAAAAAATCTAGAGCCCTAGAAAAATTAGGTAGAGGTCGATATGGTGATGGTTATTTATGTCTAACTGGGAGGTGGAATCGCTATTTGAAGGTTCAGGTGGTTGAACTCTGGAAGCCCCTGTTTGGTTGTGCTTGATGTGTTTCATGAGATCCCACATTCATGTTTGGAATATGGCAAAAGGGTGATTGGATGAAGAGAGATTTGGTTCAGCTAATCTACGACTGAGTGTAACGTAGAATTCCCAAACCTATTTGGCCTTTGCATTCATTATTAAGAGATTATTCTACTTGGTATTACATGGGTAAATATACTTGTTTATATGTGGTTTTTATGGATTTTATATCCTTTCTACTTATGTTGGTTATGAGAATGTTTTATGACAATGATGATGTATGACTCTTATCATGTTTTGATCTATAAATGAATGAAAAATGAATACATGACCTAATATATGATAATGAAACTAATTTGATAAGGCATCAATGCTTCTTAGTGATTCTTAGATAAGTATGATACCCCTATGCTCAAATATATTATTATGACTTATAGAATGTATATTTGTGGCATGTTTGATGAAATGTGTTGTGAAACCAGCTCCAAAAATAGAAGAAAAGAGATATCAATGCCTTAGAAATAAGCCACTTCGAGGGGGCAAACTCCAATACATTACATGAATGAACAATTCTTGGATGATACAAATTTGTGCTAGTATTTTTTGATGATATACTAATCTACAATAGGTCTTGGAAGGATCATGTTCAACATGTTGATAGGGTGCTCAAACTATTGCAAGAGAAATAATTATATGCAAAAAAATCCAAATGTTTCTTTGGAGTACAAGAGGTGGAATATTTGGGTCATATTGTATCTCATGAGGGTGTTAAGGTAGACCCTAACAAAATTAAAGCCATTAAGGAATGGAAATTCCCCACAACCATAAAGCCGTTGTGAGGATTTCTCGGGTTAACAGGGGTACAAAAATAACAATAAGGGGGGCTACACTAACATAATAAGGGACTACACTATTAATATAGGGAATTAACATGCCCCTCTCCTTCAAACAAGTGTTGTCCTCAACGCTTGATTATTTCTTGATGCTTCTGTATAAAATTCTCATCCTCCCATGTGGAATCTTCTACAGGAAAGTTCTTCCACTTGCTGAGATACTCTGAAATTGATCGTACTTGTCTAGTTCTTGTTTCTGTAACTACTTCAGAACTTCTTTCGATGTGATGTTGATATTCCTGTTGTTTCATTAGATTGTACACCAAAGTTAGGTTATCCTTTGAGAGTTGGAGAACTTGTTGTTGATGCTCGATGTGATCTTCCACTAATTTATCATCCATATTAGCTATTATTTGATCCTTCAAACCATACAACTTAGCCTCCATTTTTTCTTTTAAACCATGTATGTCATATTCGGTTTCTCTTCGTAAGATCAAAATTTATTGCACTTGCTACCGTAATTTTGATATCTCATACTACAATTCTTCCTCTTCATGCATCATAATATAGCTTTTTGAGGGCTTAATGGGTATGGAATTATTTTTTGGAGGCATTATATAACCCAATACTAATAAAAATTCTAAAATATGCCCTTGGAATTACTTCAAACTTCTTTTTCAAACAAACATTATGCAATTTTAAAGACCAAATAGACACCTTTTTCTTGCTTTTGAGAAGATAGATATTAAAACTGAAGTATCTATGTGATTTCGGATCCTAAATAACTGAAATTTAGCCCTAACGTAGCCCTCTGAATCTTCTTCCGAATGTCATAGGTCCAACCTAATTTTGATTCTTGGAGACAAAGTTATGCCCAATCTCCTACGATGACCTAATTATGGACTGGTTCAGTAGAGTGAAATTGTACAACTTGCCACATGTCACTGTTTCCTCCTTCAGATCTGAAATTGATAGAAAAGAAACTATAGTCTGTGTACTTCAAGCCACTTTTTATATAATTCCAATATGATGCTCAGAGAGAGAGTTATGAAGATTTTCCCATGATCACTTCTTTGAGATGAAATTCGGGAGCCTAAAAAATACCTAACTTCCACAGATCATATCTCCGAAAATATTGCGAAAAAAGCTCTAAAATTTTGCGACGATGTTCCTTAGGATTTCAGATTCGCACTCTAAAACTTTTAGCTTCTGAACCTTCATAGAAAAAACGTTATAGCAACAATTCCGCGATGACCTGTTTAGGTTAAATTCAGGAGCCTGAAAAAATCCCTAACTTACACAGATCATATCTCCAAAAATATTGTAAACCAAGCTCTGAAATTTTGCGATGATGTTCCTTAGGATTTCTGCTTCTTACTATACAAATTTAAGCTTCTGAAACTTCGTAGAAAAAATGTTATAGCGCAAATTACATGATGCCCTGTTTGGAGTAGCAAAACCCTAGAATCCAATGCTCTGATACCAAATGTTGTGAAACCAGCTCCAAAAAGAGAAGAAAAGAGATATCAACGTCTGATAAATAAGCCACTTTGAGGGGGAAACCTCCAATACATTACATGAATGAACGGTTCTTTGATGATAACAAAACCTCCTTTCTATATATAGGAGTCCATGGGGCCACAATGTAATCCTAGCCGACCTAACAATAATAATATAAGGGCACAATAATAACAATATGGGGGTTACAGGGGTACAAAAATAATAATAAGGGGGGCTACACTAACATAATAAGGGATTACACTATTAATATAGGGACTTAACAAAATGAATGTCATGGTTGGGCTTGGTTAGGTCAAGTCCTTGATCAAGTTTTTTGTTAGAGGCTTTTTCTTGGTGTCGTTCATTGTGTTAGAAAGTCTCATCAGGTTCTAGGTAGTGGTTGGAGGCTAGCCTTAAAAAAGTGGCTTAAATCTCGTAGTCTCTGGCACAAAACTGGCTAAAAAAGACTGCAGTCTCTCCCTTGCAAGAATTGTGGGAGTGAATATAGGGTTCCAGTCACATACATGCCTTGTTATGGGAGCGACTGGGGTTTTTTTAGTGAAAAGGCAGTTTGATGTAGGTTTTAACACTGCACAAAAATTATCTACAAAAAATCTCTTAAAATAGAAAATAAACAATAGCGAGAGCATAAAACATAAAACAAATATACACAAAGATTTGCACCTGGATCCAAAAATCGGGACTACTAGCTTCATTTTTCATTATATTCCTTTCAACGTTACAACACATATATATACGTTTCCAAGCATTCATAAACCCTAATCCATTAAACATGGATTAGAACATAACCACATTTCCCTTGACCAGATGTAAAAAATACCATGGGAAGAAAACCATCATGCCCAAAGCCATGTGCAAACCCATGCACAAAACCATAGGCAGGTCTGCCCACCTAATATGGGGTCTAAAAAAAAATTTGTTCCCTTGAACAAAAAGAATATAACACACACCCAATATTCCACCACTTTTTTTCTTTCCATAGGGGTCCACAAGAGAGCTTAGTCATTGGTCCAGCCCTGCAACGCCCATTGTTTCTCTACACCGAGAGAAATTCTTAGTGCTCACAGAATTCATCAATGCATCTACAACATTATTCAAACCTTTACCAGCAACACCTTTTTTTCCTTAACCATATCTCTCACAAAGTGATATGGAACATCAATGTGCTTTGTCTTTGAATGATAAGCATGGTTCTTAGCCAAGAAAATTGCACTTTGGCTATCAAAGTCTATCCTTATAGCTCGCTACACCAACCCCATACTTGAACACAATATCTACAACCAAACTGATTCCTTACTTGCATAAGTGGTTGCGATGTATTCATCCTATTTAGTTGAAAAAGCCACTACATACTATATTTTACTCATCCAACTAACCACACCTTAAAATAGGCTAAAAAAGTACCCGCTTATAGATCTTATTTGATCCAGATATCTAACCCAGTCTGCATCAACAAAGCCACGAATATCCAAAAATATGTCCAATCCTATTCTTCCCTAGTAGCACAAACCATAATCACTAGTGCCACAAAAATACCTAAAAACACACTTCACTGGTGTCCAATGATCCTTCCATGGTTTTGACATAAACCTTCTCAATCCTCCCACTACATGTGCAATTTCTGGTCTAGTACAAACCATCGCATACACTAGGCTACCCACTGCACTTGCATATGGAACATGGGATATGTACTCTGTTGAATCCTTAGTTAAACTGAGAGGGGGGAGTGAATCAGTTTAACACATACATGAGCTTTTTAAAATTTTCATCAAGCTTATTTACAGCTTAATTTTATAACCAACTTAATATGTGAACAGTCTTAATATGTAACAACAAGTATTAAGTTAATGTGACACCAAACTTATTATGAGAGCAGCAAACATTAAGCAGATTGGATAGAACATATCAACACATAAGCAACACACAGAGAGACAACAGATATAAGTGGAAACCCCTAAAGGGAGAAAACCACATCTTATTATTGTTGTGATGCAAAGGCAAGCTCCAACTCCCTCTCACCACTGATTTTCTGCAGGCACCAACCTACAAGAGGCTCCAACCTCAGTCACCTACAACTGACATCTATCAAGCTTCAACTTGATAGGGAAGCTCCAAATTCCTCATTCAATCAAAAGAAAATATTTGTTGATTTACCTCAGATATTAGCTCTGTTCTGTAGCATCTCTTTCTGCTCCTCTTTTTCTTATCTTCTCTGCCTCAATTCTTCATACTATGCATTCTCTAACCTCACTTTCTAACTTCTTTATGCATATCAAGGTGATATCATTTATAGAGATTTACTTATGACTATTTGTATTCCTCAGGAAATTCAAAATGGATAGCCATACCTCTTAGCCTTCTGCCTTCTCATTTCTTTTCCAGCTCACTCAGAAAAATATAACTGAATGTACTAATTTTAATATTACAGCGGGATTTTTGTTTCCTTCCGGAGACTTGCCAATGCATCATAAACAATATAAACTAATTAAAACATTTACATTTAATTACAATGAGAACTCCAGCTCAACTCATTCAGCCTCTTGGATCACTGCATATTTGTCTTTTCTGTGACTATGTCTATCTATTTCTTCTCTGTATTCCTTTCTATTCATTGTTGTTGCGTAACTCCTGCATATATGTAACTGCGCTTTTTATATAATGCAATTCAATTCTCAGCATAATAATGAGGCATTTTTAACACATGAACTGCCGTGTTATATAACTCAAATAACTTTCGGCGATATAGTGATAATAGATCATTTTAATACACAAAATTCCCTTTCGGGCCCACTTGCCGAAATTTACTTTTGCTCCGATGCGATGAGCCTTTGTGAAGGTCCCGATGCGATAATCGCAATCGCTTCTTTCAATAGAATGATTCGATGTTCTATTCTCCTCCGATGCAATCAATCACTGTTCACTTCACTGCGCCGATGCAATGGGTCGCTCCAATGTGATGTAACACTGTTCACTTCACTGTGCCAATGCGATGAATAGCTATGATGCGATGGTTCACTTTGATGCCAGAACTCAAACATATATCAATCATGGTTTATAAACCCATCGGGTCCGCATCTCAATCGGAACTTTGTCTACACGTTCCGCTGCTACACTTTTCTCTGATGCGATTTGTGAGGGTCCCACCTTATAGAAATTCATTTGTATTAAAACTGAACAATCGAGCGCTACATATAAATATATATATGCTTTGGTCCCTTGTATATAAAGCGCAACATATATAAAGCAATGCATATATATAAACTTTCCGCTTCAACTTTAATGTATCCTCCAACTTGGGTTAAGATTCTCGGAATTTCATGTAAGGGGTCCCACTTGCATATTAACTTTGGTTTATATTCAAAAATTAACATAAATTTTCAGGCCCACAGCTTATATATATCCGCATACCGACTCATTTCAACATACATATATGAAATCAACCTTTAATAGCTCAATAAACCAAAGGTTCTCACCCTCGCAGAGTTCGACCCACTATATATATATGCTCTAGGCTTACCCTTCGTATGATATATTGTAAGTCCAAACCACAACTTTGGTTAGCTCATTACATGCGCATTTATATATATTTATGTCACCGCCGCACTATCAACTAACTCCATACCCTTCCATGCCTAAGGTTCCATTATCTCGTACCAATAAATATATATTAACATATATATATATATATATATATATATATATATATATATATATATATAATTCCTCGACCAGTGTGAAGACCAATGTATTAAATTTAACATAAGCCCAACCTGAACCTCATTTCATATAGGTTTTGACTTTTATCACAATATATAAATATATATCACCATGTATGCATAATCCCCGAGTCAAGCGTTAAAACCATTAATATTTGACCCATATTATGTCATGAAACCTTTATAATAAACAAATTATCACCGCGCTCATCATTGAATATCAAAACCATATATTAAATTAAAATGTCAGCCCCACAACTACTTTTCTCGAGTTAACTCTCATTCATCGCACAATCATGGCCACCGTTGATTCCCAAACACCTTTGATCGGATAGATAGAACGCTTATCGCGTTTTTTCAATCTCCGAGAATTAACGCTCCAAATTCACGCAATGAATGTGGTTTTTACAAACCACTTTTGGTCACGCGTCATTCCATAACATACATCGCGTTCAAAAATGTGAATTAAGCTTACCGCTTAAGGGTAGCACGATACAAGTTGTTTCTTCCACTGAAACCATCGTCACTATTCCTCTTGGTTCCATCTTTGACTCAGGGTTCCGGTATTTTATAATTTCGTGTCAATTGTTTATTAAACCTTCATACTTTGTTTAAATGTACATATTATGCTTTATCCCATATACACCTAACCCCGTTGTATTTTAGCTTCTCGGTTCCGCCTCTGCTTGATCATTTCACTGTTTGTTAACGGCTCTGCCTCTGTATTATCTGTCTCTGCCTCTACTACTCGACCGTTTCATCTCTGCCTCTGTATTCTCTGTCTCCGCCTCTGCTGATCTGCCTCCTCTGGTTCTACCTCCTTTCTCTACCTCTGCGTCCTCTGCTATTCGACCGTTTCATCCCACGGCTCTGCGTCCTCTGGTTCTGCCTCCTTTCTCTGTCTCTGTGTCCTCAGTCTTTTACTGCCTTGCTTCTTTTGCTGCTGCTCGACCCTCTTTGCATCTTGCTGCCTCTTTTTCTCTCTCTCTTCTATGGTGTCTCCTTTTCCATCAATGACAACATTTCCAACATCCTCTTCTTCTTCTTGTGTCTTGGGACATTGTTCAACAAATAAATTTATACCTACATGAATAGGAACCTTCACTGGATTACTATCCTACATATTGAACCTTTGCAATATTGTCTCGACATACTTCCTCTAGTTTAACCATATCTTCCTCTTCGCCCGATCTCATTTAATTTCCATGCCCAAAATATAGTTTGCAATATCAATATCCTTCATATTGAATTTGGATAAAAATTGGGTCTTCAAATCCTCGATAATTTCTTTGTGATTTCTAACCAGCAACATATCATCAACACACAAGACCAAGTAAATAACGTAATCACAAATTATTTTAAAATACACACAACGATCCTCTTTGCTTTTGGTGCAGCCAAGTCCACGTGTATATGTATCAAATTTCTAATACCACATCCTTGGTAACTGTTTTAGCCCATACAGAGAATTTGTTAACCTGCATTCTAGTGCTTTCTTACCCTTCACCGCAAAGCCTTCGGGTTTCTTTATGTATATTTCCTCTTCCAAATCCCTATGAAGAAATGTTTTCTTCCCATCCATCTGTTCTACCTCAAAATAAAATGCAACAGAAATAGATAGAAGTAATATAATAGAAGTTACTTTGGCAATATGAGAGAAAACATCACCAAAATAAATTCCCAACACCAGGGAATAACCTTTTTCTACCAACCGAGCTTTGTATTTCTCCACCTTGCCTTCTACATTCATCTTCTTCTTAAACACCAATTTTCTTCCAATGGGTTTCCTTGGAGTTGGCAATTCCATGAGATCCCATGCATCTTTTTTGTGCAAGGATGCCATTTCATCAACCATGGCCTTCTTCCATAGTTTTCCATCCTTTGAATCCACTGCCTCCTTGACAGTTTTGGGATCATCATCAGTGATAGGTAAGGAAAAATTTGAACATAAAGTAGATGGACTATACCTTTTTGGCAGCCTTCTTTCTCGAACTTATCTCCTCACAGTTGGATTTTACAGCTCTTCCTCTTCTGAATCTTGTTATACTATAGAGACTGATTCTTCCTACTTTATATAAAACTCTATCTTCTTTGGTTCCTTTGATAGGACTTCATGTTTAACAACATCTTTCACCTCTCTAAATACCACATCTCAGTAGTACACAAACTTCCTTGTTTCTGGGTTACAAATCTTATAACCTTTTAAACCATCTTTATACCCAATAAAGATGCACCTTTCAAATTTACTATCCAACTTGGTTCTTTTCTCCTTTGGAACATGTACATATACATCACAACCAAATACCCTCAGATGTGAAAGAGAGAGTTTATTACCAATCCATACTTCATGTAGAGTCTTATCCTCCAATGATGATGAAGGTGATCTATTAACCGGGTAGCATGCATTCTCCACTGCCTCTACCAAAAATTCCTTTCCTAACCAGGTACCACTAAGTATGATTCTTGCCTTTTCCAACAATCTCTTGTTCATTATTTATGCAAATTAATTTTGCTGAGGTGTGTATGGAGTAGTCTTCTATTGTTCTATACCACACTTCTTAAAAAACTCTTCAAATTCCTTCTTGAATAACTCTCCACCATTATCTGTCCTCAGCGCCTTTGTGTTTTTCTTTGACTGGTTTTCCATGAGAGCTTTAAATTCTTTAAACATGTCAAAGACTTCATATTTCTTCCTCAAGATATATATCCATGTATTCCTTGAGAATTTATCTATAAATGACAAATAGTACATAGACTTATCGAGTGATGAAACTGTCATATATAGGTCCAAACACATCACTATGCGCATGCTCTAATATCTTGTTTTCCCTCTTAGCACGCAAAGGGAAACACACCCGATTATGCTTCCCATATACAAAATGTTCATAGAAATATAAATCCATAGAGAAATTAGACATACCTTCTTCCATACAATTACCATGCAGTATTCAAAGGTCCTTCTCTCCAATTTGTCCAAGCCTTTGATGCCATATCATGGTATTTTCGCAAGAGATTAGTAGGCTTTCTGCTCCACTTTCAGGAACCATAGAACTATTACACCCATCAATATCAGTGCTACCTAGAATCTTTAATAAAGTTCCAATCCAAAATTCCCGCATCAAACCAGTGCTCCTTGAACCATATTACATGTATCTTTCTCCAACATTGTTTTTACACCTGCGTCATCCATCTTGCTTACAAAAATCATATTTGTAGCCAATGCAGGAATATGAAAAACACCAAGTAGTGTTTTAATCATTCCACCTTGAAAATTTAGCTTGAATTTTACACATCCAATGATTCTTTCCTTCCTATCAACCACTAAGAAGACATCACCACCATCATACTTCTCATACTCGTAGAACAACTTCATATGTGGAGTGAAGTGAAAGGATGCACATGAGTCAATCAACCATGCCTCATGATATACATGTGTATTTGAATAAGAATCCAATTACACTTCCCCGCCTTCATCTAAGGTGGTTCTCACCTATGCAGAAGGAGCATCCTCAAATCCCTTTCCTTTCTCAGGAGATTTAGATCTATATTCCCTTTTGAAGTTCCCTTCCTTTCCGCATTTCTAGCACACCTTTAAAGGCTTTCCTAGAGATTTAGATCTCCCACTCAAGATTTTTTTTTTTTTTTGGTTCTAGGACCGTCCTCGTGTTAGCCACCTATAATATTTTGTTATACCCAAAGGTGGCTAAATATGTTTTGAGCCTTCAAAGAACAAGTTTCATCACTAAAAATTGTTGGCTTTTGAAGACTCCTTGAAGGCCTTCTGCCTTTGTCCAAAAATCCTCATTGATGTTCTCATCTCATACTCTGAAATTTCTGCTGAAATACAAAAAAGAAACTGCTGCAAAGCCATCCCTTTTCCCTTTCTCCCACTCGAAATTAACCTTCTTTTCCTTTCCCTTTTTTCCCATATTTTTCCTCTATTATTCATCTTTTCCTTTCTTCCCTTCATAAATCACCCTTCCCATGGTTAAAAACTCACTTTTTAACCCTTTCGGCACCCTTTGTTTCCATTAAAAAACCGTGAAAATTCTCATAAAAAATCAAAGTTTCATTGCTATAGACCTCAGCCCCTTGAGCTAAGCCCTAAACCACTTCCCCACCATACGTTTTTGGTCTGGAACCACTTGCTAATACGATAAGTGCTAATCGCATCGAAAAGAATCAAAGGCGCAAGTCTTTGCCATACTCCAAAAGTTTCGATTACGATTAGCCTTGCTGCTTAAAGACCCCCGATCATATTATTATTTTCATATAACCCTGAGCCCGCCCTCGGCGCTTAAACCTTGTGAATATTTCATTTCCGACCCTTTTTCCTTTATAAAACCCAAGAACCCGCTTATCCAAAGTTTCAACTTAAAAGCTTGAAGTCACGTGTTAAATATAAAATGGTTAGATTAAAAAGACCGATCGCGCAATCGTAATCGGGAAAATTTCAATGGGTTGATCGAAAAGACCAGGCCCGCAATTTCGATTGCGATTGGGCCCGCAGTTTCGATTGCGATTGGGCCCGCAGTTTCGATTGCGATTAGGCCCGCAGTTTTGATTGTGATCCGCCGATCGGCCATCCCCCGATTCCCTCTCCGCCGTCGATCTGATCTGCAGATCGACGGACAGCGCTTAATCGCCTTCTCCCCTCCCGATTGCGCAATCGCATCGGAGTTTTATTTTCAATCGCATCCCCTTTTCTGCCACCTCCGATTGAGACCCTCCGATTAGATCTGGACCGTCCACGTGTCTGGATCAGACGGTCCAAACCTACTCCTCCTTATTCTTCTCCCGCTATCCTTTTTGCCTTTCTATGCAGAGCTCCACCGTTGGTTGCCTTCATCCGACGGATACGCTCCTCCCCCGCCATCTGAAGCAGTTTAAACCTACTTCCGCAGGATTTCTTAACTATTTTTGTGTTTTGTAGGCATTTTAATGGTTTTCCATTGTATAAAGAAATAAAGCCGAGGGTTGGGAAAGACGTTTCTTGCGCCTTCGAGCTATTAAAGAGAACCATCCGCGGGGTTTTCGCTCCATTTTTTTCTCAATGCTTCATGGGCATTGATGCCTTTAAAAAGCCCAGTGCGGCCTGCACATCGACAAGACACTGTTTTAACTCAAAAACAGTTGAAGAGTATCAGTTTGAAGACAGAGCACAGCAGATGAAGATTTAAGACGGTTTTTATGGGGATAACGGCTAAGACCATTATCAAAAGCCTAATCCCCAATCTAAAACACAGTTTAAAGGAAAAATCTAAAGTGTTTCATCAGACAGAAAGCCTACACCGCCACATCTGAGGCAAATTGATTCCTCAGCTACCACCAAGCCACCTGTCGCCTCAAACCTTTCAAAACAGAGGCCGAAGTTATTGAAGAAAATCAGATATTCGCCTCCAGCGCAGCCAGGGAGTTACTTCTGCAAGGAAATCAATGCAAAAAATATCTGCAGAGTTACTCCAAACAGCATATGAGCCTCAAAGTCAAATAAAACTCACTTCGAGTTTTAAATCATAAATGTAAAAGTTAATGCAGCACATCCACCTGTAATTTCTCCATCGATGCCTCTTAAGGGGCCGAGAAATCATTTAACGTTGTATTAAATGTGTTTTAGATCTTTTCTCGGATCTTTTCTCCTCATTCTTCTATAAATATCTCTGTAGAAGATGATAAATTGTTGGTCACTGCATATCTGTAGCATGTAAATAGTTTTCTGAAGCTGTTGTAAGCTCTGTTTGTAAGAGAAAATACCTATGTTGAGCTGAGAAGCCTGAAGCCGTAAAGAACCATTGGACTTAAAGATTGTAACTGGTTTGGAACATCAATACAAGCTGATTTATGGGATCCTGGTCTATGTTGACGGTGATGTTATTCTCATTTGTAACTTGTTATTTTATTTCTGTTTTCATGTTGTTTCATTTTCCACTGTAAAGAACAGTTTAAACAGGGTTAGGATTTTATGTATAGCAGTAACCTTCTCTGGCTGAGAAATCTTTATTTGAATGTTTTCTTCCAATCCGTGTTATTTAGGAATGACTTAATTCAGTTTAGGCATGAGAATGTTGGCGTTCCCTCGTCTTATTGTTTTAGCTTAATATTATTTCTGAATGTTACTTTCAGTATATGTTGTGTGAAGATGAACTGAAGGAAGATATGGTTAGCCCTGGTCCCAGACTTGTCTGCATAACTAACTGATTGTTTCCCTTGGAATGTGTTAAAAGCTGGCTAGTTTAGAAGCACTTACCAGATCTTAGACCATTCTGTGTTATCTTTGTGTTTCCCCTTGTTTTTTATGTTTTCTATTGGAAGTGTGTCAAAGGCTGGTTGGTTTAAAAGTACTTACCAGATCCTAGTCTGCTTTCGTGTCCTTCTTAAAGTGTTTGTCAAAGGCTGACTGGTTTAAAAGTACTTATCAGATCCTAGGCTGCTCTTCATTCTGCATCTGTTTAATTCCCCTTCTTGATGTATCACTCCATTCCATAAATCAAACTTTAAAGAGATCCTTAGACATAGATGACTTGCCCCATGGACCACTCTTGCCTCTTGCTACTCCAATTAAAACCCTACTATGACTCCATAGCCCAATGAATTGAAGTTGTTTCTTGCCTATCTTCTTAGCTGAATCATTTTTCCCTTTCATTCATCTTCGCCCTTCATTTAGACTTCCTTCACCTTCATTTATCTTTGTCCAACCAAAACAAAACAAAACCCTTGGCCTTCATAACTAGCCTAATATCATTACCTTAAGCTTTTCAATGACAATATCCATCTTTGTACATATTGGAGAGATCCCTCTCCGGATTCAGGAGGGCTAGATCCTAGAATCCCAAAGTTGGTTGAAATGATGTTTAACTCCGTGATTGGACTCTCCCAATCTTGCTAATAAATTGCTGCATACCTAACATTTCCGGCAACCTCCCTCAGGGAACTTTAACCCTAATCTCCCGGTTCATGACAAGTGTTCTCTATTTTGTTGTACCGAGCCACCGCAAACCCAATACTGCCACTGGCCGGGGACGCCGAGTTCTTTTCTTATTTTAACATCAAGTAAGACTTATAGAGTTACCCCGATATCTCTAGATTATGCACATGGTAGGACTACAAAACATTTTACCTCCTTAGAGCTAAAATCTTCCGTTCGGCGACCTCCAACACTGTGAATCTTTAACACCAAATGACTCCACTGGTAGAAGACCCTGAACTGATTGACCAGATGCAGTGACCTCCTTTTTGATTTACAAACATGAATCCAAGGATACAACGAAGATATGCCCCAATGAGTAGAGATCATATCCCTGGGTTTCCACATAAGATGCCCCAGGTGAATTGGGATGACAACCTGCCTGTTTTCCAAGGTGAAAAGTTTGATGACCCTCTATTACATCTCATCAGATTTCATATACATATATGGAGGTTGAAAGTTGAATGGCATGAAGACTGCCTAATGAAAATGTTCATGTTAACATTAGAAGGAAAAGCTAGGGATTGGTATGAATGCTTAAGATGTAGTAGTTTGTTTTCTTTAAGAGATCTTGAATATGTGTTCTATGAGAACTATGATTTCTATGAGAACTATGAAGAAAACAATACATCATTATCATTGGGTGCAATATATTATGATCCATCACAAAACATCACCCAACACATTATAGATAATGAGGAAGATTTGGAAGAGATGCATCCTGAAGATCTTTTAGCAGCAATTCATGCTTTTAATCTACTATTGAAAAATTTTAAGAACATAGATGAATCACTTGAGGAAGAAAACAAACAAGAAATAAAGAACATTCCTCAAGATTTTCCTGAAAACGTAGATAATGATTCATCATCCCTTATAACTGAGGCTCAAGAAGACATCTAGCCTCAAAACCAGTCTTCACATAGAGAACTTTGTTGTATAGATTTAGAAAGTTCTTTTGTAGATCAGAATAAAAAGGAGCCTGTTGACAACCCAATATGTTTGGCTGATGAAATTGTTTATCCTAATAAATCTCCAAATTTTGATCAGTGTGATGATGATGATGAGTTCCAAGAAAGAAATAATCATGCAGGGCAACCAGCATTTGATTGGTGTTATGAGTTTCACCATCTCCAGCTTGAAAGCCAAAAACATCCATTTCAGTCCATCACTAATGGTTTTCACATAGTTGGGAGTCAGCAGCCTTTCAACTCAGAAGGTGAAGAGAAGAGCAATAAAGAAATTTTTGAGCAAAAGGATCTTCCTCTTGAAAAGGAGGAAACCTTTAACAACCCCCCTGCTCAAGAATATAATAACCTCTTCACAGAGTTTAGCCCATTGAATCCAAGCATACAAGGGCTACAAGAGGATAACACTGTCAAATATGATGAGTCCTCCAGTTCAGAAGATGATTCAGAGGAAGGAGAAAAACAAATAGAAGATTATCCTGCTATGGATATATCATCTTCTCAAGAAGAAACTTCTCCCTTCACTGATATTAGTCTGTCATTTAAAGAGCCTGAATTTATATCAGAAGCAAGCATGTGTTTAGAGAAAGAAAATATTTCACAGTTTGCTATTGTGCAGGTTAAGGATGACTAGGCTTCCAAGCAAAATTATGAAGAGATGCCCCTCAAAGCTAAAGTCTCGGAAGCAGACAGTCTACCAGACATGGAGGGCCAAAAAGAAGAGAATATTCATCTTTTCTTTGTTGATCCTTTGGAGAAGTGTGTGGAAATCCCAACTGGCTCAAATTATCAAGCATTGATCCTTTGCAAGAGCCAGAGACATGAAAAGTTGTCATCTTCTATGATAGCCTTGATATTGAAGGATAACCTTCAATATGTTCTATGGATACCTCTGACAAGCAGCCAGAGTTAATACTTCCTCTTGACATTACTCAGCTGGCTGCATTGGCATTTTTGTATCATATGATAAATGTAAATACTCCATGTTTAGATTAGGCTAGATAGGGATGTCAATAAAGCTCACTCCTGAGCATGTAGGTAGTTGTTGTTTTCTGCTTTGGAGAAAAATCAAGAATCAAAAATACAAAAACAAAGAAAAATGAAAAGAGGGCAGAAATGAAAACAAGAAAGGCAAAGCCCCATGCCAAAAAAGAGAAATAAATTCTGAAAGTGTGCAAGCTCAAATGCCACTCCTCAAAAAAACACTTCTAGTTAGTCAAACTGTTTAAACTTGACTAATTAGCTTTAAATTTTCTACTGATAGGTTAGTGAATTTGATTTGCCAAACTGTTTATTCTTGGCTTATCAGTAGATAGTTTAAGTTAAGAATGAAAGGCTCAAACATGTTCAAAACCTGAGCCAAAGTTTCCAAAAGGAGATGACTCAAAACTGTTTTATTTTCTGAGTCAAAGAAAGTGTAAATCTGGTTCTAAATCGCTCAAAATCGGAACCAGAAGAAAAGAAAAGACAACTCAAACAAAGTAAAAAACAGAGCTGTGAAGAAAGGGAAGGCAGTACTTAAACTTTCAGATCTTAAGCCTTCTATTTTGATTTTAATTTTCTGCAAATAATAATCTATGTGCAGCTTGTTTTTATGCCATAGATCACAGCAAGTCAAACTGCTTAATCTTGACTTGGTTGTTTTTAAATTTCTGCTTTAGAATTTAGAGAATGAAAGTCTGTTGGACAGTTTAATCCCAACAGACAGTAGATTAGGTAGAGAAACATCTGAACTCAACTGTTTAATCTGAGTTCAGGGAGAAATAAGGAGTAGAATTAGATTAGTTTTTTATGCTTTCAAAAGAATAAAATGTTGTTAAGAGTTTGCCAATCCAAGTGCACTTTGTTGAAGAAAAAATGTTAGATCAGTAGGATTGGGTAGGTAGAAGGTTGTATTGATGAAGTTCATCATTTTTCATAACTAATATCATTTTTCAGAGCTAATCAAGACCATTCAGCAAAGAAAGAGAAATTCATTGGATCAGGCACAGGCCTACCTCCCAGAGAAATCAAGTCTGAATTCTTGATGCCTTCAAGAAGGCACCATCCCCAAGTGGAGCCAATGTTAGCCACCTATAATATTTTGTTATACCTGAAGGTGGCTAAATATGTTTTGAGCCTTCAAAGAACAAATTTAATCATTAAAAATTGTTGGCTTTTGAAGACTCCCTGAAGGCCTTCTGCCTTTTTTCCAAAATCCTCATTGTTGTTCTCATCTCATACTCTGAAATTTCTGCTGAAATACAAAGAAGAAACTGCTGCAAAGCCATCCCTTTTCCCTTTTTTCCACTTGAAATTAACCTTTTTCTTTTCCTTTCCCTTTTTCCATATTTTTCCTCTATTATTCATCTTTTCCTTTCTCCCCTTCATAAATCACCCTTCCCATGGTTAAAAACTCACTTTTTAACCCTTTCGGCACCCTTTGTTTCCATTAAAAAACCGTGAAAAATCATAAAAATACAAGTCTTTTTATAGACTTAAGCCCCTTGGGCTAAGCCCTAAACCACTTCCCCACCATACGTTTTTGGTCTGGAACCACTTGCTAATACGATAAAGTGCTAATCGCATCGAAAAGAATCAAAGGCGCAAGTCTTTGCCATACTCCAAAAGTTTCGATTACGATTAGCCTTGCTGCTTAAAGACCCCCGATCATATTATTATTTTCATATAACCCTGAGCCCGCCCTCGGCACTTAAACCTTGTGAATATTTCATTTCCGACCCTTTTTCCTTTATAAAACCTAAGAACCCGCTTATCTAAAGTTTCAACTTAAAAGCTTGAGGTCACGTGTTAAATATAAAATGGTTAGATTAAAAAGACCGATCGCGCAATTGTAATCGAGAAAATTTCAATGGGTTGATTGAAAGGACCAGGCCCGCAGTTTCGATTTCGATTGGGCCCGCAGTTTCGATTGCGATTAGGCCCAAAGTTTCGATTGCGATTAGGCCCGCAGTTTCGATTGCGATTAGGCCCGCAGTTTCAATTGCGATTAGGCCCGCATGCATTTATTTTTCCCCCGATTGCTGTTCCTCCGATTCGCTCCCCGTCGTTGATCTAATCCTCGGATCCAACGGCTATCGTTTAATCGCCTCTCCCCTCCCGATTGCGCAATCACATCGGAGTTTTATTTTCAATCACATCCCCTTTTCCGTCACCTCTGATTGGACCCTCCTATTAGATCTGGACCGTCCACGTGTCCAGATCGGACGGTCCAAAACTACTCCTTATTCTTCTCCCGCTATCCTTTTTGCCTTTCTATGCAGATCTCCACCGTTGGTTGCCTTCATCCGACGGATACGCTCCTCCCCCGCCATCTGAAGCAGTTTAAACCTACTTCTGCAGGATTTCTTAACTATTTTTGTGTTTTGCAGGCATTTTAATGGTTTTCCATTGTATAATGAAAGAAAGCCGAGGGTTGGGAAAGACGTTTCCTGCGCCTTCGAGCTGTTAAAGAGAACCATCTGCGGGGTTTTTCTCCATTGTTTTCTCAATGCTTCATGGGCATTGATGCCTTTAAAAAAACCCAGCGCAGCCTGCACATCGACAAGACACTGTTTTAATTCAAAAACAGTTAAAGAGTATCAGTTTGAAGACAGAGCACAGCAAATGAAGATTGAAGACGGTTTTTATGGGGATTACGGCTAAGACCGTTATCAAAAGCCTAAATCCCCAATCTAAAACACAGTTTAAAGGAAAAACCTAAAGTGTTTCATCAGACAGAAAGCCTCCACCGCCACATCTGAGGCAAATTGATTCCTCAGCTACCACCGAGCCACCTGTCGCCTCAAACCTTTCAAACAGAAGCCGACATTATTGAAGAAAATCAGATATTCGCCTCCAGCGCAGCCAGGGAGTTAATTCCGCCACAGGAAACTAATGCAACAAATATCTGCGGAGTTATTTCACACAACATATGAGCCTCAAAGTCAAATAAAACTCACTTCGATTTTTAAATCATAAATGTAAAAGTTAATGCAGCACATCCACCTGTAATTTCTCCATCGATGCCTCTTAAGGGGCCGAGAAACCATTTAATGTTGTATTAAATGTGTTTTAGATCTTTTTTCAGATCTTTTCTCCTCATTCTTCTATAAATATCTCTGTAGAAGATGATAAACTGTTGGTCACTGCATATCTGTAGCATGTAAATAGTTTTCTGAAGCTGCTGTAAGCTCTGTTTGTAAGAGAAAATACCTATGTTGAGCTGAGAAGCCTGAAGCTGTAACGAACCTTTGGACTTAAAGATTGTAACTGGTTTGGAACATCAATACAAGCTGATTTATGGGATCCTGGTCTATGTTGACGGTGATGTTATTCTCATTTGTAACTTGTTATTTTATTTCTGTTTTCATGTTGTTTCATTTTCCACTGTAAAGAACCGTTTAAATAGGGTTAGGACCTACTGTATATCAGTAACCTTCTCTGGCTGAGAAATATTTATTTGAATGTTTTCTTCCAATCTGTGTTATTTAGGAATGACTTAATTCAGTTTAGGCATGAGAATGCTGGCGTTCCCTCGTCTTATTGTTTTAGCTGAATATTATTTCTGAATGTTACTTTCAGTATATGTTGTGTGAAGCTGAACTGAAGGAAGATATGGTTAGCCTTGGTCCCAGACTTGTCTGCATAACTAACTGATTGTTTCCCTTGGAATGTGTTAAAAGTTGGCTAGTTTAGAAGCACTTACCAGATCTTAGACCATTCTGTGTTATCTTTGTGTTTCCCCTTGTTTTGTATGTTTTCTATTGGAAGTGTGTCAAAGGCTGGTTGGTTTAAAAGTACTTACTAGATCCTAGTCTGCTTTCGTGTCCTTCTTAAGTGTTTTTCAAAGGCTGACTGGTTTAAAATTACTTATCAGATCCTAGGCTACTCTTCGTTCTGCATCTGTTTAATTCCCCTTCTTGATGTATCACTCCATTCCATAAATCAAACTTTAAAGAGATCCTTAGACATAGATGACTTGCCCCATGGACCACTCTTGCCTCTTGATACTCCAATTAAAACCCTACTATGACTCCATAGCCCAATGGATTGAAGTTGTTTCTTGCCTATCTTCTTAGCTGAATCATTTTTCCCTTTCATTCATCTTTGCCCTTCATTTAGACTTCCTTCACCTTCATTTATCTTTGTCCAACCAAAACAAAACAAAACCCTTGGCCTTCATAACTAGCCTAATATCATTACCTTAAGCTTTTCAAAGACAATATCCATATTTGTACATATTGGAGAGATCCCTCTCCAGATTCAGGAGGGCTAGATCCTAGAATCCCAAAGTTGGTTGAAATGATGTTAACTCTGTGATTGGACTCTCCCAATATTGCTAATAAATTACAGAGACCTAACACCTCGTATAGAAAATATATCTCCATTTTGGCCCTCCATATTTTTCCGTATCCTTTTCTCCGACAGCAAGGCTGAGACAATTTCATCAAAATTCAAGGTAGTTGTATTGCTACCTATTGCAACAACCAAAAATATCCCATGAATCTGGTAGAGAACACAACAAACTGATGCAATTATATTCATCTTATATTTTAATATCAATAGATGAAAACTAACTTACCACATTATTAAAGGCGTTCAAATTCTTTGTCACCAAGTCTCCATCCTTCATCCTTAGGTTATAGAACTTTTTCAGCAAGAAAAAATTATTCACTAGAGACTTAGATTGGTACAAAGTCCCTAACTTTTCCCACAGAGCATTCATTGTATCTTTCCCAGATACATTCAACAATACCGAATCTGAGATACACAACCGTATTGTGCTCTTTGCCTTCTGATCCAACTTCACCCGGTATTCATCTGACATTTCCGTTGGTTTAGTACCTAGATATACAGTGATCCATTGATATTTATCTACCAGAAGATCCTCCATCTTGAGCTTCCACAGCTCAAAACCATGACCATTAAATTTCACGATCTTTATCTTTCCACTACTCGTAATCTTATTTAATCGAAATAATTGATCCCACAGATCTCCCACTAAACGAGGTCTACTATAGGCTCAATAAATAAACCACTCAACAGAAAATGCATACCCTCGAAGCCAAAACAACTCTGATACCAAATGTAGGCTTTAACCCTATACAGAAATTATCTGCAAACGAACTCTTAAAACATAAAATAAATAATAACGAGACAATAAATCATAAAACATATATACACAAAGATTTTCCCCTGGATCCAAAAATTGGGACTACCAACTTGATTTTTCATTATATTCCTTTCAATGTTACAACACATATATATACATGCAAAATCATTCATAAACCCTAATCGATTAACCTTGGATTAGAACATAACCATAGTGCCCTTGATTGGATCTACAAATACCATGGGTAGAAAAACATCATGCCGAAAACCATGTGAAAACCCATGCACAAAAGCATAGGAAAGTCTACATATAGCACCATTCCTCGAGTTTGTATTGGAAAGATTATAACACACATCCAACATTTGACTTAGGGCTTGGGCACTTGGGGTGGTAGATTAGCTCTTGAGGATCCTGTAGCACATGAGGGAGGTATGTAAAGTGTTTGTTCATTAGTTCCACTTCCTTAATTGAACTTAGGGAGTTGAATCATATCATAGTAACTCTTCATCGCATGTTTACCTCGGCTGGTTGGTTACTTAGGTAGATGTGGCAGGAGGGTGTTACAGAGTGGTATCAGAGCATGGTTCAACACTTTGATTGGATGGACAAAATGTGTTTGTCATACATGCATCGAGTTTTTATATGTGCTTGTTATGTACGCATGGTGGCAGTCATTGTTACAGTTTTGTTTCCATGTAGGAGTTGATGATGTTGCTGTTGGGATGCGCTAGTCGTGAATGCATGTCGGTTGTATATGCATATGTTATGCATGTTAGTGTCTATATGTTTTTATGCATGCATTGTCACTGTGAAGCTTTTCATGCATGAGTTCATTTTATGAATTTAGTTCATTATGATGCTAATGTGTTGGATGATATAGAGTAGGAGATGTAGATCATCAAAGCGAAGTTGTAGCACCAGATATCCGGGTAAGGGAAGACTGTCATAGATGTTTGTACAGTGGGTATGTAGGTATGTAGGTTAATGGTTGATATAATCATTAGGGTTACTTATATGATTGTCATTTAATTTTTATTGTGGTCACATGTTTGATAAATGTTAGTTGATCAGTGTAGTCATATGCATATGTGTTGAATATTCATGAATGATAGTAACTTGTTGTTATATGCATTTTTGTTTATTGTTATATGATAGTTAACTTGATGATTATGTTATATGTTGTGGATGAGTATGTTATATGTTAACTTGTTGTTGTTGTATTTTAGTTAAATTGATGATTAGGGTTATTGCATTACGATATTGATGTTATATGTATCGTGTGAATCTATATTGGCCTATGCAAATGGTTATGGTTACGATATTCAAGTATGATATGACATATTTGTGATATTGTGTCATACTAATTTGGACTGACTGTGTAGATGTTATTGTTATCCATGAATGACAATTGTTTATGAACTTATGAGGTGAACATGTTAGCTAGTTACTATTATGGATATCATGACCTTATTTATGTTTGAATTGATGTGTTGTGAAGTTATATCATGGTAAAATAGATTGATTGTACAAGAAAGATAGAGTACCTTGAGATACATCAAGGTATGAGTTTGTTTATGTTGTCTATTTGGTGTTTGAGTGTTTGATTATGTCATATAGTTGATTTATTTAACTTGATATTCTTGCATGTTTGTTGAATGCTTGATTAATTGCATGGTATGAGCATATATCTTTTAGACTGTATGAAGGAATGATCTTGTTTTAAGATAGTTGCACTAACATGATATGTGTTGAGATAGCTAATATGCACTTGAGTATAAGTGAGTGCTAGTTGTATTGTTATGATTTATGACTATGAGTTGACTATTGATTATGATATAGTTGATAGTCTTAGTAAATGTTAATTTCAATTACTAGACATGGTGTTTTTATCCTTGGAACATGTGGTTGATATGTGTAAATAGTTGCAAGGAAACATGCTTGGTATTAGCATGACAAGGTAATAGTTGATTTTTTTATTTATAACTAACAGTTGGGTGATATGACAGTACATAATAATAATCGATTGCAACAAGGTAAAAGAAATGAGTTGGCTGAGAATTCCTTTGGCTATGTTTGTAAACCACTCTTTCAAATGAATGAATGCTTTGAATATAGGAAGTCTTCTTAACCTAGACATTATGTGGATATATGGTATATTCATGAACATGCATCTCACATGTATAATAACTAGTTTCTAGTTATAGTTGGATTCATCCAGGGAATTGGAGTCCCTTGAGAGATGGCATGGATGTGTTAAGTTACGAGGAAATGTGCTTGGAACAACAATGTAAGGTAACTAGCATGTTTTTATGTTTATTTATGCACTAACATTTATTTTTTTATGGCAGTATGATGTAGGGGATTACATGGCAAGAGACTGCCATGAATTATTGATGAAGGATCAGGTTTAGATTTCCTTTGGAAGAATTCAGAACCATGGGGATTGATTCATGGTGTTTGTTTCTAAGTCTTTTGATTTCATTCTTTTTTATTTTTTTGCACTTGATTTTTTGTATTGATTGCGTCTAGTGCATGATCATGCCACTTTTTTTGTGGTGTTGTATTGAAATTGGTTTTCCATGGTTTTCTTATTTTTGTTTCTTGTTCTTTCATTTTATGTATCGAGAGTCTTGGGAATTGGTTGGGAAAAGATGAAATTTAGTGGAGCTCGGGGAGAGTTGAATGAAATCCAATAGGTAATCTAAGACTCAAATGAAGCTCGGTGCATGAGTAAAGGGAAAATAAAGGAAATAGTATAATAGTCGATTGAATTGATTGGGTCCATTGGTGTAAATGGACAATGGAAGTATAGTCATGAGAAAGGTAATTAGGAAAGGTAAGGTAAATAGATTTGAGTCATCAGATTCCTTAAATAAGTTGGGAACTATTGGTCTCAATGTTTTGCATGTTGTGCGTGGAAAAAGGAATTTATCTTAACCTTAACTTTATGATATCTGGTAATTGTGTTGTGAGTATGATTATGATGATGTCTATATATAATATAGGTATACATGTATGTATGTATGTATGTATGCCGTGTCTTATAGGGTCATTATGGATCATGATTTTTTTATGCTAATTTTTATATATATGTATGTATGTATGTATATTTTTCACTGTCTGACAGGTTTTTAGGAATCATTCTTGTGGAGGAATGATTGCTTATGCAGGTGAATGACATGAAGAGGTTCCCGATTTATGAGGAATCAAGTGGGAAGAGTAACCCTGATAGATATATGAGGTCAATATCATGTGTATATGAATTGATATTATGTGATTATACTATGTATATGTTTATACTATGGCAGTTAATATTGAAAAATACAACAATGGAATGAAAGCAGTGTGATTTTTGGCATGCTGGGATAAGCATGGATAGTGGAAATACACTAGAAGAAAGGTTGCTTAGTAGAGACAAGTTGGTCTCTGGGCGTGCAGTACTACTATTGTGTATATGTTGTGCATGTTGTATATTCAATGATTGTACCTATGGTGCTATGTACATGTTGTTTATGCAATACTATGTCTATATGGTGTTATGTACATGTTGGATATGCGGTGTTGTGTACATATCATGTTGTGTGCATGTTAGATATGTGTTTTTGTGTCCATATAGTGCTATGCACATGTTGGATATGCGATGATGTGTAAAAATGGTGTTATTTACATGTTGTATATGTAGTGATATGCACATATCTTGTTGTGTGCATGTTGTACATGTGGTGCTATGTACATATGGTGTTGTGTGCATGACTTTACATGTGGTGTTGTCTACATGTGGTGTCATGTACATGTCGTGAATGTGGTGCTATGTAAATGTGGTATTGTGTACACATTGTACAAGTGGTGTGGTGTACATGTGGCATTGTGTAGACATTGTGTATACGGTGTATTATACATGTGATGTTGTGTATACATTGTGTAGGTGGTGTTGTGTACAAGTGGTACTGTGTACATGTTGTACATATGGTACTAGTGTACATGTGGTATTGTGTGCATGTCGTACATGTTGTGTTGTGGGCATGTGGTTCTATGTATGTGAATTATGTAGTCGTGGTTTTGTTGCATGTGTATTATTTTTTTTGTACTCTATGAATGTATATGCATTGTGTTGTACATTGGATGTAGGTGTATGGTGTTGTGTTGTACATCGGGTGTAGGTGTATGTGTTGTGTTGTAAATCAGGTGTAGGTGTATGTGTTGTATTGTGTGCCAAATGTGGGTGTATGTATTGTGTGGTGTTGTTCACCACGTGTGTATGTATGTGTTGTGATGTACATTGTTTATGTGTACGTGATTAAAGAGAAGCAAAGGCACTAGGTGCTCATCGAGTGTGGAAACTGATGCAGTGTGTGTATGGAAAGGACAAAGGACAAAGGTAGAAGTAAAGGACCAATTGAAGGATAAGTATTGGTATTTTATTTCATTTTATTATGCATGTGATCTATGACTGTGATTTATTATGGTTACATGTGATTTATGATTATGATTTATGATGGTTATGTTTTGAAGTAATTGGATGTGATATGCTTATACATGGTGATTTGATCAAATGATTAGCTTGAATTGTTGTGACATGAAGCAAATGAAATTGTAAGCATACCTTGTTGACGAGCCACCAATGAGGTATGATTTTAATTTATTTAATTTTATTTTGAATTTTATGGAAATTATGTGCTTGGTATAGGAAAGCAAGAAAATTCTCGGTTGGGTGGTGGAAACTGACTGCAAGAATTGGTAGCATCAGTTAAAGGAATTGGAACAAGCATCACTACATTGATAAAGCATTCAGGAGTAGGGTCATTGTGGGACACTAGTACCTAATAGTGTGCATTAATTTCCATGAGCATGCTATGACCTGTATGATGGTTTTGAGGTAGGGATATGTTTTGGTTTTTTTACCTTCCGATGTGAGGAAACCTTGCCAAGGGAGGAGTCGCCCGAGGGAATGTGTAGAAGAGAAGGGGATCCCCACGAAACTCAGAAGGTGTGTGACCGCACGAAAGGGGACGACTGGATTTACTGAGGGATTGTGTGGTAGAGAAGGGAAGGGTGGGGATTGATTTTTTTTGGTCATTATCATTGCTAGATGGAATCATATGCACATTGGGAGTGTTCCCTAGAAAAATGAGCTAGTAACTGTTCACTGAGAAGACAAGTGGAGTAGGATTGTAGCGTTGGAAATTGGATGCATATTTGACTTTGGAAGTGGATTCTAGACTTCCTCGGAAGGAGGTGAATCCTGGTACTACTTGAGGGTGGAGGTGTAAGCCTATGGATTCCCTTGTTTTTGATACAAGCATCATATCTATTTATTTGTTGGTTAATAAAATGTGCATATGTGTATATTATTGTAAATATTGTATCGAGCTGGATTTAAAAATATCCATAGAAAATATAGCTGTTATTATAAATGCCATAATGAGTTGTGTTATAAAGATTTAGTAAGAAATATGCTTGTCATATTTTCAGCAGTGGTCATTGTAAATACTATAACGAGTCGTGTTATAAACCTCCATGGGCAGTATGTTTTTCTTTTAGCAATCTTGTTGGATGTAGGTGTCATTGAACACCGAGGCTGGTGTTCCCCCAAGAAGAAGGGTTCTATAACAACCCTGCTTAAAAATCCATGTAAACAATATATATGGCCATGGTCATGGGACACGTATTAATCCAAGATGAATTATGGAAAAAAACATCCCAGTGGGTGTTCATTTCGGTTTATTATGGCTAAGGAAATTGGAAAAGGAAATGAAAAAGGATTTGGAGAGGAAAAATGACATTTTTGGCATTTAATTATGAAAATAATGGGAAATAGGAGAAAAGGAAGGTGAAATGTCACAAGTTGCATGTGAGGAGGAAATTGAAGGAAAATAATGGAAAAAGACGAAATTAGAGGCCTCATTGATAAAAAGGCTTCTAAGAACCAATTCATAAGATTTTTGATAGGTTTTGGGTGGATTTATCATTATATTCTCTCTCTCATACTCTTGGAAATTTATGGTTTATTGGATCACCCTTGGAAGAGTGTGCCATACTTTGGATTTGGAGAAGTAAGTCAAAGGAAAATCAAGAGAGCACAAGGGAACATTGGGATCAACAACTACAACTATATTTATTTTCAGGTATTGAGTTGCATGTATGGATTCCTTTCTAGTTTTGGCATGCATGGTGCACATGCATGTGGTTTCTTGGTCATGATCTGTCACTGGCATGGAGGATTACCTAGATTTCCTCAATAGCCATGGTGTTGTGGGTTTATTTCCTTCTTTTTTTGGTTGTTTCTCACGTTCCTTTAGTTTTGGGTTTAGTTATTAGTTACTCAAGCCTTGGTTGGACAAATTCTCTAGATACCTATAACATATTGGGTTGAGTTATTAGTTCTTGGAGCCTTGGTTGGAAAAATGTTGTATATCCCTGTAATAGTTTGGGTTGAGTTAACAGTCCTAGAGCCTTGGTTGGACAAAAACTCTAGAGTCCTTGGTGGTTTGAGTTATTAGTCCTAGAGCCCTTGGTGGGTTGAGTTAATAGTCCTAGAGCCTTGGTTGGAACAAGCACTCTACAACCCGTCAGCAGCTATGGGTTGAGTTACTAGTCCTAGAGCCTTGGTTGGAACAAACAATCTAGATCCATGTACAACTTGGATAGAGACCAATCTGGTGATGGTTATTGATGTCCGATTGAGAGGTGGAATCATTGGTTTAGGGTTTAGGTGGTTGGCCTCTGTAAGCCCTAGTTTGGTTGTGCTTGATGTTTCATGAGAACCCACATTCATGCTTGGAATATGGCATGGGGGTGATTGGATGAAGAGATATTTGGTTAAAAAAATCTATGGTCAGGTGGAACGTGGAAGTCCTAAATGTGTTTGGCCTTTTCATTCATTACTAAGATCTTCTTCTACTTGGTATTCCATGGGTAAATATACTTGTTTATATGTGGTTTTTATGTCTGTTATATTATTTCTACTTTTGTTGGTTATATGATGGTTGTGAGCATGTTTTAACACAGTGATGATGTATGGCTCTCACCATGTTTTTATCTATAAATGAACGAACAATGAATATATGACATAATATATGATAATGAAGTTAATGTGATAAGGCATCGATGCTTCTTAGATATTCTCATATAAGTATGAGACCCATATGCACATATATGTTATTATGACCTGTAGAATGTATATTTGTGACATGTTTGACGAAATGACTATCATGGTTGGGCCTAGTTAGGTCAATTCCTTAATCAAGTTTTGTGTACGAGGATTTTTCATGGTGTCATTCATTGTATCGTAAAGTCTCATCAAGTTTCGGGTAGTGGTTGGAGACTAGATCTGAAAAAGTGGCTTAAATCTCACAGTCTTTGGCACATAATTCGATGAAAAAGACTACAATATATCCCTTTTAGCATTGTGGGAGCGACCATATCATTCTAGTTGCATGCATGCCTTATTATGGGAGTGACTAGGGTTTTGTTTAGTGAAAAGGTAGTTTGACTCAAGGCTTGGGCACTTGGAGTGGTAGATTAGCTCCTGAGGGTCTTATAGCACCTGAGGGAGGTATGTAAAGTGTTGGTTCATTGGCTCCACTTCCTTAACTGCACTTAGGGAGTTGAATAATATCATAGTAAATATTCATCGCATTTTTAGCTCAGTTGGACAGTTATTTGGGAACATGTGGGAGGAGGGTGTTACTGAGGATGGAATGGCCAAGAAACTTCATGATAACTACAACTTAAGTTGGTTCTTTTGGACATGACCAAGCAACATACATGGAAGAGGAAATGATTTAGAAACATATGCAACTGGCCAGGACTGGATAATATGATCACAAACCCATCCTTTTACTATTAACGCAAAATATATCCATATCTATTGGAAAAGAAATTTTGTTAATGTTTGGTAATGGAATCAAACCCATTGAACGTCACACCGAGAAGATAGAAGTTGTAGTGTTTATAAACTTTCATCACACTTCATAAGCTTAAAAATTTAAACATGTAGGCAAAACAAGAACTTGTTCCCATTCCTCCTACATTCCTTGCACTATACCTTGTGGGAAAGACTGAAACCTAAAAACTAAACATTTGTTTACAAGAAGCAAAGAATGCCTCACGAAGCATGCACATGACTTTAGTCCCCTCGTTACCATACAAAATTTAGTCTAAAAAAATGCATTTGCTCAATTGGATAAACACCAATCCTACATGGAACTATCGTTTAAGGATAATAATTAAGGGATATACCTAGGTTGAAGAGATGCTCAGGGAATATTTCTAGGAATATTATATGTTTCCCACCCAAGTGTGCCAACAAAATTAAACATGAAATAGAAACCCATTCAACAAGAACGAATAAATCAGATATTCCCGAGTGTTATCTCCAAATATGAAGCAAAAATTTCACTATATTTCGTTAGTATGAAGCCAAAAGTTCCCTAACTTCAGTTGGTTCTTTTAGACATTCCCAAACAACATACATGGAAGAGGACATCATTGAGCAATATATGCAATGGGCTAGGACTGGAAAATATGATCACAAATCCCTCTTTTTATTATTAACACAAAAAATATCTATATATGTTTAAAAAGAAAATTTATTAACTCTACTAAGGTTTTCAAAAAGTGTAATGATGTTAGGGTTTGTACAATATAATGGCATTGTTAAAATTTTTAATCTAATTGTAAATCAAAATTTTTTTTATCATTAGACACTCTAGTATTTGATTCGTTAGATATTCACCGTAGGTTTTTTATTTTTATTTATTTTAATTAGATGATTCCACAATACTCCCTTTAGATTTGTAGGGGCATGACTAATATTGTCTAACTTGGGTACATGTAATCAATGATGAGCCTTGACTTCTCTACGTAAGCCGCATCGTGTGGTTATTTTTAAGGTAAGAGAAATTAATAGAATCCTTCACGTCTAACTAAAAATGTAAACAAACCCAAAATATATGGAAGCCATTTTGTTATTCATTGAAATTGTTTTGCATATGTTGGAAATTTATTCTTCTATTCTTAAGATTCAAGGGTTAGCTCTGTTATCACAAAAATATGACTTGACAGGCTGCTCATCAGTGGAATTTGTGTAACTATTTCAGACCAATCTTTTGGCTGAGGCTTAGCCTCCTAAACCTGAGAGGGCTCTCTCAAAGGTTTATGACTTTTGATTAATGTATAGATGGCTAACTCTAAGGTAAAAAGATAAAATGATATAACTGGTTGTATCACAGATTAGCAAACATTCATTGGGCTATGGAGTAAAAATAATCTTCAACAAAACATCACAATCTGTTAAACATGGAATTTAAGGAATTTGGAGTCTAGGTTAAATGAATAAAACAATAACACAGTGAAAAACACAGTATATTTGCATATGAAGAAAGTTAAAGCATTGTGAAATGAATTCTAAGTATCACATACAAATACTACTGCGAATAGATAGTTGAGGAAGGCCATTAGAACAATAATGAACATAAACTCCTTATGAATCTTGAGTTGTCAAAACAGATCTCTGTATTAAGTGAAGAGGAAGCAGTGACATACTGTTGATGGGGAAAATCGTCTGGCCAACAGTAGGGGATCTCCCCGGTAGAAAGTCCCAATCAGACCTTGAACCGTTTGGAATAGGGATCCCGTCCGGGGTGTGGGTCTGGCTACCGCTTCAGTCACCCTCCTTTTGGTCCCAAAATAAATTGCTCGAACCTGTGGACACACACTTATTCACATGATACAAAATACATGGTTGATGCATTAAACATGTATATAAAACTACACGTATCAAGATAGATAATAAAGCATGCACGCCAAAGGAAATGTTGTCAACAACACATCTTTGGAGTTATGCTTGTAGGCGATTCTGACCACAAAAGAAACAGTTCTTTATGGCGAGATTCCCCTTTACTTTCTAAAAGATAAAATGAAATGCTAATAAAAAAAGTCACTAAAATCCATTCAGCAAGCAATTAATCCGAACACCATTAACACACATACAGGTAACCACGATCTTTCCCATGCACAAGGTTTTCTTCAAGTCTTGGATTAAATCACTTGATAGGCATGGGCTTCTGCATTCCCATGCTCAGTGGTCACTGAAAGTCTTCAAGCTCATCGATTTTCCCATTCATGGAAGAGAAATACTTGCCATATTCGATTGGAGGGCTACAGATCATGCGCCAATGTAGCGAACTGTCGTGGGGTTCGTATTTGACACTCTGCATTTCTTAATACTTTAACTGCAATGTCTGTTCCTTCACCAATAAGACGTAACAGTATCTGCTCTGTACCTGTGAAGTTGTGTCCAAGGTGTCTTGCTTCCTCCTGAGCAAGTATAATTACTTAAATGGCTTTTTCAGTAACACGTTCAAACATAGCAACAACCACCCCTCGCCTTGCTTTTCCTTTCGCACTTAGATGATATACGGCAGCTGCAACTGCTGCATGAAAATATTTCCAATCATCTTTACAGTATAGTAGTTATTATCACATGGCCATCGTAGATCTTTTATAAGGTCTAGCTCCACGTTTAAACAAAGATTTTGACTGCTCTCAATACTAAAACTCCGGCGAAAAGGTATTTGAGCCCACATGTAACGTTCTTCTACTGCGCTTCATGGTCCCGAATAAGAATTCCAACGTATAAGGAAGACTACCCAGCACCCTTCATGCGAGTCTTGAATAAGAGCGGAAGAGGCTTTGCATGTCTTCCATAATCAAAGACACGTAGAGGACAGGGGGCAGCTAGGAATGGTTGTAATCAGCGCTGATAGGATAGTTTAATTCATTTTATATTAGCTTCAAATAAACAAGCGATCAAGTCATAATGTGGAAATCGAAAATATCACACATAATATCGTTGAACCCTGTCACATTTTAGTAACGCTCTTCCTCATGGCACTTCTATTCTATGGAGATATTTCGGTGTGGTGGGTAGTCGCAGCATGCCAAGAATGTTGTGGATGTCCCAAGACTTAATGACTTTCCGCTCCCTTGCTTGCGCGTAGCAGCAAAATTATCTCTCGTGCATGGCAGCATGCATTGGGCAGCCTATCATGTAGTGCGGCACCTCAGCAGCTTTTACGGGGAATGAAACACGTGGGCGATCGATTATAGTATGAATTTGCATTTTCTGATGGGGTCGCAGGGTCGGAGAATTTCTTGGGTCGCGGCTCTCCATGGGCAGACCGTTCTGCGACCCTGCGACTTGAGCTAACGTGCGACTTGAAGGGGTCGCTGGGTCGCAAGACTGGCTGAGTCGCAGCTCTCCTCGAGCAGCTCATTCTGTGACCCTACGACTTGAACAAATGTGCGACTTGAAGGGGTCGCTGGGTCGCAAGACTGGCTGAGTCGCAGCTCTCCTCGGGCAGCTCATTCTGCGACCTTGCGACTTGAGAAAATGTGCGACCTGATGGGGTTTAATCTCTGCGACATGGTCTGCAAAACATGGCAACAACATGCTTTTACATGCTCACCATGGCAACAGCCTGCTTTTACTTGCTTTTACGTGCTTACACTCAGAGAAAATGATGGCTGCTTTACGTACTTAGCACCACAGTGATTATAACAATGCCGTTATGGACTTGTAATCCGTTCTAGTCAGTGTTTCAAATGTGAATTCGACCACCACATACACATATATATACACTCTGAATGCTTCGTCAGACTGCAACATGCAACTGTGTAGGTCCTATGACTGAGTTCTGCGCCATGTTTCAAACGTAAAACGTGACCACCATATATGGATTTGAAATGAATCTGCTGATTCATGTAGTTAAATGTTGCTCATCTCATAGTGAAATTTAGTTATGTACCACTTAACCTTCGGGCCCAAAGATGTAAGCTTGTTGGATAGTAAAGAGGTGATGGAGTATCAAATGAACAACTCGATAGGCGATGGAGTCTGAAGTGAACGACCTCGTAGGCACAACTTGATGAAAGTGTAGATTCGGAATACTTTTCTGAGCTTCACAAGAACAAGATGTTGGAACTCCTGAAAGCCCATTGAGTGCCTTATAGCCTTCTGGAGCATGCCCACCATTGGAGATTCGACAGCTTCACTGCTGACTGGAGCTAGAGGAGCTGAAGCCCCACGATTCTCATAGCAGCAGCCGATGAGAGCGCACATCTGAAAGTTACTATGCCCCCTTCCCTTGCATGCAGCAACCTCGTATGGAATTCTTAGCGGGCATAGAGCACCAAGGCCCTGGCCTTTGCAAGCTCCACAAGCAAATTCAGCCAATGTTATCTATGGCAACTTTGAAGGTCATTTTCTGTAACTGCTTATGAAGCCTAGTCTGTCTATTAGTCGTTCGGTATTTTTTCTTTTAGTTTAGGTTCGTCTTACACTTAATGTGTTATGTAATGCATGCTCTCTGCGTCGCATGTGTATCAAGCAGCAGCTCAAATAGTTAGTAGTACCGAGGACGCTCAGGCTTCCCTGTTTTTTCTTACTAAGAACCAAAAAGAGATGTAGCCTATTTGTATTGAGTAAACCATCATAAGTAAGCCCTTTCGTATTGAATAAACTATCAATAGTAGCTTTTTTCCCAAGATTAAAACTCTGGCGCAGAAGCATTTGCACCAACTTGAAACGTGTCCATGTAGTTCTTCTTCACACTCTTATCATACGTTGGACAGCTGTATAATATATGCTTGCTCTAAACTCTTACTGTGAGTTGAAAATGCCTTCAAACCCTTGGCTCGATGCCACGTGCCCATACATGTCTGCGCCATGTTTCGAACACATGGCATCGAACGTTTAATTTCATGTAACGCGTCGGTGCATGTCTGCGCCATTTTTCTAACGCATCAAAGTCATTACAACATATCACTATGGGTTTTTCATGACATCTCGTTCCATGTTTTGAACATGACTTTGACCGTTATAAATCAACTCCATCCTAGAAATATTTGATTTCAATTGTAATGGGTTTTCATATGTTTCTAACCCGTGCTCTTATATGGCTTTAAAACCATATGTTTGCGCCTTGTCCTATTGTTTCAAAATGCCACCTTGGTACATCGGAAGTGTGCCCACTTTGCAATGGTTTCACATATTTCTCATCCACGATCTCCTATGATTTTGACACCATGTGATTTTTATTTGCCTTGTTTTAATTATATAAAATCAAAACCATAACCTTGGTTCATCGAGTGTGCGTCCACTGTGTAGCCTAGCTTCAACAAAGATTGCTTCTCAAAGGATGCGTTCACATATTTGGAACCGTGTCATTGACTTGCCACAGAAACGTGTATGCTTTCGCACTGCTACTCGACACGAGAATGCCTCGAATGAGATTGTCAGTGTCTAGAGAAATCTTCTGCGTCGGCTTTGTTCACCGGGCTATACTTCACGTTAGACTCATCGAAGTGGCGAAATATGTTTCTTCGCGTGCGCCCATCGCCCTTTAGATGGTATGGTGCAGGATCTGGACATTTCCAAACGGAGAACTTCTGGTGCGCACTAGTGAAGAGAGATTTTTGCATTAGTGACATAAAAGGTTCTCTCTGATCAACATGTATCACACTGTCCTCCCTTTAACAGTACTAATCATTTGCTCCTGCTCCTCCCCTGTTCTGCAACTTTGGCCTCGTCGTTGAGCACAATTTTATTTCCCTTGATGTCGTGACATGAATGAGGAGTTTGTCACCCGTGGGGTTGACCTGTGTGAAACATTACGACATCACAATTACTCTTTGATAATGGTGGCCCCAGAAAAAACATGTAATACTAACAAGCTTAAGAGAAGGAAATCAAACAACATGCTTAATGGCCCAAGGCGATAGGGCCTTTAATTTTTAATATAAAAATGGTTTCCATTCAAATGTATGCATGGCAATCTCATTACACTTGGCGTGACTGCGACAAGAGTGTTCGGGCGTACGCTGGATTATCCTTCCCACATATGGCGTGATTGCAACATCGACATCTGATCATGATGGCGAGACAACTCATGAGGGGTTGGGGATAGATCGCTAGGATGTAGTTGATTGCAGGTCGGGTGGAAGACTTTAACGCCTAAGCGAGCAGAGGGGGAACCCGAAATTTTAAATATACCCAAAATTTTGGGTGGTGTTGTAGCGGCTACAACAAATGGCGAACCACTGGTAGAATCCATAATCTCTGTCAGTATCACAAAAAAAGTCTGAGTTTGGATAGTAATGCAAGGGAATATTGAACAAGTTCCGTGGGTACCTTTTGTATTACTTTGGCCCTTTACAGGTATGCCTAATCCTTGTGCCTCACGGAGTCCCACTAATCAGAAACACATCAAAGAGAAAGCTCACAGATGCCAGTAGCTTGTTGATGATGTGAAGAGCAAGGAAGTGGGCTTATTATTTTCAGGATTTTTTTTAAAGTAATTTTTTGGTGTTGCTCCGCTGCCAGCAGGCCTGGACAGTACCCCGACGGAGTCACTTCAAGAAATCACAAACGTTGCTCCGTTGCCAGCGAGCCTGGTCAGTACTCTGACGGAGTCGTTGCATCACCTCTCTGCGTAGGAAGCCTTTCTCGATCCTTTACCCTTATTTGTTTCATGTGCTTGTAGCACTTATTTTCATGTGCTCGTGGCACTTATTTTCATGTGCTCGTGGCACTTATTTTTGTGGGCGGATGAGGGATCCCGACTTATTTTACGGGCAAGAGAGGTTGTTTCTTGTTTTGCAGAAACTGAAAGATATCTTGATTTGGGTTTACCTTTGTGCCAAACCTTCACATCCCATTCACCACAATAGGTGAAGCACGCAAAACAGATCATTAAAACGTCCAAGACTATGCTGGGCACAAGGCTTAGGCTTACGGGTATGGGCCATTTCAAACTCATAAGGTCTCCTACAAGCAACTGGCTCGTATCTCCCAAGCTAAATGAGTTTAGACTCACGTGCATCTTTTTGAGAATGCGACTTTGATGGCTGGTCCTAAGAGAAATCTGCCTCTTGAGATAGCCACCACAACCTCACGCAAAACAATGGGGTTACTGCTTCAGCAATCGGGTCAAAACAAGATCACGAGGCGATAGGGTTGCAATGAGGGCTCATGAAGTGGCAGGGAATATGACAGAAAATGATGTGAGGAAGAGAGAGTATGATGCAATATAATGGGCGAGGCTCAAGATGCGATGCAACGCCATGTGCGAGAACGATCAAACAGCTGCAGGTGGAAAAGAGGCACAATACAAGCAATGATTATTTATGCAGCAATAAGCAACTGAAAAGGGAATGAAAGAAAAATAATTGTAACATGATGATGCCTAAGATATTAATCGTAACAAAACAACATACACACTTTTAAATCATGAAGTAAAAATTTAGCAAGTAAACCTAATCAACAAATAACAAATTTTATTAACATGTCTTATCTAGCCTACACCTAAAACCTATTTTAACTGATGCTGCGGTGGGGTTATGTAAAATCAGCTTTCCAGTGCAGCCACCGCATTAGTTCCTGACTTGCAAGAATAAAAATGATCAGGATCAGAGCTAGTATCCCAAAAAGTGCAGAAGCAACAAAACTTACCTGAGGAGCAGGTGCAATGACAAGATGATCATAGATACTTACCAAAGAACATGCTAGAACAGATTATGCAAGCTGAATCCCACTCTCATCTTGATACACAACAATATGCTCTTGAAACTCAACATTTATAAATGACACACATTCATTCATGCACAATCCTAGGTCCAGTGGGCGCTGGGTAAGCCACCACCAATTTCCAGGCACATCAACCGGATAGGGTTGGTCGAGTTGACCGGTAATCTCATCATGGTGTTGAGGACCATCAGTTTTATGGAATGGAAACAATAAGAAAGTGCCGGGCGAATTATAGATGCATGCGCATCCAGGCGTAGGAACCCTAGTATCGAAAACCCTAGTCCAGGGTTGCTCCTGGGTTTGGTCAAGGGTATGAGGATTTGAATCCACGTTTAGTGGAGCTTGAAATTCCTCACCGCCTTGAACAAACTCCGTACCTTCGAGCGGAGCGCTTCCCAACTTTGATGGTTGGGCGAGCTCAACAGGCGAATGGATGTGATCATGCATTGTGGTGAGTTGCAAAATGTCAGTGGGATTTGTATCAATTTGGTCAAATGTTTGTGCGCTGACAGATTGATAGATCGATGTATCAGATTCTTTAGATTCGCCAAGGTAGGGTGGATTTACCGCGGTTATGCTGGGAGGAGCGTGGTATTTGGGGATCGTCATCTCAGAAACAGTTGGTAGAAGTTGAAGCGCTTCGACTGTCTGATGGGTACTTGAAACTTCCCACAAAGAATCATCGAATGCTGGTGTCTCCACATGGTCCGAAAAGAGATGTGAGTGACAATCCTCAGCGGTATGATTGAATATGTTTTCAGATAAGGAGTGATCGCTACAACCATCGATGTGGTCGAGTTGGGTACCTGGCATGTCAGGCTCCCCGAGAGCTACCAACTGGGATGGATCAATAAAGAGGATATCTTGAGGTTGCCCAGATAGAAAATTGCTCCTATGGCTGTCTAAAGATTCCGAGTGAGAAAGATCAGATTTGAAAGATTCATCGATTTTGAACTGTGATCGTGAAACACCATCTGCGTGCTTGAGATTATCGCCAATACCAGTATAAGGAAATTTTGAATGTCCCAAAGAAATTACTGGTGTGGCGGGATCGGGAAACCAACCGGGGAATAATGAACGAAAAGATTGAGTTGCAGGGGTGTTAACCCTACAAGGCTTTTCGACATGTGCATCTGTGTCATTTAGAGAAAACGATGATCTAGCAGGCCTTGTAAGGGAATCAACTTTATCCGGGATAGGAGTCGATTCATAATCAGTATGTGAATCAGATTTAGGTTTGTGCCCAGGGAAACATCGAGTGGGCTCGAGGTGGGTTTCTTGAATCGAGAGAGATAATGAGCCACTGGGGCTTCCAAACTCTGATTCAACATGGTGCGTGAAATATTCAAAGGGAGTACCATAGGCTTTATCCCCATGCACCCATCCATCATTGCTCAGAACTTTCGAGGTCGTACCCCGACTATTCGACAACTCAGGAGGAGGAGCGAGAATGTCACAAATAGCAATACTCTCCTGGGAGGCCTGAATGTTGTCTGGACTCAGGGGGATGGGCAACGAAGCATTAGGGACAAAATCTGAACAGCCGGTAACTTGCGGGTCATCATAGGGAACACTAGGATCTAACTGAAATTGTTCAAGGGAAACGAGAATCACATACTTGAACTATTCACTTAAACATTTCCAATCAACATCCCTCTCAGGGAACTCAAAACAATAATGGACGAATATGATAGAGAACTCATCTAAATATTCTTGAGGTTCCATTCTGATGTCATTTAACTTTATTACAACGTTATGAAGATCGTACCTGTGAAAAGCTTGTCGCAATTCACTGGCGAGTTGTTCAAATGAATGGATGGAAGCTTCCGGAAATGTGCGGCACCATTGCTTAGCGCGACCTTCGAGAGTGAGGAAGAAAAGCAAACAAATCAAATCTTCATCGTCAATTTCGTAGCACTCACCAAAATCACAGAAATCTAAAAAGTGTTGGGTTATGGACACCCCATTTTTACCATCAAATTTTAGCTGGGACAAGTGATACATAAGTTCATCGGGGATGAAGTATTGAGGCTCATAAAAATCTGAAAAACATCTTGGGAGAATGATTTGGGAATGAGCCATTACAAATATGAGATTAACTTGCAGGCTCTCAGGGCTCAGCTTGTCATCTGGCCCTCCTTCTAGCGCCAATTCTATTGATGGGGAAAATCGTCCGGCCAACAATAGGGGATCTCCCCGGTAGAAAGTCCCAATCAGACCTTGAACCGTTTGGAATAGGGATCTCGTCCGGGGTGTGGGTCCGGTTACCGCTTCAGTCACCTTCCTTTTGGTCTCAAAAGAACTTGCTCGAACCTGCGGACACACACTTATTCACATGATACAAAATACATGGTTGATGCAGTAAACATGTATATAACACTACGCGTAGCAAGATAGATAATAAAGCATGCACGCCGAAGGAAATTTTGTCAACAACACATCTTTGGAGTTATGCTTGTAGGCGATTCTGACCAGAAAAGAAACAGTTCTTTATGGCGAGATTCCCCTTTACTTTCTGAAAGATAAAATGAAATGCTAATAAACAAAGTCACTAACATCCATTCAGCAAGCAATTAATCCGAACACCATTAACACACATACAGGTAAACATGATGCATAAATGATGCCATTAAAGAGTGCAGTCTCATTAATCAAAAGATGTTCTGAAACTGTAAAGAAATACTCGTAGTGTTCACCAAGCAAAACACATCAGATCCAAAATGAGTTTCAACAGGTATTTGTATTCATATGCCAAAAGAGTGTTATCTTCAAATACAGTGATCTGTAGCTTTTAAGTCCCAAAAAAGAAGCCCCTTTTACATCTCCCTGGAGGGGGTTTTATAGATCAAAAGTTGCGCTTTGGGCTTCCTGACTCTTTGCCTGCCTGACTGTTGAGTTGTCTTGCGACCTGGAAGGGAAAATGCTACCTGCGACCTCGCTGGTGAGTGCGACCTGCGACCTAGTCGTTGGGTCGCGCCATCGGGAATTTGCTAAGGGCTGTGACTTAGCGACCTGGGGCAATATGCGACCTGCGACCTCGGCAGATGTGCGATCTGCGACCTCAGCATATGTGCGACCTGCGACCTCAGCATATGTGCGACCTGCGACCTAGTTGCTGGGTCGCTGGGTTGCGCCATCGGGCTTTTGACAGGGAGTGTGACTTAGCGACTTGGCGACCTCTGCGACTTGCGACCTCGGCAGATGTGCGACCTTGCGACCTATGCAGATGTGCGACTTGCGACCTCAGCAGATATGCGACCTGTTTTGAGAAGGTCCCCTTGTTTGCTGAGAAAAAATCTGGCTCTTTGTGCGACTGAAAGGTTTTTCTTGCAATAAAGTAACATAGGTCACACATCTCCATGATTGAAATAATAATAATGCTAAAGGCATTTTAATTGATTTGCAAGAGCGAAAGAGAAAAAACAATAAGTTTGGACGCCTGTGTGGTCAACTACTGAATCGTTGGAGAGAAAGGCTAGGGTAAGCTTTCTCTGTGCCCTTTCTTTATCAGGATCATAATCTTTCCCATGCACAAGGTTTTCTTCAAGTCTTGGAGTAAATCACTTGATAGGCATGGGCCTCTACATTCCCATGCTCAATGGTCGCTGAAAGTATTCAAGCTCATCGATTTTCCCATTCATGGAAGAGCAATACTTGCCATCTTCGATTGGAGGGCTACAGATCATGCACCAATGTAGCGAACTGTCATGGGGTTCGTATTTGACACTCTGCATTTCTTAATACTTTAACTGTAATGTCTGTTCCTTCACCAATAAGACCTAACAGTATCTGCTCTGTACCTGCGAAGTTGTGTCCAAGGCGTCTTGCTTCCTCCTGAGCAAGTATAATTACTTAAATGGCTTTTTCAGTAACACGTTCAAACATAGCAACAACCACCCCTCGCCTTGCTTTTCCTTTCGCACTTAGATGATATACGGCAGCTGCAACTGCTGCATGAAAATATTTCCAATCATCTTTATAGTATAGTAGTTATTATCACATGGCCATCGTAGATCTTTTATAAGGTCTAGCTCCACGTTTAAACACAACTTTTGACTGCTCTCTATACTAAAACTCTGGCGAAAAGGTATTTGAGCCCACATGTAACGTTCTTCTACTGCGCTTCATGGTCCCGAATAAGAATTCCAACGTATAAGGAAGACTACCCAGCACCCTTCATGAGAGTCTTGAACAAGAGCGGAAGAGGCTTTGCATGTCTTCCATAATCAAAGACATGTAGAGGATAGGGGGCAGCTAGCAATGGTTGTAATCAGCGCTAATAGGATAGTTTAATTCATTTTATATTAGCTTCAAGTAAACAAGCGATCAAGTCATAATGTGGAAATCGAAAATATCACACATAATATCGTTGAACCCTGTCACATTTTAGTAACGCTCTTCCTCATGGCACTTCTATTCTATGGAGATATTTCGGCGTGGTGGGTAGTCGCAGCATGCCAAGAATGCTGTGGATGTCTCAAGACTTAATGACTTTCCGCTCCCTTGCTTGCGCGTAGCAGCAAAATTATCTCTCGTGCATGGCAGCATGCATTGGGCAGCCTGTCATGTAGTGCGGCACCTCAGCAGCTTTTATGGGGAATGAAACACGTGGGCGATTGATTATAGCATGAATTTGTGTTTTCTGATGGGGTCGCTGGGTCAGATAATTTCTTGGTTCGCAGCTCTCCATGGGCAGACCGTTCTGCGACCCTGCGACCTGAGCTAACGTGCGACTTGAAGGGGTCGCTGGGTCGCAAGACTGGCTGAGTCGTAGCTCTCCTCGGGCAGCTCATTTTGCGACCCTGCGACTTGAGCAAACGTGCGACTTGAAGGGGTCGCTGGGTCGCAAGACTGGCTGAGTCGCAGCTCTCCTCGGGCAGCTCATTCTGCGACCCTGCGACTTGAGAAAACGTGCGACCTGATGGGGTTTAATCTCTGCGACCTAGTCTGCGAAACATGGCAACAACCTGCTTTTACGTGCTCACCATGGCAATAGCCTGCTTTTACTTGCTTTTACGTGCTTACACTCAGAGAAAATGATGGCTGCTTTACGTGGTTAGCACCACAGTGATTATAACAATGCCGTTATGGACTTGTAATCCGTTCTGGTCAGCGTTTCAAATGTGAATTCGACCACAACATACACATATATATACTCCGAATGCTTCGTCAGACTGCAACACGCAACTGTGTAGGTCCTATGACTGAGTTCTGCGCCATGTTTCAAACGTAAAACGTGACCACCATATATGGATTTGAAATGAATATGCTGATTCATGTAGTTAAATTTTGCTCATCTCGTAGTGAAATTTAGTTATGTACCACTTAACCTTTGGGCCCAAAGATGTAAGCTTGTTGGATAGTAAAGAGGTGATGGAGTATCGAATGAATGACTCGATAGGAAATGGAGTCTGAAGTGAACGACTCCGTAGGCACAACTTGATGAAAGTGGAGATTCGGAATACTGTTCTGAGCTTCACAAGAACAAGATGTTGGAACTCCTGAAAGCCCATTGAGTGCCTTATAGCCTTCTGGAGCACGCCCACCATTGGAGATTCGACAACTTCACTGCTGACTGGAGCTAGAGGAGCTGAAGTCCCACGATTCTCATAGCAGCAGCCGATGAGAGCGCACATCTGAAAGTTACTATGCCCCCTTCCCCTGCATGCAGCAACCTGGTATGGACTTCTTAGCGGGCATAGAGCACCAAGGCCCTGGCCTTTGCAAGCTCCACAAGCAAATTCAACCAATGTTATCTATGGCAACTTTGATGGTCATTTTCTATAACTGCTTATGAAGCCTATTCTGTCTATCAGTCGTTCGGTATTTTTTCTTTTAGTTTAGGTTCGTCTTACACTTAATGTGTTATGTAATGCATGCTCTCTGCATCGCGTGTGTATCAAGCAGCAGCTCAAATAGTTAGTAGTACCGAGGACGCTCAGGCTTCCCTGTTTTTTCTTACTAAGAACCAAAAAGAGACGTAGCCTATTTGTATTGAGTAAACCATCATAAGTAAGCCCTTTTGTATTGAATAAACTATCAATAGTAGCTTTTTTCACAAGATTAAAACTCTGGCGCAGAAGCATTTGCACCAACTTGCAACATGTCCATGTATTTCTTCTCCACGCTCTTATCATACATTGGACAGCTGTATAATATATGCTTTCTCTAAACTCTTACCGTGAGTTGAAAACGCCTTCGAACCCTTGGCTCGATGCCATGTGCCCATACATGTCTGCGCCATGTTTCCAACACATGGCATCGAACGTTTAATTTCATGTAACGCGTCAGTGCATGTCTGCGCCATTTTTCTAACGCATCAAAGTCATTACAACATATCACTATGGGTTTGTCATGACATCTCGTTCCATGTTTTGAACATGACTTTGACCGTTATAAATCAACTCCATCCTAGAAATATTTGATTTCAATTGTAATGGGTTTTCATATGCTTCTAACCCGTGCTCTTATATGGCTTTAAAACCATATGTTTGTGCCTTGTCCTATTGTTTCAAAATGCCACCTTGGTCCATCGGAAGTGTGCCCACTTTGCAACGGTTTCACATATTTCTCATCCACGATCTCCTATGATTTTGACACCATGTGATTTTTATTTGCCTTGTTTTAATTATATAAAATCAAAACCATAACCTTGGTTCATCGAGTGTGCATCCACTGTGTAGCCTAGCTTCAACAAAGATTGCTTCTCAAAGGATGCGTTCACATATTTGGAACCATGTCGTTGACTTGCCACAGAAACGCGTATGCTTTCGCTCTGCTAGCCGGCACGAGAACGCCTCGAATGAGATTGTCAGTGTCTAGAGAAATCTTCTGCGTCAGATTTTTTCACCAGGCTATACTTCACGCTAGACTCATCGAAGTGGTGAAATATGTTTCTTTGCGTGCGCCCATCACCCTTTAGATGGTATGGTGCAGGATCTGGACATTTCCAAACGGAGCGCTTCTGGTGCGCACTAGTGAAGAAAGCTTTTTGCATCAGTGACATAGAAGGTTCTCTCTGATCAACATGTATCACACTATCCTCCCTTTAACATTACTAATCGTTTGCTCCTGCTCCTCCCCTGTTCTGCAACTTTGGCTCGTCGTTGAGCCCAATTTTATTTCCCTTGATGTCGTGACACGACTGAGGAGTTTGTCACCCGTGGGGTCAACCTGTGTGAAACATTACGACATCACAATTACTCTTTGATAATGGTGGCCCCAGACAAAACATCTAAGACTAACAAGCTTAAGAGAAGGAAATCAAACAACATGCTTAATGGCCCACGGTGAGAGGGCCTTTAATTGTTAATATACAAATGGTTTCCATTCAAATGTATGCATGGCAATCTCATTACACTTGGCGCGACTACGACAAGAGTGTTCGGGCGTACGCTGGATGATCCTTCCCACATATGGCGTGATTGCAATAGGGACATTTGATCATGATGGCGAGACAACTCATGAGAGGTTGGGGATAGGTCGCTGGGATGTAGTTGATTGCAGGTCGGGTGGAAGACTTTAACGCCTAAGTGAGCAGAAGGGGAACCCGAAATTTTAAATATACCCAAAATTTTGGGTGGTGTTGTAGCGGCAACAACACATACAATAACACATAGTCTTTGCTAATAAAAATGCCCAACCCTTATGAATTCAACCTCATGCTCTATATAGAGCATTTACAATATAGGATTTTTTAATCCTCCACTAGAGAATTCGAATTCACTTACTTTGACACCTTTCCTAATCTTAAACATGCCATTAATTACAAAATGACAGCTATACTACCTTTGAAAGTCCTAATTCTAATAGGAGTGAAACTCCTAAATATGCTTGCAACAACCTTATCTAAACTTTAATTCTTGCTTTGACAGTTGCAATCCCATGTATTCAAACTTTGATGATGTCTCCACCTTTAATGTAATCCTGCTAATGATGACAAAAACTGTCCTAGAAATTAGGTGACAGGTTTCCTGTTTTTTAGCCCTTAACTTCCATTTTCATATTTGAGCACTTGTAATCATTGATATATCAATTTTTCAAGTGTCATATTTTCCAATCATTGCTCTGAATCCTTTAATCTTCCACCTGTGCAGAAAAACATCTCCAAAATAATGTAAAAGGATAGGAAATAGGTCTGCGCTACGAAAGTAGCTTGTTTTCGTAGCTCAGTTTGTAGGTCATTGTGAAGCTTTTCCTTTAATCATTTTTTCTCCTGTTTTATTCATTTGAAACTTCACCTGTAATCTCCATGTTTCCACTAGAAAAATTTAAAGCCAAAACTTATCATTCTTCCCTCCAAAATTCATATGAAAAAGTGCGAAAAGACATCTTCAGCAGTTTCGTAGCGCGCTACGAAACTGTTGTGCAAGCTTATTTTGACACAGTCTTCTAAACAATCTTCAAAATTTTTGAGTTGGGGATGCTTATACCTTATAAGTGCTGATATTATTTCAAAACATATAAATTATCTTCAAAAATATGATTTTCACAAAACTTTATCTTCACCTTAATGAAAGACTGATTTAAAATTTATCATTTTTCTGCATTGTTTCATTACCCTGTTTCACAGTTGCTTTAGCTTTTCTTGAGATCTTGTTAGCTGAATCTCCAAGTCTTCAACCTGTCTCTTTAACTTTCTATTGCTGGCCCTCAAATGAGTATTCATAACTCTCACAAATTTTTCTTCTTTTATGGCTGGTACAGTCCAAGTGAAAAACTGTTCCTCACTACTAGGAATTTCTGATCTAGAAACCTTTTCACCTTCCCAAAGGGCTTTTATCCTCTTGAAACTTATTTTTTAAATAGCATGCTTTCTATCTCTCTTCTTTAACCTAGAAATTTCATGATTAGTTGACTTTAACTTTTCCTCCATCTCTTCATAATTGATTTTTGTTGTTTGTGTTGAGAATACTCCGTTTTTGGCTTTTTCTGTAATAGGTGAAGAAATATATATTAATTCTTCACAAACAATACGTGCTTCATCATTTTTCTCTAGCTTAACATTAAGTTCTTGTATCCTCTTTGACTATTTGGTTACATGCTTCCTAGCCTTGAAGACAAATGCTGCATCTTCATTATTGAACTCTAGTTTTTTGGATGACTTCATATTTTTCTGTTTACCTTCATCAATTTTTATGAAGTCAGCTTGTACTAAAGGAGACTCTTCTATGTATATTTCTTGCAAGATATCATCTAAGTTCCCCTTTAAACCTGGACTATCACTTGTTCCTGAAAACACTACTTTCCCTTTTTCTTTTGCAACTTGACTCCTAGTGATGAAAACCTAACGGATTCTGAAATTTTTTATGTTTTGACATGACTTCCATATGAATCAATGCTTAGTGCAATTTTGGTGATATGTACTACGAAAGTAACAACACTTTCATAGCGCAAAACTAGTTTTTTCAACTGGATGCGCTATGAAACTGTGGTTTCGTGGCTTATTGCAGAAGAATTTTTTTCAAAGGTTAAAAACATGACTTCTAAATGGATGATGGGACCTTTAAAGCATGGAATGAGACTTAGAGACATTATTTGTAAATGAAAATGAAATTTTGAGACTTCTAACCTATCATTTACCCAATTCATAAATGAAATGACTCAAGACCTATTGACACCATGACTAGAACAAGGTAAACTTTCAGAGTTTAGAAAAAAAAAATTATGGTGATAACAAGCTCAATTGGTCGAGTCCTTATCCCATTGTTAAAACACCTTTTCTATTGAAAACTCACAGGTTCAATTCTCTCGACACTGTCGATGTTAGCCTCTATGGTGGAAGTCATCCCTTCTAGTGAATCTACCTGGAACAAATATTTTGTGGATGTAGCGATTATTGATATTTGGGGTTCATATATATATATATATATATATATATATATATATATATATATATATATATATATACTTACTTACTTCTAGCCTTTTTGTCGAGTGGAAAATACTATTTCCCATCTCTATCAGTGACGAAAATTGATTAGATTTTTTCTTTTAAAGCTACAAGACCATTTTTTTGTTTATGTGTATAAATATATAATATTGACACCACACAAATTGATATGTATGACTAAAATTATTGTTTGAAGAAACTATTAATTCGCCAAGGTTCCCTTGCAGTTGGCCTAAATAGCTTCAACTTTGACTTTTCTTATGGAAATTGAACCAAACTAAAGCCACAAAATCTAGCCATTTTATTCAAATTTATTTTTAGTTTACCTTAAGTAAATAAATATATAATTTTTATTTTTCCCATGGAGAAAGGTAACGCACATATATTAATTTTTTTTTTGGATAAATTTAGTGACTGGAAGCAACTTTATGGATTTAAGTAAGACAAAAAATATATGTTCTTTGAAATTAATAATTTTGGTTTTATCTTCATTTTATAAAATAAACATTTAATTGGTATATTGTTATATATAATTTAAATTAACACTTTAATATTTATACGTTATTCAAATTATGAACTATGGAGGTGGGGAAATATTTATAATATTATAAGGTGGTTAAAATTTCATGAATAATAAATAAATAAACAATATTATATATTATAAATATATAATTTTTTATAGCACTACCTAATAGTATGGCTATGTGCTTTGACCCTACGTAGACCACATTGGTAGAACTACTCTACCTAATATGATTATTCAAATTGAATGCTTGAAAGCCACCCATTGACCTCTATTATGTGACTACAGTTAAGCATAGGTACACTAAATATGGGTATAACTTTATCTTTTCTTTGTCAACGATATTTGTGGAGGCAACTAGAATGAATTTATGGGAACATTTCTAGCCCTAATAACAAAGACAAAATCACATTACATAGTGAAAAAGTGAGATTTTTCAAAGGAAATTCAAGCCCCGTGTAAAAGGATCTAAGGGATAAATTAATATTCCTCTCACGTTCGTCCCTTCCGGAAAACATATCCAAGACATTTGGAACCTCCATTGGCCCTTAATCGCTACATAACGTCAAAGACCTATCATAGCCAAGTGAGAGAATAAGGAGACTTTTTTTTTTAAAGATGAAATGCTTATCAAACATTCCTAAGGAGGCCACACTCATTGGTATATGAGTGAAGGTCAAAAGTGGCATCACAAGGTCTGGAAAACCTTTGAAATATCTAAGCATCTTTGCATCTCTGGTATGTAAATTCCATTCACTATATATAAGTAAATCTATTAGAGTTTTGCAAGGCATTCAAGGCCCATCTATTTGTCCACTATGATAACTCGATTCCCTTGTTAAATATATAAAGTTTTTGTGCTATTACATGACATATTTATAGCCTTATAAAGGACTCAAGTCCTCTATAAAAGGTTTTCAATTCTATGCTATAGTCCTGTGTATAAATTCCTCTTTGGAAGATGCACCAAGATCATTTATACACCTATGCATATATTAGTTCCAAGATCAAATTTTTTGAAGGGATATTTTGAGTATAAGACAAAAGTACCAAAGTTCTAAAGCATAGTATCATTTTCAATTGAAACTCATACCCTACATTTTTACAACATATATATAAGTGTCTTCTCTATACCTTTGCATGAGGTCTGAACATAATTATCGTGCAAGTGAAGGATAGAAAAGGAGCATCGTTCTCCTCTTGTTTTGAGCATAATTGTTTTTCAAAAGACTCAATTCAAGCCTCAGTCACCAAATAAGAGGAGATGAGACTCCTATTACATTTTTATACACGAGGGAGACCTAGAAAGAAGGCACACTAGGATTCTAATCTCATATAATCCCTTGTACAACTAGAGGAGAAGCATAAGTGTTTCTATGCATATAAGAGAAGGATCAACACCTTTCTCACACTCGTGGATAGTGGCATAAGGAGAAAAAGAGTCTGTGCATATCAGTGATGCGTTTTGGGCACATATATATATACACATTCCATGAAAAAAGTGAGCCAACATATGGTAACATTGAAAGGGTATGCTTGTTTTGAATTTGTATTAATGACATTTTTTTTAAATATTTTTTGAGTGTAGCTTTGTAAATAATAGTAAATGGTCTTTGTTTTTAAAACCCTAATATGAGGGTATAGGAATAAAATTGTCATGTTAAAATAAGGAATGACTACACGAGGTCCTTTTTATCACACTCATCCTTGACTCTAGACTTCGATTTTTGCTTGGGTTGTGGATGGTGGTGAGGTGTTACTATTTGAAGAAACCATAGTATCTCACATATTCATACCCACATATTTTCAGCACATCAATAATATTCAGTCTTAAGACCTTTCCCTTCTATTGTGAATGTGTTCTGATTGGTTTCTGAGCGCAATAGTTGAAGAAAATTTTATTTTTAATGGTGGGACATGTAGGCCAATCTTAAGTTACATTATGGGAATGAGGAATAACAAGGGAAAGTTAATGGCCAACGAAAAGTTCGAGGTCGAGAAGGATATATTTGTTTATGAGAAAGAAGGACTGACTACAGGAAGACATCTACAAAAGAACGAGGTCATCAAAGACAAAATTCCAATAAAATATATAGAGAGATCTAGCATGCTTATCAAAGAATTTGAGGACCATACAACTGTGATTGTGAATATGGTATTGAGCTCTGAAAGGTGAGTGAAGTGGTGTTGAACTCCAAAAGGTGAGTAAAACCCTAGTGCCGAACTCCAAAAGGCAATTGAAACCATGGTGCCCTTGTGTCAAACTCTAAGAGGCAAGAAAAACCATGGTGCCATCGTTCCCAACTCCAAAAGGTGAGTGAAACCGTAGTTTGCTCGTGCCAAAATCCTAGAGGAAAGTGAAACCCTGGTGCCTTGGTGCCCAACTCTGAAAGGAAAATGAAATCATGGTGCCCTCGTATTCGTATGCAGATCAACACAGCGAAGCCAAAACAATGAGGCTTAACACTATTTTGTGTTATTATATTGGACCCCAATTAAATAAAAAACACAAAATTAAATATAAACATAATACTAGCACAATCACATTTACCAATGTGGTTGATATACGCCGATAGGCCTATATCCACTACCCACCACATATATTTCACCAAAATAAATATTGTATATCTATGATTAAAATTTCCAAAATATTTTATATATTTACTTATAATATATTAATAATATTAACTATATACATACTATATATTAACTTGAAATATATATATATATATATATATATATATATATATATATAAAGAACCCAAGGGAAAAATATTACCCAACAAAATATTATTAGAAACAAAAATTATTAATAAACTCAAGTGATTAATAAAGTCGAAGGATCAATAAAATTAATATAAAAAAATATAAAAACGAAAGAAATTAATAAACACTAATAATTAACCCAACGTATTATTCATATTGTAAACCAAAAGAACTAATAACCCAAGGGTTTAATATTAGAAACCAAAGGAATTGGTGAACCCAAGGGAAAAATATTAATAACCTAAGGGACCAATAAGACGAAAGACCAATAAAATTAATAAAAAAATACTCAAGTTGAAGAAATTAATAAACACTAATAATTAACCCAAGGATTATTGATATTATAATAAAAGAACTATAAACCCAAGGGTTTAATATTATAAACAAAATTGTGGTGAACCCAAAGAAAAAAGTATTACCCAACAAAATAGTATTGAAATAAAATTATTAATAAACTTAAGTGATTAATAAGTTAGAGATCGATAAAATGAATAAAAAATATAAAAACCAAAGAATTAATAAACACTAATAGATATTATTTGTATTATTCATGTTATAAACCAAAAAACTAGCAAGGGTTGTGTAGAAACAAGACCGTTGAACCCAAGGGAAAAATATTAATAACCTAAGGGACCAATAAGACGAAGGACCAATAAAACTAATAAAAAAATACTCAAGTTGAAGAAATTAATAAACACTAATAATTAACCCAAGGGATTATTGATATTATAAACCAAACGAACTAATAAACCCAAGGGTTTAATATTATAAACCAGAGGAATTGGTGAACCCGAGGGAAAAATATTACCCAACAAAATAGTATTAGAAATAAAAATTATTAATAAACTCAAGTGATTAATAAATTCGAAGGATCAATAAAATTAATAAAAGAAAATATAAAAACGAAAGAAATTAATAAATACTAATAACTAACCCAACGTATTATTCATATTGTAAACCAAAAGAACTAATAACCCAAGGGTTTAATATTAGAAACCAAAGGAATGGGTGAACCCAAGGGAAAAATATTAATAACCTAAGGGACCAATAAGACGAAAGACCAATAAAATTAATAAAAAAATACTCAAGTTGAAGAAATTAATAAACACTAATAATTAATCCAAGGGATTATTGATATTATAAACCAAAAGAACTAATAAACCCAAGGGTTTAATATTATAAACCAGAGGAATTGGTGAACCCAAGGGAAAAATATTACTCAACAAAATAGTATTAGAAATAAAAATTATTAATAAACTCAAGTGATTAATAAAGTCGAAGGATCAATAAAATTAATAAAAAAAAAAATATAAAAACCAAAGAAATTAATAAACACTAATAATTAACCCAACATATTATTCATATTATAAACCAAAAGAACTAATAACCCAAGGGTTTAATATTAGAAACCAAAGGAATTGGTGAACCCAAGGGAAAAATATTAATAACCTAAGGGACTAATAAGGCGAAGGATCAATAAAATTAATAAAAAAAATACTCAAGTTGAATAAATTAATAAACACTAGTAATTAATCCAAGGGATTATTGATATTATAAACCAAAAGAACTAATAAACCCATAGGTTTAATATTATAAACCAAAGGAATTGGTGAACCCAAGGGAAAAATATTACCTAAGGGACCAATAAGGCGAAGGATTAATGAAATTAATAAAAAAATACTCAAGTTGAAGAAATTAATAGACACTAATAATTAACCCAACGTATTATTCATATTATAAACCAAAAGAACTAATAACCCAAGGGTTTAATAGTAGAAACCAAAGGAATTGGTGAACCCAAGGGAAAAATATTAATAACCTAAGGGACCAATAAGGTGAAGGATCAATAAAATTAATAAAAAAATACTCAAGTTGAAGAAATTAATAAACACTAATAATTAACCCAAGGGATCTTTCATATTATAAACCAAAAGAATTAATAAACCCAAGGGTTTAATATTATAAACCAAAGGAATTGGTGAACCCAAGGTAAAAATATTACCCAACAAAATAGTATTAGAAATATAAATTATAATAGACTCAAGTGATTAATAAAGTCGAAGGATCAATAAAATTAATAAAAAAAAATATAAAAACCAAAGAAATTAATAAACACTAATAATTAACCCAACGTATTATTCATATTATAAACCAAAAAAACTAATAACCTAAGGGTTTAATATTAGAAACCAAAGGAATTGGTGAACCCAAGGGAAAAATATTAATAGCGTAAGGGACCAATAAGGCAAAGAGAACAATATTAAAAGCACAATAGATTAATAAAGAATACGACCCAATATTTTAAATAGAGAGGAATTTTAAAGTCACATGATTATTATTATGGTAAACTGCAAGTGATCAATCAACCTTACTGATTGTTAATATTATAAACCGATTGAGTTAATAAACTAAATTGATATTAAATTCCGCCATCAATGAAACCAAAAAAATAACATTGAAATTAACATAGTTTAAACCCAAAACCTAAGTATTTAATAAACGATAGTATTTAATATTTTAAACTCAAGAGATTAATAAACCCGAGGGAATATTAATAATATAAACCAAAAGAAATAATAAACCCAAGGGTTTAATATTATAAACCAAAGGAATTGGTGAACCCAAGAGAAAATTATTAAAAACATAAGTTATCAATAAGGCCAAGGGATCAATATTAAAAACACAAGAGAGTAAAAAATCCTAAGAATAAATATTTTAAATTCAAAAACCTAAGAAATTAATAAACCATAAGAATCAATATTTTAAAATCAACTAATTAATAAACACAAGGGATTATTAATATTATAAATCAAAAGAACTAATAAACCCCCAAGGGTTTAATATTATAAACCAAAGGAATTGGGGAACCCAAGGGAAAAATCTTAAAAACATAAGAGATCAACAAGGCCAAGAGATACGTATTATAATAATAATAATAATAATAAAGGCTAGGAATAAATATTTTAAATACAAATGAATGAGAAACTCACATGATTAATACAGAGATTAATAAATCTTAGGAATCAATATTTTAAATAAAAATCATTGATAAAGTCACATGATTATTAATATTATAAACCGAGGGGAATAAACATGGTTTACATGCTTGATTTAAACATTGAGACAATTGTTGTCACAATGCGACGTTGGACCAACTATGACCATGGTTGGCCATGGGCGATTTTCATATTGAGATAATATTTTTCAGAATTTGACATTTTATCATGGATGACATTGATCGACTATGGCCAATTCTAATTAACAATGGTTTCCCATGGTTTATTTTCATATTGAGTGAGTGTTTTTCATAATGTGAAATTGGACAATGCATTACTATTAAACTCTAGGACTAATATTTAAACCCCAATATTTGGATTTAATAAACTGAAGGGAATAATATTACGAACCGAAAGAATCCGAAAAATTAAGGAATCAATAAGGCCAAGGGATCAATATTAAAAACATAAGAGAGTAACAAACCCTAAGAATAAATATTTTAAATTCAAAAACCTAAGAAATTAATAAACCATAAGAATCAATATTAATTTTAAAATCAACTAAGTATTAAACAGAAAGGATTATTAATATTATAAAACAAAAGAACTAATAAAGCCAAGGTTTTAATATTGTAAACCAAAGGAATTGGGGAACCCAAGGGAAAAATATTAAAAACATAAGAGATCAACAAGGCGAAGGGATACATATGAAAAACAAAAAAATATTAGTAAAGGCTAGGAATAAATATTTTAAATGCAAATGAATGAGAAACTCACATGATTAATAAAGAGATTAATAAATCTTAGGAATCAATTTTTTAAATAAAAATCACTGATAAAGTGAAATGATTATAAATATTATAAACCGAGGGGAATAAACATGGTTTACCATGCTTGATTTAAACATTGAGACAATTGTTGTCACAATGCGACGTTGGACCAACTATGACCATGGTTGGCCATGGGTGACTTTCATATTGAGACAATATTTGTCAGAATGTGACATTTGATCATGGATGAGATTGATCGACTATGGCTAACGCTAATTAACAATGGTTTCCCATGGTTGATTTTCATATTGAGTCAGTGTTTTTCATAATGTGAAATTGGACAATGTATTAGTCTTAAACTCTAGGACTAATATTTAAACCCTAATATTTGGATTTAATAAACTAAAGGGAATAATATTACGAATCGAAAGAATCCGAAAAGTTAAGGAATCAATGTTATAAACCCAAGGGACCAACAAATACAGTGAAATATTAATATTATAAACACAAAACATCAATAAAACAAAGGGACTACTAATATTATAAAAAAATATCAATAAACCGAAGGGATTATTAATATTATAAACCCAACAAATTAGTATTAGAAACACAAAATTATTAATAAACTCAAGTGATTAATAAAGTCGAAGGATCAATAAAATTAATAAAAAAATACACAAGTTGAAGAAATTAATAAACACTAATAATTAACCCAAGGGATTATTCATATTATAAACCAAAAGAACTAATAAACCCAAGGGAAAAATATTAAAAACATAAGAGATCAACAAGGCCAAGGGATACATATAAAAAGAAAAAAAGGTTAGTAAAGGCTAGGAACAAATATTTTAAATGCAAATGAATGAGAAACTCACATGATTAATAAAGAGATTAATAAATCTTAGGAATCAACTTTTTAAATAAAAATCAGTGATAAAGTTAAATGATTATTAATATTATAAACCGAGGGGAATAAACATGGTTTACCATGCTTGATTTAAACATTGATACAATTGTTGTCACAATGCGATGTTGGACCAACTATGACCATGGTTGGCCATGGGTGATTTTCATATTGAGACAATATTTGTCAGAATGTGAAATTTGATCATGGATGACATTGATCGACTATGGCTAACGCTAATTAACAATGGTTTCCCATGGTTGATTTTCATATTGAGTCAGTGTTTTTCATAATGTGAAATTGGACAATGCATTAGTATTAAACTCTAAGACTAATATTTTAACCTCAATATTTGGATTTAATAAACTGAAGGGAATAATATTACGAACCGAAAGAATCCGAAAAATTAAGGAATCAATGTTATAAACCCAATGGATCAACAAATACAGTGAAATATTAATATTATAAACATAAAACATCAATAAACCAAAGGGACTATTAATATTATAAAAAAAGAACATCAATAAACCGAAGGGATTATTAATATTATAAACCCAAAAAATTAGTATTAGAAACAAAAATTATTAATAAACTCAAGTGATTAATAAAGTCGAAGGATCAATAAAATTAATAAAAAGATACTCAAGTTGAAGAAATTAATAAACACTAATAATTAACTCAAGGGATTATTCATATTATAAACCAAAAGAACTAATAAACCCAAGGGTTTAATATTATAAACCCAAGGAATTGGTGAACCCAAGGGAAAAATATTAATAACCTAAGGGACCAATAAGGCGAAGGGTACAATATTAAAAGCACAATAGCTTAATAAAGAATACGACCCAATATTTTAAATAGAGAGGAATTTTAAAGTCACATGATTATTATTATGATAAACCGCAAGTGATCAATCAACCTTATAGATTGTTAATATTATAAACCGAATGAATTAATAAAATAAAGTGATATTCAATTCCGCTATTAGTGAAACAAAAAAAATAACATTGAAATTAACATATGTTTTTTGTTGTCTTTACATAAAGAAATCCCACTACAAAAATGGACTCAAAACTCTCCATCAAAGGTCATTTATCAAATAGCCTCTTCGAGAACACAACCAGACCGACGACAAAAGGAACACCAATTCAAATCAATAGGATAATGATCACGATACTTAACGCTTTCCAACCAATCCCTTCTTGTTTTTCTCCCACCCTCCCTCATCTGCACATGCAAAAAGTATTTTACATTCATTTTCATTTCATCTAGCACACGAAGATGTTCATCAATAAAAGCAGGATGGAAGCCATGTTTTCTATCGAGCTTTTTTTGAAGATAAGAAAGAAAACTGATCAGTCTAGAAATATTTTCCACTACTTGATTATAATAGATGCCATCATTATTATCCATATCTGCATTTGAAAGGAAAAACGACAAAATAAAAATTAATACACAAAGAGATAGAAACATCTAGACACACACACACACACACACACACACACATATATATATATATGCCTCATTAGAAATAATATAGCACAATCATTAGAAATACATATTGTACACATGAAATGAGTGATATAAACCTCATTACAAACACATATTGTACAGATGAAATGAGTGATAAAATTAAATGAGTGATATGACCCCTATTACAATAATCAACAAGAAACAACAAATTTTTAAAGTTAATGTTTAAAATGAAATATTAATAATGATATTAATTCTATATTTGTATTTAAATTAATGTCAATGTATATATTAATTTTAGTTTAATATAATTATCAAATATAAATATGTTGTCATTGAACCAAACCACAACATATTTAGCAAACTACATTGATAAATATGTTTAGTTTCATGTCATAGGGATATGGACTTCAATCTTGATTTTTAATGATTGGCTCATATAACTAGTTGTATATGTCTGAATGGTTTATTGTAAAAAAAAGAATAATAGCGACTTAAAAAAAGGAGGTAAATTGAACAACATGAAAAACGATGTAAGAAATTTCTCATATATTACTATGTTGGATCTCATGAATGTATTTATTTCATTAATAAATGAAAATAATTATTATACTAAATGAAAATAGAGAGGACAATAAAAACAATTAAAAAAAATTCTATAAATATGTCACAATACTATTAGTTACATGTCACAGTGATATGGAATTCGATCTTGATTTTTAATGATTGGCTCATATAACTGGTTTTTTATCTCTGAATGGTTGATTGTAAGAAAAATAACAATAACCACTTTAAAAAAATAAGAAAATTAAACAACACGAAAAACGATGTAAACAACATTCCAAAATACTACTATGAATTTGATTAATGTATTCATTTCATTAATATATCAAAAGCATTATTATATTAAAAGTAAATAAAGAGGACAATAAAAGAAATTCAAAAAAAAATCTATAAAGAGCTAAAAGAATCAATAGTTGCATGTCATAACGATATGGACTTTAATCTCTCCTCTTCTTTCTTCCTAATTGTAACATATGCACTATTTTTCATCTTGGCATAACGCTGATAAGAGAAAGGTTGCGCAATGCGTAAACCATCTATTGATTTCACTCTTGATATGGCTATGAAGGTCAGACCTTGCTGCTTTTTATTCCCGATATCAATTGATGCTCATTCTAAATTCAAACCTTGTGACTTGTGAATTGTAAGAGCCCATGCCATCTTTAAAGAAATTTATTTTCGATTTCCTCTTATCACTGGTGTGATAGGTACAATGTTTGGATTTCTTGCAATCAAACAAAATACCAACATACTTATCAAAAATAACAGTTGTGAACATTGGAAGCTCTGGTGGCTTAGAGGTAGGCATATAAAATATTTCCTTCACATACCCAAGTGCACCTTTCACCAAACCAACTTCAACCCACAAATTACATGTTAACATAACACGTTGGCCATGACACAACAAAACTTCACGGTCCAGTTGATCATCATCGGCACCACTGATTTCTGAACGCCTTGAATTCACAGCAATACATCGTGCAATTGAAGAATTTAATGATTTCAACATATGCCTGTTATGGAAGGAGACCAAATTATTTGTTGGAAACATGTGAACTGCTGCACTAAATAAATCCATTTCTCTAGGATGCAACCTGATATCAGCCCGTGACATAAGAAACTCCCAATCATCAAGAACAGATTCTGCATTTCTTATTATTGAGGACTCTACGAAAACAATAATGTTTCTCATTACTCCCTTGTTGGCGAAATATTATGTCAAGAGTGACAACAATGTTGAATTTTTTCCACAAGACTTTCCCTACTATATTACCTGCATACAAAGGCTTATCTCTCACAGGAGGTAGTTGGCCAAGGTCACCCACAAGGATGATGGATCTACCACCAAAAGGACAATTCTTTTTCTCTGGAAATGCTTCTCGTAATCGAGCATCTATTTGCATGAATAACCTTGATCCTAAAAAGCTCATTTCATCAATCAATATATTTAGAATATGCCTCATTTCTTCTTGGAGTACTGCCAGTGATTGACATTGTAGTGGTTTCATATCTTTAATCAGTATTTTCAGAGCAGAGTGTATTGTTTTTGCATGTATATTAAAAGCAGCTATTCCTGTTGGGGCAAGAAGAAGAAAAGGACTTTTTCCATTACTTGACACATTAGAAAGAGATTCAAAAATACAATGGATAAGGAAAGACTTGCCAGTGCCTGCAGTGCCCTGAACAATCATAAGAAGAGCTTCACGAATCTCATATTCAGCAAAATGCCTTATAAAAAATTTCAAAAGCAAGTCATTGTTTTTCTACCAATGAATCTGGAGAGGCAAATGTTCTATTTGAAAGGTCAACAATATCACCCCTTGATATTCCATTCCTTATAAAATTAATAACTTCTTTGGCCACATCATCAGAAATAGTTGTACTTTGCCAGTCAAAGGATATATCAAAATCCTTTCGACCAAGGGTGTGAAGATCAGAAAATTGACATTACTTGGTGGAACCAAGTGAGAGAAAATTTGCCACTCTTGAAAATCATCTTCAAGATTCATTTCCTAGTTAGAAAAATCACCATCTTCTCCATCGTCAATATTTTCAACAATTGATGGATTTCGATCAACATGCCATGCTTGATATCGGAAATTCCTCCAATTTTCAACAATAATTTTAGCTGAAAGCCCAATCTCCATGGAAATGTCATGAAATGGCTTGTACAAGAGAAATTTTGTCCAGCAAAAGGTTTCAAATTCCTCTGAACCTTCACTAGGAATAGAATAAAACCGTGGCTAGACCCGAACAATTGCATGAACATCTCTAGGCTTCCAGGGATCTTTTTTACGCTTGCTATCAAATGTCCAAGATCTTGTTGTTTCTATCAAAGATAGATGTTCAAGAAAAAAAGGCCTCTTCTGATAATGTTGAACAAAAGTATTTTCAGATGAACATTGCAAGCCATCCCTTGATATTTTCCTGAAAACCTTTCTTCCAACATTTATTGAAACAAATTTTCGACTACAAACAACAAGAGGTAGCTTAAGAAACATATGTCATTTTTCTTGTGCTCCAATGTCACGTTCAACAATTGTTTCTGCAAGAAGGCTTCTGTAAGGACATAAAGCATGATCCTCAGAGGCAATAGAATTTGAAATTCTAGTTAACATATCATGATAACTTTTAGACCTTTTATCTGCTTTTGATGCATACTTAGAAATATATTTCAGGACAGCATGCCGAGAAAGCACTGGTTGGCAATCAACATTTGCACGCCACATTGTTAGAAGGTCAATGTTATGTACATTGAGCCTATCATCATTTCTTGCTGGGTCATATTTTTTTCTTCCTTGATCATTTATGAACAATCTTGGTTCCTTAGAAAGATCCCATGGAGAATTGTACTGACAAGCGAGAATAGTGCCCTTTTTTCACAAACAATAATCTACACTACACTTTGTGTACCTTTGGACACTGTTCAACAATTATTCATAATCATTATGAGGATTGCAAGAGAAAATCTTATCAGTATTCAATAGGCAAGGGTCGTCATTGAGACTTCTTGGAACCATTATATTGCGACAATGTATTTCACATGGATTCCATGCAATTACATAATTATCAAAGAATCTCTTTGCATGTTGCAAATCACAATCATTTGACCAATCAAGTCTTTCCATGTCAGGAGCTCCTTGCAACCATAGGAAACCATGGATATGTGTTGAACCTCTATGTTGCCACTCATATCTAAAAAAAATGAATATAGAGTTACTACAAAAAATATAAATAGAAAATTAATAAGAAATTGACAATGAATAGAAAATAACTTCAAGAAAACATACCTGTACCAGAAGTCTTTAGCTTTAGGATATTTTTGGATAACTTCCTCTCGAAATATATTGAATCTATGGTGCATAAATGTGGCAATGATATGAGGGTACTGGATAACATTTTCAATTTTCATACGATGCTCATTTAAGGAACGAGAATGTGAGGGTACAGGCATGAGGCTATGCAGCTCTGGCCACTTTGTGTCAGCTGCACTCAAAGTAAAAAACAAAGATGGACATCCCAACTGAGTAATCATGTCAGTCAATTCAGCCAGAAATTTAGTCCAATATGCCCTTGTACCTCTTAGAGAAGACCCAAACTGCATAAGATGCTCAGCCAACTTATTATCTGGTAACTCAGAAAGTTGCTGACGCAAGTTATCAATTGTTGTCGGTGAGTTATCATGTCATTTTTTCTTCACAAAAACTGAAGAAGTTTCTTGGCTACGATGCCTCATTATCATGTTGAATAGGTAATATCAGAAGCGAGGATGGCTTCCAAACCTCTAATCATAGTATCTAAGAAGATGCAATGCATACTCATGAAGTTCAACAGTACAAATGCGTGGTTGCAACCAATCAACATCACCAGTGGGGAAAAATGTGGGGAATGCTATATCTAATAACCCCTCAGTATTATATTCATTCACTGGAGATGTTCCAATACTAGACCAATCCATTTCATGAACATGTGAAGAATCAACATTATCAAGAAATTCTCTAATTTCTTCCACTTCTCTCTGTTCATTGGGTAGGCAAGCAACAAAAGAAGAAGGATGAGAGGGAAAATGCTCAAGAGGAAACCCTTCATTATTAGCTGCATTGATCTCAGATTATGTAATGTCACAATCAACAAATTTATGCCTAGAGGAGACATCTGTTGATCTTTCGGGTAGAGCATTCACTGAATCATAGTCAATTACAACATCTCAATAATATTGATCACGTTCAATTTTGAAACGCAATGCAGCCATAACTTGAGATATTTTTACATAACATTATTAGAAAGTCAAGATCTTCAACATGTCGGGGAAGACTTTGTGAAATAGTAGAAATATCTTGGGGAAAGCTAATTGTGTGTCTGCTATACTTATATTTCCCACCTCGAATATGTGTCACTTGCAAAATAGGATTTACAAGTGCTATTAACATTTCTTTAGCTTGAGTAATAACTCTTAAAATATGAGGTTGCTCACCAGGATCCATGTTATTATATCCAGAAAAACGATGTGAACCTCTTTCATTATTACATCGTCTGCAAAAAGGTCCTTCAGAATCTCTCAAAACCTGGATTCTAGGATATGATTCTTGGCAGATGTGGCACATTTGGACAACTGACAAGCTATCTATCTTTTCTCGAAATATTTTATGCACAAAAATAATTTTTTCATCAAAATAAATATGATTTGTATTGGTTGGACCATGTTGAGAATGATGTTGAAGAGTATAATTTCTTCTAAAATTTACTTGATTTTCAGCACCATGAGATTCCGTTCCCAAATTTGAAACATGTGGAACAGATCTATGACATGGTATTTCAAAATTTATGGTCTTCATTTCTGGAACCTGAGAGGATGACCAGCTTTCTTTAGCATAATTTTTTTTTTTTAAATTGAATGTCCAAATAATTAGAATTGAAAAAATGAAAAAAAAAATCAAATTCATTCAATATTTACATTTGTTTGGCAATGTGGATGAAGTGTACGAGATGGTTGCTCTTCACTTCTAACATCAGTGGATAGAACACTTGGCGAGTTAGTTTCAATGCCTCTATTGAAATTAGTTATTTCCTGTTAAAAAAAAATAAAATTCTTTATAAAACTAAATGTCCAAAAAATAAAGATTTATAATTGTACAACTAACAATAAATGAAAAAAGGAGGAAAATATCAAATGCATTCAACATTTACATTCTGTTGGCGATGTGGATGAACACTATGAAATGGTTCCTCTTCACTTATAACATCAGTAGACGGAACATCTACGAAGTTAATTTGAATGCCTCTATTGAAATGAGTTGTGTCTTGTTTGAAGAAAATAAATTATGCAATAAAATTCATGTCAAATTTACCAAAAATTAAAAAATGAAAAATCAAATCAAATACATTTAACATTAACATTAGTTTGTCGATTTGATTGTCGAGGAAAATGTAGTGGAAGGTTATGATGTGCTTCATATTCAAATCTCATATTAGTAGATTGAAGACTTGGGGAGATAATTTCTAGACCTCTATTAAAATGAGGTGTATCCTATTCCAAGAGAATAAAATACCTTAATAGTAAAAAAAATGTAAATAGAGGAATGTAATAAAACAACCACTATTGTAGCAAATGTAAAGATATCATTGGGTTACCTCCATTGTTCCACGTGAAATGCTATCAGGGATGACTGATTCTGTTTGTGGGACAACATTATTTTGAGAAGGGAGATTGGAAGATACAATGTTTCGACCAGCTGGATCCAAATTATCAAACAAATGGCCAATCAAACTATCATCCAAGTCATCACATACAATGTCATCATTGCCTCCGCCATGGATATTTTGCAACCTTTGGCCTTTCTCACAAGATGCAATTATGGAGACATAAGGGTTAGGGTGAACATTTGCATCCATGTTATCAATATGATGTTCTTCCCTATTGCGAGATGTTTCCTCAATATTATGAAAATTTTCAGAAGAGCATTGAAAAACAAAATTATGCTGACAAGGAGCATATTCTGGAAATGAACTATCTAGGGGAAATGTTCTTTCCATGATATCATCCATAGTACGATACTTACGAGGAATCATAAAATCATTTTGAAGAGTTGTTTCACTCGTTCTTCTATGATATTTAGCTCTCCTATGCTCATTTATTGTGTCCTTATTTTTTTGATACCGTAAACGAAGACTTTCATTAGACTTGTCACGCGATGTTGGTGACTGATTCCTTTTTCTTGTACGCTTGCTTGTACCTTCAAATGACATGTATACAACGAATAATAAATTTTTTATTATAGAACAATAAACATGGAACATATAATATATCCAATATACATAAACACAAAAGAATAAAAAAGGAACACATTTTTTTTTCCAACCACAAAAAAATGAAAATCGTATACGGAATTTTTCCAACCATATAAAGTTATGAAAACATAAAACGATTTTTCCAAATGGCTAAAAAGAAAAATGGATTTTTTCAAATAGCCAAAACAAAAAAGGATAAAATTTCGTGTTTCATATTATAATTGTAATGGGAATTTAACCCATAGAACTGGAACAAAATACTAAAAGAATTATATGAATTTGAAATATATCTAAATATTTGGAACTATATACCATAAAAATATAAATTTAAATAATAAAAATAACCTAAAGATATAACATTGTTTGAGAATCAATGAGAAAAAACTAATGGAAACACCATGTATAAAATAAGTCATAGTATTTATAATTATAAAAACAAAGAAAAATGGATAACATCCAAACACATTCAAATGAAATTAAGAGAACTAAATGGGACACAAAAATAAATATTTTCAAGCAAATTGCAATGGAATTCAATATCCAACATCTGATACATACACATATAGAAGACACCCCCTCAGAATGGAGCCATATAAATATCCATAGTCTTAGCATACATACCCAAAAGTATGTAAAGTAAAAAAAAGAAGGAAATATTTTCCACGACGACAAAGAGAATATAAAATGAATAATAGCATAAGACTCCATGTCCATATCTAATGGTGGAATCTCATCAATAGAATCCATACGGGGAGCAATTGCAAAAACATTTCCAAACTCTATCAAATCATTTCAATCCTACAACGTTGGAGACCAAAATCCATGCATTTGTTGATTAGTTAAATTATCAATATCTGTTGGGAAGCAGAGGCCAGTCATCATGTCATATAATAGGAAAGGAACTTCATTGCATTTGCACATAAGAACCACACCTTGGACTGTTCGAAATGGAAGATAACTAGGACATTTCATATTTATATCTATAAACATTTCTTGCAACAACTTCCATCTGAAGCCCCAATCATCCTCAAAGTAGTCAATTCTTCGTTCAATACACGGGTGACCAAATTGGAAATTATCAATTTCTTCAATTGACCATACAGAAGTGGAGCCATCATTGATAAGACATATCAACTGATTCTTGCATATTGCCAATGACATACACCAAATTTCAGTGATTGGAACAAATGAAAATCCCCATTCATTTTTTATTACATCAAACCAGTAGATTGTATACCCATATCGAGGATAATCTTCATACTTCGTGTCGAGATAGAGCCAAAACAATTTACTTTTATAAAACACTCCATTCTGAGGGGGTGAAGTGCCACCAAATGGAAGATCAACCCTTCGCCAAACCCTATCAAGACTACTATAAACATAAAATTTAGACTGCATTCTATCATAGATATGTTTTAGAACAACCCAGTCATATTTTTTGCTGCTCACATTTTCCAATAACGAAAAGAATCCCCAGTCTCCAATTTGTATTCGCCCAATATTTTTTAAGGCCTTTGTAAATGTATTCATTACAAAATAGTTTCGTGAATGGGAGAATTCTGTTGGTAAGGATAAAACTACCATTGGTCCAATAGTAGACTCTACTTTGTATCTTGAATCTATGAATCGCAAATGAAAACGAGATATGCACCCATTTTGATTAAGGTATTCAGCAGCAAAATAATTGTCTTCATCATTGAGGAAAGGAACCATAAATCCAAATTCATTTGTACAGATATGCTTGTAACGCAATAAGAAAGAAGGATTTTGCAAAACATTCTTCCATTGCTGACAAACAATGCTAAACTTTATCACAACCGATAAAGGGAGCCAAAGGAAGACAATTTCAAGAATTTCAAATGTAATACAACTCCAAATAGCTGGATCCACGATAAAACAAGGAAATCACCTAACATAAAAGAAAACACACATGATATCAACAAAACAACTTTCAATTAATGGTGAATAGAATAAGCAATATAGATAAGCAATTTTCCATCTACAAATATAGTAAAATTCACATATACATAATGTATAAAATCATATGAGCCACAAGAACATTATTACAATAGTTAAAAATAACCCACAAATTTACTATTAATCTTAATAAGTATTTTTTTTATGTCTGTATTAATGTCTATGTTTAATATTGATGTAAATGATTGATGCTCAATATCAATATTAACCTAAAACAATTTTTTAATATTAAAAATCTTTATCTTATAAACCTTGGGTTATAAAATAGCATAATGTTACATGGACCAAATGATATGAAAATACCAATTTTTTTAATTCTATTGTCATTGAAGCTAAAAAAACATTAAGTTAAATTCCAATGTCATAGAACCTATGTAAACCTAATGTTATCAATCCTATTTTTTAATGAAATATCTATATTGATGTTTAACCTCAATGTTCACATTAATGTATAATTGTGAAATTTATTTTTATATAAATTTATATGTTTAACATTAACATGTGTATTTATTATTAATATTAATTAACATTAAAAGAGCTATTGATATTTAATTTTAATATTAATAATTTCTTATTTAATTTGAAATATTTATATTTATTATTAGTGTTGATATCAATCAATATTAATTTGAATAATACTAATGTTAATATTTAAATAAGTAATAATAATAATAATAATATTAATAGTAACCAAAACATTAATGTATAAATGTGAAATTTAACGTCAATGTTAACATTAATGTATAAATTTATCCAAAACTATGCTTCATATCTTTTACTTGTATTCAATGCAACTAACCGTATTAGTTCCAATTGCTAATTTCAGAAGAAAATGAAAAATATTTTAAATAAAAATGGCGATTTTTATAAAATTTGAAAATAGAGATTTCGGAAATTTTAATATTAAAATTATTTGAAGGTGAAATAGGAGATGGTGTTGTAACTCTACATTTGGAAATATTCGAAGAAATATATTTTTGAAGCTTATATATAATGGACTGAATGTAGCTAATTGTGAAAATGTATTTTATTTAAAGGTTAAGCACTTCTATATGTTTCTTTTCATAAACAACTCAAGAGTTGCATGAAGTAGACTTGAATTTTGCTTTTACAACTTGGAGAAGCATGAAGTTTTAATAACATTTTTTATTAGGCCATGGTTTTTATAGTTATATAAATTTTTTGATTAAAATTGTAATAATTTAAGCTTCTTAAAATTACAAAATAAAATAAATTATAATATGATAATTATTTTTAATATAATTCTAATAAATTATAATATACAAATGAAAACTTGTATTAAATTTATTATAAAACATACTTAAAAATATATGAAGTTGGAATAATTTATAAAGCATACTAAAAATATATGAAGGAGGAATAATTTTAAAAATAATGTTTTGTAATTTTTTTAAAGAAGTATTAAAATCATTTATAGTAATATTGAAATTTCCTATAATACACTTATAAAACCACTTACAAGGTAGGAGAGTTAATAATATTTGAATATTATAAAAAATGTTATTATTTACCAGTACATACCATGACTCTTTTTAAATTTAAAATTTGTATTTGGGAAATTAAATAAAGTATTGAATTTTAAAAATTTTAGTTGAGAGATTAAGTCTTCAATTGTATGAAGCTTTTATAAACATTAATATTATTATGATTTTTTTTATTTTTTATTTATATATATATATATATATATATATATATATATATATATATATATATATATATATATATTTCAGAAATGCAAACTAAAAAACCTCCGCATCGATTTAATAATCCACATTCTACTGTAATTATTCTCAATACCGGAGGCATTCTCTACATATGCATATTATTGTAAAATACAAGACCATACATATTGTCTATGGACTTCAATGTAGCCTATGTAATCCATAAATGATAGAGAACACTTCAATAATAGGAAAGAATGGTTGAAGCTGAGGAATAGAAATTCAAATTCAATGATCCTTCCTTATTCTAATTGTTTTATATTGTGGAGGTTTTTTTTTTTTTTTTTTTTTTGCTATTTTGGCCTTTTTTTGTGTTAAACTTTGATCAATTTACTAAAATTACCAGTTTTCTATTCATGTATTTAAAAAAACAAACAAACAACATTTAAAAAACTGTAAACTGCTTTATAGGATTTTGACCCAAAAAATTAAAAACATATGAACCTAAAATAATAAGAAAACGCCATTAAACTGTAGTTTGAACGCATTAGACAGTGTCATGATATCGAGGTTCTTTAATTTTTGAAGAGTTGAAAAAATAAAAAAGCATATTGGCACCCTTCTGCCAATCGAGAGAACAAAGCATTCAAATGCAATTGCTATTTCTTTTATGTTTTGTCAGAATATGTTAGAGAAACGCCACACCACTATGAAGCGAGGATGAACAGACGATAATAGTTTCGCACCATGTTTTCATTGGTTTTTTAAACACAAATCTGTCTACCTTCACATGCAACTATACACTAAATTTCACTATGACTTAACTCTAAATTCCACCTGAACCTCAAATCATTAACTCATATAAAAAGTTTCAAATACATATTCGATAGACAGAACGTATTGGAAAAATACCGTAGAAAATGGACGATGCGACCAACAAGAGTCCTAGTTCTTTGGCTCCAAATGTCAGGTGGCCTTATCCGAAACACTAGCAGGACTAGATAACTGTGCATAACGAAAAACAAATAATTAGTAATCAAAATTGACAAGGCAGAAATGCAATGTGGACCGATACTTCAAAATAAAAAAGGATTTCCAATTTTTTTGCATTTGAGAAAAATACCTTGGGAAATAATGAAACACCACGGAGCATGCAAAAAGCAGGAATTAATCCGTAACAAATTATATGCAGGGAAGATAGAGACCACAGCGGGCAGTAAATGTAACACATTCGCTGGGCTATTGGTATTCGATGAATCCCATATATATATATATGGGCAAAACTTACTTGTGGATAGAGCTGGCGATGGACAGGTATTGGAGCGTTACAGAATTTCAACCATCAATTATCAGACGTTGGAGGAAAATGTTGGGACAAGCATTACATTCCACGTTGAGACAGCCGTGTGATGCTTCAGTACTGTCATCCGATGCTTCAGTCCCTCTTAAAACCATTTCCTCCACGTGTATGTTTGGAATAAATGTGGGAAAAAGTGGGATATTTTTTTCTTAATCTTCTTTGATACGTGTTTATAAACCAGAGGCATAGTAAAATTTTAATTAGGATTTGGTAAAAAATTAGGTTAAAAATGGTTTAAACACTTGATTTAAATATGCAAGGAAGTTATCAGTTTAAATTTCATTCATAGATGGAGTGGTGACGATGAGACTATACCAGCATCTGTCAATTTAGACCATCCGATCAAAATAATTAATTATCAAATGTATTAAACCTGCCAATTCCAACAGGGGGATTACGCCTATCGGCGTAATAACATATAATTATATTATATTATATTATATTAAACTAACAATTTATAAAATAATATAACATAAAATTAAAATAAATTATATTAAATTAACGATTTATAAAATAATATAACATAAAAATAACTTATATTATTTGCTATACTTAATTTTACTTTAATATAATCTTAATCTTGGTTATATATCATAATAATATATGTAATAATCTTAATATATAATCTTAAATGATTTTTTTTTTAAATTAATCATGTATTTCGTGTGCCACATGTGAATGGGAATTTTATGGTGTCGTTGACGTTATTATGATCAAATCCCATGGTATCTTGTGATCAAACATTTGAAGAACTCCTAGTTCAACATGGCTACACAATGTGGAAAACAACAATCCATTCATTCATATAATTAAATATTAAGAATAAAAATATGATGAAACAGAGCCATAGGTCAAGTGTTCAGGTTGAATTTAAATGCGCATTAATAGTTATCTTAGATATTTAATAAATTGAATAGTACAATGACTAAATATAATACATTGTTTGCGTACAAGAGACCTGTGTTGGAGGGTTCATGGAAAAATTAAATAGGATATATTAGTTAAGCATTGCCATAATTTGTTTGTAAATGTATACCAAATAATTTTCCAATCAAAACCATGTTCTCATTTCTAGCTAATGTCAACTATAACAATCATGGAAACTATTGCATTCAAATCATCTTGGTGCTTGCCTTTTGAATGGGAGAATTATTTCTAAATACATGAGAATGGAACACGATGATGTTGAGTCTAACTTGTCCACAATGACGGCTATCAATGAGTGGGTTGAGGAGAAAGAAGTTATTGGTCACACAAGTCTACGTTCAAAAATGGGTTTATATGGTTAAGAATTGTCATAGTTGATTTCTAAATGTATACAAAATATTTTTCCATGAAATACCATGTTCTCATTTCCAAGTAACATCAACTACAAAAAATAATGAAACTATTGTTTCCAAGGCATCGCAGTGCCCATCCTTGAAATGGGAGGATTTCTCAGGTAACATGAATGGAGCATAGTCAAACTTTTCCACTATGAAGGGTGATGCATGATGAGCGGGTCAATGAGAAATAAGACATTCACTAATCAAGTAAGAATCTGAACTCATAGGCTAATCGAAGATGATTTTTTACCATGTACAAATATCCTAAACATGCACAAGTCAATTTAACAAATCATAAACATAGTTGCCAAGAACCATCGATAATTCACTGAGCCAACACATATGTTAATTATAGCTTAAAATTCACATTAGGGAGGGATATAATCACCATGAATAGGTTAGTTATGTACCAACAATAAGTCTCAAGGTTTAACATGGTAAGCACCCAACAACAGGGATATTTTAGATGGATAATTTCATCTCATTGACATTTATGTTTATATTTTACCATTTTTTTGTCGAATTCTTTGTGTGAGTCGCATATGAGTCTTCAAACCCTCCCATACTGTCAATGTATTTATCTACTATAACCATGTCAAATTTCAATGCATGTAAGCAAAAACTAAAAAAAATTTATTGTTGGCCCCTTCATAGGTCACTCTGCATGGTGTAAATTAATTAAAGAAGGATTTCAACTAATTGGTAAATGTTAAGTGGTGGATTGGTACTTAGGTGTAAGCATGCAAAAATTAATATCAAGCTTGACATCATGATAATTGGTTCCTAGCTATCCATCGTTTTTACATTCATGGGGACTCATATCCTTAAAGATTGGAAGTAGGAGCATAAGAGACATATAATAAATTATGTGTGATTCATTGAGGAATTATTCCTTTTCATATAAATGACACTGACAATGATGATGACAACGATGACGATGATGATGTTGATGATGATGAAAATGGAAACGATGATGGCGATGATGATGATGTTAAAGATTATGTGGATGAAAAAGATGACAATGATTACAATGATGATGTTGACGAATATGAAAAAGATGATGGTGATGATGATGATGTTGATGATGACTATGATGAAAAATATGAAAATGAAGGATAAGAAGTTTTCTCAAATGGAAAGCTAAGGTTTTTTTTCAACCTCTTGACTATGAAGTACATTATAAGCCTGAATAGTAATAAATAATTTAATCTCCTTGACATTTATATATTTTATAATTGTGTTGTTTGATTGCCAATTTTTTTGTGTGGGTCATATTTGAGTCTCAAAACCCTTCCATATTGTTAATGCATTCATCTACCATAGCCATGTCAATTTCAGTGCATACGAGCACACAATGAAAAAATTTCAATGTTGGCCCATTCTCAAGTGACATCACGACTAGCTCAAGAGACTTTTGCAGCCTTCTGGAAATTAATTCATTTAAAATTGCAAAGAATGGATAGTGCAAAACAATAAATTATAGAATCAACTGATAACACTTTCAAATGATGATGACGGTGATGATAATAATGGTGACATCACATCTCAAGTCACATCACAACTAGCTCAAGAGATAAACCACCATAAAAACTCTCATAAAATGAGGGTTATTAAATAATTAAATATTATTAATTATTATATTGATATTAAATGAAGAATATTCTTGTAATTGTTGATTATAAGAATATTGGAAGAATTATTTCTTAATTATTTTATTTATAATGAACATATTCATAGAGTAGTACACCAGTATGTATATTTATGAGTTTTAGAAATAATGAGTAATAGATTTGGAAAAAGTATGGATAAATGATATTTTCTCATAAGGAAAAGAAAATATTTTATTTTTAAAAAATAGCATGATTTGTGATTCTTTTAAAGTTGGAAAAATCAGATTTATGGAAAACTTTATATGGTTGCTTTTGTAAATTTGGCAGATACTTTTTAGATTTAGAAAATATGATTATTTTTTATGATTTAGAAAAAGCTGGAATACTTTTAGGATTTAGAAAAGCTTGAATGCTTTTATGAATTAGAAAATATGGAATTCTTTTATGATTTAGAAAAAAGTTGGAATACTTTTATGATTTATAACATCTATTCCATTTTAATTAATTCTATTTTTATTATAATCCCATGAGAGAAATAGAAGAGGGAAATGGGAGAATACATGGAGAATGGAGCCAAGGAAGAGGAAGAGAGTATTTCAAGCATGCATCAAGAGATGAGTAACCATATCCTTTGAAAATATCTTTGTTTGCATATGGACCATGATTATATAATGATTGAATTTATTTGCAATAAAAATTTCAGTGTATTAAAAGCTAGATCTACACTTATTTATGCATTATTTTGATAAAACCCCGGGGGGATCTTGTTTAGAAGACTGAGTAGTTCCATATCTGGTATGGATCTGATGTTTCAGCCATATATCAGTTGTAGCTCTGAATATTAACCTACATCGGCTGAAGCTCCTCATATAAAATGTTGTCAAGTCTTTCTGCAGCTTTTCCAATTGTTTCTGCTATTATTTTTGAAGGATTCTTGCTCTTGCTTCAAGTAAATCCAGTGCTTCTACAAAGGAACTTGATTATAGATCTGATTTCTTGATGCCATACTATAACATGAGTCTAATGGCTGATTTCTAGTGTCTTCCAGCAGAAACTGCGCAATTTCTAAAGTACGGTTTCTCTATTTACCAACTCTCTCCTTTAGCTGATTTTCAGCTACTGTTGATTGTGGGAGATCTGTTAAAACCTCTAAACTCATTTATTTTTGCCGAAAATTTTCTTGAGGTCTGACACAGCCTAAAATAAGGGAACCCAGCCCTGTTCTACATTATTTTCACACTGGCTTACTTATACAATGTCCTCCTTGAGCCTATTGCAGATTTTCCTGAGAGTGGAATTTAGCGCTTCTTCCTTGGTTGGTTCTTACTTCTCTTTTGGATCCATTGTTTAGATCTATAGATCTAAGGTTCCTAAGAGCAGAAAAATCTAAGATGAGTGTGTCATTCCCACACTTGCTGTGTTCCACCATTCTTCTATAGACAGAGTCTGGAATGGGCCAGGAAGCCTCTGGATTTCACCCTTCCTTCTGAAGGTCATGCATCTAGTAAATGCCCTGCCAGTCTATCTCTGGTTTAGATCTATTGGTGTAATTCCATATTGCTGTGATTCCATAGTGGAATATCTTAATATATTCCCTACTGAGCCTATATTTTCCCATTTGGAACATTGCATAATTGTATGCAAGGAAATAATTATTGTGTTGAAACTCTTCAAAATGAATAGAAGATAAAAATATATCCTTGTATGCATTATTGGATTAGATTCTTAGAGAGGAAAAAGAGTAATCACATGCTTTATTATGTAAGATTATTTAGAGAAACATATATGCTTGCATGCATGGGAAAAATATATTTTTGAGTATTAGATTTCTAGAGAAAAGGAAGATGCAATCACATAATATTTATTGTGTTAGCCTTCTTTTGGGAGAAATAATATGTATTTGTCCAACCTAAAGGGATTAACTATGGTATTAGCTTTATCTTGGGAGAATATTATGCATAGTTATTGGTAATATCTTTTGGATGAGAGGGAAATGTCACATTGCATGCATGAAATGATAAGTGGTATGCTTTTGACCCTTGGAAAAGAAATGTGTTTATTTTTCCATGAAATATTTATTTGGTTTCTTTTGGAAAGAAATATATGTTTTACATGCAGGAAGAACAAGATATGTTATTGCATGCACAAAGCTATAACTTGTATGTTAACTTTGTTTGAAATAGAGTTGGAATTGTTATACATAGTAACCATTATGAATAGATCTTGGGTGGAAAATATGTTTTCGGAAAAGAACATGTATTCACATGCGTAAGTATAACATCTATTGCATTAATCCATATTGAAAAGAAAACATACGAGTAGGCAAAAAGAGAAATTGCTTGTTGGGATAGTTATCTTGAAAATATTGTTATGCATTTGCATGCACGGTATTATTATATAGTATGTTAGCTTTCTTTTGGAAATAATAGGAAAGTGCATGCAAGATTTTATTAGTGTTTGGTGGAAAGAGGATGCTTGATATTGATTTATTTGTTACTAATGCATGTGAAATGATGTTAAATAAGGAAACTAATGTCAATGTGGTTATGTTTTATAAATGCATACAAATATTTGTTGAGGTGTCACAAATAGAGATTGGTTATTGGTTTATTAATATTTTATCTAATCATGATATCAAGTGTGCTGACGACAGAAATGGAAGGAAAGAAGGATGACTTGAGAAAAGGAAATTTCAAGTTTAACATTGTGGAAGATAAAGAGTTGTTAGTCCATGCAGGTTTAGTAGTTCCAATTGCACAGTGATCCCTTGAAGGAAACAGTCTGAATACAAAGACAGAGATTGATGATTCGTGGGTAAATGGTATCATGATGATTGTAATAACTTATAGCTAGTTATGTTTCGTTTAAGATTATTTTTATATGTAAATTTTATTACAATGGTCAAGGGATGGACTCTCTTATAACCATTGAGTGAGGGGTGACAACCCTCACGAGCGTTTAATAATAAAATTAAACGTTTGCTGGTTTTCACCCTACGGGGTTTCCAGGGTATATTGGTGTCTATTTATGTGATTGTTAATCGTGTCATTTTGATGATGTTAATTTCTTTCATGATATGACGTTGATATTATCAATTAGGTGATCTACTAATTGAATTAAAATGATCATCGGATCGATGCATAGTTATAGCAGGAAATTTAAGTTAATATGCTTCAACAAGAACAATTAATGGTTGTGTAACTCACTATGATTTTTGCTAAATATTTCTCTAAGTGATGATAATGGGTATTTAAATGGTTAATGCGGAAATATATAAAGAAATTTATAAGGTTACACATTCGTAAATGTTGAAAAAAAGTCCTAACTCCATGCATTTTTCCTGCGAGGTTATCGGGGTATGTTACAAATGGTATCAAAGCAAAAGGTTGCAACACTGGTGCCTTTTGGGAATCGTTATGCAAAAAGCAAGTAGAGGTATGATGCTAGTGGGAATCATCTCAGGTATTATTTTAATTAAACTTGTAGTATACTACAATTAACATGAGATGCATGTTGCATGATTAATGACTGCATGAAAGAGTAGACATTTATAATGTTTCTTTAAAAGTTGTGCTCATGAAATTTTAATATGGATGTGGATAAAAGACAATAAAACTTCTATTGTACCTGTGAACCATCTTGAGCACTCACTGTTTATATTGTAGATTAATTACCAACCTTTGCATGCATAATGTGAGAAAAATTATTATGGTGCATAAGAAAAAAAAATGGAAAAACATGGCTAAAGTTATCATGCACTACCTATAAATAATGAATACATGTATGGTTGGTGTGATAACTAAATAATATATAAGTTGGGTTTGACCCTGAAGAGGACAATGGAATGTTGAAAACAAAATATATATATACTTGAACGAAACTCTTTAGTTGTTAAAAATAAGCAACGAGTGAAATAGAACTCACATAGTGAACTTAAATTCAATGAAAAAAATCATAGTAGCATAATTGTGGGTTCTCTTTCTTCATTTAGAATTGTAGAGGAAAGTTTGCATTCAATGTGTTTGACAAAAAGTGGTAATTGAGATCCACGGTTTTGTATTTTAAATAATTTCATCCGTGGAAGTTTTGGATGTGATTAATCTTTAATATCAAGGGGTTTTCATACCTTGAGATCATGTAACCCCCATGGTGATTCCAAGAAAAAGTTATGTTTAGAAATGGATCCATAATTTGGTCAAATTTCCTGATTAGACGTTGTTGTAGGGATTGTTGGTTCGGTTATTAGCAGAAATTTTACCATTGATGATATTAATATGATTCATGATGTTCTAGAAATTCTAGTTTTACTATCTCTATGAGAGTATAAACATATTTATGGAAATTTATTTCATCTCTACTAACTAGTCCCTCAATGGTAGTCGATTGTATGCTTGCCAACTATTTGGAAGAATGCCTTATCCACCGTAGATTGCATGCTTGCAAATTGTTGTTAAAATTCCTCAATGGATGTAGATTGCATGCTTGAAAATTGTTTGATGGAATGTCGAATTGGTTGTAGATTGCATGCTTGCATACTATTTGAAAAAAAGTCTACAGTGACTGTAGATTTCATGATTGCAAATTATTTTCACAAAATTCCTCAATGGTTGTCGCTTATATGGTTGCAAGCTAATGGTAAGCGAAAAAAAAAAAAGAAAAAAAAAAGAATCACATTTTGTGTCCTAGTGTTCAATGGGACTGTTAGTTCTCTACAATATTGATGGTTGCTAAGGTGAGACCTTAAATAAAGTATCATGCTATGGTATGCAACATATGTTAATGTCTTTTTTCTAAGCTACATGATTATTATTATTATGTGGAAATTTTGAATGTATACCACCTATATTACATGCGATGAATTGTTGTCAATGTGCTTTGACAAATTTTGGACCCCATGTTGTGGGTCAAGTATACATGCATGGTGTACATAAATGTTCCTTTGCCTTAATGATAATATGCAATGGAAAATTATGTAAATTACAGTGGATTTGTAGACATTGACTATTTTTAGACATTGAATTTTTATTGGATTCAATGGCTATGGAAGCTATGATGGGATTGATGTAATGAGGTAATATTTTATTTTATTGTTGAGTTAATGAATATTTTAGTTGGGGTATTCAGGAAATAACTCTAGAGTTTTTGTAACACCCCCAAGTTCTATGCTTTTCAAATTAGACATTTGAACATAAATCCAAAGGGGAGTGGACCCCAATGGATAATTATTGTGTGGATGTGGTTAATTATTTATTTATGAAAAATAAATAAAATATTGTGTATACACTATGACCAAATGAGAAATTGAGATCACATGCCTAATCCATGAGGTTATGGAAAAGGTAAAGACTTTCCCCAAAATCTTTCAAAAATCCTTGAAAGAAGTTATTTCTAATTTAGATTTTTGAGGAAAAATCTAAATTCCCAAATGATGAGGAAAGTAGTTGGGAAGAGGTAAAAAGCTGGAAAAGATGGAAAAGCAGAAAGCAGCTTTAAAGTCCCTAAATAAGGGAAGCCTAGGCAAACAGGAATAAAAGCATCCTGAAATTCTGGACGCAGAATTGGAAACAGACTTTGGGGAGAGCATAGCTTAAATAAGCTACTCCGGAACAGATTGAGGTTAGTCTGTTCTTGGAGGATCTCAGCTCGGGGGTGAGTTCTGGAGATAGACGAACTCTAAGGTTGGGAGGACTGGTCATAGTATCGGCATGCATACATAAATTTGGAGATTTATCTATGAATTTTTATATAAGGTTATATGAATTGTTATGTTATGATTTCTTATGCAAAGTTTATATGAATCATTATGTTATGATTTCTTATGAAAAGTTTAGATTGACTGTTTGTTCAGTACCTCATGCAATTGCAAATTAGAGCTATTAGCTGAAAATCCAGTAGGTTAATAGCAGGGACAAATGGTTGGATTCCGGGGATAAGTACCCTGTAGTAATAAAGTTAGAGATGATAGATTTCCTGAATGTCAAATCTAATAACAAATGTACAGGTGTAGCTTGCTGTCTTTTAAAATGAAAATGGAGTTACTGTGTGTATAAACCGAAATTTTTAACAAAACGGTAAACAAGAACAGCAAGTACAGTCCAAGGGAAGAGTTGTAATATGCACCAGAATTACAAGTATGTTGAATAATCTTAACAATAACATAAGAGAATAGCCCTATTGTTATATGTGGTAAAAGTATGGGTAAAGGAAGATTGTAAACATATTTAAAATACTGGGAAAAGAGCGTCTATCCACTTTCAATATAAACTGCTGTAAAAGTAGTTGAAGCGAAGAAGGTTAACTGAATATAGATAGATGTATATGTAGATATCTATACATAGATGCTGAAATTTTATAATTATAGAGGTTAAAAAGTCTATAAAGCTTGCTAACTGAAAAATTTAGAGAAAGGGACATATTGATCTGTTAGAGTTGGACAAAACTCTGAAAAACAGATCTGTGAAATACAAATGAGTATATGTTTATATACACATATAAATATCAGTCGACTGGGTTGATTGATAGGAATTGAGGTTAAGCCAAAATTTCTCATGGGAATATTTATAATACCAAGAGTGTCTGTAATTACCAAAGAGAAATTAAAGACTTGATAAAAGTATGAATGTGAAATTGATTATTGAAAAAAATTAGGTGCATAAAAGTAGAGTATATCTGAGTTAATGTTATGCGGATAAGAAGCTGGGGATGGGAGACGTGACAGTTTTAGAAGACTTCTTGCCAGCTTATGGAAAGCTATTAGTGGTTAATTTCAACATGGACCTTCCCTAAAAGTCTCCTAAAAATCCCTAGGAGAAAATAATAAAGAGGAAATATTAACATAATGGTTGGAGATAAATACCATGAGTTTGAATTGGATTGAAATTATTGTGGGAGAGAAAGACAATAATTTGCAAAAACGCTAGTGGGAGAGAAAGACTAGTGTAACTCCTAAATAAAATGCAATGTGCACTTGATAGAGTTTTCTTATCATTTTGATGATTAAAGGGCTAAGTGCTCCCTGAGTTTTTATGAAAGTATTAGGATTTAGGTATTATTTTACATTTTCTAAATAATTGGAAATGAAAATTAAAGGTTAATGTTCCAACAAGAGAAGAACATCGAGGACGATGTTCTCTTTAAGGGGGGGAGTTTGTAATATCCCTCGCATAAGCCACCATAAAAACTCTCATAAAATGAGGGTTATTAAATAATTAAATATTATTAATTATTATATTGATGTTAAATGAAGAATATTCTTGTAATTGTTGATTATAAGAATATTGGAAGAATTATTTCTTAATTATTTTATTTATAGTAATTTATATTCTTCCATGGAAATAAATTATATTTCCAAGTTGGTATATTTTATGAGTTTTAGAAATAATGAGTAATAGATTTGGAAAAAGTATGGATAAGTGATATTTTTCTCATAAGGAGAAAGAAAATCTACCTTTAAAAATAAAAGCATGAGGGATTTATGGAATGCTTTTCTGATTTAGGAAAAATCAGATTTATGGAGGCTTTATGGATTGCTTTTGTGATTTAGAAAAGCTGGAATGCCTTTATGATTTAGAAAATATGGAATTATTTTATGATTTAGAAAAAGCTGGAATACTTTTAGGATTTAGAAAAGCTTGAATGCTTTTATGAATTAGAAAAGATGGAATTATTTTATGATTTAGAAAAAAGTTGGAATACTTTTATGATTTATAAAATCTATTCCATTTTAATTAAGTCTATTTTTATTATAATCCCATGAGAGAAATAGAAGAGGGAAATGGGAGAATACATGGAGAATGGAGCCAAGGAAGAGGAAGAGAGTATTTCAAGCATGCATCAAGAGATGAGTAACCATATCCTTTGAAAATATATTTGTTTGGATATGGACCATGATTATATAATGATTGAATTTATTTGCAATAAAAATTTCAGTGTATTAAAAGCTAGATCTACACTTATTTATGCATTATTTTGATAAAACCCCAGGGGGATCTTGCTTAGAAGGCTGAGTAGTTCCAGATCTGGTATGGATCTGATGTTTCAGCCATATATCAGTTTTAGATCTGAATATTAACCTACATCAGCTGAAGCTCCTCATATAAAATGTTGTCAAGTCTTTCTGCAACTTTTCCAATTGTTTCTGCTATTATTTTTGAAGGATTCTTGCTCTTGCTTCAAGTAAATCCAATACTTCTACAAAGGAACTTGATTATAGATCTGATTTCTTGATGCCATACTATAACATGAGTCTAATGGTTGATTTCTAGTGTCTTCCAGCAGAAACTGCGCAATTTCTAAAGGACGGTTTCTCTATTTACCAACTCTCTCCTTTAGCTGATTTTCAGCTAGTGTTGATTGTGGGAGATCTGTTAAAACCTCTAAACTCATTTATTTTTGCCGAAAATTTTCTTGAGGTATGACACAGCCTAAAATAAGGGAACCCAGCCCTGTTCTACATTATTTTCACACTGGCTTGCTTATACAATGTCCTCCTTGAGCCTATTGCAGATTTTCCTGAGAGTGGAATTTAGCGCTTCTTCCTTGGTTGGTTTTTACTTCTCTTTTGGATCCATTGTTTAGATCTATAGATCTAAGGTTCCTAAGAGCAGAAAACTCTAAGATGAGTGTGTCATTCCCACACTTGTTGTGTTCCACCATTCTTCTATAGACAGAGTCTGGAATGGGCCAGGAAGCCTCTGGATTTCACCCTTCCTTGTGAAGGTGATGCACTAGTAAATGCCCTGCCAATCTATCTCTTGTTTAGATCTATTGGTGTAATTCCATATTGCTGTGATTCCATAGTGGAATATCTTAAGATATTCCCTACTGAGCCTATATTTTCCCATTTGGAACATTGCATAATTGTATGCAAGGAAATAATTATTGTGTTAAAACTCTTCAAAATGAATAGGAGATAAAAATATATCCTTGTATGCATTATTGGATTAGATTCTTAGAGAGGAAAAAGAGTAATCACATGCTTTATTATGTAAGATTATTTAGAGAAACATATATTCTTGCATGCATGGGAAAAATATATTTTTGAGTATTAGATTTCTAGAGAAAAGGAAGATGCAATCACATAATATTTATTGTGTTAGCCTTCTTTTGGGAAAAATAATATGTATTTGTCCAACCTAAAGGAATTAGCTATGGTATTAGCTTTATCTTGGGAGAATATTATGCATATTTATTGGTTATATCTTTTGGATGAGAGGGAAATGTCACTTTGCATGCATGAAATGATAAGTGGTATGCGTTTGACCCTTGGAAAAGAAATGTGTTTATTTTTCCATGAAATATTTATTTGGTTTCTTTTGGAAAGAAATATATGTTTTACATGCTGGAAGAACAAGATATGTTATTGCATGCACAAAACTATAACTTGTATGTTAACTTTGTTTGAAATAGAGTTGGCATTGTTATACATAGTAACCATTATGAATAGATCTTGGGTGGAAAATATGTTTTTGGAAAAGAACATGTATTCACATGCGTAAGTATAACATCTATTGGATTAATCCATATTGAAAAGAAAACATACGAGTAGGAAAAAAGAGAAATTTCTTGTTGGGATAGTTATCTTGAAAATATTGTTATGCATTTGCATGCACAGTATTATTATATAGTATGTTAGCTTTCTTTTGGAAATAATAGGAAAGTGCATGCAAGATTTTATTAGTGTTTCGTGGAAAGAGGATGCTTGATATTGATTTATTTGTTACTAATGCATGTGAAATGATGTTAAATAAGGAATCTAATGTCAATGTGGTTATGTTTTATAAATGCATACAAATATTTGTTGAAGTGTCACAAATAGAGATTGATTATTGGTTTATTAATATTTTACCTAATCATGATATCAAGTGTGCTGACGACAGAAATGGCAGGAAAGAAGGATGACTTGAGAAAAGGAAATTTCAAGTTTAACATTGTGGAAGATAAAGAGTTGTTAGTCCATGCAGGTTTAGTAGTTCCAATTGCACAATGCTCCCCTGAAGGAAACAGTCTGAATACAAAGACAGAGATTGATGATTCGTGGGTAAATGGTATCATGATGATTGTAATAACTTATAGCTAGTTATGTTTCGTTTAATATTATTTTTATATGTAAATTTTATGACAATGGTCAAGGGATGGACTCCCTTATAACCATTGAGTGAGGGGTGACAACCCTCACGAGCGTTTAATAATAAAATTAAACGTTTGTTGGTTTTCACCCTACGGGGTTTCCAGGGTATATCGGTGTCTATTTATGTGATTGTTCATTGTGTCGTTTTGATGATGTTAATTTCTTTCATGATATGACGTTGATATTATCAATTAGGTGATCTACTAATTGAATTAAAATGATCATCGGATCGATGCATAGTTATAGCAGGAAATTTAAGTTAATATGCTACAACAAGAACAATTAATGGTTGTGTAACTCACTATGATTTTTGCTAAATATTTCTCTAAGTGATGATAATGGGTATTTAAATGGTTAATGCGGAAATATATAAAGAAATTTATAAGGTTACACATTCGTAAATGTTGAAAAAAAGTCCTAACTCCATGCATTTTTCCTGCGAGGTTATCGGGGTATGTTACAACGGTGATGATAATAATGGTGACATCACATCTCAAGTCACATCACAACTAGCTCAAGAGATTTATGTAGCCGTCATGAAAAATTGTGAGCTGATCAACGACAAAAATATATTATCATTTTTTAGTACCACACTGCATAATCAATCAATTATAAAACATATTTTAACACCCAAACATTATTTTATTCAATTTTCTAACAATCATTATGAGACCCCCTCATGGTAACTCTGTTCATTGATAGTGTTATCACTAAAAAAAAAATATTCAAACATGGCATGTCAACTCTGTTTTGATCATGATCTAAATAGTTTTGAAAGTCCTTTAAGCATGGTTAAAGGTTTGTCATAGTTTTATAGGTTTATTGTTCACCATCAAAATTCAAAAAAGGTCTTTTTTGATCCATTCCATAGTTAAAAAGTTCACATTTTTCATTTAAGGGTCATCTAAGTAAGTTTTGGGTCGATTTTCTGCAATTAGCCACAAATCCACAGTTTTGTAGCGTTGTTAGTTCAAAAAGTGAGTTTTGCGCTACGAAAGCGCTACTACTTTCGTAGCGCAAAGTGAAAAATTTACACTGTGAGCACTACAAAAGCACGGTTTCATAGCTATCGTGTCAAATAAGCCGAGATTTGTCAGTTTTAGTTGGGAAATGACATGATAGGAGTATGATGAGTCAGTTAATTACCAAATTCGATGTACCCACTTGTCCTACAGTCATCATTTTCATGATAGGATATCAATCAAACATCATTTGATCATGAGGTGACATCTTTAATTCGAATTTTTGCCTAATTGAGTCATCACTCTTTCATTCACCTTCACATATGTTGTCCAAGATCTGAAATAGTAAGGATAAGTTTATAGTTGTTCCATCCAAAGACAACTCTCATAAAATCAAGCGAGGCTGATTCATCAAATCAAGCGATGTTGTTCATCTGGTCAAGAGAGGCTGCTTTATAGGTTTTAGAGAAACAGATAGGTTTTCTACAGGAAACATGGCAGAGGAAAAGAAGGTCCACAGAGGGGGACATTGTTTAAGATACGAACCTGAGAATGAAAATGCTGTTATGGAGGATAAAATGGTAATGGAGGCCTTTAGCAAAGCTAGTTGTCTCAAATTTTGTGAAAAGCAACATGGTTGCCACACTCAAGTGTCCAAAGAGCTTGCTCTACATTTCAGTGGAACCACTACCAAAGTTGGAATGATAAATATGCCAATGACACCTGAGATCATAGCTGCTGTGACAGAGATACCAAGGGGAAAAAAATATTGTTTTGAAGGTTTTAGGTTTGATATGGAGCCATGCAAGGAGTTTATGAAACATGAATTTTTAGACATGGACTTGAACAATGCAATACCCAGGAGCTGCATCAAGGATAACTATGCAAAGCTGTTATTCAACATCCAAAGATATTTCACATGTGAAGGTAGGTACCATAAATTCTACACTTATCATTTTAAACTCCTGTTGCATTTCACAGGAATTATATCATTATATTTACCATTTTTCTTGCATAGAAGCCTTTCCAAAATGGCTGACAAAGTCCAAGCTAAATCTGATGGCTGTGAAACATCTCTATTTCATCATGGTTTGATTAAGTTATTAGTTTTAAATGAGCTACAGAAAATAAATAGATATTGTTCTTCCTTTTTATTTATGAGTGGATTTGAAATGGAAGCCCTAACCCCAGCTAGAAACCCTAATATCAAGGGAAATCCTTCACCACCAGTAGAAGAATCTTGTCAGCTAGTGGTTACCAAAGCTAAGAGGTTTGTGAAGTTGAAACCAAGGAAGCAGGTTGAGGATAGAACTGAGAAAAAATCAGGGCTTGTTGTAGAAACCTTATCAGCTGCAAAACAAAGAGTAGAAGGGGTCAAAGAAACAAAGCAAAAACAAGTGGCCAGTAAGCAGGAGACCCAAAGAAAAACAAGAAATCAAGTATCAACATCAAAGGGAAAAGCAACCGTTTCAATGGCAGAGGACACTCCAATGATGAAAGTCAACTTGGATGATATGTTGCATGTAATAGACATAGAATAATGACCCATTGTGCAGGCATATTTCATTGAAGTGAATGAACCCAAACAGAGAAAAATGAAATCAGCAAAGAAATTGGAATTTCAAGGTGAGAATGCAATGTTTATTTTTCAAGCTAGGAAACCTCTAACTAGGCATGAAAAGAAACTCCAAGAAAGTAGTAAATATATCCAAGTAACTATTGAAGCATCCAAATTCCCTGAAGAGGTGGTTGATCTCTCATCACCTATAGTGGAGCATGCAGCTAGCAAGATTGAGAAGGGAAAGGAATACATGTTAGAATGTCAAATGTTGGAAGAAAATTTGAAGCTAGCAAATCAAGAGCTGGAAATGATGAGAAATAGGGAAAGACATAACAAAATTGAAAATACAGAATTCAAGAGATTGAAGGCTATTTGGGAAGGTCAAACAGTGGCTAGGTCAGAGATCCCAAGCAGTGCACAACAGTTCTTTACATGGATAGTTCCAACCATTAAAGAAGCAAAGTTTGTTAGAGTGATCAACACTCATCTGTGAGCAAGTAACAGAAAGCTAAGAGGCCAAGTAGAGGATTTGGAGCTACAATTAAAACAATCTCAAGATGAACTAAAGAGTAGAGGTACAAAATGACAAATTCAAAACAAACTCTAAATGGAAAATGAGGATTAAAATTTTGTGAATATTATGTTTTTAATCCAAATAGCTAATGGTTTTGATTAATCTAATGATCTTATAAAGCTGTGGTACCTTTTTGTTTTAAATTTTGTCAAAATATAGTTAAAACTGCTTGCACAATAGTTTCATAGTGCCTGTAGTGCAAAAAGGGTGAAATGCGCTACGAAAATGCTGTAGCAACTTTTTCACCCTTTTTCTTATCAAATTTTGGAGGGAAGACTAGGTATTTTGATTTGAAATTTCTAAGGAAGTTATATCAAGTGAATATCAAGGTAAATCTGAAGGAAAGAAAGTTAAATTTTGAAGGAAACTGGGTAAACAGACCGCGCTACGAAAAGCGCTACGAAATTGTGCTACTTTCATAGCGTAGGTCTGTTTTCATTATTTTGAGAAGTTCAAAGTGGTTTCGCATAGCTGGCATGAAGGGATGACTTGGGAAATATGTCAATCATGTTCCTAACATAAATTAGCCTCGAAATTATCAGTTGGAAGTGGTCAGAATATCTCAAGAAACTAAAGGGATCCTAAGCCTAAAAACAGGGGAGCGGTTTCCTAAATTGCAGGAGATCAACATCATCAGCATCATGGTCATAACAAGTTGGAGCTCATCATCAAGATTCGACTTAATGGAAATATAGGTGACAAATGATGTAATTAAGTTTAGATAAAGTTGTTTTGAGTGGAATCAAAAGAGTTCTAATTCTATTTGTAATAGGACTCTATATCAGTTTTACAGTTGTGTTTGTAATAAATACCATGTTTCATGGTTAGTATAGGTGTAAAAGCATAGGAATTCAATGTATCTAGTTGTAGATAAGTTTATCTTATGATGTAAATTATATATAAAAGATTAAGGAGTCGAAATAGAAAGGGTTGGACATTTGTTAGCAAAAAGACTCTGTTTTATGTAAGTGACTGTTTTCAGCCTAATACAAAATTTCTACTTAGACAACTCAAGATTCATAAGGAGTTCTTGTATGTTCTTGTTCTGATGGCATCTTTTCAATATTATATTGTAGTGGTGTTTTCTTATGTTACTTAGAATTCATCAATGATGCTTTGAGTTCCTTCATAAACAAGCTGACTGTGTGTTTCACTATTCTACATGTTTATTCCTTGACTTGAACTCTGATATGCCTTGACTTCCATGCTAGGTATATTATTTTGGTTTTTCTGAAGCTATCATGACTCCATAAGCCCAATGTACACTTGATAATGTGATTTACAACCAATTTACATCATTTATCTATTTTTATTTCATATAGAGTTAGCCATCTACATATTTATCAAAAAAATTATAAACCCTTGAGATAGCCCTCTCAAGTTGAGGAGGCTGAGCCTCAACCAAAATATTGGTTTGAAATAGTTGCAGAAGATTGGTTTGATGAGCATCATATCAGGTCTGATTTTGTGATAACAGATAGTAATGGTCCAAACTTACTTATTTTTTGTGGGTGCATCTTACTAAGTAAATTATACCCACCAACTCATCGCACGGGCGCTCTAGAGTGCACAACATGCGAAGCCCCATGGGCACCCAATTGCCCCGCCTTCATGCGGGCACGCCCAAGGTGCGAGTGTTCACCCTTCCATGCAATTCAGTCAACACAAATCATTATCTCATCAATGAAAACAAAATATATATTATCCCTTTTTATTACCATGCTATATAATCAATCAATTATAAATAAAATTTTAAAACCAAAACATTAATTTATTAAAATTTCTAAAAATCATTATGAGACCCCCTTGTGGGAACTCTACTAATGGGTAGTCATGGGCTGACATTACTTATTTTGTGTGGGAAACCCTTTCCAAGTCATGTTGACCCACCAACTCATCGCACGGGCACCCCTGTCGGGCGAGCACCCTGGTGTGCCTATCACACGACGCCCCATGGGCACTCGAGCACCCCACCTTTATACGTGCGCACTCAGGGTACATGCGTTCACTCTGATGTGAATATCAGTCAACAAAAATCATTATCTCATCAATGAAAACAAAATATTATAATTTTTTAGTACCATGCTACATAATCAATCAATTATAAACTGAATTTTAACACCTAAACATTAATTTGGTCAATTTTCCAAAAAATCATTAGGATACCTCCTTGTGGGAACTCTGTTCATGGGAAGTCATGCACTGACCTTTCTTCTTTTCTATGGATTCCTCTTTCTAAGTCAGGCCAACCCACCAAATCATCACATAAGAGCCCATTTTGGGCAGGCACCCTGGCATTCCTAGCATGCGACACTCCCATGGGCACCTTGGAACCCTGCCTTCATGTGGGCACACCCAGGGAGCAATTGTTCATCTTCCGTGCACATCACACTATGAATTTTCCCGTTAATTTATTTTCTCAGATGTGATCATTCACCCAACCTCTTGCATGTCTTTTCCTTGCATATTTTGCACGTCTTCTCGACCACTATGGTTGTTGATTCACCCGTCACCCATCTCACCCATTCCACACAGCATGCCCAAATCGCCCACCCATCACCATGTCATCTAAGTTTCCTTTGGGCACCCTGGTGAACCCAGGGAACACACCCTTTTCATGCCCACCACACCCTCAGTTTACTTAATTTTTTTTTCCCATCATGCTGCCCATTATGTCTCCCTTCATGCACACACCATTTGCACGTGGGCACTGGGGTGGCTTGCCTTCATGCAGGTACACCTAGGGTGCTCACCTCCATGTTGTAGATGCAACATCCTCAAAGTCACACTTCAGTTCAAACGTCCTTTTTCACCACTTTGTTGGGGCATTGATAGTCATGGGCTAACCTTACTTCTTTTGAGCGGGTGCCCCTTTCCAAGTTTGGCTGAACCACCAACTTGTTTCACAGGATCCTTGGCATTCCCGACACGTGATGCTTCATGGGCACCCAGGTGCCCTACCTTCATGTGGGCATGACCAGGGTGCCATATTTCACCATGCTATGCAAATAAATATACATAAATCATTAGCCCATCAAAGACAACAAAATGTTATCATTTGTTAGTACATCCATGCTACATAATAAATAAATTATAGATCGACTTTTAACACCTAAACAAAAATTTAGTCAATTTTATAAAAATCATTATGATACCCCCTAGTGGGAACATATTTCATGGAAAGTCATGGGATGACCTTAATCCACACATCTTCCCAACCACCATGTCGCCCATTTCACCTGTCACCCAACTCGCCTGGTATGTCTGCTTAACGAACCAAAGGAAAAATTGGAAATGATGGTATAAACGTAAATGAGATTCTCTTCGTTTCAAGAATAATATATTCTCTATTGAACAAGTACAACCACGTGAAGGTGGAATCTCATATTCCACCCCCCCCCCCCCCTCCCCCCCCCTCACATTTGTCTAAATTCCCCGATACCCATTATATCTATAATAATATGTTCGAAAAAAAAACAGTAACATTCAAACATAAAAACTAGGAAAATAAAAATTTAAGGTGAGCGAAAGAGAACAAACCAACTGGAAACATATAAATAAATACCTTATAATTTTCAAAATTTTGATACCATTAATCATCTTCATCATCCAACTCATCATCTGTATCATCCAGTTCAGAATTCATGTTCAAAATATTTTCCATATTATCATCATCATCGCCTTTTATAGAATCATTTGGAACATGCTCTTCTACATTTGGTTCAACTTCTTCAAGTTATTTGTCTGACACAATGTCAATATCATCTAATTCATCCAAATTAACATTGTATCGATTAACATATATTCCTTGAACTTCTTAGAAATATTTTTCTGACAATGCATGAACCCCCTGCTCTTCTACATCCTCTTGTTCTTCAATTTCATCTTCTTCCACTACATTATAATTTACGATCCTTCCTTTGGGATCATATCTAACAACATATGACCAACCCGCTTTACCTGAAACTTCTACATAAAATACTTGTTCACATTGGCTTGGAATAAAATATGGCTCTGATCCTATATCAGGATTCATTGTATCAACCATGGTAAATCTGTTATCATACTCAATAATAGTCCTATCAGGGTCAAGTTCATGGATTTGTCACCTAAAATATTTGACATCGAACACAACTATTATAAAGGATTCAAAGTCACACTCAATTATATCATGTTGATACCAATAGTATCTATTGTTAGAGATTTCTAGATGTATGTCACCTCTAGAGGAAACATTGATAACTTGAGATACTGCATTTATCGCACTATCAGAAGTTTTTATCTTTTCATCCAACTTTTGATGTGAAATTTGTGGCCATCGCACCACATTTTTGTTGTGGTGTTTCAATTGCAATACGTCAAACACATAAAAAAATGCATTGTTGATTGATAATCATATTTATGCTTGCAAAAGTTGCAAATTAAGAAACAAAAATGCCATATGCATCAATATAATTGTAAAAAAACTTAGTATGGTTAATATAATTGTCGGATAATCTTATAAATCATATGCTAAATCAATTCCCCTCTGTGTAATATTGGTATCTCCACTACAATGAGTTTCTTTGACCAATGTAGACACACCATACCATGATAACCTACCAGTATTATCTTGTTTTCATCACTCAATCCATACCTTCATCCAATCAATATTGTTCAAAATGTATAAATGTATTGCATCCCACTCTTGACCAACTGTATTAAAATAAATAAATTCACATATATATAGTTAATTACCATGTTATACCTTCATAATAATTTTTTATGTTGGAAGACTAAAAATTAAATAAGTATTATATACATAAAAAGAAGAAGTCAAATGTGTTATAAATCTCCACTATCTACTTACATCTCACTTTACTCATTCTACCTTTCCCCAATATGTGCTCCCCTTCAGATTTTTCCACAGAGTTGACATCCCAAATGTGCCCCAATACATTAATACTTTTTCCTATTTCATGAATATATTGATGAATATAAAACATGGTTTGATATACCATTAAACCCTCAGGACGTGCTCTTTGTCTGACCAAAGCCTTTAGTGATTTCAAGTTCCTCTCAACCATCCACATTGATCTTGTGTTCATAGGTCCACACTTTTTAATCTCGTCAACTTGGTGAATGAGGTAGTGTTCTTGTGCATTGAAAAATGTCGAAGGTAAATACTTTTCAATTTAACACATTACACGAGGAAATTTTTTCCTTCATTACTTTATATACTATTTATCAATTTATTTAGATGAAAACCATATACAAATGAAGAAATAAAATCACAAGTTTAAAAAAAAAAAACATATAGTACATGATGCCAAGTAAAAAACATGAAGTAAAAAATATGCCAGACAACAACTTATTGAAAAAATTACACTTTTCACATAATCTCCACCTACCTCATGTATTTTCCAAGGTCATATATAACTTGTTTGAAATTTTTGTCAATTTTTTATGGGAGAGATAGAGGTAGAACATATTGTAACAAAAATAATGATTGATCATTATTTTTTTCCAAATTAGTTAAAAAAAAAACTAATTAACAGGATGTTTCACCAATGTATAAATATATACACCAAATTAATTACCTTAATGAACGTGCACCAACATGAGTTTTTACCCCACCTAATTCACCTTTCTTTTTTAGGATATTCTTTATGTTTGAATAAAATCCAGTTGGACATTCATTTTTTTTCACTAACCTCTTTAACATTCTTCGCTACACTTTCAATAGCCATGGAAGGGCACTTATATTTTGGCCATCTCCAATGCTATTTGAATGAGTCACACTTTTCAATGAATGGTTGGCCTCCTTAATGTCATTACAAATCTTGATAATTTTTTCTTTATCTCTCCTTCCATCTAAGATTCACCATAAAGTCTCTGTTACATTATTCCCAATGTGTATTGTATCAAAAAAATGAAAATTTTCTAGGTTCTCATAATAGGGGAGTCTATTGAATTGCTCAAGATAACTTTTCATTCATCGTGGAAGTGCCCTATTATTAATGCCTTAACAACCTACAATGTGAATCATATTTAAAGATATTTTAACAACAATATAACCTTCCAATTAGTACAATAATGAAAATACCATAGAAATATAAAAAAAATAAAAAAATATCATGTATATTGATACATAGACAATTTGATCCATACCTTGAGAGGCTCTATTATATTGAAACTTCCATGCATGAGGTGTCATTCTCCATGGTCTTAATGCAATCTCTTCTTTTCCATTGAAAAGATGTTTTTTGGTACTTTATTACCTATGGTTCTTATAAAGGAAGTGCATATAATCATCAAACACCTCCTTTCCTAAGCTTCTTGAATGATGATATTTCATCTTAGGACCAAAAACTCGATAAGAAAATATACCCTTGTTTGAAGACTTGAAGATATGGAATAATTTTTATATCAATTATTTTAAGTATGTACAATGAAGGCCAAACTATTTAAAAAACGTACATGAAATTAACTTCATAAAATTAAACATTGTTAAAGTGCAGGCTAACGTTATAACATACCAAAAAAATGTGTTAGCCCTAGGGCATCGTGAATTGTCCATACAAGCATTGCATGGAATTAAAATTCCCTTTGTGCAGCTACTGGTCTAAATATATCATATATAGTGACATTGTTCCATAAATCCACTAACTCATTGATAAAATATTCGATATATACATTCATATATTTGACCTCGTACTTACCTAATTTATCAAACATACAATACATAATTTCTACATATGAGTAAATAAAAAAAATTATAGGACATAATTATAAGGCATAATTGAACATATATGAGTAAAAAAAAGTATAGAACATAATTTTGAAAAAAACAAGACAAATGAGATGTTATTATGTTAAAAAAACTATTATAAACAAATCAATACGTGGAACCATCATTGTAACCATTATGCACTCCCTCTTTATTGACTTCCATAGAGGAATGTTATTGTTGATAACAAAAATGGGCCACACCAAGTAAGTAGATCTGGGATCTCCAAATGGATTGATACCATCATCTACTAATGAAATCCTAAGATTATGAGGTTTTGTTTTAAACTCTGGCCACTTTTCCTCTATATTCCTAAATGAAAATACATCTACAGGAATTTTAAGAACATCATCTTCACTTATATTTGTTGCATGGTAATCTATAGGTTCTTCTATGCTTTTTCACCTAAAACATTGTTGTAGATGTGGAATTATGGGAATATAATGTAGAAAATTGCGAGGCACCATTTTTGTTACATTATCATTTTGATATATACTCTCATCACATTTTGGGAAATTTTCTTTCAACACATGTTATTTATAATAGATAATATCATCATTAGGGCATGCATGAATAACTTGATACTCCATTCCAATATATTTCATAATGGCATGTAAATCTTGGTACGTACGAGGTAAAAATTTGATGGTGGTAACATAAATTCACCTAATAATCTACAACATAAAAAGATAGTGTTGGTTAATCTACTAAACAATATTAATCACACACATTGCATCCAAATGTTATAAATTAATTAAATGATTATCAATGCACCAACTTTAAAAAAAAATGAAAAAATAATTCATTTCTCATTTATATAGTACTAAATGTCAAAAAATATACTACATACCTTAGGATTTGTGTCACACATGTGTTTTTCACCACCTTTTAGTTGAACATCTGAAATACAACATAGAGAAGAGATGTTTTTGAGCCTTCATAAAGAGGTTTAGTTTCCCTCTCAAGTACATGTATATCAAAAGATATTCATCATATTAGTTGCCATCATCATCCCTTCCAACATTATTAAATGTCCTCTGGATCAATCTATTTGTCCCGTCTTCTTCAACTATGTTATCCACATCATTATCTTCTTTCATAGGATCATTAACTTGATCCCCATTATTAATCACCCCATCTTCTTGAACATGCACTTCTACTACAAACACCTCTTCCTTGTCGAGGAATGCCCTAAGGGACCCATCCTATAGAATTACAATCAATAAAGTAATATATTAGTATATATATAAAATATTGAAACATCAATATAACAATTGTTTACAAATATAGTTTATAAGGAAAAAAAAGGCAACAAAGACAAAGAGAAAGACAACTAAGGTGATACCAAGAAACAAAAACAACAAATAAATGATGATGACTTTGCAATTTATCAAGATATTTAAGAATATGTTAAAAAAATATAAGAAATATATTACTTTTCTTGACATATACGAAGTGAGATACTTTCTAAGATATATAGTCACAACCATAATAAAAAACATATTGATCTTATTTTTCATTTATTGTTATAATGTCATATTCTTTCTTAAGTTCACTTATATATTAGAAGTTTTAAGAGGATGGGTGAGAAACTGATGCAGAAGCATCATGGTTCCAAAATTTTGTACATTTAGTAGAATCTAGGGGGTCTTATGTTTTTCAAGAGAGTTGATTTCCTAAGTATTTAATTAATGTAATTTTCAATGTTTGAGTGATTTTATATGAGACATTTAAAATAGGATTTAATTAAATATTGAGAGGCATATTTGTAAATGTTCTCGAATGTAGGAGAACATGAGAGATTGATGAGTGATTGTTGTGGATTGAGATATTCTGAAATATTATAAATGTTAGATTATAAAGTAGTTCATGATTTTGTGGATTTGAGAGGATCCTTAGGATTTAGTTGAACGTTGAGATCCTTAAGGGATAAAGAAGAGATTTTGAGGACTTCGATGAATTTTAGGATTTTGTTGAGTAACCTATGGATTTGAACCAGAATTGGTTACAGAACCTTTTGTATATATTTGTAAAACCTCAAAGGCATAAGAAATCTTAATTCTTTGTAATATTCCTAAATTAGCATGCATCTAATTGGAATATTCATTTTTTATTTTGTCTTCTAGATAGATGAATAAGTGGATAGGGAGATCCATAAATCTCTTTAGTAGGAACAAAATCCCTCTTAATGTGAAAAGGGATCATCATGATAGCTAGATAAAGCACCTCCATGTGTGAACAGGGGAAAAATCATGTGGACAAGGTCAATGTTGACCAAATCAATAGTGCTAGTATAGAGAGAGTGGAGCATCAGTGTGAAAAAATGTGGAGTTAATGGGAGATAGTCTCCATGTGAGTAGTGTAATTAATGAGTGGGACCCAAGGTGAGAAGTCTCACAATGCATATAAGGAAGGGAAAGGAAACCATAAAGGGAATGTTATATGATTGCTTATTTTTTTCTTTTTAGATCTGGATTTTTCAGGTGACATTTCTATGCATGCTTTTGCTATTTAGCAGGGTTTGTTGTACTATTTAGTACAAGGGTGTTCCCGAGCGGGAATCCCACACTCATCCTCGGGGGACTTTGATTGCCTACTCAGGAGAGATTATTGAGCTGTATAGTCCACGTCTAGGCATCAAGCCAAGCTTCAGTTCTCAGCTAAAGCACAGTTTCTGTTTAGACTTGTGTTGTGTTGTAGGGTGTTGCAGTGGAGGATTGTTGGGGTCACTTTCTGAGCTATTTTTTCAGTGGAAGAAGCATTCTTCTCATTGGGAAATAATAAAGTAAGGTACTTGAGCTTTATTTCATATCTTGGCACCAAGCCAACCTATTTCCATCATCTACAGCACAGATTCCCTCTTTGACTGCATTATTCTAGTGAGCATTTGCAGTGGAGGTTTCAATGCTTGATTTATAGGGTGAGATCTTCAAGGAAGGGATCAACCTTTCATTTGGAGAATATATTGGAGGAGATCTATTCATTTTTATATCATTTTCAGCCACCTCCATCTAGTTATTCAGCTGCAGCTTCTATTCAGCTCTAGGGCTACATTTCGACATTTTTCATTTTTGGGTATTTCCAGAAAACCTTTCTAGGTTGTATTGGAAATGTGTTTGGGAGTTTAGATCTTCACTCCCGGCATTATTTGAGCTATATAAAAATAGATATACATTGTTATATCTTTCATGTTGTTTTTTATGCCCTAAAAATACGTTGTCATGGCTCATGGCATTTGTATAGCAGTGTTTCTCATGTATTAGCATATTTGCCTACTGGAGGCTTGATTTGTATTGCTTGAGTGACTTGATCCTCAAGATATTGTGCCTATTATTTGTTGATATGTTTAATAAGATGGTTGTACATTTGTCTCATGTAATGGTGTATTGATGTATTCACTGCTAATTTCCATTTTTATGTGCTATATTGTTGCTTTCACCATTTGGGAATAGTACAATGGTATCAGAGCATAATCTTGGCTCAACCTATGAGTTTCAGCTAATATGTTATAAGAAGAATTAGAAGAGATCGATAAATATGGAAGGAATGAGTTTTTTCTCATATATTTTTAGGTCTATGAAGCACCTCTCCAAGGAGGTCAAGCAGATGAAAGAGGATAGATGCGATGAGACCTCTAGAGGGTTTCAAGATGAGGAAGGTCCATGCACTTCCTATCAGCAGAAGAAAGAACCAGTATTACATAGAGTTCCAAAGAAATATACTGTGCCATTTTATTTTGAAGCATAATATAAAAGGCATGGAGATGGAGGACACTTATATCATGAGATTCTAAGTGAGTATCTTGCAGAATGTAAGTCTCAATCAAGAGATTTCAAGGAGAATCTAACTCTCCCACAGTTCATTCATCTTAAAGAAGAAAGAAGACGTTGCAGCAATAGAAGAAGAAATCACAATAGATTTCTATTTTCTACATTTGATGGGTTATCCACATGCACAACAAGGTCTTGGGGAATGGATTTGGATGCCTTCTTCCTGTTACATCCAGTAGGAGAAAGAGAAGTTGTTGAGATTGCAGCGCTGCACCTTGAGGGTGAAGCAAACATTTGGTGGTTCAGCTATTTGAGTCATGCAAGAGTAACTGCATATGCATATTTTACTCAAAGGTTGATCAAGAAGTTTGATATGAAGAGACCAGAGAAGCCAGGGAAAGAGGTCCATATTATTATTGCGAAGGAAGAGCAACTTCCACCACCATTTTATGTATGAGTACTTTCATTAGGAGAAGGAACACTTGCATCCTTGCAAAGTGGTCTTGATCTCTTGACATTTATAGTCCCATACATTATTCAGGAGATGCATGAGGAGGAGGAGACTTATACCAGTGCTGGTGTATCCATAGAGGAGAAACCATCATCATTGGTAGTTGGGGAAGTCGTCACACTAGAGGAAGGAACCCTTGTAGTAGTACAAGATGTTCCCAAGCTTTACCAAGGTAAGCACATATTTCTAATTCCTATTATTTTATCACATCATATGGAGGATTGTGGGGACATGCCATCAGGAAAAATACATGACCTAGGGTCAAAGCACATTGATGATTTGGAGAAGCAGACTAACACTGCACAGAGGACCCTTGATTTGTTCAAGGAAGAGATATATAACCATCCTGGTTTCTTATTGATGAGTTTCACACAACACTTTGGGTTGGAGTGTAGAGCTTTGGAGGATAGGATGAGCATTTTACTAAACAATCAAATGCACAAATATATGTTCAGCATTGAACATGATCATGATACAACCAATGTATCATCATGGATATCAATAGCATTGTCATGGAGTAGCATTGATGAGTTGGGGGCCTAACTATTATTGGTACATTCTAATGATCAATATACTTTTGTAGTATTGGATAGGCAGATGGTTTATGGAGGACATCTTATGATAGATAACATCTCCGATTATTAAGATGGATCCTTCTTGATTAGAACTTCACAGCTCAATGAGGAGATTTTTCCTACAACATATTTAGATCCTTATGGGGTAAACTTGGTCATTGATGAGTGGTCTTCATTTGGAGATCTCTAGGAGGTTGTACTTCAACATCCCATGAAGTGCAAAAGTAGTAACCTGATTTGGGAGGATGGTATTCTCCATTGGAGGGATACCAATTTTGAGCATGGTAGGAGACACCCACATTTGGATGAATGGGTGTGGATGGTGAGCAAGGGTTTGGTGAGCCACTTGCAGATCTATGACACAGGGAAGCAAGAGGCATGGCTGCGCTGGCTACTCTTGAAAGAGTCTGACCATCATGTGACATATCTTATCTCAAAGGGTATGTGCATGGCGCCCATATGTTATGGTAGCATAATATTTGGTTGTATGGGGAATCCTACAAGTCAAACATCATGATGTTACTCCATGACTTGTGTGATGAGGATATGAGGAGGCAACAAGAGTTATTGTTGCTTTGGATACTCTTGGGAGAGTATGGGCTGATTTTCTCCCATACTTTGCATGATCTTGCAGGAGTAGATGGTGGCACAATCATGGTGCAAAGGGGCTACTACTTAGCTTTGGAGGATCAGAAGGTACTTCCACTTTGGAAGGAATCTCCCATATATAGGAACATTATGGTAGATGACTTTGGCATTTGGCATGTCAAAGAATGGATTCATAAGATGACATGAGCCTTATCACAAAGGCCAACAACGATGTCACTTGGGAGCTTGGATTTGTTGATGGAGTGTTCCCAGGATCACTTCACATATGATTCTCTTTATGGGCATGTAACATATGAGAGTGATGGAGTAGTATATGGAGACATATATTACCATGATATGGTCTTCTTGACTTGGATCTCCCAGCATAAGAAGAATACTTTGCATGCAGCACATGGTTCATTCCTTTCCATTCACAAGGGTCCCATGGATACATATTAGAACACTATGGAGAGATCATCCATGGATCTCATTATCAGCCTACTCTCAGTACATGTTAAGAGTTGTGTTTTTTCACTTATTGATCATCTAACAAAGTATTGCATTCTCTTGCCATTTATATATAGTGCATTGCTCCACAACAGGGCAAGATTTTCTTCGGGCTTCTTGGTCTTTGCAAGACCAACATCAGTGATGGAGATAGCCACTTCTTGTATTGCTTTGGGAAAGTGTTGTGCTATTATTTTTATGCTCAGTTGATAGACAATTCCATTTATTATTTTATAGTAGATGAGATGACATGCACAACTAGCAAATGTTTGGAAGACAACCTGACATATTATGTTTTGAAACAACAGTTAGCAAAACTTCGTTGTGACCACTTCAGAAATTGTTGGTACCTTTGAGCACTACATGAAACCTTTAGTATCTTTCTCATTTGGATGCCATATGGTGATGATGTCCTATTCATCATATATGGTATGATTTGGGCACACCTTATTCATGACAATAGAGAGAGGATCTTTGACGATCCAGTTTTCTTCTTTCCTCTTGAAAGCAACATTATTGTAGCCCAACATCAGCAGCAACCCTACACTTACCATAATTGGAGAGAGAGACAACGTGAGATAGAAAATTTTGTCTATCAAGTTCAGCTATGCAGCCCACCTACATTGCAGGAGCCTAAGGTGGAGGATTTTTTCTATGAGTTTCCATTTTGGACGGTGACTCATTTTGTGTGGATGATAGCTTGGGGATGGGAGCTTCACATGGGAATGATGGTTCCCAATATATTTAAGATTCCATGCCTCAAGAAGGCCTCTAGATAGCATATAGTTTCTTCCATGGATATCCCACTACTTCATGATGAGGGCCATTTGGATTTGTCACCAAAGGCTAGCTTATACACTTGGGAGGAGAAACTTGGAGACATATTGATGAGAAAGCATCTTGTTCATTGGAGTAGCTTATCATATGAGGATGCTAAAGGAGGAGGAGAGGAGGCTCTTCAGTTCTACCCTTTCAATTTCTTGAGGACAAGCAACATTTGGGAGGGGATTACTATAATATTCCTAAATTAGCATGTAGCTAATTGGAATATTCATTTTTGCTTTTGTCTTCTAGATAGATGAATACGTGGGTAGGGAGACTCATAAATCCATTTAGTAGGAATAAAATCCCTGTTAATGTGAAAAGGGATGATCATGATAGCTGGTTAAAGCACCTCCATGTGTGAACAAGGGAAAAATAATGTGGACAAGGTCATTGTTGACCAAATCAACATTGCTGGTATAAAGAGAATGGATCATCAATGTGAAACATCGCAGAGTTAATGGGAGATAATCTCCATGTGAGTAGTGTCTTTAATGAGTGGGACCCAAGGTGAGAAGGCTCACAATAAATATAAGGAAGGGAAAGGAAACCATAGAGGGCATGTTAGATGATTATTTATTTTGATTTTTTTAGATCTGGATTTGTCAAGTGAAATTTCTATGCATCCTTTTGTTGTTTAGCAATGTCTGTTGTACTGTTTAGTACAAGGGTGTTCCCGAGCAGGAATCCCACACTCATCCTCGGGGGAATTCGAGTGCCTACTTAGGAGAGGTTATTGAGCTGTATTGTCCACATCCAGGCATCAGGGCAAGCTTTATTCTTTAGCTACATCAAAATTTCTATTCATAGTTGTGTTCTGTTGCAGATTGTTGGAGTGGAGGATTGTTGGGGTCACTTTCTGAGCTATTTTTTTAGTGGAAGAAGCATTCTTCCCATTGGGAGATCATCAAGGAAGGTCCTTGAGATTTATTTCAAATATTGGCACCAGGACAACCGATTTCCATCATCTACATTACAAATTCCCTCTTTGACTCTGTTATTCTAGTGAGCGTTTGTAGTGGAGGTTTCAGTGCTTGATTTGGAGGCTGAGATCTTCAAGGAAGGGATCAACCTTTCATTTGTAGAATATATTGGACAAGTTCTATTCATTTGTATATAAGTTTCAGCCACCTCCATCTATTTATTCAATTGTAGTTGCTATTCAGCCCTAGGGCTGCATTCCGACATTTTGCTTTTTTGGGTATTTCCGGAAAATCTTTCTGGGTTGTCATGGAAATGTGTTTAGGAGTCTAGATCTTTACTCTCACCATTTTTTGAGCCATATAACAACAAATGTAAATTTTTATATCATTCATGTAGTTTTTTATTCCCTAAAACTGCGCTTTCATGGCTCATGGCATTTGTATAGCAGTGTTTCTCATGTATTAGCATGTTTTCCTACTGGAGGCTTGATTTGTACTGCTTGAGTGACTTGATCCTCAAGATGTTGTGCCTATTATTTGCTGATAGGTTTAATAATATGGTTGTACATTTGTCTCATGTAATGGTGTATTGATGTATTCACTGCTAATTTCCATTTTGATGTGTTATATTGTTGCTTTCCCCATTTGGGAATATTACATTCTTAGATAGGATATTTGATTTGTAAGCCTACAGGCATAGAGAGAGAGGAAGAGAAAAGGGCTATGTCAACAGGTTTTATTTGTATGTGTACAATTTATTTTATTAATGAGAAATTGAGTTCATTGCGACTATATTTTTTTATCTCTCTTATGATATGAGTGATCCATAATTGAGCTAATTTGATTTCTGTGTAATAGATTACAGATGAATGAATTTTGATGGGTGTATAAGTATTTTACTGTGTGGAAAATGAATTTCTGTAGGAGAAACTGGGTAGAATCACTGTGTGATTCCAGTTCTAGAGAAACTGGCTGAGAGTTAAGCTAACAGGAATGAATGAGTGTAGATAAAACTTGTGTGCAGGTCGAGAAGAGAAACAAATCATAAAATATGGATTCAGAGAGTTTAACAGATTGGTGTTTTGTATTCTGGCTTGAGACAATGCGTGGAAGTGTATGGTAGCATGATAACTCTGGATAAGATTTAATAATGTAATATTCCGAAAATTTAGCCTTCAACTAAATGGAATATTGTAGTTTTTTTTTATCTCTAGGTAGGTGAATAAGTAGGTGGGGAGGCCCATAAGTCTCTTAAGCAGAAATAAAAACACTTCAAGTGTGAAAGGAGACCTTTTTAGCAGCTAAATAAAGCACCTCTAAGTGTGAACATGGGTGGGATCATGTTGATTCAGTCAACTTTGACCAAGTCAACAGTGTTGTTATGGAGGAGTGGAGATTAATTGAGGAATAACATAGTTTTGGAGGGAGATGGATCCCATGGAGGAAATGACCTAATTGAGTGGGGCCAAGGGAAAGTGAGCTCAGAATATATTTAAGGAAGAGGATGGAAGCCATATGAGAGGATTTTTTATATTATTATTTTGATATTGGTCTGTTTAGACTTTGCTTCCTCTTGTTGTTTAGCAGGGTTGTTGTGTTGTTTAGCACTGGGTGTTCTCGAGTGGGGGTCCCACCTCTTTCCTTGAGAGGCCTCTTGGAAGAGTATTTTATTCATTTCCACATTTAGGTTTGCAGGCCAAGCTACATATTTTTTCATCAGTGTAGTTTTTGCAGGTTATTGTGTTGTGTTGCAGGGCGTTGCAGTGGAGGGGTTAAAAACCCACTTTCTGAGCTAGTTTCTCATAGGAGGAAGGTTTCCTTCTCTTGGGAGATCAGTTTGGAGAGTTCTTGGACATATTTCGGATATTTTGCACCAGGCCATCTATTTCCCATCATTTACAGTGTTGTTCCATCTGGGAATTGCATTATTTTGGAGGGCAGCTTCAGTGAAATATCTTGTGGCTCCTTTGGAGTGTTTTCTTGTGATTGGAGGGTTCAACCTTTCATGGGAGGATACCTTTGAAGGGATCTACATCAGATATACAATATTTCAGCCTTCTACACTCTTATAATTTAGTTTTCAGTGAATCTTCAGCCATAGGGCTTTAGATCCCATCTTGTATAGGGTGTATTTCTTAAAACCCTTTTCAAGTTCTTTGTAGGAGTTTGTATTGAGCCTAGATCTATATTGGGCATATCTTTTAAGGCATATAACAACCCCACATATTTTTTACATTCTTTTTTTGTAGCAGTGTGTTTATAACTGCGCTGTAGCAGTTTCCGGCAATTTTGTATTGTGACAACAGCTCATTTGTGGAGTGATTGTTTATGGGAGGCTTGTTACTTCATTGCACATGACTTATGCCTCACTATTTATGTTGATTTTTTGATCTAATACATGATTCTATGTCTCTATATTGGTCTCCAATGTTCATGAGTTAATTTACACTGCTATTTCCAGTTTTTTGTTCATTTATTTCTTCATTCCCCATTTGGGAATATTACAGTGGTATCAGAGCATAATCTTGGCTCAGCCTGTGGATTTCAACCATTATGCCATCAGGATAATAAGAATAAGAAGAGATGTATAGAAAATACAAAGATAAGACTCCATTATTTGGAGGAAGGAAAGAAGAGAGGCTCTCAAATTTTCTTTTTCAATCTATACAGAGCATTAAAGGAGATCTCAAGAATATGAGAAGAGAGAGAGAATATATAAAGGAGTTTGGATCGAAATCCAACTATATATTTTCACATGATGTGTGTAAGCATGCAGCTACACACTATGATTCACATCGTAGTCATATTCCTAAATCTGCTATGAGGAAGATGAAAGAAGAATAAATGCCTAGAAGGGAAGCTCTTAGTGATTATCTGCAAGAATATGAATCTCAAACTAAGAAGTTTAGAGATCATATCACTTTCCAAGAGTTTTGCAAGATCAAGGTGGAAAGGATCAAGCAACATGACATGGGTAGATTTTTCTATCTATTTTCGATGGTTCACCTAAATTTTCAGCTAGAGCTTGGGTGGAAGAGCTGGACACCTATTTGCAGCAGCACCAAGTTTCTAAAGATGAAGCCATCAAATCTGCAGCGCTGCATTTTGGAGGTAAGGCCTATGCTTGGTGGATATTTGAGTCTTTTTCATTAATAAATGCAAATAATTCTTCTTATGAAAATTTCACTAAGAGATTAGTGGAAAGGTTTGATGAAAAATATTCTAAAATATCATTGGTGGAATTAAACAAACTGACACAAACAAAACCTTTGCATATGTTGGAGGAATCTATACATCCAACTCCACTTCAGAAAAATGCTGAAGAGGCTAACATCTTTCATAACACATTTCTTGAGGCAAGACCTATATCTCATATTCTTTAACAAGAGGGCATGGAGATCCCTTTTTCAAAAGAGGATCTAGCTATTGGAAGGTTTCCGATTCATGTTGAAGAGGAAGAGAAGGTTGGGGGCAACAATGCTGTCACATCTAGAGCATCTCTAGTACCTCAGGCAAAGGAGGGTGGAGTACATGCTCCATCGAGAGGAATTATTGTATCATTACAAGAAGTTCCTAAGGATCTCTTCTTTGGAGGTCAACGCACAATCAATGAACAACCTGATTGTGAAAAATTGCAAATGGAAGGAGAAGGTAGGGAGGAAGGTCAGCATCACATGGTGAGGAGCACACACCCCTATCTATTTCAGAAGCGTGATGCACAGAAGAGGTAGACTGATTTATGCAATAAGGGAAGGAAGAAAGCTATCCATCCATATGTACTGTCTACTTTTGATATTGATGTCTCACTACATGGAGGCATTCCACCAGGGAGACCACAAGATCTAGATATTATGAGAGATGCTTCACATGGGGTTGCACCACTCTTAGATCCCGAAGGGGTGGATAATTTAGAGGGGTATATTACAGTGCAGAGAGTTTGGGATAGACTCAAGGAGGAGGGAAACATTCTCCCATTTTCAGCATTACACACTCTCACTACACATACTTCGCTGACATAAGTTGTTGCAGTGATGGAGGATGGCACCTTCATGGTGCAAGGGATATGCTCCATGGATTTGGAGAAATAGAGGGTACTTCCTTTGAGGAAGGAATCATCCATACATTGGAGTATATGTAGGCCACTCATGCTTACATTGGACAAGATCAGGAGATTCTTTTTGGATGGGAACTTCTCATGGGAGGCCAACTTCCAAAGGTCACCACTTCTATTTGAGCATGAGAAGCTGCATGATGGGCATGGAAGCACTTTGGAGAATGACTTTGGCACGAGGGATGTCAAAGGAAAAGACAAAAACATGTGGGGAGCTTTACATTTCAGATCTTCAACGTTGTCTCTTAGGAGGGTTGATCCATATTGGAGATCTCAACTCTTGGTAGAGTACTCCAAGAATCTTGGTGCTTGCATGATTCTTGACGACCTGGAGGGAGATGATAGATACATGGTGATTGATGAGGTCATATATTCTTCTGGTATAATCTTCTTCACTAGAGTTTCTAAGCTCAAGAGGAAGCTACTACATGCAGCACATGTGGACTTTCTTTCCATGCATTTCATTCTTTGATGGAGGAGTTCACTTGGGAGGGCATCCAGCATGATATATTTCAGCATATGAAGAGATGTATAGCCTGGATGTTGATGGAGAGGTTGGCACAACCACTTCCCTACTCATTGAGAGTGAAGGAGAACTTCCAGATAAGCCATTTCAGCTCAATGACCAAAGTACATAGTAGAGAAGGTACATTTTTGCATTATGATTTGCACTTTTTTACTTTATATGAGCAGCATGTTGTATTAAGAAGGGTCATTCCTTATTATACATTATATTATGGTGTACTTGAGGCCAAATGTAGCATTGAGATTGGCTATCATATTGGTGGTTTATGGGGGAAGCCACATGATTCTTGGTGTGCACCATTGACACCATATTTTACCTTCATGATCCTATCATATAGGATAATTGTGACAGAAAACAAGTGGTTTTTGCTTCCATATGTTGGATATGTTCTTATATTTATGGGAAGATTTTTTTGGAGAGTGGCATAAGAGTTGGAGGTGCCCATTGGGAGTATGCTTCTCCCTCTTTTGTATGTTGCATGTTTCAGGAGAAACCATGGGCAAACCATGTGCTAGAAAATTATAATTACAAAGCAATTCAACACATAAAATATGCAGAAAACACAAGTACACAAAACACATAAAACCAAAGATACATAGATATGAGTGGTTCACCCAATTTGGGCTATGTCCACCCTGAACAGCCAGTCCTTCCTTTCTATTATCCAGCAAAATGAAGAGACAAAACCTACATCAAATTTGTTGTAATATCCTTTGTTCTCTCTCACAGTCTCCCTATCTATTTCTCGCTTAGAGAATACACATACAATACACAGCCACAATAAAATACCCTCATACAAGCGAGGGGTTTCCTTCTAGGGAAAAAAACCCTAAAATAAACATAGCTTCTACCGTCAGATCATCCTCCTAATGAATGGCCTAGATTGACTAGAAATTACTATACTTTTACAAGGAAATTTTACATCTATTTTTAGCTTTGGGGGCGCTGCTCCCAAAACCTCCCGCCAAGGGGGGGCTCCATAAAGTCATAGCTGCCCCCCTTGGACCCCCCAGGCAACATTTAATTACAGGTGGCATTTCCGCCCCATTAAGGTACAAGGGTCCAATGCTGTGATACAAAATAAACAAGATAATCAGGCTCCACACCCAACACCATGATGGCCATAATATGTCTCTTTTCTTCATGTGGGAGGAGCCATTTGGAGAACTTGAGTTCTTGGAGGGGGCACTTCATGGATGTTTTGTTTGGTGAGGTAGCTTGGGCCATTCTTGGAGGCCATAAAATTTCAGCCCAAGATCAGCAACAACCCCTTACATACCAAAAATAGAGAGAGAAACAACTTGGGTGGAAGAATTTAATCTCTCCATGCAACCCCAATACATTGCATGAACTAGGGGTTGAGGATCATTTTGATGAGCTACCTAGAATGGCTCATTTCATTGGGATGATATCATGGGTTTGGGAGTCTCTCATTGGGAATGAGGTTCCCCATTTTTTTCATCACTCCTACCTTGAGGAGGCCATTGGACAGCAAGAAAGTTTCCACTTACACATTCCATCTTTTCATGATGTGAGCCATTTGTTTTTGCATACTTGGGAGGAAACATTGGAGGGAAGATTTATTGTATATTTCTTTGAGTAGTGGTGGGGACTATTGATGAGGAGGCCACAAGAGGAGGAGGGGGGGAATTTTTCTCTCCCTATACAATTGCTTGAGGAAAAGAAAAATTTTGGAGGGGAGGACTGTAATATTCCAAAAATTTAGCCTTCAACTAAATGGAATATTATAGTTTGTATTATCTCTAGGTAGGTGAATAAGTAGGTGGGGAGGCCCATAATTCTCCTAAGAAGCAATAAAAACACTTCAAGTGTGAAAGGAGACCTTTTTAGCAGCTAAATAAAGCACCTCGAAGTGTGAACATGGGTGGGATCATGTTGATTCAGTCAACTTTGACCAAGTCAACAGTGTTGTTATGGAGGAGTGGAGATTAATTGAGGAATAACATAGTTTTGGAGGGAGATGGATCCCATGGAGGAAATGACCTAATTGAGTGGGGCCAAGGGCAAGTGAGCTCAGAATCTATTTAAGGAAGAGGATGGAAGCCATATGAGGGGATGTTTTAGATTATTATTTTGATATTGGTCTATTTAGACTTTACTTCCTCTTGTTGTTTAGCAGGGTTGCTGTATTGTTTAGCACCGGGTGTTCCCGAGTGGGGATCCCACCTCTTTCCTTGAGAGGCCTCTTGGAAGAGTATTGTATTCATTTCCACATTCAGGTTTGTATACCAAGCTACAACTTTCTTCATCAGTGCAGTTTCTGCAGGTTATTGTGTTGTGTTGCATGGTGTTGCAATGGAGGGGTTAAAAACTCACTTTCTGAGCTAGTTTATCATAGGAGGAAGGTTTCCTTCTCTTGGGAGATTATTTTGGAGAGTTATTGGGAATATTTCAGATATTTGGAACCATTCTATCTATTTCCCATCATTTACATTGTTGTTTCATCTGGGAATTGTGTTATTTTGGAGGGCAGCTTCAGTGAAAGATCTTGTGGCTCCTTTGGAGTGTTTTCTTGTGATTGGAGGGTTCAGCCTTTCATGGGAGGAGGCCTTTGAAGGGATCTAAATCAGATCTACAATATTTCTACCTTATACACTCTTATACTTTAGTTTGCAGTGAATCTTCAGCCATAGGGCTTTAGATCCCATCTTGTATAGGGTGTAATTTTGAAAATGCTTGTCGAGTTCTTTGTAGGAGTTTGTATTGAGCCTAGATCTATATTGGGCATATATTTTGAGGCATATAATAGCCCTAAATATTTTTTACATTCTTTTGCTGTAGAATTGTGTTTATAACTGCGTTGTAACAGTCTCCGACATTTTTGTATTGTGACAACAACTCATTTGTGGAGTGATTGTTTATGGGAGGCTTGTTCCTTCATTTCACATGACTTACGCCTCACTATTTATGTTGATTTTCTAATCTAATACATGATTTTATGTCTCCATATTGGTCTCCAATGTTCATGAGTTAATTTACACTGTTATTTCTAGTTTTGTGTTCATGTACTGTTGCATTCCCCATTTGAGAATATTACAAATAACAAGAACAAAGCTCAGGAGATATTAGCACTAAATAATACCAAACAAGCTCAGGAAGGGTAGCATAAAGGAAACGTAGTTGCAGAGCGGTGGTAGTCGACAAACAACAGAAGTTTATTTAGCAAAAACTCTTAGAAGTTTTCCAGAGGAAGAGGTGGATCAGACAGTCATGATCAAGTCAAAATAGAGAGATGGATGGATGAGATTATATTGCATCAAGAGCAGTGAGCGCACATCGCCATTAGAACTTGTTGTATTTATGTGCTAATACATCGTAAGTTAAATAATATAAGTTGCGATGCGATGAAGAGGAGCCATGTGTTAGAGGGGTCCATGCACATATTGCATAGCGCATGAGATATTATTAACATTTAATGTCATGAAGTTAATTTTTTAAAATTTTGAAGTGCAATAAGCTATGGGTTGCAAATTGCGAAATGTTAATTTTTGTGAATTGCGAAGTGGATAAACTAGAAAAACTGCGATAAGTTTCGGAAGCACGCATAGTGGAGATGCGATAAGCTAATGTGAAGGGATGACCATGGTTTAAAGTTAAACCTTTATTATATGGTTATATAATTCATACACATTATAATATAAGCTTTCGTGAAACCTATCCTCAGGTTTTAAGCAGACTAAGAATTAGATCTGCAAAGTTGAGCATTTGCAGCCTATGGCTGCATCATTTGGTAGCATAGCTAGTAAAAGCTCTTTTGGGAGAAGGTTAGAGTAGGTATGTTCTTCGGAGGAGAAATCAGGACAAAAAGAATTCTTTGAAGAGAACAAAACAGGAATAATTTTCATAGAACCAGAGTGGCGCAGCAGAAGTGAAGAGAAGAATCAAATCTGAATCTGATTGAGTAAAGAGATAGAAGGAAAATATACTTTGGGATAAATTGTATCAGATTATTGAAGGACATATTGAGAAAATTGTTTATGAAGATATAGTGACAACTGCAAACGGTGAAGATAAAGTCAGCAGACAGAAAAGAGAAACTGCAATAGCAACATGTGTTCAGAAAATTGGACAGTGAGGTATGGTTTTCATGGTTTCAGTTAATTAATGATGAATTATTGATTGAAAGAAATACTATGAATATGTTTGATGATTGTATCCAAGAACAAGCATAGTTTTTTATGATGATGGCAACGAACCTATCCAACTAGAGGTTGGAAGAAATGAGAGAGGTGACTAAGTGCAGCAGCCAGAGGAGTAGTGAAGCTCTAGAAGGTTCAAGAGAGTGAACCAAGAGAGAGAGAATACCTAGGAAGAGATTAAGCTAAGAGAGGAAGCTTGATAGGGTATTGAGTAGCAAGAGGAAATTGCTACAAGAGAAGGCTATGTTGCAGATCACCAATCGAGCATGGATGAGCTCATGAGGAAGATGGCCATGGAGGGTCATAGAAGAGGTTCTAGAGAATTCCATAAAGGTAAGATAAGTAATGAGGATCAAGAGAGAATTATTGCATGGTTTGAGAGTACAGTTGGAAGTACTATAGGGATGACTACAATAGAAAGAGAATGAATACCAAAGATATGGATGGAGAATGAGGAAACGGGTTAAATGGAACCTATTACAAGAGATATGGAATGTCAAATTGATAAACAAGTTCAGAGAACTTGAGAAGAAACATATTGACTTGTTGGAGAAGGAGATACTTAAAGGAGTTGAGTCACAACAAAAAAGATCTGCTGAAACCCATAAAGTACATTATGAAATATTGATGCCTGAAAATTCAAACGAGACCAAAAGGTCTTGTAGTTTTAAAACTAATTATTTGTGTATCATTGCAGGTACATCACAGGATGATGAACAAACTTTAGAGTTTTTTAAGAAGAAGGATCAAAATCTGAAATCTATTCAGATTAATACTGAGATAGCAAGATCTCAGAGAAAGGAGACAGAGATGTCACATGGAAATGTGCAGAAGAATATTGGGGCTGGTAACATTGAATATTGGAATAGAAAATATGAGTTAAGACACGAAGATGAAGAAAAGGTATATATTGTGCCTAATTAGTTTGGAATTTTTAAGCATGATGATTTAGATTTAGCAGAGGAAGAAGGATCATTTGATGATGGGTCAACAACAAGTGAAGGTATGGAAAACTGTGTAAAGTTTCCAAATTCTACTCCAATTGAAATTATTGATTTATATAGAAAGTTAGATCTTCAAAGAAGAAAGTTGGAAAAGCAGAGGATATATACTCAAGATAAATTGTTGAAGAAGGAAGACAAATAAATTGTCATGAATGGAAATCATAAAGAAGAGAGTAAGGATTTAAGAATGGTAATAAGAGTTTAAAAAATTGACATTACAGAGGAAGGAGTTCATTATTGTGAACGAGAGCAGGGAGACATCCTTGAAACAGATGATATGGAGGAGACACTAGTTGAAAATTTCATGAGTTCTTTGGAGAATTTAAATCAGCATACTAATGTGCTGACAAAGGATTTAGAGGAAAACTCAGAGCAACATACTAAGATGTTGCTAGACAAGGAAAAGGAAATGAGGCCTTATATTTTTAATTCTGATAATTTTTTTATGATTACAGGTTTTGATGAAAATGAGGCAAACATGTTTCAAGTTGAAGGGGAGTTAGTTTTAGAACTGAAGAATACTGGAATTTTCCAGGTAAGGCATAATGATGAGGAAGATGTAAATCATGAAGATATCATGCTTGAAGAAGCTCAATTGACTATCAGAATCAGTTAAGGACGTGAAGGAAAATCACTGAGGGTTGTCAAGGAAGAGGAAGAAAAATATGTTTGAATTGATTAACATCATATTAATGATGTGTTTGAGATGAGAAAAGTACAAAGGAAATTGGAGGACAATTTATTTTTTGAAAGTAAAATTGCAAGTAGTGAGCAGAAGAGGGATGTTGCAGAGGGAGATATCTTAAGAGATATTTAGGAAGTTTTGGAGGTAGCAATGTCTGGAGTAATATTTGTAGCAATGTCTAAAACAATATTTGCAGCAGTAAATGGAGTAATTGCAAGTGAAAAAGCAGAAATTGAAACAAGAAGAGCTAGAGAAAAAAAGAAACAACAATTGGAAGAGTGATTACCAGTCAGAAGATAAATTGGACATGGAGATTGAAATAATAAGAAGGTTAATGATGAATGTGTCTCAGAAGAAGACAACATCAAGAAAGAAAAGCAGCAACAACAACAGAAAGACAACAACATACTATTAGAGCATAGCTAGTGGGGCAATGCAACATAAAGTGTGGAGACCTGGAGAGCAACAACAACAAAACCACAGAAAAGAAGAGAGGTAGCCAAAGACAGATTATAGAACAAATTCTAGGATCCAGGAGGACAACTATTAAAGACACGTGATCTAGATATCATGATTATTTTCTACATTGGGAGTCTAATGCAAGAGCATCATGGTTCCAAAATTTTGTACATTTAGTAGAATCTAGGGGGTCTTATGTTTTTCAAGAGAGTTGATTTCCTAAGCATTTAATTAATTTAATTTTAAATGTTTGAGTGATTTTATGTTAGACATTTAAAATAATATTTAATTAAATATTGAGAGACATATTTGTAAATGTTCTCGAATGTAGGAGAACATGAGTGATTGATGAGTGATTGGTGTGGATTGAGATATTTTGAAATATTGTAAATATTAGATTAGAAAGTAGTTCATGATTTTTTGGATTTGAGAGGATCCTAAGGATTTAGTTGAATGTTGAGATCCTCAAGGGATAAAGAAGAGATTTTAGGGATTAATTGAGGACTTAGAGGATTTTTAGGATTTTTTTGAGTAACCTATGGATCTGAACCAGAATTGGTTACAAAACCTTTTGCATATATTTGTAAACCCTCAAAGGCATAAGAAATCAGTATTCTTGGATAGGAGATTTGATTTGTAAGCCTACAGGCATAGAGAGAGAGGAAGAGAAAAGGGCCATGTAAAAGCACATCAGGCCAAAACCAGACTGTAAATAGGTTTTCTTTGTATGTGTACAATTTATTTGATTAATGAGAAATTGAGTTCATTGCGAATATATTTTTTTATCTCTCTTACAAGCTGAGTGGTCTGTAATTGAGCTAATCTGATTTCTGTGTAATAGATTACAGTTGCATGAATTCTGATGGGTGTATAAGTCTTTTACTGTGTGGAAAAGGGCTTTCTCTAGGAGAAACTGGGTGGAATCACTATGTGATTCCAGTTCTGGATAAATTGGCTGAGAGTGAAGCTAATCGGATTGAATGAGTGCAGATAAAACTTGCGTGCAGGTTGAGAAGAGAAACAAATCATAAATTCTGGATTCGGAGAGTTTAATACAAAATGATGTAGACAGCACGCAGAAGTGTGCGACAGCATGATAACTCTGGATAAGATTCAATAACAAGAAAAAATCTCAGGAGAGATTAGTGCTAAAGAATACCAAACAAGCTCAGGAAGGGTAGCGTGAAGGAAATGGAGTTGCAGAGCGGTGGTAGTCGACAAACAGCATAAATTTACTCAGCGAAAACTCTTAGAAGTTTTCCAAAGGAAGAGGTGGATTAGAAAATCGTGATCAATTCAACAGCAAGAGATGGATAGATGAGATTATATCGCATCAGGAGCAGTGATCACACATCGCCATCGAAACTTGTTATATTTATGTGCTAAGACATCGCAAGTTAAATAATATAAGTTGGGATGCGATGAAGAGGATCCATGTGTCGGAAGGGTCCATGTGCATATCGTGTAGCGCATGAGATATGATTAACATTTAACGGCATGTAGTTAAGTTTGTGAAATGTCGAAGTGCGATAAGCTATGGGTTGTGAATTGTGAAATGTTAATTGTTGCGAATTGCAAAGTCGATAAACCATCGAAACTGCGATAAGTTTCAGAAATACACATAGTGGAGATGTGATAAGGTAATGTGAAGGGACGACCATGGTTTAAAGGTAAACATTTATTATATGGTTATATGAGTCATACACACTTTATAATATAAGCTTCCACAAAATCATATGAATATTAAAGTTGAGTTATTGAACCTATCCTCGGGTTTTGAGAAGACTAAGAATTAGATCTACAAAGTTGAGCATTTGCAGCCTATGGCTGTATCAGAAACCATGAGCTTGGGTGAGAGCAAGAAATAAATAAAACAAATCAATGTGATCATGAAGGTTGTGTAATTTAACAAGATGTTTAATATTATGTTGAAAAAATTTAGGAACAATCATGTGAGTTGTAGGATTGTGTCTAACACATATTCTAATGATATGTAAGATTTTTTAATATAGATAAGTTCACCAAAAATAACTCTAGTAATGTGTAAAGGTGCGATACATATAGGGGTGAACATACTTAAAAGCGACACCTGCGGCTGTAAGAAGACATGAAAGCAACACTTGCATAAGCGAATGACCTTAAAAGTGACACATACCAAAGTGAATATAACATGAAAACACCACTTATTAAAGTGAAATCAAGCCAAAACGATATCCGAGAATGTGAAAATGACACTTGTGAAAGTGGAAGTTCATTAATCTACCATTTTGTTAAAACCATCATAGCTTTGATATTACTTCAATTATTTTTCTCATAATTTACAACAAATGAGATCCTTTACTTATCAGAAAAAAAAGGCTCTATATAGAGAATTATTCACTCTATATCACTTGAGCTTAAAAGGTACATTGTCACCTAAAACTAATCTACCAAGTGCAAGGTTTGTGTCCCATACTTTTTTCCCTTAAAAAATTCCAGTCTTTTATGAGCAAAATAAATTGTGGTTAGGAACATAAAATTTGAATAAATTATGGTTTATAAATTTTAACATTTTAATCAATTAATTAACTTCTTTTTTTTTATATAATATTTTTCATAAAAAATGGTTTTTTATTAATTATCATCTTACCTAAATTAATAAAATGACTCGTTTGATCTTTATCCAATAATATTTCTCTATAATAATTTTATTTTTAGTCAATTGTTTATTTAAATAATTTTTAATGATATTTATATTTTATTATTTTGTCTTATAAAATTTCATTACAATATATTATATCATTTTTTTCTTATTTCCTATAAAAATGTATTAACTATGTTCATATTTATGTGTATAATTACTTTAAAAACATATTAATAATGCTCCATAAAAACCCATGATTAACCTCTAAATCCTCTAGGTCATAATTAGCTCACTAAAACTTTAACTCCATTCCCCTAAGCCCTTAACCCTTAACCCCTAAATCCTTAAACAATAACCCCTTATCCCTAAGCCCATAAATTAATTAACCCCTAACTTGACCCAACCCCTTAATCGACCCTAATGAAAAATAATCAAATAATATTTCTAGTCCACATCAAGATGACAACATAGATCAAACACCTCCCAAACGAATATTATAAAATACATTTACAATAGAAATACAATATAATTTACAATACAAATACATACAATCTAAAATAGAATATACATATAAACATTTACAAAAACAATCTACAATACACAGACATATAATGAATAACTTACAAATGGATGATATTCATGTCCGCCTTCAGTGTGTCCATAGTTTCTACAATAGTTTTTAGCTGATTTTATTAGAATTTTCATTGACCTCAAGCCCTTGAAATTTCTATAAGGGAAATAACATCTTCGATCCTCAAAACTCCCCGTTGTTGATCCCACATATCCTTTATCTCCTTGAGGAATGTTATGTGACATTTTTTGTCACCTAAATTTTAGTGATGATTTTGTTCACAAATTAACCTCAAAATAAGAGTACAACCTTTCAAAACAATTGCAACTAATATATAGCAACTATTTCAAAGTTATATAATGTTTAGGCATATATATATATGTATATGTATATGTATATGTATATGTATATGTATATGTATATGTATATGTATATGTATATGTATATGTATATGTATATGTATATGTATATGTATGCTATTAATATTAATATATATTAATTATATATTAATAATATTACATATAATTATAATATTAATATTTTATTCATTATTTATTTAAACTCAATGTAAACTGGTCCCATATTAGACGTTATTAGCGGAAAAAATAATTAATGGTGAAACTGAACATTATGCAACGATTATTTTCCATTTTTTAAAAATTGGACAACGGATTTCCATATTAGATAGAGCGTCGGATAATCAATAAGAAAAGAAATTCCCTCAAATATTCGACCGTTAAATAAATCCAACTGGATATTTGAGATATGTCAGGATTTTAGAAAAAAACAAAAAATACTTTAACTTCCAACATTGTTTCCAATTTTATCCATTCTGTTAGATTTCGTTGTCGGAATTTACTCCCAAATGTAGTAGTGGAATTATAACACTATTAATTTCACCAATTTCCTATACTAAAGATATATCCAACTAAATGATCTTGGCACCAATATTTTCCCATTTAGCATTAATTTGATTTGCAACAAATATATGCATGAAATTCACAAAGACACTAGAATTAACTAGGAATTTATGGACATTATAATTAAAAATATAAAAAATTAAAAGAAAAGGGGGGTAAGTGGATCTAAAATTTATGATCCATAAACTACCATATATATTTCACAGGACAGTTCGTCACAACAAATCTGATAATATTATATTAGAAATATGAAAATTCCTACATTATTACAGTTTATTTAAACTTCAAGATCTGTAGATTTAACTGTAATTAGTGCATGCGTGCAAATGGAAATTATGCAGAAAAATATAGAATGATGAAATAATCTCTCACACACACACATAAGACACAAAATATGCACTGGGAAACTATTAGGTCCCTATATTACTAGTGTAATCCCTTATTATTGTTAGTGTAGCACCCTTATTTTTATTCTTGTACACTTGTAGTCCCTAATTGTTATTATTTTTCCTCATAAAAGACCATTATTTTTATTGTTATGCCCTTACATTATTATTGCTAGGTCGGCTAGGATTATATTGTGACCCCATCGACTCCTATATATAGGAATGAGGTTTTTTCATTTGTATCATCCAAGAATTGTTCATTTATTAAATATAAAGGAGGTTTCCCCTCGAACAGGTTGATTTATAAGTCGTTGATCTCTCTTTTGTTCTATTTTGTGAGCTAGTTTCATAATTTGGTATTAGAGCTTTGGATTCTAGGTTTCACTGTTGCAAATAAGTCATCATGGCATTTTCACCATAAATATTTTTCTACGAAGTTTCAGACATTGAAAAAAAACCCATTTGAGATGAAATCCTTAGGAACGTTTTGTAAAATTTTCAGATCTTGGTTAGCTATAGTGTCAGATACATGATCTGATGAAGTTAGGGTTTTTGTAGGCTCCATAATTTCATCTCAAAGAGGTGACCTTGGGAAAATCATTATAAATTTCTCTCTGAGCAGCAGATTCGAATTCTGTAAAAAGTGGTCGAAATTGCACAGAAGATAGTTTCCTCTGTATCGATTTCAGAACCGAAAGAGGAAACAGTGACACATGGCATGTCATACAAGTTCGCTCTACTGAAAAATCCATAATTAGGTCATTGTGGGAGATTAGGCATAACTTTTTCTTGAAGAATCCAAATGAGGTTTGACCTATGGTATTGGAAAGAAGACTCAAAGTGCTACTACAGGTCCAAATTTCAAATCTTGTGGATTTGAAATCATAGATATACAGTAGGATCAATAGCGAGATCCTCAAAATCAAGAAAAAGGTGTGTATCATTTTTTTTAAATTTCATCACGTTTGTTTGAAAAAACAGTTTGAAGTAATTCCAAGGGCATATTTAAGCACAGATGTCAACATTGCATTCTAAAAGTCCTCCCAAAAACAATTCCACACCCATTAAGTCCTCTGAAACTTATACTATGACGCATGAAGAAGAAGAAGTGCAACACGATATATCAAAATTATGAGACCATGTGCAACAAATTTCGCTCTCGCAAAAAGTAACCAAAAATGAAATGGAAGCTAAAATGGATGGTTTGAAGAAAGGCATGGAATCTAAGATGAATGACATGGAAGCTAAGATGAATGGCATGGAAGCTAAGATGGATGGTTTGAAGAATGTCATGGAAGCTAAGTTGAATGGCATGGAAGTAAAGATGGATGGTTTGAAGAATGGCGTGGAAGCTAAGATTGATGGTATAGGAGAAAAACTAAAAGTAGACGTTGAAGGGTTGACAAAGTTGCTCAAAGAAATGATTCCTAATGGTGAAAATGTAGTAGAGGAAACTCATGATGAGAACAAAATAAATGATAATCATGATTTCATTAACTCTAACGTTGGATTGAAAACCCACCATATTCCAAAGATCAATATCAGGAAGTTTGATGCCAAGGATCCTGTAACATGGATACTATATATGGAGCAATATGTTGATCTCCATAATGTGCAAAACACACAAAAGGTACGTATTGCAACTTTATATTTAGAACATAATACATTTGTATGGTATCGATGGCTTTTCTCTCATAAAGAAATGAATCCGTCCATATCCTGTAATGCGTTGGCAGGAATCACCACTCCTCAAACTCTCAAGATAGAAGGACATATCAAGAAGAAAAATGTAATAGTGTTGATTGATTTGGGTAGTACCCATAATTTTATTCATTGTAAAGTAGCCAAGGAATTGAATTGCTTCCTATACCCAGCACTAGAGTGTGAAGTGATGGTTGCAAATGGAGTAACTATAAATTGCTCAGGAAAGTGCCATAATATCACGATAGCCATGGGTGAATATGTATTGAATAGTCCAATGCTCTCCATTCCAATGGGTGGTGCTGATGTTGTACTAGGAGTACAATGGTTACAATCTTTAGGGATGGTAGATTTTAATTTTCAAGAACTTTTCTTGAAATTTTTTTCAGAAGGAAAGGAAGTTGAATTACGATGTATCGCGGGGAAGCCAGGAAAGATAATAAGCTCTAATGTCATGAAAAATATTCTGAATAAATGCCAACGATGCTTAATTTCACAATTATGCTCACTGGAAGTTCAAACATCAAAATCATCTATTTCTCTAGATCTCCAAAAATTCTTAGACAATTATTCCAAGGTTTTTGAAATTCCCAAAGGACTCCCACCTATTCCTGATCATTATCATGCTATTAAGTTGATTCCAGGAAGTTTTCCTCCAAACATCATGCCTTATAGATGTCCTTATTTCCAAAAGAGCGAAATTGAACATATGATTGCAGAAATGCTAGAGGCTAGTATAATTGAACCTAGTCAAATTCTTTCTTTGCTCCAGTAGAAGGATGGATAATGGAACATGTGTCTAGATGATAGGGAGCTCAATACGCTCACTATTAAAGATAAAATTACCATTCCCTTGATTGATGAATTATTGGATGAATTACATGGAGCAATTTATTTCACCAAATTGGATCTTCGTTCATGATATCATAAAATTAAAATGAAGGCCGAAGACATTCCGAAAACAATATTAAGAACTCATGAGGGTCATTATGATTTTTTCGCCATTCCTTTTAGCCTTACCAATGCACCTTCTACATTTCAAGGGTTTATGAATTCCATTTTCAAACCCTTCCTTAGAAAATTTGTGTTAGTATTTTTTTATGATATTTTAATCTACTGTGGGTCTTGGAAGGATCATGTTCAACATGTTGATAGGGTGTTCAAACTATTGGAAGAGAAACAATTATATGAAAAAACCTCCAAATGTTTCTTTGGATTACAAGAGGTGGAATATCTGGGTCATATTTCATCTCAGGAGGGTGTTAAGGTAGACCCTAAAAAAATTAAAGCCATGAAGGAATAGAAATTCCCCAAAACCATAAAGTAGTTGCGAGGATTTCTTGGGTTAATAGGGTATTATCGCGAGTTTTTTAAGATTTATGGGAGAATAGCAGCACCTATAACAACATTACTAAAGAAAGATTCATTTTCATGGATTCCTGAAGCAACTAAATCATTTGAACATCTTAAAGAGCCAATGTTCCAAGCATCGGTCTTAGCTATGCCAGAATTCACAAAAACCTTTATTGTGGAATGTGATGCCCCAGGAAATGGAATTGGTGTTCTTTTAATGCAAGAAGGAAGACCCATTTCTTTTGAAACTTGTCCAATCAAAGGAAATTATTTACAAAAAGATATTTATGAGAAGGAAATGTTGGAAATACTATATGCACTAAAGAAATGGCGACCTTACCTGATGGGAAGACACTACAAGGTAAAAACTGATCATGATAGTCTTAAATATTTTTGGAAAAAAAATTATCTTTAGAAGAGCAACAAAAATGGGTCACAAAGATGTTGTGTTATGACTTTGAAATCATATAAAAAAAAGGGAAGCTAAATGATGTTACAGATACACTCTCAAGAAAGGATGAGGATTTGGAAGCATTGATTTATGACATTTCTATTATCCAACCAGCTTGGATAACCGAAGCAAGGGAGGAAAGGAAGAATGACGAAGAAGTGTGGACACTCATTAAAAATTTGCAACAAGATCCTAGTACATATGATACATTTAGCTGAAAAAATGATTCCTTATGGTACAAATATTGCTTATATCTTTGTAGGAATTATCAACTAAAACAAAACATTCTTTTGGAATTGCACAACTCTCCCTTTGGAGGACACTCAGTATTTTTAAAAACTTACCACGGGGTGAAGAAATAATTTTTTTGGGATGGCCTTAAATTTGATATTCAAAATTTTTTGGTGGAATGTTTGGTTTTCCAGCAAAATAAAGTTGAGACAATTAAGACCTCGGGTCTGCTACAACCTTTATCCATTCCATGTCAATGTTGAGAGGAGGTTTCAATGGATTTTATCACATGTTTATCTAAGTCTGAAGGAAAGAGTGTCATCATGGTGGTAGTTGATAGACATAACAAGTATGCACACTTTTGTGCATTATCTCATCCATTTAAAGTGAGTATAGTTGCTACTGCATTTATGGAAACAATTCAAAAGTGGCATGGAAACCTAAGGATTATTGTAAGCAACAGAGATCCCACTTTCACTGGAAATTTTTGGACAGAATTATTTTCTTGTTCGGGTACTCAACTAGCTCATAGCTCATCTTATCATCCTCAATCTGATGAGAAAATTGAGATAGTGAACAAATGTTTGGAAGGATATCTTCGTTGCTTTGTATCTGAAAAACAAACATAATGGGTCAAGTGGTTACCTCTAGTTGAATTGTGGTATAACACTTCCTTCCACACTACAGCAAAAATGTCCCCATTTATGGCACTTTATGGATATCATCCACCATCCATCACATCATCTTTAAGAGAAAATTCCAAGGTTAAAGTAGTAGAAGATCACATCGAGCATCAACAACAAGTTCTCCAAATCTTAAAGGATAACCTAAATTTGGCAGAAAATCAATGAAACAACAGGTTGATCAACATCGCAACAAGAGAATTTTTGATGTATGCGACTGGGTATTTTTATAGCTACAACCATACAAACAAATTTCCATCAAGCAAGCTAAGAAGGATAATAAATTATCACCAAAGTACTATCATCCTTACAAGGTGTTACAAAATTTTTCTACTATGGCATACAAATTGGAGTTTCCTGCATCTTCCCGAGTGCACCCAATTTTCCATGTTTCATGGTTAAAGAAGGTTATAGGTGAAAAACTTCTAGTTCAAAAAATATTTCCATAACTTGATGAGGAACAAAAAATCATATTGGAACCTGAAGTAGTCACAGAAACAAGAGCTCAAAAGCTACAAAATCGATCAATTTCAGAGTATCTCATCAAGTGGAAGAACTTACCCACTGAAGATTCCACATGGGAGGATGAGAATTTTATACAAAAGCATCTAGAACTACTCAAGCATTGAAGGCAACACTTTTTTGAAGGAGAGGGGCATGTTAGGTCCCTACATTACTAGTGTAGTCCCTTACTATTGTTAGTGTTGACCCCTTATTGTTATTGTTGTATCCTTGTAGTCCCCATATTGTTATTATTGTGCCCCATAAAATACCACTATTGTTATTATTGTGCCCTTACATTATTATTATTAGGTCAGATAAGATTATATTGTGACCCCATGGACTCCTATATATACAAAGGAGGTTTTTTCATTTATATCATCCAAGAATTGTTCATTTATGTAATTTAAAGGAGGTTTCCCCTAGAAGAGGCTGATTTTTAATTCATTTATCTCTATTTTCTTCTATTTTGTGAGTTTTTTTCATAACAGAAACCCTTTCGGGAGAAAACCTAGCTGGAATTTGAGGTCGCTTCACTCTCTTTTTATGTATGGAATATGGCTGTAGGTACAAATAAGTAAGGTATGTGGCATGAGGGATGATATATGCACATATAATATTTGTGTGCTCTACCTCCTATCCCCCTTGGATATCTTTTCTCAGCTATGGAACAAAATTCTCTCGAAAGAATGAAATGCCTCTTCCTCCTAGTGGTCCGATTATAACACAACTCGATAGCCTACTAGTGTTTAAGTTTGACTACATCAACTCTTAACTAGAGTTAAAATATAGACTCTTATAAATTATTTTACATCACAAACTCGTGGATAGCCCCTTTAACATGAATAAAGGGGGTTGAAGTGACATCCTCCTGAATTATAGGTGTGAAAACAATAACGTCAACTTTTTAGTGGCATTACTTTTGCATATAGACTCTGATTAGCGTGCTTATTGTATCGTTGGAAATACATATGTGTTTAGAAAAACATGAAAAGGTGATGCGCTAAAGTGGAAAATTTTTACCCCAAAAAATGTCATTTTATGCATCAAAACCCTCTCAGAAAGTTTCAAACCCCATTTTGCCAAATTGGGCCTTACCAGTAAAAAAGGTCCTGTGAGCTTATTCCTCCACTTTTTCCACTCTGAATAAATTTATATGGATGAAAAAAAATATAATTATCCAATCCAGATCAATTTTTCATTAGCTACATTAAAAACTGATTCAAGGATGGTAGGCAACTTACCAGACGAAGCTTGAGAAGAAGAAATAGCTCTACCTCACAGAGGCTAAGAGGAAAATGTATGAATGATCAGTTCACATTGTCATGGATATCTTATCTAGTTCATATATGGAAATATTTTCATGAGAATTATTTATATATTCAAAAATATTGTAGTCATTACCTTCATCTTTTATAGGGTGTACCGATGTGGTAGGTGGTGTAACTTCGTTTGATGCCTTGGGGGTGGTAGGATTGTTCTTATTATTTCTAGAAGCATTGTTCTGAAGTTGTGTCTCCCAAATTTTTTATGAGTTCCTTGAGTAGGATTAATAGGAGGTAAGTTCTTTCTTAACAATAGCTTCCTCACATCTTTCTGAGGAAACGATCCTTTTATCCTCAAGTTATATTGCTTAGCAGGTAGTTGAGGGGGAGCATCACCCATTGGGGGCTCACCAACACTTTGTCGTTCATTTTTAAATATAAGATAAAATGTGAAAAATGAATCACAAACATTTGATTTGTCCTTTGTTGAAGCATCTTCATAAATATCCTAATTTTTCTCTGAATGCTCTTCTATTGACAAACTTTCCAACATTTTCAACCACAATATTCATATTATGTTAGCACCGAGGGCATGCTTTCTCTAAATGAGCTTCTTGATGAAATGTAAAATAGTTATCGATGCCAAAGTTCTCAACATTGAATACAACATTGGAGCTTTTTTAAGACTTGGTTGATTAAAATTATTCTTAGGAAATTACTTGAAATACTCATTGTTGGTAAAAGCCTCACTTGACTTCCTTTTGAGTTTGGATACTTTGTTAGTTAGGAACTTCAAAGATTTAGTCAAGTTGTCAATTTCAAAAGTATCTTTATCTTTAGCTTTGGAAGAAGAGGCTTCTGACTTTTTAGAACTATCTTTGAAGTCTTTTGAATCTTCTTGATCAATAATGGCCCCAGTAGACCTTAACTCTTTCTCAATGGTGATTGGTTCTGCAAAGTTAACAGGAAAAGTATATTTTGCAGTGTGCTTGACAAAAACGGAAATGTTAGTAGGCAAGGAAAAAATATAATAATATTTAGTAATCAAATCATGTTATTTTGTATGAGTGGGGAATTTTTTCAAAATACATGTGAATCTTTGATTTAAATCCTCAACCTTTTCTTTAGCTCCCATCTTAATATTCTGAGTTATTTAAGTAACATGGTTGGAGTTTTATCATCAACAAAATTTTCTAAGAATAAATGTTTAAAATCCATCCAATTATGGATTGAATTCGGTGGAAGGCTATGATGCCAATTTGATGCTCAACCTTCTAGAGTGTATAGAAATAATTTACAAGAAATATCACCAAAGCATACCTCTAAAAATTTTAAATCCAAGTATAAGCCATCAATATATACGGTATTCAAACTTCGCTATATTATCAGGATCATACTTGTAAGAAGATTTTTTGGTGCTTTGGTAAGCGTGGAGATTACCGAGAAGGGAAAGAGTCCCCTGGGCCCTCCAATAAAATTGGTCATAAACGATGTCTTCATTCTCCTCCACCTCCTCACTTTATTATTCTGAAGACTCTTCTCCTTCACCATTCAGATTCTCATTATTATTAGGTTCTTCTTCTTCCCTCGGTTGTTCCTCGTCGGAAAAGTGAAGATATTCCCCGTCTAATTCCATATTTTCTTAAATATGTGGTTGAATATTCCCTTGTTGAAGTATCCCTTTAGAAGAATCAACTAAATCTTCAAGGGTTTCATTAACCAACTCTTCCACTAAAGAAACACACACACCATAGTGGGTTGTTCCTTTCTTTGTTAGCTTATGAGGAATAAAGGATGTGAGAAGAAGCAATCCAAGAGCTCTAGCAAACTGACAAGTGATAGGCTGAAGCATCCATAGTTAATCGTAAGTTACTTCCTATACAAGCTCTTGACATTGGTGAGATGACTCTCCTTTCCTAGAAATATGAGTTGGAGTTGGGCTCAGATAATTACAACCTTGCACAAAATGTTCTTTATGCAAATGTGGTATGTTTTCAACCATAAAAATCCATTGATGGTGTTGGATGATGCAAACAATTAGAGTGGATATCCCTGATGTGAAGTCTCAATTAGAACTCACGTCATTTGGTGTAGGATTCCCATCTATTCATACTATTTAACCATCGTTGGAATGGTTTTAAAGATATGCCTTGGTTACAATCCAACACAAGAGAACACAACACCACTTTGGGACATCAAGAAATTGAGCTTTGTGAGACACTTAATGTAAGGTGTATGAGGGATACTTCCATGGATGGAGAGGGAAACGAGCCACTAGTTAGAAAAGCAATAGTGCTATCCTATAGGGGGACCTAGGACGATACAGAAAGGCTTGTTGAATACTTGCAAATTATTCCACATAATAAAAAACAATCATTACAACATAACAATGCTCATTCAATAATATCCATAGATAAAAAAACAAATTAATTCATTAACTTAGTATGTAAGTAAAGCAACATATACCATAAACGCACTACAAGGAAAAGACCCTCTAGTGGATGTTTTTGAGGAACCCCTTATAAAAATAGCCTAGATATCTGTTTGCAGTGGAGGTTTCTAGAGGAGGTTGGTGGGTGGATGTTTTTTTTCTGGTGTGTTTCTCATCCTACACTGCACCAGTGCGTTCCACTAGAAAAGCACTGGTGCATACCACAAATTGTCACACCGGGACACCGTGCTCTCCGTACAATCCTTCCATGTCTAATTACTGTAGCACACCATACTCTACACAAATTTAGCCTTGGTGTGTCCTAAAAACCTGCGCGAAAACTGAAATAGCCCAGTGCAGTTGGAAGAAACCGCCCGGTGCACCTAAAAGACCCGCACACCGGAATAGGGTTAAATAAAAAACAAATTACGGCCAAAAATCTGCATTTTTCACTTCTTCAGTGCTCCATCGCTCTCAAGCATAGGTTCAAATTTCCTTTGTGTGAGGCACCCTGCCATCGGTGCTCCCATTACACACACTGCTGTCGTCCATTGCCCACCATCTCCATTTCGAATCTTGGAAAATGGTGGGAAATTTTAGTTTTGCAAATTCTACAGCAAATATGCCTTGTCGACGCCCAAATGTACATGTATTTTACTTGTTTCTCCATAATTAAACTTTTTAGTGGATTAGTTTTGTAAAAAATCTTAAAATTCACCATAAAAAAAAAAAAAAAATACCTGTTTGGTGCGCTTGAGCTGTTTAGCTGGCACCGGTTCATGGTGTTGCCTATAAATTTACACGACGCACCATGACCGGTGCTAACATTAATCGCACTAGTTCCATTTTGATACTGAAATGGCGCACCATGTTTTTTTTTAAATACATAAATTGTGGTGTGGTTGGCTACCCGATTGCACCATTGACTATGTCCAAGTTCGGGAGGGTGGTGCACTGACCAAAATATCCGCCCTAATGGTAACCGCAATGGTTCCTTTGCGATACCAAAATGGCGCACCATGTTTTTTAAAAAATACATAAATTGTGGTGTGGTCGGTTACTCGGTCGCACCGTTGACTATGTTCAAGTTTGGGAGGATGGTGTGCTAACCAAAATATGCACCCCAGGGCGGATATTTTGGTCAGCACACTGCCCTCTTAAATTTGGACATAGTCAATAGTGCGGTCATGTAAATGATTGCACTGTTGACCATGTACTTATGTCAGGAGGGCGGTGCGCTGAGTAAAACTATATGCCCCAGGGCGCATAGTTTGGTCAGCGCACCTCCCTCCCGATACTGGTACATAGTCAACGGTGCGATCAATTATACTACTGCACCGTTGACCATGTAATTATTCCAAGAGGGTGGTGTGATGACGAAGCTATCCACCCCGAGGTGAGTAGTTTGGTCAGTGCACCGCCCTCTCGAATTTGTACATATTCAACTGTGCTTAACTAATGTTTGGCAGTGCGTTGATGAAATTATCCACCTCAGGATGGATATTTTCATCAACATACTTCTTGAGATAGTACAGTTCATGTTGTGCGGTGCGCTGAAAATTTCTGGGTGCACCGCGGATAGTGCCTGATAAAAAAGAAGTACAGATACCGGTGCATGACTGTTTTTTTGGCGTACTGACTGGTTTTTTTTTCCAGAAAAAAATAAAATTATATATATATATATATATATATATATATATATATATATATATTTGTAAATGCATGTCTCATTTAGTAAAAAAATTATTTAATATGTGAATCATTCAATGACGTCAAAGCAGAGAATAGAGGGAACAACAGGAACATATGGCAGACTAGTATAACGTGGTTCGCCTGTGAGAGGCACAAGAGAGGGAGAGAGATATGTACCCTTACCCTATTACGAAAACCACCTAGGCACTCCTACGAGAGGTAGGCCTACTCAAGTTATATGAGGAGGCTACATCCCTGAAGGGCCATGGTGGGTTATTTTGACATCTTATCTTCAGGTGGAATTCCCATCGACAGGCTTTCCGAGTTGGTCCTAACTAGTGGTACGTGCTCACTAAGGAGGACATCTATTTTATTACTGGCCTATCGAGGAGAGAGCAAGATTTTCCCTCGTACCCAAAGGTCCCTATCAACTATGCAGTAGGGAGTCATTTGGTGTAATCCCATAGATACATTAGCGCCGATATATTGTCTCCTGTAGATTTTTAGGTCTCCGGTGGTCAGTTACATATTGCTTCATTTGGTGGATAGGAGGTGAGCTGCCTCTCACTACTGATTTCAACCATTGCACACCATACCAGTGACGGGAAACACATTAGTTTCCCTCTTTTATTTTATGTTTATTCTTTATAACAGGCACCACGACTTGTGAGGTGGTCTACGATTTTTTTGCGGCAGTTCTGTATAGCTTTAGATAGATGTCGTGCTCAGGCACAAGGAAGGGTTAACTTCCCTTTTTCTTCAGAGATATTTTATTTATTTTTTGAAAGGTTTTGAGAGACGAGGCCTACTTTTTTTCGACAGCCTCTTAGGTCGATGTTGCATGTACGAATGCAGATGTGGGGCCAGATGATGCCCAAGCGGGGCGAGTCAGACTTTTTCGTGAGGATATCGCATGATGCACTCGACTTGCTATCCAGTGTCGATGATCATGACTTCGTTCTGGTCCCCTATCCATATGCTTGCTTGGATTCACAAGGGTGTGCCAACATCCTCTTCACAGATGATGAGCCGCCAGATGATAGAGGTCATATTAGTGTTTTCTTTAAATTTATTCTAACATGTTCTTTAACTTTTTTTTATTAAACTGTTTAATGAAATTGTCTAATTATTTTTGTGTACTTATATATATATTTTTAGATATTGGGTCATTTGATGGTGATGAGATGCCACCGCAACCAAATGATCCAAGTGTAGATTCTGATGACGATCAGGATATGGAAGATGCAGAGGATTGGGCTGGTGCAGAGAGGCCTGGTCCTCATGATCATGCGTAGGTATCGGCTGGTGTGAGGCATAGGTATGAAACTAGATTTAGGATGGAGTTGGGTGACCAACTCTGTCGAATACTTGTGGAGGAGGGAGTCAGGTTGGCCACTATCAGAGAGATATAGTCCAATGATAGGCTGACAACAATGTGGAGAGGCATGTCATGTGATATGTTGACCCTGATGTGGCATGTCATTGGAGCTACCATCTTAGTGGCGCGGTTGAGGAGGTTCTTTCGAAATAGGCATGGTCGAGATGCAGTACGTCAACAGTCAAGCAGCGACACATCATATGATGATCACAATCATGGGAGTGATCATTTTTCACCTTGTGCCGGAGATGAGAAGCCTGCAGCATCGACCAGCAGTCATGATCATGAGCAGGCTGGACCATCCACGTCGAGTCATCATGAGCAGGCAGTTGATCCTGATCAACATGAGGCATCTCCATATCAGTAGGCACATGATGATAGATGTGTATGTGCAACTTGCAGATATATGTGTATGTGATTGAAGTTATTTGACATGAGATTTATATTTGATGTTTGTGTTGTGATGATGTTATGCAATGCTTGTGTTTTGTTAGATTATCATGATCATGATGATTAGATGATGTTAGAAAATTTGAATGTGTTTTTTAGTCGAATATGATGTTTGTACGATGGTTATCATGATCGTGTTGTTTATTTTTAATATTATATCATGATATTTATTAAACATTATGTCGTGATTGTAATTGAAATTTTAATTTTAATTGTATGTAAACTTGTAAAATTGTATTTGTATTTGTAATTGTAATTGTATGCAAAATATTTGTAAAATTTTAATTGTAATTGTAATATTTAATTTATTATGAAATGATTGTGATTGTAATTTTAATTGTAATTGTATATATGTAAAATTGTAAAATTGTAATTGTATGTAAAATTCTGAAATTGTAATTGTAATTGTAATTGTATGTGAAATTGATACAATGGGTCTTGATACATCATATACATTTATCCCATCCCATAATTCCTTCAAT